>JARDYH010000005.1:180943845-181567611 GCA_029215795.1 Anniella stebbinsi
GCTCCCAACTGTAATTCTACGATAAGATTCATTGGGGAAAAACACCCAATTCCGGATATCATAACTGACTGCCAGCTCCCCATGCTCATACAGATACAGTCCTCCCATGGAAGTATTAGAGAACTGGACTTCTCTGAGGAAAGCGTGGACCTAGAATGATGAAGAAAACATCCAGCATTTAGAATACATGGAAGTGTGATCAATCCCTCAGCCCTGCTCACATCATGCTTGAATCGCCTATGAATCGGGGCTGTTGCACATCTGGATTCGGTGGATGGGTTTTTCCCTCTTTCACAACTGAGGCCCTTTCTACACTATAGAGGTGTAGTGGGAGGGAGGGAGATCCAGGGAGTACCTACTACACACCATCGGCGCAAAGGCAGGAAGGGAGGGAGGGCGATCCCAGGAAAACAGTCTGGTGTAGAAATGGCCTGAGATACGTCCTTGACTCCCCTGCTTCTGCTCCAGCACTTTGGGAAGGATCAGGGGCATCGCTCCTTCGAATACACATCTGAATTTCCCCACGCTTGTGCTTTAGGTAGCCAAAACCACAACACTGATGCACAAGAGGGAGGTACTGGCAGGTTCGTGCTCACCCAAGGAATGCGCAATAATCCTGCAGAAATAAATATGCTACATGGGGCTACTTATTCAGTGGAATATTCAGCGAGTGAGTGAGTGACTGAGTGCAGAATAATGTGACAACTGTGTCGGGGAGAAAGACGGTGTGGCTGGAATAATGTACAAGTATAAATACCCCCATAGCCTCGTGCACCGTGGACTTTGCCTGCAGATGGGTTGCTCACGTCCCAAAGTTTGCTCAGGAGTCTGTGACATGGGATTTAGTCAAAAGCCTTTTGGAAGTCAAAAGAAACAACATTTGCTGAATCACACTTGTTCACATGTTTATTGACACACTGAACGAACTCTAAAAGGTTAGTGAGGTGGGAATTATCTTTGCAAAAGCCAGGCTGATTGTTCGTTAGAAGGACTTGGTGTTCTGTATACTTACTAATTTGATCTTTAGTCATTCCTTCAACTAATTTACCTGGAACAGGCATGAAGCTAACCAGTATCTAATTCCTGGAACTAACTGCATCCCTTTTTAAAAACTGGCATTACACTACGAATTCTCCAGTCTTCTGGTACAGAGGCTATGGGTGGGCTATATTCTAACAACCTCCTGAGGAAGGCCTTCGAATGAAGGACACACCGAAATGCCTCGGGCTTCGTGGAAAAAAAATAATTTGCTTCCTGAGAACCTGTTTCTCTTCTTTCTGACCTGTTTTGGATGCTCTCCTCCTTTTGTTTGCGGTTTGTTTGTTTTCTCCTCAAAAGTATATCTGAGTCTGCAAACAGGATGTTTCCAGAGTTGGAAAAGGATTGTAATTTGCAGTGATGTTGCAAAAGAAAATGGAAATACCTGCCATGGCTGCAGCCTTTGAGGTTCTAATCTGTCACCTCCATCCACCATCAATATTCGTTGGGATTGGTATGAATATGCTGCATTTAAGGCATGGGCCACGGCTTGGACACTGTTGTAAATATTGTAGCTGTCTTGAGACAAGGTCCTTTCAATCTCCTCCTGGGACAGCATCTCCAGCTCTTCTTTCTCTGTGCATCTTGTCCAGCCTTTCACAGACAAGACATGCTTCGAATAGAAACATTGAAATGCTGTCAGCCAAAACTGTGTCATATCCGGTGACATTGGACCATAGTAGTCAAATTTAGTTTCTCTCTTGGACTTCACCACAAAGGAAAAAGAACCATGGAAGTAGTAGAAGGGTTGAGAAAGAGGAAACACGTTCAAGAAGATGTCCTGAAAAGATGTTGTGAGCCAGACTTTCATCCCAATCTGTTGCTCTTCAAACATTTTTTGCATTAAAATGAGTGGATTAAATCCATAGCTAGAGTCCCAGAAGTAAACATAGACATTGACTTGTCTCCACGTGACAAGTGGTTCACTCTGGAACAAGAGTAAATAATTCATCCTCACTAATAGTCTTTTTGGGAAGGCAAAACAAATTCCACTGCTGATCATCAGAGGTGTCAAGGTTCTCAAGAACCTTTCTCCATTGTCATTGCTTGGAGCAAAGAGACCGACCCAAGTCCACCCAAAATGCAGGAGCAGTTGGACAATTCCTGCAACCTGGGTTTCGTCTCTTGGGACCATCCGATAGATAAAAGGGAAATAATTTTTATCATGAAGAACATGATCAACATAGCCATAACTCATCTAGTGAGGAAAGGAGGAGAAAGGCATTTTGTTTTTAGGATAAAAACCAGACATTTATTAACGTGAAATTATAAATATTTATCTATGCCTTCGACAACAGCGTCAGCTAAGGATAGTGTGTCTCCTCTGAATGAATGCTTGGAGGCGGTAATGGGCTGGATGAGGAACAACAAACTGAAGCTGAATCCAGATAAGACGGAGGTGCTTGCTGCCAAAGGCCTCAACCTGGGTTTGGAGGTGTGTCAACCAGTTCTGGATGGGGTTACACTCCCCCTGACAGCAAATGACAGCTCAGATAGATGTGACGGCCAGGAGTGCCTACTATCAGCTTCGGCTGATACGACAGCTGCGCCCGTTCCTAGAGTTGGAAGACCTAAAGATGGTAGTGCACGCGCTGATAACTTCAAGGCTCAACTTCTGCAATGCGCTGTGCATAGGGATACCTCTGTGCTTAGTCTGGAAACTTCAACTAGTTCAAAATGTGGCAGCCAGGTTGGTCACCGGTACACCTAGGGGTGACCACATTACAGCAGCTTTAAAATCACTCCACTGGCTGCCAATTACTTTCCAGGCGAAGTACAAAGTGTTGGTCATTACCTTTAAAGCCCTACATGGTTTGGGTCCAGGTTACCTGCGGGATCACCTTCTCCCATACAATCCGCCAAACACACTCAGGTCCTCTGGGAAGAATTTACTACAGACAGCCAAAACTAGGTTGACAACCATTACCCAGAGGACCACCTCTTCTGCCGCTCCCAGACTGTGGAATGGCCTGCCGGAGGAGATTTGTCAACTTAATAGTCTCTTTGACTTTAAGAAAGCTATAAAGACTGATCTCTTCCAGCAGGCCTACCCAGTTGAATTTTAAGAGTTTTACTGGTGTTTTAATAATGTATTAGCTTTATGTGCTTTTAATCAGTTTTATGTATTTTATATTTGATGTTGTTCCCTGCCTCGATCCAGAGGGAGAGGCGGGTAATAAATAAGTGAATAAATAAATATATTATTATTATTATTATTATTAATAATAATAATAATAATAGTAATATGGCTATGGGGTCTGTGGGGACAGTGGGAATGATAAAACATTTATTTAGTGATTTGATTTCTTACCAAGAAAAATGGCACTAGGGCATCTCACAATCATCAATAAAGCTTCACCCCATGAGGAGTGAATTGTACCCATTCCCATGTTCAAAACTGAATAAAGTAATAGATTTGAGGACACTACCAAATGTGGGTTAATTATTGTGGTGCTGCTAGGTTCTTTGAGACCCTGGTCTTACGAGCATTATTTCAGTGGTGAAGTACACAACTCACATTCCTCTTCATTCTACCAATCACCAATCCATGTTTTCAATTGCTTCTACATTCTTGATATGTTAGGACACTAGCGACAAAATAACAAATCTTAAAAATAAATAAATGAATAAATATGTATATCTCGGAGTATGTGCATTTTCACATTTTAACTGACTTAAATTGTAGCACCCTCCATCAAGGGTACAGCAATAAACCAAGAGGTGCATGAAACAGCTCTCCAAAGCCAAAAGCAATGACCACCAGTAACGCATCCAGTTTATAATTTACTTATAAATTTGATATTCAAAATGTATCAACTGGATGCGCTACTAGTGGTCATTTATGTCTTCTTGCCTTCATAATTCCTACCTGTGGGATTTTGTAGATGCCAGACATGGCTGAAATATGGGTGGAGATGTCCGATTCAGCCCCTTCCAGAATGGCAGGCAGGTCATTCCGTCCTCCGCAGCTGTAGTTGGGGATATGGCTTCTTCCACCGGCAAGCAGGTCTATCATGGCATCAGAAGTTATCTTCCCATGGAAATGGGTCTCATAGATGTTGTAGCCCAGGGTGATGTTGGCTAAGAGCCTGGGATTCTGGTTGAGCTCAGAAATGGCAAACATGAAAGACACAATGTGCCAGTATCTGACGAGTTCTCGTCCTGGCAAACTGTGGAAAGAAAAAGAAAAAAGATGGTGGCTCACTGTCATCCTCCATTTTATGAATATAAAGTCACATTCTTTCTTTTATGATTTTAAAAGCCTTTCCAGGCAATATACACCCCACTCCATCATGGGCTTGTGTGTGAGGTGGTGTGTGTGTGTGTGTGGAACAATATACTTATTACCTTACTTTTTTAAAAAAAAACAGCTGGACTTCTACATAAATGGAGTCACTCAAAAGTGGCTTACAAAATATGAAAAGTATACAAACAATAACTCATTAGTAAAACTTATATTCAAATAGCAAAAAACCAGGAACAATGATAAAAGCCTACAGAAATCACTTCCAATTCCTCTTTCCCAATAGTCCAACTGGGAAGCACTAGCAGCACCGGGTGAAACCTCAACCATCAACTTACCTGCAGGAGACCTATTTGACTGTCTACGGATGCTTTTTCCTCCATTTACACCCAAGACTGTGATCATACAGACACCAGGACTTCAACATCCTCAGCTTCCAACCCAATCCTTTCCCCCCTTTCCCAATCTGCTTTGTGTAACTTCTTCCCTTATGAAGAGTCCTGGAGATGTCAAAAGCTTCCACAGAGTTTCTAAGAACATAAGAAGGGCTCTACTGAATCAGATCAAGGGTCCATCTAGTCCAGCCCTCTGTTCACTCAGTGGCCAACCAGCTGTCGACCAAGGAGCCACAAGCAGGACACAGTGCAATAGCACCCTCCTACCCATGTTCCCCAATAACTAGTGTAGGCCTCCTGCCTCTGATATTGTAGGTTGCACATAGCCATGAGGACTAGTAGCTATTGACAGCCTTCTCTTCCAGGAATTTATCCAACCTCCTTTTAAAGCCATCCAAATTGGTGGCCATCACCACATTTTATTTATTTATTTATTTTATTAATTACATTTTATAACGCACCATAGACGAAGCTCTTGTGGTAGTGAGTTCCATCATTTAACTATGCACTGTGTGAAGAAGTCATTCCTTTTACCTGTCCTGAATCTCCCACCAATCAGCTTCATGGGATGACCCCATTGGGTTCTAGTATTTTGTGAGAGGGAGAAAAATGTCTCCTAATCCATGTTCTCTACACCATGCATAATTTTGTACAAGTTTCCCCTCAGCATCCTTTTATCCAAGCTGAATAATCCCAGCAATTGTAACCTTCCCTCATAATGGAGATGCTCCAGCCCCGTGACCATTTGACTTGCCCTTTTCTGTACTTTTCCAGCTGTGGTGACCAAAATGTCCTTTTCGTTCACCGAATAAAGAGACTGGACTGATAATGGCTTTGGGGTTTTTTCTTATGGCCACAACAGCTACCCTTGCATTTTGTGTGAGATAAAGAGGGAAGGGACCTCAAGTCTTGGGGAATGATTTCAACACACTGGATTCCATCCCAAAACCCCTCTCACCCGTTGCTACCGACTGGGCTTCTGAAGGCTACAGAGCACACCAGAGGGGCACAATGATGGGCAGCTTCACATGGAAGAAGACAGTCCTACAAGTATCCAAGTCCCAAGAAATGTGCACACAAGAATCCTTGTCTGGAAGCACCCTATGGAATATCCAATTGTGGTCGCTGCTCTAGCAAGGAATGTTCAGGGTCACCAGAAAATCACAGATGTCTCTGGTAAAAGGCGGCAAGTTGGGAAGGATTAAATTTGCTAAGAAATCATGTCTTACGTCTCCATTCTGATTAATGGGGGCTCAGAAAAGATGATTGGGTCTTGACATAAAGCATAGTTTGTCGATATGACCCCGCTAATGAGGACGTCCCCTGGTCTGTAATAATTCTCTGCCTGTGTTTGATCCTGTATCAGATTCAAGGGGCAATTTGCCTTCCGCATCTCACAGGCTACATGAGGCAGCAATAGGAATGGTAGCAGCCGCAGCATTAGTACCAGCAGTGATATCCTTCTCGGTCCACCTGCTTGCTACACCTCCCTTGTGACTGCTCCTCTTGCCAGCTAATCAGAAGAAGCCAGGAAATTCTGGCAAGACCGAGGCAGCCCCTGTCTTTATCTCAGTACATGTTATGCACCAATCCTTTCAGGTATTCTGCAAGATGTTACCACATGTTGCACTTGTTTCTGATGTCAAGTGGTCTTTTTTTTTTTTTTGGTCTCAAAGGCCATCTCCAGTAAAAAAAGAAAAGAAAAAGAAAAAAATACGAGAAAATCGATTTCGCTTCAGCAAGAAAGAAAAACAAATCACTATGACAGAGATAATTATAAGAGAAGGAGCAACACCTCTGCAACTTCATGGCCTCACTGAGGGGCTTGGCGGAACAGGAGGAAAACATGTTTGCAAGAACTCATCCGATTTAGTCTAGAGTCCGACATGGGTTCAGTGGAGGGCAAAGGTGAGCTTGGCTTGGCCTTGACTCACACAACACTTTCAGAAGACCTGGGATCAAGATTATCTTTTAGGATGCATGTGACTTTATGCACAAGAGTGAGTGGTCACCACTGAACATGATGAGCACATAAAGCTTCCTTCTACTGTCACAAGGTGGAGACACTTGCACTACTATTTTTATTATGACACCAGTGGAGGATCTACACTACTGTAGATTAAAATGGTTTATAATGGTATTCACAATTGTTGGGGCCCAGGACACACTCCACAGGAATCAGGGGAGGGAATATTCCAAACCTCTCCAGGAGTTCAGGAGGAATCTTCCCAGGAGTTCATCAACCAGGAGGCCCAGGCTCAGGGATCACCTCCCCCCACTCCCCAGGGAGCTCAGTCTAAAGCTTTGTGCATTGCACTGCAGACCTCTTTATTGTCTCACATCTCGGCAAAAGGTCTTAGAATCACAACAACTCCTCAAGTGCCAGCCCAGCGTGGCTCTTCCAGGGAGTTCAGGGTTTCCTGACCCTCCCTCCAATAAATGGACCTCTGGAGCCCCTAAGGACGCATTATGACCTTGAGGGCAAAATCGCTGGTTTCCATAGCAAATGTGACACCGCTGTTAGAGCAGTTCCTGATGAGGTGTCTGAGGACACCATGAGCCCAACTTTGTGGAAATAGGTTCACTCGTTGCAGCCTTTAGAGAATGACAGGTGAAAAACAGCACTTTAAATTGGGCTCAGAAATTTAGCAGCAACCAATGCACCTGGCCCAACATTGTTGTCGTCTGAGCTCATCACCTGACACCCACCACTATCCAGGTGGCCATATTCTACACCAGCTGAAGTTTCTAATTGCCTTCAAAGGCAGCCCAATGTAGAGAGCATTATAGTAGTCCAGCCTTGATGTCACCAGGACATGAATAACTCTGTGAAAAGTCCTTCCTTTTATCTGTCCTGAATGTCCCACCATTCAGATTCATGGGGAGATGCTCCCTCTCCACATTCTCCACAGCAGGCATCCTTCTGTACACCTCTATCATGTCTCCCCTCAGCCTCCTTTTTTCAAAACTAAACAATCCCAGCTGTTGTAACCTTCCCTCATAGAAGAGGTGCTCCAGCCCCTTCATCACTGGGTTGACATTTTCATTGACCCTGCACTTTCTCCATAACTAGCAACACCCATTGGTTAACCAGTGAAGGTTAACGAATCCAGTTTGTTTATAACAACGGTGTGTCTGATTTATACAATGAGTAAAAACTATGTGTGTAACACAAGTAGATGCTTGTCTGGAATATCTCAAAGGAGGGGAAACAAAATCCAAGTTTCAATCAATATTTTTATTTTGTAGAATAAGCACATTTCAGGTAATAGAGACGTTCAAGGGATCAACATGATCCCAATGGCCTAAAGTGTGTTACAATGGATCCCTAACACTTAGGATCATGTGCCACCATTACATCATGTAATGGATCCCTAGCCCTTAGAGTCAGATGCCATCATAACTTTTCACCATGAGCTGCTCCTTTGTATTCAGATCAGGCCTCAGTACAATGATGTAGCACTTGGGAAGAAAGATGCAGCCCAGTAGCCCAGCACTGGAGGCCAAGATGGAGAAGACCTGCACGGCTACCATGTATTTCCCCTTCGTGCTCAGGTAGGAGGGAACAAAGGACACCCAGACGCTGCAAAAGATCATCATGCTGAAGGTGATCAACTTGGCTTCATTGAAGGACCCTGGCAGATTCCGGGCTTGGAAAGCCACCGTGAAGCAGATGGTAGCCAGGAAGCCCAGTAGATGAAAGGTAAAACATGACAATAGACCCTTCGTTGCATTGCAAGGTGATCTGTCCAGGCTGAGAGTGCATGTCGGAATCTGGGAAGGGTGGAGAGACTCCCAGCCAGATGGAGCAGATGACAACTTGGACACTGGAGCAAGAAAGAATAATGGCGTTGGCCAAACTCTTCCCCAGCCATCTCCGCACCCTGTTCCCTGGCTTTGTGGCCATGAAGGCCAGCACCACAGTGATCGTTTTGGCCAACAGAGAGGAGATGGCAACTGAAAAGATGATGCTGAAGACTGTTCGTTGGAGGAGGCAGGTGGCTTTCCTTGGCTGACCAATGAACAGGAAGGAGGACAAGAAGGAAAGTAGGAGAGAGATGAGGAGAATGAAGGAGAGGTCCCGGTTGTTGGCTTTGACGACTGGAGTGTCTAAGCGTTTAATGAAGATTCCTAACACAAAGCCCGTGGTTAAAGACAAGAGGAGAGCAAAGGAAGCCAGGATGATCCCCAATAGTTCTCCAAAGGAGAGGAAGTTTATAGCTTTGGGGATACATTGATCCCGCTCTGAGTTTGGCTGCTGATCTCCTGGACACATCTTGCAATGGGCTGCATCTGAAAACAAGGAGAGTGACTTCAGTTTCACTAACGTGTATCACACACTCACAATAGTCTGTCTTCTATTTCATTGTGGGGGGGGGGGGGATGGTGATGCAGGAGCGGTCAGAAAACAATAATGAGTTGGATCCAGTATCACCGAGGGGGAGGGCTCTGTCTCTGGTGCTGCTGACAACTCTTTCAGCAGGGTCTCCTGACTCACATACTGGGTTTCCATGATCTCTCCCAAAGACCCCTCCTCTGAAGCCCAACTCACAGCTCTAGATGTATTAACACAGTGAGGACGTTCCAAGTGGTTTCTATGTTTAAGCCATGGTGGGTTGCAGTGTAATTCAGTCATCTTTTTGTTGAATGTTCAAGCCACAGCAAATGGACACCTGGCACAGACTGTAACCTAGAAAAGGAAACTGAAACTTCTTTACTGTTTTCATACATCTAAAGCTGTGATCTGGGCTGAAGAAGAGAGGTCCTTGTGAGTGGAGCTCGGAGGTCCATCCCACTAGCCAGTGAATCCCAATCATTTCAACCAGGGGAAGGGTGCAGTGACTCCCCCATCCCACCTCCATACACACATTCCCTGCATTGTATCCCTACGATTGCCTCCCAAGGTTCATTCTTTCAATGCACTTTCTGGAATTAATGATGGAGATTAAAAATACAGATGCCAAAAAAAGATCTGAGTTCAAAAATCTCTTTCAAACCTTCACAGAAAATGTATGACTTGATGTTTAAAGAATTTGTTTGAAAGGGTGCCTCTACAAGAGCAATTTAAATCTCTTTCAAGGTGCATTAAAAAATTTACCTCTACAGGAGCGGAGCGCAAATCAGGGGTCGAGGCACTTCTTATCTCCGATTATACGCATTTTCGAATGCGCGTGAAATAGCGAGTTTTAATTTGCCGCGGGAGTTGAAGCGCATTTTGGCCGTGTAAACATGCGATTCTCCGTATGTAAACAACTTTTAAAGCGCGTTTCATATAGCCCGTAATGTGCTTCATGGCCTCTCGTGTGTAGTTATTAGATGTAAATGCGCTTCCGCGAAGATGCGCATAATCGAGCAACCATGCACCAAAATGAATTCTTCTGGAGGGGACCAAAGAGGTTTATCCTACACTTCATTACAGCTATTGAGGTAACATAAAAACTGGAATAATACGATCTCAAGATGAAAACCGGGATTACTAGCAACAGAGAATCAACATTCAAGAGAATGGATACAACCATCATAGAACCAAATTCCCTCGATATGCTGGAATGACTGGGCAAAGAAAAGGCATCTACATATAGGGCCAGAAAGACATCGCAGTTGCAACAACGGAGGGCATTCTCTATGTGTGGTGCCACAACCAAAAAGGCTCTCTTTCCTGTGACCTGGATCCTCTTTGGGGGAATCCAGAAGAAAGCCTCCAATTAAAAAACATAATGTTCAAGCGGAGTCAAATATTTCATAGAATCATAGAAGAGTTGGAAGGGGCCTATAAGGCCATCGAGTCCAACCCCCTGCTCAATGCAGGAATCCACCTTAAAGCATCCCTGACAGATGGCTCTCCAGGTATGCTGTGGGCCATTTCGACCTCAAAGATTGGCCCATTCCTCTGAAGACACTTACCTTCCTGAGTGGAGATTGTACCTTCTGCACATGGAACACAAGCATAGCAGCATGGTGGCTTTCCCTCCTGGACCTCCTTGGCATATCCTGGTGGGCAGCTCTCGACACACCTGGAATGAGGTACAGTCTAGCAATAAAGAGAGGAAGCATCAAGGGAATGGCAATAGCCATATTTGTATCTATGGACATCGCATTTGAGGAGGAGACAATGGGATTTCCAGGTCCCAGTAACCCCAGGCCCTTGTCTCAGGGAAGCACTTCTGATGCCCCGGAAAGCACTCAAGAATCTAGGAGCCACAACTGAAAAGGCCCTCCCTTTTTGTCATTGACTAGCAACACCCTGTTCCATGAATGGAGGGAAAACAGGCAAAATAGGGGTACTTCACATGAGTAACATAAAGCACACTCACGACTGGCGTACTCACTGAAGTTTGCAGGTCCTTTTGGCAACAACATCAAGCTCCTACACATTTGCTCTGCCTTCCTTCTGGAAGGAAACAAACAAACAAACAAACCCGGATATCCTGATCTTTTGAAATATTGCGGGATTTCCAACCATGTGCAGCTAAAGTCATGCTCTAAAACACCCACTAGAGGGCCCTTTTCCACTCAAGGCTAGGAGGTGGGGAAGTCTTCAATTATAGAGAAGATGGTTATCCCTCTCTGCCCATGTAGTGCAGCACATTACAACTGCGCAAGAGAAGCAGGAAGCAAAGCCCCAGTAAGGCCACACGATTTCCCCTTAATCGAAAGAAGACCCTAGTTCACTTGCATTCCCTTTCTACTTTTCCCTTCCTGTGCCACCAAATGGTAATTGTTCTTTGTCTGACTGTCTCCACCAAACCATTCCTAAAACTCTCTGGGTCTCATGTATATGGTTTGGGTAACGTGGGGTTTGGCTCTTTGATGTGGGGTGGGCCGTCCTGTATCCACATTCTCCACTCCAGGCATCATTTTGTACACCTGTATCATGTCTCCCCTCAGCCTCCTCTTCTCCAAGCTGAACAATCCCAGCAGTTGTAACCTTCCCTCATAAAGGAGATGCTCCAGCCCCGTGACCATTTGACTTGCCCTTTTCTGTACTTTTCCAGCTGTGGTGACTAAAATGTCCTTTTCGTTCACCAAAAACTGGCATTGGACTGATAATGGCTTTTGGGATTTTTCTTAGGGCTACGACAGCTGCCCTTGCTTTTTGTGTGAGATAAAGAGTGAAGGGACCTCAAGTCTTGGGGAATGATTTCAACACACTGGATTTCATCTCAAAAGCCCTCTCACCCATTGCTACCAACGGGGCCTCTGAAGGCAACAGAGCACAACAGAGGGGCACAACGATCGATCCTATAAGATGGGCAGGGGAGGAGACGATCCTATAAGTAGGCAGGTCCCAAGCCATTTCAACACGGGAACCCTCATCTGGAAGCACCCTATAGAATATCCAATTGGGGATGCTGCTTTAGCAAGGAATGACCGGGGTTACCAGAAAAGCAGAGATGTCTCTGGTATAAGCGACCTGTTCGAGGGCAGGTGGGGAAGGATTGAATTTGCCAAAAAATCATGTCTTACGTCTCCATTCTGAATAACGGGGGCTCAGTAAAGACGAACGGGTCTTGACGTAAAGCATGGTTTGTCGATATGACTCCGCTAATGAGGACGTTCCCTGGGCTGTAATAATTATCTGCCTGTGTTTGATCCTGTATCAGATTCAAGGGGCAATTTGCCTTCCGCATCTCACAGGCTACATGGAGCAGCAATAGGAGTCGCAGCCACAGCATTAGTACCAGCAGTGATATCCTTCTCGGTCCACCTGCTTGCTATGCCTCCCTTGTGACTGCTCCTCTCGCCAGCTAATCAGAAGAAACCAGAAATTTCTGACAAGACTGAGTTGGCCCCTGTTTTTACAAGTACAGGGAGTTCAGAACCAAATGGGGCTTTCATTAAATTTCACTCATGCATGGCTGCCTGCCTGCCTGTCTGCCTTACATCTCAGCACATTTTATGCACCAATCCTTTCAGGCACCCTGCAAGAAGTCCCCACATATTGCACTTGTTTCTAATGTCATGTGTGGGGGGGGTTGGTTGGTCTCAAAGGCCATCTCCAGTAACCCAAAAGAAAAAGAAAAAAGTGAGAAAGTTGCTGGAGCTTCGGCAAGAAAGAAAAATAAATCACTATGATAGAGATAATTATAAGGGAAGGAGCAGCACCTCTGCAACTTCATGGCCTCACTGAAGGGCCTGGCAGAAAAGGAACAAAACATGTTTGCAAGAACTCATCCGACACATTGTAGAGTCTGACATGGGTTCCGTGAAAGATAAACATGGGCTTGACGAATAAAACGCCCTCACAAGAGCCGGGACCAAGATCATCTTTTTAGGATGCATGTGAATTTATGCACTAGAGTGAGTGGTCACCACTGAACATGAAGAGCACATAAAGCTCCCTTCTACTGAGTCACAAGATGGAGACACTTCCACCACTGTTGTCCATTATGACACCAGTGGAGGACCAACACTACTTCTTTAAAATGGTTTATAATTGTATTGGCAACTGTTGGGGCCCTGAACACACTCCACAGGAAGAAGGGGACGAGATTTCCCAAATCTCTCCAGGAATTAGGGATGAATCTTCCCTGGAGTTCATCAAACAGGAGGCCCAGGCTCAGTAATCATCTCCCCTCACTCCCCGGGGAGCTCAGTCTTTGTCAGTGGGGGAAGGAGTACCGGAATTGACAGATCCCAGAGTCTGCAGAAGGGTCAAATGGGCGGAGTGGAGGGGAAGTGGGAGGCTGTCCCCTAGAAAAGTCACACAGCAAAGGTTGCAGCTTGAAGGCCCTCCGGAAGTTCTGGTAAATGCCTGTCAGGTACAAGAGGAAATTGTTCATTTAGTTGAGAGGCAACTGCCTGGTTTTCTTAAGCCCATTAAGCTTAGAGCAGATCTCCTTGCACTCACCCTCCCTTCAGGTGTGAAGAGATGTCTATTTACTGACTAAAGCTTTATTGTCCCACAGCTTGGCGAGGGGGCTTAGAATCACGAAACCTCCATTGTGTCCTCAAGTGCCTGTCCAGCAAGGCTCTTCCAGGGGGGTTCAGGGGTGGTTAAACCTCCCTCCAATAAATGGAGGACCCATTCTGACCTTCAGGACAAAATCACATGTCTTGATGGCAAATGTGGCACTGCTGTTAGAGCAGTTCCTGATGAGGTGTCTGAGGACACCATCAGCCCAACTTTGTAGGATCAGGTTCAGTTGTTGCAGCCTATAGAGAATGAAAGGTGAAAACAGGACTGTAAATTGGGCTTGGAAATGTAGCAGCAACCAATGCACCTGGCCCAGCATTGGTGTCGTATGAGCTGATCACCTGACCCCCACCAATATCCAGATGACCATGTTCTACACCAGCTGAAGTTTCTGAACTGCCTTCAAGGGCAGCCCCAGGTAAGAGTGCATTATAGTAGTCCAGCCTTGATGTCAACAGGACATGAATAACTGTGTGAAACGTCCTTCCTTTTATCTGTACTGAATGTCCCACCATTCAGATTCATGGGGAGATGCTCCCCATCCAAATTCTCCACACTAGGCATCATTTTGTACACCTCTATCATGTCTCCACTCAGCCTCCTTTTTTCAAGCTAAACAATCCCAGCTGTTGTAACCTTCCCTCATAGAAGAGATGCTCCAGCCCCTTGATCACTGGGTTGACATTCGCATCTACCCCACATTTTCTCCATAACTAGCAACACCCATTGGTTCACCACTGAAGGTTGGATTATGACTTTGGTGTTTCGGATTTATACAATGTGTGAAAACTATGTGTGTAACACAAGTAGATGCTTATCTGGATGATCACAAAGGAGGGAAAACGAAATCCAAATGCTCAAGCAAATTTTTATTTTATAGAATAAGCCCATTTCAGGTAATAGAGATGTTCAAGGGATCAACATGATTCCAATGGCCTACAGTGTGATAACATGGATTCCTAACACTTTGGATCATGTGCCTTCATTATATCATGTTATGGATCCCTAGCCCTTAGAGTCAGATGCCATCATAACTTTTCATCATGAGCTGCTCCTTTGTATTCAGATCCGGCCTCAGTACAATGATGTAACACTTGGGAAGAAAAATGCAGCCCAGTAGCCCAGCACTGGAAGCCAAGATAGAGAAGACCTGAACAGCTACCATGTATTTCCCCTTCGTGCTCAGGTAGGAGGGCACAAAGGACACCCAGACACTGCAGAAGACCAGCATGCTGAAGGTGATCAGCTTGGCTTCATTGAAGGACCCTGGCAGATTCCGGGCTAGGAAAGCCACCGTGAAGCAGATGGCAGCCAGGAAACCCATGTAGCCCAGTGGAAGGTAAAACATGACAATAGACCCTTCGTTGCATTGCAAGGTGATCTGTCCAGGCTGAGAGTGCATGTCGGAATCTGGGAAGGGTGGAGAGACTCCCAGCCACATGGAGCAGATGACAACTTGGACACTGGAGCAAGAAAGAATAATGGCGTTGGCCAAACTCTTCCCCAGCCATCTCCGCACCCTGTTCCCTGGCTTTGTGGCCAGGAAGGCCAGCACCACAGTGATCGTTTTGGCCAACACAGAAGACACGGCAACTGAGAAGATGATGCTGAAGACTGTTTGTCGGAGGAGGCAGGTGGCTTTCCTTGGCTGACCAATGAACAGGAAGGAGGACAAGAAGGAAAGTAGGAGAGAGATGAGGAGAATGAAGGAGAGGTCCCGGTTGTTGGCTTTGATGACTGGAGTGTCTAAGCATTTAATGAAGATTCCTAACACAAAGCCCGTGTTTAAGGACAAGAGGAGAGCAAAGGAAGCCAGGATGATCCCCAATTGTTCTCCAAAGGACAGGAAGGTTATAGCCTTGGGGACACATTGATCCCGCTCTGAGTTTGGCTGCTGATTTCCTGGACACATCTTGCAATGGGCTGCATCTGAAAACAAGGAGAGTGACTTCAGTTTCACTGACATGTATCGAAAACCCACCAGAGTCTGCCTTCTATTTCATTGGGGGAGGGGAATGGTGATGCAGGACCAGTCAGAAACCAATAATGAGTTGGATCCAGTATCACCGAGGGGAAGGGCTCCGTCTCCAGTGCAGATGACAACTCATTCAGCCGGGTCTCCTGATTCATTGACTGGGTTTCCATGATCTCTCCCAAGGACCCCTCCTCTGAAGCCCAGCTCACAGCTCTGGATGTATGAACACAGTGGGGATGTTCCAGGTGGTTTCTATATTTAAGCCATGGTGGGTTGCAGTGCAAGCCAGTCATCCTTTTGTTGAATTTTCAAGCAACAGCCAATGGACACCCGGCACAGACTGTAACCTAGAGACAGAGACTGAAACATCTTTACTGTTTCCATATTCTATTGTGATCAGGGCTGAAGAAGAGGGGTCCTTGTGAGTTGAGCTCGGAGGTCCATCCCAATAGCCAGTGAATCCCAATCATTTCAACCAGGGGAAGGGTGCAGTGACTCCCCCATCCCACCTCCATACACACATTCCCTGCATTGTATCCCCAAGATTGCCTCCCAAGGTTCATTCTTTCAACACACTTTCTGGAATTAATGATGGAGATTAAAAATACAGATGCCAAGAAAAGACCTGAGTTCAAAAATCGCTTTCAAATCTTCACAGAAAATGTTTGACTTAATGTTTAATGAATCTGTTTGGAAGAGGTTTATCCTGCCCTTCATTAAAGCTATTGGGGTGACATGCAAACTGGAATAATGTGATCTCAAGATGAAAACCGGGATTAATAGCAACAGAGAATCACCCTTCAAGAGAATGGATAAAAACATCCTTAGAACCAAATTCCATTCTCTGTGTGTGGTGCCACAACCAAAAGGGTTCTCTTTCCCGTCATCTGGATCCTCTTTGGGGGAATCCAGAAGAGAGCCTCCAATTAAAAACATAATGTTCAGGCAGAGTCAAATGTTTTATAGATTCTAGGGGTGTGCACTGGATCGGCTCCGATCCACGATCCGGAGCTGATCCAGGGGAAATCGGATGCAATTATCCGAATTCCAATCACCCTTTGGATCGTCTGATCTTTTCCGAACTGGTCCGGAAGGACTCGATCCGGTTCGGAAAAAATCGGAGGATCGGCGGGCGCCATTGGTGCCCGCCTCCGCTTCCATTGACGGGTGCCAGCGGGCGCCCGCTGATGGAAGCAGACAGCGGGGGGGCTTACCTGGCAGGGCTGTCCGCTTCCATAGGCGGGCGCCCGCTGGTGGATAGCAGGGGGGCTTACCTGGCGGGGCATCCTCCTCCTTCTGTTGCCGGCTATAAACTACTGCAAACTAGGCCTCGCGGCCTAGTTTACAGGAGAGTGCCAGGTGATGATGTCAGTTTACAGTTTACAGCTGGCAACGGACGGAGGAGGATGCCCCACCAGGTAAGGAGCAGGAGGGGGTTACCTGGGGGGGCTGTCCGCTGCCATCGGCGGGTGCCAGGGGGCGCCCGCTGTTGAAAGCGGACAGCGGGGGGGTGCTTACCTGCCGAGGCCCCTCCTCTGCCATCCGCTGCTGCCCGGGCGGCAGCGGATGGCAGCAGAGGGCCCCCGGGAGGTAAGGAGGATCGCGAGGGGGGAGGAGGGAGGGGGCACATATCTGTGTGGCCGACCAGCGCCTTCCCCTGCATAGATCTACTGAGGACTAGGCCGCGAAGCCTAGTCCTCAGTAGATCTACACAGGAGAAGGCGCCGGATGGCCCCACAGGTAAGGGGGATCGCCAGGGGGATTGACTTACCTGCCGGGGGCCCTCCGCGGCCATCCGCTGCCCCCCGGTTGGCAGCGGATGGCAGCGGAGGGGCCCCGGGAGGTAAGGAGGATTGCGAGGGGGCACTTAACTGCCGGGGTTGTCTGCTGCCGTCCGCTGAAGCCCGCGGGCTCCAGCGGACGGGAGCAGAAGGGTCCTGCAGGTAAGCTCAAGGGGGAGAGGGCCAGGGAGGGGGAGTTAGGCCTCCACTCACCCCCTGCCGCTATTTGTCCCCATAGACTTGCATTAGGGGAAAGCTTTCTTTCCCCCAATGCAAGTCTATAGGGAAAAATGGCGGCCGATCTGAAAATTGGACATCCGATTTTTGGATCGGGATCAGGTCTAATCTGATCCGGGGGACCTCCAATTTTGTTCCGGAACAAAATTGGAGGTCCCGATCTGGTCCCAATCCAATCCGGGGGGTCTGTGCACACCCCTAATAGATTCATAGAATAGAAGAGTTGAAAGGGGCGTATAAGGCAAATGAGTTTAACCTCCTGCTCAATGCTGGAATCCACCTTAAAGCATCCCTGACAGATGACTCTCCAGGTATGCTGTGGGCCATTTCGACCTCAAAGATTGGCCCATTCCTCTGAAGTCACCTACCTTCCTGAGTGGAGATTGTCGCTTCCGCACATGGAGCACAAGCATAGCAGCATGGTGGCTTTCCCTCCTGGACCTCCTTGGCATATCCTGGCGGGCAGCTCACCACGCATCTGGAACGAGGTGCAGTCTAGCAATAAAGAAAGGAAGCATCAAGGGAATGGCAATAGCCATATTTGTATCTATGGACATGGTGTTTGTGAAGGATCCAATGGGATTTCCAGTTCCGGTAAACCCAGGCCCTTGTCTCCGGGAATCACTTCTGATGCCCCGGAAGGCACTCAAGAATCTAGGAGCCACATCTGAGAAGGCCCTCCCTTTTTGTCATTGACTAGCAACAACCTGTTCCATGAATGGAGGAAAAACAGGCAAAATAGGCGTACTTCACATGAGCGACACAAGGCACGCTCATAACTGGCGTACTCACTGAAGTTTGCAGGTCCTTTTGGCAACAGCGTCAAACTCCTACACATCTGCTCTGCCTTCCACCAGTCATCCCGTTCAAAAAACAAACTAACAAACCCAGATATCCTGATTCTTTCTAATCTTTTGTCAAATTAGCATTGTTACAATTGTAATATATAGTAGATTGAAGATGCACAGTCACTGAGGAAGATGTTTGAAACGGTTTCGAACAAACTGGTATTACCATTTGTGTATTGTGTGTAATTGATGTGTATTGTATGTACTTGACATTTTCCAACACTATCTGAATATTCAATTTGTGGAGGCAGCAAATGTGTTGTGTATTTAACGGATTCTAACACTACTGGTTCGGTAGTGTCTGAGTGTCCATCTTGTGGATTCATTGATTTGTGTATCCAACGTGTGTATCCAAAGTGCTGAATCTAGGAGGCAGAGAGAAAAAGCTCCCTATCCGTTTACAAGTTTACTCAAGAGTAGACCATAAGCGTGTATACGATTGTAAGCGAGCAGAAGTAAGCGTGCATAAGCCAAACTCCTCCATGAGTTCTTCAACAACTTATTAGAACTTCACAGATGTCACAGGCAAGAAAACGAAAGAAATCATTTCCCCTACCTCGTTAAATGGTGTGGGCCACACAATGGTTTCCAGGTTCATGGTGAACTTGGGGTCACGGGCTGCCTTTCCCTCTATACTTCCAATTGTAATTCTACGATAAGATTTATTGGGGAAAAACACCCAATTCCGGATATCATAGCTGACTGCCAGCTCCCCATTCTCATACAGATACAGTCCGCCCATGGAAGCATTCGAGAGCTGGACTTCTCTTAGGAAAGTGTGAAGCTAGAATGTCAGAGAAAACAACCAGCATTTAGAATACCTGAAAGCCTGGTAGATCTCTCAGCTCTGCTCACTTCACGCTTGTATCTCCTGTGAATTGGGGCTGTTGCACATCCGGAGTCATTGGGTGACTCTGATTTTTTTCCACTGTCACAATTGGGATGCCATCTTGACTCCCCTGTTCCTGCTCCAGCATTTTGGGAATGATCAGGGGCAGTACGATCATTCCTTTTACTACAAATTTGAATTTTCCCATGCTTATGTTTACATAGCCAAAATTGCAGCACTCCCACTCAGAAGAGAGAGATATTGACAGATGCATGCAAACCCAAAGTATGCACAGCATTCAGTGACTGAGCGAGTGAGTGTGAAAAATCTGACAACTGTATGTGTGTGTGTGTGGGGGGGGCAAAAACAGAATAGCTGGAAAGGGAGGAAGAGAAACATTGAGAGAAAAGGCGGGGCAGAAAGAACCATCACGTTATGTAGATAGGTCATTTCCTGGCCCACACTCATCTTTTAGAGTTCTTTAGGAATGTCAATAGACATGTAGACAGGGGAGATACAGTGGATATTGTTTACTTGGCTTCCAAAAGGCTTTTGATAAAGTCCCTCACCAAAGTTGAAAAGCATTGGTCAAAATACAGATCCCTGTAGGACCCCACTCTTTAATTCCCTCCATCAGGAGAACTCACTATTTATTCCTACTCTCTGCTTTCTGTTCTTGAACCAGTTGCTGATCACAACAGATGTGGTAATGGCCACCAAGTTGGATGGTTTTAAAGGGGGGGTTGGGAAAATTGCTGGAGGAGAAGGCTATCAATGGCTGCTAGTCCTGATGGCTCTGTGCTGCATCCAGTATCTCAGGCAGTAAGCCTATATGCACCAGTTGCTAGGGAACATGGGTGGGAGGGTGCTGATGCACTGTGTCCTGCTTGTGGCTCCCTGGTCGACAGCAAGTTGCCCACTGTGTGAACACAGTGCTGGATTAGATGGACCAACGGTCTGATCCAGTAGAGCACTTCTTATGTTCTTAAAAAACTTTGTGGAAGCTTTTGAGATCTTCAGGTCTCTTCATAAGGCAAGATTTAACAAAAAGCAGATTGGGAAGGGTGGAGAAGGATGGTGTATGTGTGTGGAAGCTGAGGGTGTTGAAGTCCTGGTGTCTGCAAGATTATAGTCTTGGATTTAAATGGAGGGGAAAGGGTCTGTAGACATTCAAATAGGTCTACTGCAGGTAAAATGATGGTTTTAGGTTTCACCTGGTGCTGCTAGAGGAATTGGAAGCCATTTCTGTTTAATGAAGCAATTGATTCTGTAGTTGCTTGATTTTATTTATTTATTTATTCGTACATTTCAATTTGCTTCAATTCTACATTGCCCAGTAGTCTAAGCTCAACAGCTGGTTGGCCACTGTGTGAACGGAGTGCAGGATTAGTTTGCCAACAAGATTCAAGCAATGATAGACTTGGTGGATCACTCAACTGTCTTACAGCCTATGTTCTTTGCCTGTGATGCTGGTGGGGAACAAGGGGTGAGGAATTAGGTTTTGCATTGATTATCGAAATGAAATCAGATCACTCAGCCTGATCCTTAGACGCTGCCCCAGATGGATCATCTCATAGAACAATTGGGAGGGGCGAAATATATTACTACTATCATCCTGGTCAAGGGATATTGGCAAGTGCCCACGAATGGAGATGTTGTTCTTTATACTTATTTAGAGTGGTTTCAATTTACAGTCCTCCCTTTTGGGTTGGGCAACGGGTGCAGGTCAGGATCATCCAGACACTCCTTAACAAATTGCTAAATGGGCTGGGGAATTTGTTTATTTGGATGCTGTGGCTATTTTGAATTGAACTGTTCGCTAAGAGGGGAACTCATGGAATAAATCTCAGCAGAGATCAGTCTGTGCCCGATTGCTTTTGATGGGCTACATCCCTTCAAAGAGAGGACATCTTCAAAGCAGAGGACTGGCCTCTTGCAGCCCTCTTGTAGCATTGAGCAGGGAGCAGGACCTCTATTGAGCAGGGGGTTGGACCTGAACGGAATTGCCTGCTTCAGATTTTTTTCCTAATTTAACCTCACGGCTATATTTGAGATATAGGATCATGTTTCCAGAGTTGAACAATGGATTGCAGTTTGCAGTGATGATGAAAAAGGAAATACCTGCCATGGCTGCAGCCTTTGAAGTTCCAACCTATCTCCTCTACCCATCATCAGCTTTCTTTTGGATCGGGATGAATATGCCACATTTAAGGCATGGGCCGCAGCTTGGACACCATTGTAAATACTGTAGCTGTCTTGAGACAAGGTCCTTTCAGTCTCCTCCTGGGACAGCATCTTCAATTCCTCTTTCTCTATGCATCTTGTCCAGCCTTTCACGGACAAGACATGCTTCGAATAGAAACACTGAAATGCTGTCAGCCAAAACTCTGTCGTTTCCAGTGACATTGGACCGTAGTAGTCGTATTTGGTCTTTCTCTTGGTCTTCACCACAAAGGAAAAAGAACCATGGAAGTAGTAGAAGGACTGAGGATGAGTAAACACATTCAAGAAGATGTCCTGAAAAGATGTTGTGATCCAGACTTTCATCCCAATCAGTTGCTCTTCAAGAGTTCTTTGTATTAAGATGAATGGATTAAATCCATAGCTAGAGTCCCATAAGTAAACATAGACATTGACTTGTCTCCACGTGACAAGTGGTTCACTCTGGAATAAGTGTAAATATTTAATCCGTACTAATAAATGTTTTGAGAAGGCAACACAAATTCCATGGCTGATCATCAGAGGTGTCAAGGTTCTCAAGAACCTTTCCCCATTGTCATTTCTTGGAGCAAAGAGACCGACCCAAGTCCACCCAAAATGCAGGAGAACTTTGACAATTCCTGCAATCTGGGTTTCTTCTTTTGGGACCGTTCGATAAATAAAAGGGAAATAATTTTTATCATGAAGAACATGATCAACATAACCATAACTTATCTAGTGAGGAAAGGAAGAGAAGGCATTTTGTTTTTAGGATAAAAATCATACCTTGATTAACCTGAAATAATAAATATTTAACTGAATGTCTGTTGTTAGGATTGCTATGGGGTCTATGGGGACACTGGGAATGATAAAAACATTTATTTACTGATTTTATTTCTTCCCAAGAAAAACGACACTAGGGCAGCTCACAATCATGAATAAAACTTCACCCCATGAGGAGTAAATTGGACCCATTCACATGTTCAAAACTGAGTAAAGTGATAGATTTGACGACACTACTAAATGTGGGTTAATTATTGTGGTGCTGCTAGGTTCTTTTAGACCCTGGTCTTATGCGCATTATTTCAGTGGTGAAGTAAACAACTCACATTTTTTTCATTCCACCAACCACCAATCCATGTTTTCAATTTCTTCTTCATTTTTTATGTTAGGACAGTAGAAACAGAATAACTGTGTTGTTTTTTAAAAAAAACTATGTATATCTCCTGATTTTTTATAATAATACATAAATCTCTGAGAATGTGCACTTTCACATTTTAACTCACTTAATTCATACCACCATCCATCAATGCATACAGCAATAAACTGAGATGCGCACGATGCAGCACTCCAAAAACCAAAACCAAGGACCACTAGTAACATCCCCAGTTTATAGGTTTAATATTAAACTGGATGCGCTACTAGTGGTCATTTATGTCTTCTTGCCTTCATAATTCCTACCTGTGGGATTTTGTAGATGCCAGACATGGCTGAAATATGGGTGGAGATGTCCGATTCAGCCCCTTCCAGAACGGCCGCCAGGTAGTTCCAACCTCCGCAGCTGTAGTTGGGGATATGGCTTCTTCCACCAGCATGCAGGTCTATCATGGCATCAGAAGTTATCTTCCCATGGAAATGGGTCTCATAGATGTTGTAGCCCAGGGTGATGTTGGCTAAGAGCCTGGGATTCTGGTTGATCTCAGAAATGGCAAACATGAAAGACAAAATGTGCCAGTATCTGACATTTTTTCGTCCAGGCATACTGTGGAAAGAAAAATCAAAATTAAACAGATGGTGATTTACTATCATCCTTCATTCAATGAAGATAAAGTCACATTCTTTAATTTATAACTTTAAATGCCTTTCTAGGCAATATACATCAAACAAGTGTTAATCCCCCACTCCATCATGGGTTGGTGTGTGGGTGAGGTGGGGGTTGGGTTGAAGGGCAGTGGAACAATATATTCCTTGTCTTTTAAAAACAAACAAACAGTAACACCAGATGGACTTCTACAAAAATGCACTCATTCAAAACTGGCTTACAAAATATAAAAGTATACAATCAATAACCCATTAGTAAAACATCTATACAAGGAGCAAAAACACAGAAGCAACGATAAAAACCTGACTAAAATACAGTGCCAGGGAAAGACCGCTTTATCTTCCCAGTATCTTAGCATCTAGTCTTTTCACTCTGCTGTTTTATATCTGTATTTTAAATGTCTACAAGGCTGCTCGGTTTTATTGTGGTTGTCCTTTTATCTTGTGATGTTAAGCTTCTGATTTTCCTAGTTTATGCTGAACCTTGTGTTTTAATTTTTGTGAACCTCCCAGAGAGCTTAGGCTACTTGGGTAATGGAGAAATGAAGTGAAATCCAATTGAATGAAGAAATAAATGAATGAATAAATAAATAAATAAATAAATAAATAACATCAAACAACTACAGAGTCAAATGCTTGATTAAACAGAAATGGCTTCCAATTCCTTTTTCCCAACAGTCCAACATGGCAGCACTAGCAGTACCAGCTGAAACCTCAACCATCATCTTACCAGCAGGAGACCTGTTTGAATGTCTACAGACCCTTTTTCCTCCATTTAAACCCTATAATCATGCAGACACCTGGACTTCAACATCTCAGCTTCCACACACACACACCATCCTTCTCCACCCTTCCCAATCTGCTTTGTGTAACATCTTGCCTTATAAAGAAACCTGGAGATCTTAAATGCTTCTACAAAGTTTTTAAGAACATAAGAAGGGCTCTACTGGGTCAGACCAAGGACCCATCTAGC
The DNA here is from genome assembly GCA_029215795.1 of Anniella stebbinsi. NCBI lineage: Eukaryota > Metazoa > Chordata > Lepidosauria > Squamata > Anniellidae > Anniella > Anniella stebbinsi. The sequence continues at coordinate 180,968,103 of JARDYH010000005.1, forward strand.
CCAGCCCTCTGTTCACACAGTGGCCAACCAGCTGTCGACCAGGGACCCTCAAGCAGGACACGGTGCAACAGCACCCACCCACCCATGTTTCCTAGCATCTGGTGCACACAGGATTACTGCCTCGGATACTGGATGAAGCACGTAGCCATCGGGAAAGTAGCCATTGATAGCCTTCTCCTCCGGGAATTCATCCAACCCCTTTTGAAGCCATCCTAATCGGTGGCCATCACCACCTATTGTGGTAGTGAACTCCTTAGTTTAGCTATGTGCTCCAATCAGCTTCATGGAATGCGCACGATCTCCTTGTACACATTCTCCACACCAGGCATCATTTTGTACATGTCTCCCCTCAGCCTCCTTTTATCCTGGCTAAACAATCCCAGCAGTTTTAACCTTCCCTCACAGGGAAGAGGCTGCAGCCCCTTGACCATTTCACTTGCCCTTTTCTGTACTTTTCCATCTGTGGTGACCAAAATCAGAGATGTCTCTGGTCAAAGGGGGCAGTTAGAGGGCAGGTGGGGAAATCATGTCTTACGTCTCCATTCTGATTAGCGGGGGCTCAGAAAAGATGATTGGGTCTTGACCTCCAACATGTTTTGTCGATATGACCCCACTAATGAGGACGTCCCCTGGGCTGTAATAATTCTCTGCCTGCGTTTGATCCTGTATCAGATTCAAGGGGCAATTTGCCTTCCGCAACTCACAGGCTACATGGGGCAATAATAGGAGTAGTAGCAGCAGCATAAGTAGCAGCAGTGATATCCTTCTCGGTCTGCCTGCTTGCTATGCCTCCCTTGTGACTGCTCCTCTCGCCGGCTAATCAGAAGAAGCCAGAAATTTCCGGCAAGACTGAGGAAACCCCTGTCTTTACAGTTACAGGGAGTTCAGAACCAAATGGAGCTTTTATTAAATTTCACTCATGCATAGCTCTCTGCCTGCCTGCCTTACATCTCAGCACATTTTATGTTCCAAACCTTTCAGGCACCCTGCAAGAAGTCCCCACATATTACACTTGTTTCTCGTGTCTGTGGGGGAGGGGTGTTGGTCTCAAAGGCCATCTCCAGTACATAATAAAAAACGAATAAAATGAGAAAGTTGCTTGACCTTCAGCAAGAAAGAAAAATAAATCACTATGATAGAGATAATTATAAGGGAAGGAGCAACACCTCTGCAACTTCATGGCCTCACTGAAGGGCTTGGCAGAACAGGAGGAAAACATGTTTCCAAGGACTCATCCGACACATTGTAGAGTCTGACATGGGTTCCGTGAAAGATAAACATGGGCTTGACTCATAAAACGCCCTCACAAGAGCTAGGAACAAGATCATCTTTTTAGGATGCATGTGAATTTATGCACAAGAGTGAGTGGTCACCACTGAACATGATGAGCACATAAAGCTCCCTTCTACTGAGTCACAAGATGGAGACACTTACACCACTGTTGTCCATTGGGACACCAGGGCAGGATCTACACTGCTGCTTTAAAATGGTTTATAATGGAATTGACAACTGTTGGGGCCCAGGACACATGGCACAGGAAGCAGGGGAGGGAATTTCCCAAACCTCTCTAGGAGTTAGGGAGGAATCTTCCCAGGAGTTTATACAACAGGAGGCCCAGACTCAGTGATCATCTCCCCCAACTCCCTGGGGTGCCCAGTCTTTGTCCGAGGGGAAAGGAGCACCAGAATTGACAGATCCCAGAGTCTGTAGCAGGGTCAAGAAGGCAGAGTTGAGAAGAGGTGGGAGAAGGTCCCCTAGACTTGCTACACAGCAAAGGTAACAGCTTGAAGGCCCTCCTGAAGGAGGGGTCTGGTAAATGCCTGTCAGGTATGGGAGGAAATTGTCCATTAAGTTGAGAGGCAACTGCCTGGCTTTCTTAGGGCAATTAGGCTTAGAGGTGATCTCTTAGAGTTCACCCTCCCTTCAGGTGCGAAGAGATGTCTATTTACTGAATAAAGCCTTGTGGAATGCACTGCAGACCTCTTCATTGTCTCACATCTCGGCGTGAGGGCTTAGAATCACGACACCTTCTTTGTGTACACAAGTGCCTTTCCAGTGAGGCTCTTCCAGGGAGTACAGGGGTGGCTAAACCTCCCTCCAATAAATGGACCCTGGAGCCCCTGAGGAACCATTCTGACCTTCAGGGCAAAATCGCTGGTCTCGACGGCAATTGTGACACCGCTGTTAGTGCAGTTCCTGATGAGGTGTCAGAGGACACCATCAGCCCAACGTTGTGGGATCAGGTTCAGTTGTTGCAGCTTTTACAGAATGAAAGGTGAAAAACAATGCTTTAAATTGGGCTTGGAAATGTAGCAGCAACCAGTGCACCAGGCCCAGCATTGGTGTGGCATCTCCTGATCACCTGACCCCCACCAATATCCAGGTGGCCATATTCTACACCAGCTGAAGTTTCTGAAATGTCTTCAAAGGCAGCCCCATGTAGAGTGCATTATAGTAGTCCAGCCTTGATGTCAACAGGACATGAATAACTGTGCGAAATGTCCTTCCTTTTATCTTTCCTGAATGTCCCACCAATCAGATTCATGGGGAGATGCTCACTAGGGATGTGTAACGGATCGGGTCCAATCCATGCTCCTAACCTGTCAGGGCCGTCCACGGACTGACCCAGCAGGTAAGGAGGAGCACGGGGGGGGGGGGCTTAGCTGCTGGGGTCGTCCGGCAACTAAGGAGCACTAGGAGGGGCTTATGTGCCATGGCCGTCTGCTGCCATCCACGGGCACCAGCGGATGGCAGTGGACGTACCTGGCAGGTAAGGAGAGGTGCAAGGGGGGGTTATATGCTGGGTCTGTCTGCTTCCCTTCACTGCCGCCCATCGGGCAACAGCAGATGAAAACGGATTGGCCCGGCAGGTAAGGAGGAGCGCGAGGGGGAGGAGAGAGGGAGGGGGGCCCCACTTACCTGCCAGCATGTATTCTTCCTTCACCTAATTGAATCTCCTGAAAACTAGGCTTTGGGGCCTAGTCCTCAGTAGAGCGCCAGGTGATGGCACTCTACTGAGGACTAGGCTGCGAAGCCTAGTTCTCAGTAGATTTGACCAGGTGAAGGCAGTGACGCCCTGGCAGGTAAGAAGGAGCACGATGGGGGGAAGAGGGGGGAGAGCGGCCCCACTGACATCCCATGGCCATCCGCTGCCATCCGCTGGAGCCCACAGGTGCCAGCGGACAGCCCCAGGAGGTAACCGCAGGGGGTGGGGGACAGGGTGGGGAGTTAGGCCCCAACTCACCCCCCCACCGCCATTTTTCCCCATAGACTTGCGTGCAAGTCTATGGGGAAAAATGGCAGCCGATCCGAAAATCGGACATCCGATTTTCGGATCGGGATCGGGTCCGATCCTATCCAGGGGACCTCTGATTTTGTTCCGATCTGACCCGGAACAAAATTGGAGGTCCTGATCCGGGTCCCAATCCGATCCGAGGGGACTGTGCACATCCTTAATGCTCACTATCCACATTCTCCACACCAGGCATCATTTTGTTTGCCTCTATCATGTCTCTACTCAGCCTCCTTTTTTCCAAGCTAAACAGTCCCAGCTGTTGTAACCTTCCCTCATAGCAGAGATGCTCCAGCCCCTGGATCACTGGGTTGACATTCTCATCTACCCCGCATTTTCTCCATAACTAGCAACACCCATTGGTTCACCACTGAAGGTTAACATATCCAATTTGATTATGACTTTGGTGTTTCTGATTTATACAATGTGTGAAAACTATGTGCGTAACACAAGTAGATGCTTGTCTGAATGATCTCAAAGGAGGGGAAACAAAATCCAAATGCTCAGGACATATTTTTATTTGGTAGAATAAGCACATTTCAGGTAATAGAGACGTTCAAGAGATCCACATGATCCCAATGGCCTACAGTGTGATAACATGGATTCCTAACACTTTGGATCATGTGCCTTCATTACATCATGTAATGGATCCCTAGCCCTTAGAGTCAGATGCCATCATAACTTTTCATCATGAGCTGCTCCTTTGTATTCAGATCCGGCCTCAGTACAATGATGTAACACTTGGGAAGAAAGATGCAGCCCAGTAGCCCAGCGCTGGAAGCCAAGATAGAGAAGACCTGAACAGCTACCATGTATTTCCCCTTCGTGCTCAGGTAGGAGGGCACAAAGGACACCCAGACACTGCAAAAGACCAGCATGCTGAAGGTGATCAGCTTGGCTTCATTGAAGGACCCTGGCAGATTCCTGGCTAGGAAAGCCACCGTGAAGCAGATGGCAGCCAGGAAGCCCATGTAGCCCAGTGAAAGATAAAACATGACAATAGACCCTTCGTTGCATTGCAAGATGATCTGTCCAGGCTGAGAGTGCATGTCGGAATCTGGGAAGGGTGGAGAGACTCCCAGCCACATGGAGCAGATGACAACTTGGACAATGGAACAAGAAATGACGATGGTGTTGGCCAAACTCTTCCCCAGCCATCTCCGCACCCTGTTCCCTGGCTTTGTGGCCAGGAAGGCCAGCACTACAGTGATCGTTTTGGCCAACACAGAAGAGACGGCAACTGAAAAGATGATGCTAAAGACTGTTTGTCGGAGGAGGCAGGTGGCTTTCCTTGGCTGACCAATGAACAGGAAGGAGGACAAGAAGGAAAGTAGGAGAGAGATGAGGAGAATGAAGGAGAGGTCCCGGTTGTTGGCTTTGATGACTGGAGTGTCTAAGCATTTAATGAAGATTCCTAACACAAAGCCCGTGTTTAAGGACAAGAGGAGAGCAAAGGAAGCCAGGATGATCCCCAATTGTTCTCCAAAGGACAGGAAGGTTATAGCCTTGGGGACACATTGATCCCGCTCTGAGTTTGGCTGCTGATTTCCTGGACACATCTTGCAATGGGCTGCATCTGAAAACAAGGAGAGTGACTTCAGTTTCACTGACATGTATCGAAAACCCACCAGAGTCTGCCTTCTATTTCATTGGGGGAGGGGATGGTGTTGAAGGAGCGGTCAGAAACCAATAATGAGTTGGATCCAGTATCACCGAGGGGAAGGGCTCCGTCTCTGGTACAGATGAAAACAACTCATTCAGCCGGGTCTCCTGACTCACAGACTGGGTTTCCGTGATCTCTCCCAAGGACCCCTCCTCTGAAGGCCAGCTCACAGTTCTAGATGTATTAACACAGTGAGGACGTTCCAAGTGATTTCTATGTTTAAGCCAGGGTGGGTTGCAGTGCAATCTAGTCATCCTTTCGTTGAATGTTCTAGCCACAGCAAATGGACACCCAGAACAGACTGTAACCTAGAGAAGGAAACTGAAACTTCTTTACTGTTTCCATACGTCTAAAGCTGTGATCAGGGCTGAGTAAGAGGGGTCCTTGTGAGTTGAGCTCGGAGGTCCATCCCAATAGCCAGTGAATCCCAATCATTTCAACCAGAGGAAGGGTGCAGTGACCCCCCCATCCCAGCCCCATATACACACACCCTGCATTCTATCCCCACGATTGCTTCCCAAGGTTGATTCTTTCAACGCACTTTCTGGAATTAAAGATGGAGATTAAAAATACAGATGCCAAGAAAAGACCTGAGTTCAAAAATCTCTTTAAATCTTCACAGAAAATGTTTGACTTAATGTTTAATGAATCTGTTTGGAAGAGGTTTATCCTGCCCTTCAATAAAGCTATTGGGGTGACATGAGAACTGGAATAATGTGATCTCAAGATAAAAACCGGGATTAATAGCAACAGAGAATCAACCTTCAAGAGAATGCATAAAAACATCCTTAGAACCAAATTCCATTCTCTGTGTGTGGTGGCACAACCAAAAAGGTTCTCTTTCCCATCACCTGGATCCTCTTTGGGGGAATCCAGAAGAGAGCCTCCAATTCAAAACATAATGTTCAGGCAGTGTCAAATGTTTCATAGATTCATAGAATAGAAGATTTGGAAGGGGCCTATAAGGCCATCGACTTTAACCTGCTGCTCAATGCAGGAATCCACCTTAAAGTATCCCTGACAGATGGCTCTCCAGGTATGCTGTGGGCCATTTCGACCTCAAAGATTGGCCCATTCCTCTGAAGTCACCTACCTTCCTGAGTGGAGATTGTACCTTCTGCACATGGAGCACAAGCATAGCAGCATGGTGGCTTTCCCTCCTGGACCTCCTTGGCATATCCTGGTGGGCAGCTCTCGACGCATCTGGAACGAGGTACAGTCTAGCAATAAAGAGAGGAAACATCAAGGGAATGGCAATAGCCATAGTTGTATCTATGGACATGGTGTTTGCGAAGGAGCCAATGGGATTTCCAGTTCCGGGAAACCCAGGCCCTTGTCTCCGGGAATCACTTCTGATGCCCCGGAAGGCACTCAAGAATCTAGGAGCCACATCTGAAAAGGCCCTCCCTTTTTGTCATTGACTAGCAACACCCTGTTCCATGAATGGAGGGAAAACAGGCAAAATAGGGGTACTTCACATGAGCGACATCAGGCACGCTAAGGACGGTTGTACTCACTGAAGGTTGCAGGTCCTTTTGGCAACAACATCAAACTCCTACACATCTGCTCTGCCTTCCTCCAGTAATCCCGTTCAACAAACAAACAAACAAACCCAGATATCCTGATTCTTTCTAATCTTTTGTCAAATTATCATTGTTACAAGTGTTCTATATAGTATATTGAAGATGCACAGTCACTGAGGAAGATGTTTGAAATGGTTCAGAAAAAAACGGTATTACCGTTTGTGTATTGTGTGTACTTGATGTGTTTTGTATGTACTTGACATTTTCCAACACTACGTGTTTAACAGTATCTGAATATTCATTTTGTGAATGCAGCAAACGTGTTGTGTATTTGACGGTTTCTAACAGTACTGGTTTGGTAGTGTCTGAGTGTTCATCGTGTGGATTCATTGATTTGTGTATGCAATGTGCTTATTGTTGATTGTTGAATAGGTTCCTATAACATTCAGATTGTGTATTCAACACTTTGACAACAATATTTTTGAACTGGAATGTTTAATATCCAGGGTAAAAATCATTGTTAAATTCAAATAAATGTCCATTTAGCATGCACTAATGTTTATATAGCACATCATAATAGTTAAACACATCCAGACTCATATCGGTGGATCCACTTTGGTGTGTTTTTGTTTTAGTATGAGGACCGCATCTTCGTGTTTTGTAGTTTCTTCCAGTAATCCCATTAAAAAAAAAAAAAACAAACCTGGATATCCTAATACTTTTGCAATATTGCGGGATTTCCAACCGTGTGCAGCTAAAATCATACTGCAAAGCACCCACAAAGCACCCATTCCACTCAAGGCTATGAGGTGGGGAAGTCTTCAATTATAGAGATGGTGGTTACCCCTCTCTGGCCATGTAATACAGCACATTACAACTGCGCAAGAGAAGCAGGAAGCAAAGCCCCGGTAAGGCCACACGATTTCCCCTTAATCTAAAGAAGACCCTAGTTCACTTGGATTCCCTTCCTACTTTTCCCTTCCTGTGCCACCAAGTGGTAATTGTTTTTTCTCTGACTATCTCCACCAAACCATTCCTAAAACTCTCTGGGTCCGATGTATATGATTTGGGTAATCTGGGGTTTGGCTCTTTGATGTGGGGTGGGTAACCCCGCCACCTGATAAACAGACCCGAAGGTTTCAAATGATCATGTTTTACTCATGAAAAACAACACTATCATAGACTCATGCGTCTGTCTTTGTGGATCCCGGACTATTCTTTTTCCACTGAAATGGTTGCCCAAACTTTTGTTGATCTTTATGATCCCCTTGCTTCCTAAGCAACCTTCCTGACCTCTTCATTCCAATCAAAGTTTTGACTTCTACTATTCTAGGAGACGGAGAGAAAAAGCTTCCTATCCATGTACAAGTTTACTCAACAGTAGACCATAAGCGTGCATAAGATTGTAAGTGAACAGAAGTAAGCATGCATAAGCCAAACTCCTGCATGAATTATTCAACAAAGTATTAGAACTTCACAGATGTCACAGGCAAGAAAATGAAAGAAATCATTTCCCCTACCTCGTTAAACGGTGTGGGCCACACAATGGTTTCCAGGTTCATGGTGAACTTGGGGTCACGGGCTGCCTTTCCCTCTATACTTCCAATTGTAATTCTACGATAAGATTCATTGGGGAAAAACACCCAATTCCGGATATCATAGCTGACTGCCAGCTCACCATTCTCATACAGATACAGTCCGCCCATGGAAGCATTCGAGAGCTGGACTTCTCTTAGGAAAGTGTGAAGCTAGAATGTCAAAGAAAACAACCAGCATTTAGAATACATGAAAGCCTGATAGAACTCTCAGCCCTGCTCACTTCACGCTTGAATCTCCTATGAATTGGGGCTGTTGCACATCCGGAGTCATTGGGTGACTCTGATTTTTTTCCACTGTCACAACTGAGACACCATCTTGACTCCCCTGTTTCTGCTCCAGCATTTTGGGAATGATCAGGGGCAGTGTGATTATTCCTTTTACTACAGATTTGAATTTTCCCATGCTTGTGTTTAGAAAGGCTAAATTGCAGCACTCCCACACAGAAGAGAGAGGTATTGACAGATGCATGCGAAACCAAGCTATGCACAGCATTCAGTCACTGAGCGAGTGAGTGTGAAAAATCTGACAACTGTGGGGGGGAGGGGCAAAAACAGAATAGCTGGAAAGGGAGGAAGAAAAACATTGAGATAAAAGAAGGGGCAGAAAGGACCATCTCATTATGTAGATAGGTCATTTCCTGGCCCACACTCATCTTTTAGAGTTCTTTGGGAATATCAATAGACATGTAGACAGGGGAGATACAGTGGATATTGTTGACTTGGCTTCCAAAAGGCTTTTGATGAAGTCCCTCACCAAAGTTGAAAAGAATTGGTCAAAATACAGATCCCTGTAGAACCCCACTCTTTCATTCCCTTCATCAGGAGAACTGACCAATTTGGATGGTTTTAAAGAGGGGAGTTGAATAAATTGCTAGAGGAGAAGGCTATCAATGGCTACGTGCTGCATCCAGTATCCGAGGCAGTAAGCCTGTGTGCACCACTTGCTGGGCAACATGGGTGGGAGGGTGCTGTTGCATCGTTTCCTGCTTGTGGTTCCCTGGTCAACAGTTGATTGGATACTGCGTGGCCAGAGTGCTGGACTAGATGGACCCTTGGTCTACTGCAGGTAAGATGATGGTTTTAGGTTTCACCTGGTGCTCCTAGAGCCATCCTGTTGGACTGCTGGGAAAAAGGAATTAGAAGCCATTTCTGTTTAATCAAGCATTTGACGCTGTAGTTGCTTGATTTTATTTATTTATTCATTCATTCATTCATTCATTCATTCATTCATTATTTCATTTCACTTCATTTCTATATTGCCCAAAAGTCTAAGTTCCACAGCTGGTTGGCCATGGTGTGAATGGAGTCCTGGACTAGATTGCCAACAAGATTCAAGCTATGTTAGACTTGGTGGGTCATTCAACTTCCTTACAGCCCATGTTCTTTGCCTGTGATGCTGGTGGGGAACAAGGGGTGAGGAATTAGGTTTTGCATTGATTATCGAAATGAAATCGGATCACTCAGCCTGATCCTTAGACGCTGCCCCAGATGGATCATCTCATAGAACAATTGGGAGGGGCGAAATATATTACTACTATCATCCTGGCCAAGGGGTATTGGCAAGTGCCCATGAATGAAGAGGCTGTTCTTTATATTATTTAGAGTAGTTTCAATTTACAGTCCTCCCTTTTGGGTTGGGCAACGGGTGCAGGTCAGGATCATCCAGACACTCCTTAACAAATTGCTAAATGGGCTGGGGAATTTGTGTATTTTGGATGCTGTGGCTCTTTTGAATTGAATTGTTAGCTAAGAGGGGATCTCATGGAGAAATCTCAGCAGAGACCTAGGGGGTGAGGAGGAGAGCCCAATCCCACCTAAGAAGGCTGGATCCCTCTCTGGGCACCAGGGAGCAGCCACTGGATGAAGGAGAGGATTTTGATGTCAAGAGAGCAAGGAAAAGATTTCACTCTACTGGAAGCCTCTAGGGTGGCCGGTTCAGAATCACTGAAAAAGAGGGCAAAAGGGAACACAAAGGTGCAAAACACATTTGCATATGCTAATTTATATGTGTAGCAGATATCCTGTGTGCATTGATCAGTCTGTACCCGCTTGCTTTTGATGGGCTACTTCAAGGTCCAGATGGTTCTTGACCTTTAAACCAGGAGTGGACATTACAACGCTTGAAGGAGAGGACATCTTCAAAACAGTGGACCGGCCTCTTGCAGCCCTCTTGTAGCGTTGAGCAGGGAGCAGGACCTCTATTGAGCAGGGAGTTGGACCCGAACGGAATTGCCTGCCTCCGATTTCCCCCCCTTATTTAACCTCACTGCTATATTTGAGATGTAGGATCATGTTTCCAGAGTTGAACAATGGATTGCAGTTTGCAGTGATGATGGAAAAGGAAATACCTGCCATGGCTGCAACCTTTGAAGTTCCAACCTATCTCCTCTACCCATCATCAGCTTCCTTTTGGATCGGGATGAATATGCCACATTTAAGGCATGGGCCACAGCTTGGACACCGTTGTAAATACTGTAGCTGTCTTGAGACAAGGTCCTTTCAGTCTCCTCCTGGGACAGCATCTTCAGTTCCTCTTTCTCTGTGCATCTTGTCCAGCCTTTCACGGACAAGACATGCTTTGAATAGAAACATTGAAATGCTGTCAGCCAAAACTCTGTTGTTTCCCGTGACATTGGACCGTAGTAGTCGTATTTGGTCTTTCTCTTGGTCTTCACCACAAAGGAAAAAGAACCATGGAAGAAGCAGAAGGACTGGGGATGAGTAAACACATTCAAGAAGATGTCCTGAAAAGATGTTGTGATCCAGACTTTCATCCCAATCAGTTGCTCTTCAAGAGTTCTTTGTATTAAGATGAATGGATTAAATCCATAGCTAGAGTCCCAGAAGTAAACATAGACATTGACTTGTCTCCACGTGACTAGTGGTTCACTCTGGAATAAGTGTAAATATTTCATCCGTACTAATAAACTTTTTGAAAAGGCAACACAAATTCCATGGCTCATTATCAGAGGTATCAAGGTTCTCAAGAACCTTTCCCCATTGTCATTTCTTGGAGCAAAGAGACCGACCCAAGTCCACCCAAAATGCAGGAGAACTTTGACAATTCCTGCAACCTGGGTTTCTTCTTTTGGGACCATCCGAGAGATAAAAGGGAAATAATTTTTATCATGAAGAACATGATCAACATAACCATAACTCATCTAGTGAGGAAAGGAAGAGAAAGGGATTTTGTTTTTAGGATAAAAATCATACCTTGATTAACCTGAAATAATAAATATTTAACTGAATGTCTGTTGTTAGGATTGCTATGGGGTCTATGGGGACACTGGGAATGATAAAAACATTTATTTACTGATTTTATTTCTTCCCAAGAAAAACGACTCTAGGGCAGCTCACAATCATGAATAAAACTTCACCCCATGAGGAGTAAATTGGACCCATTCACATGTTTAAAACTGAGTAAAGTGATAGATTTGACGACACTACTAAATGTGGGTTAATTATTGTGGTGCAGCTAGGTTCTTTTAGACCCTGGTCTTATGCGCATTATTTCAGTGGTGAAGTAAACAACTCACATTTGTCTTCAATCCACCAACCACCAATCCATGTTTTCAATTACTTCTACATTTTAAATATGTTAGGACAGTAGAAACAGAATAACTGTGTTTTTTTTAAAAAAAACTACGTATATCTCCTGAGCTTTATAATAATTCATATATCTCTGAGAATGTGCACTTTCACATTTTAACTCACTTAAATCATAGCACCATCCATCAATGCATACAGCAATAAACTGAGATGCGCACGATTCAGCACTCCAAAACCAAAACCAATGGCCACCAGTTACATCCCCAGTTTATAGGTTTAATATTAAAAATGTATAAATTGGATGCCTTACTAGTGGTCCTTTATGTCTTCTTGCCTGCATAATTCCTACCTGTGGGATTTTGTAGATGCCAGACATGGCTGAAATATGGGTGGAGATGTCCGATTCAGCCCCTTCCAGAATGGCTGCCAGGTAGTTCCGTCCTCCGCAGCTGTAGTTGGGGATATGGCTTCTTCCACCGGCAAGCAGGTCTATCATGGCATCAGAAGTTATCTTCCCATGGAAATGGGTCTCATAGATGTTGTAGCCCAGGGTGATGTTGGCTAAGAGCCTGGGATTCTGGTTGATCTCAGAAATGGCAAACATGAAAGACAAAATGTGCCAGTATCTGACATTTTTTTGTCCAGGCATACTGCGGAAAGAAAAAGAAAAATGAAAAAAGATGGTGATTCCCCGTCATCCTTCATTCGATGAAAATGCAGTCACATTCTTTAATTTATAACTTTAAAAGCCTGTCGAGGCAAAATACGTCAAATAAGTGTTAATCCCCCACTCCATCATGGGTTGGTGTGTGAGGTGAGGTGGGGGAGGGCGGTTTGAGGTGCAGTGGAATAATATATTTCTTCTCTTTTAAAAAAAACAACAGATAGACTTTTACAAAAATTGAGTCATTCAAAACTCTCTTACAAAATAGAAAAGTATACAACCAATAACAAATTAGTAAAACACATATACAAGTAGGGGAAAAAACAGAAACAAAGCTAAAAATCTGAATAAAATAAAGTGCCAGGTGAAGACCTTTTTAACGTCCCAGTATCTTAGCATCCTAGTCTTTTTGCTTTCTAGTTTTATCCACATTCTCCACTCCAGGCATCATTTTGTACACCTGTATCATGTCTCCCCTCAGCCTCCTGTTCTCCAAGCTGAACAATCCCAGCAGTTGTAACCTTCCCTCATAAAGGAGATGCTCCAGCCCCGTGACCATTTGACTTGCCCTTTTCTGTACTTTTCCAGCTGTGGTGACCAAAATGTCCAAGTATGGACGCTGTTTTAGCAATGACTGACCAGGGTCACCGGAAAGAATCACAGATGTCTTTGGTCAAAGGGAGCAGTTAGAGGGCAGGTGGGGAAGGATTAAATATGCCAAGAAATCATGTCTTACGTCTCCATTCTGATTAGCGGGGGCTCAGAAAAGATGAACAGGTCTTGACGTAAAGCATGGTTTGTCGATATGACCCCACTAATGAGGACGTCCCCTGGGCTGTAATAATTCTCTGCTTCCGTTTGATCCTGTATCAGGTTCAAGGGGCAATTTGCCTTCCGCATCTCACAGGCTACACGGGACAGCAATTGGAGCAGCAGCCACAGTTCTCGGTCCACCTGCTTGCTATGCCTCCCTTGTGACTGCTCCTCTCGCCGGCTAATCAGAAGAAGCCAGAAATTTCTGGCAAGACCAAGGCGGCCCCTGTTCTTACAATTACAAGGAGTTCAGAACCAAATAGGGGTTTTATTAAATTTCACTCATGCATAGCTGACTGGCTGGCTGGCTGGCTGCTAATCTGCCTATCTGCCTGCCTTATATCGCAGCACATTTTATGCACCAATCCTTTCAGGCACCCTGCAAGATGTTACCACATGTTGCACTTCTTTCTGATGTCTAGGGGAGGGGGTTGGTCTCAAAGGCCATCTCCAGTAAAAGAGAGAGAGAGTGTGTCTCTTGAGCTTCGGCAAGAAAGAAAAATAAATCACTATGATAGAGATAATTATAAGGGAAAGAGCAACACCTCTGCAACTTCATGACCTCAGTGAAGGGCTTGGCAGAACAGGAGCAAAACATGTTTGCAAGAACTCATCCGACATATTCTAGAGTCCGACGTGGGATCCGTGAAGGGCAAAGGTGGCCTTGACTCATAAAACGCCTTCACAAGAGCCAGGATCAAGATAACCTTTTTAGGATGCCTGTGAATTTATGCACAGGAGTGAGTGGTCACTTGCTGAACATTGTGAGAACAGACAGCTTCCTTCTACTGAGTCACAAGATGGAGACACTTGCACCACTGTTGTCTATTATGATTTGGTTTATAATGGTATTGACAACTGTTGGGGCCCAGGACACATGGCACAGGAAGCAGGGGAGGGAATTTCCCAAACCTCTCCAGGAGTTAGGGAGGAATCTTCCCAGGAGTTCATCAACCAGGAGGCCCAGGCTCAGGGATCAACTCCCCCCACTCCCTGGGGTGCCCAGTCTTTGTCTGAGAGGGAAGGAGCACTGGAATTGACAGATCCCAGAATCTGCAGCAGGGTGAAGCAGGCAGAGATGAGGGGAGATGGGAGGCTGCCCCCTAGACTAGCCACACAGCAAAGGTTACAGCTTGAAGTCCCTCCTGAAGGAGGGGTCTGGTAAATACCTGTCAGGTAGGAGAAGAAATTGTCCATTAAGTTGAGAGGCAACTGCCTGGCTTTCTTAGGCCAATAAGGCTTAGAGGTGATCTCTTAGAGTTCACCCTCCCTTCAGGTGCGAAGAGATGTCTATTTACTGAATAAAGCCTTGTGGAAGGCACTGCAGACCTCTTCATTGTCTCACATCTCGGCGTGAGGGCTTAGAATCACGACACCTTCTTTGTGTACACAAGTGCCTTTCCAGTGAGGCTCTTCCAGGGAGTTCAGGGGTGGCTAAACCTCCCTCCAATAAATGGACCCCTGGAGCCCCTGAGGAATCATTCTGACCTTCAGGGCAAAATCGCAGGTCTCGACGGCAAATGTGACACCGCTGTTAGAGCAGTTCCTGATGAGGTGTCTGAGGACACCATCAGCCCAACGTTGTGGGATCAGGTTCAGTTGTTGCAGCTTTTAGAGAATGAAAGGTGAAAAACAGCACTTTAAATTGGGCTTGGAAATGTAGCAGCAACCAGTGCACCAGGCCCAGCATTGGTGTGGCATCTCCTGATCACCTGACCCCCACCAATATCCAGGTGGCCATATTCTACACCAGCTGAAGTTTCTGGACTGCCTTCAAAGGCAGCCCCATGTACAGTGCATTATAGTAGTCCAGCCTTGATGTCAGCAGGACATGAATAACTGTGGGAAATGTCCTTCCTTTTATCTGTCCTGAATGTCCCACCAATCAGATTCATGGGGAGATGTTCCCTAGCCACATTCTCCACAGCAGGCATCATTCTGTACACCTCTATCATGTCTCCACTCAGCCTCCTTTTTTCCAAGCTAAACAATCCCAGCTGTTGTAACCGTCCCTCATAGAAGAGATGCTCCAGCCCCTTGATCACTGGGTTGACATTTTCATCGACTCTGCACTTTCTCCATAACTAGCAACACCCATTGGTTAACCAGTGAAGGTTCACAAATCCAGTTCGTTTATAACAACCGTATGTTTGATTTAAACGATGAGTAAAAACCATACAGTATGGCTCAATTCGGACTACACAATAAGCAACGGGGGGGGGGGGGGGGGACAAACGAAAGTTGTTTTCACTATTGTGTTGTCCGAATGCTGCCATAGTCAACTCAGCGCTGATCCTAATCCACACCACAGTTGATTATTTATTACCATGTTGTGTGGGAAGTACCCCCTAGTTGAACAACTATAAAGTTGTTTATTACCCCACCATTGACTATCGTGTCGTCCGAATAGAGCCTATTTGTAACACAAATAGATTCTTGTCTGGAATATCTCAAAGGAGGGGAAACAAAATCCAAGTTTTCAATCAATATGGATCAACATGATCCCAATGTGATAAAATGGATTCCTAACACTTAGGATCATGTGCCTTCATTACATAATTTACTCGATCCCTAGCCCTTAGAGTCAGATGCCATCATTACTTTTCATCATGAGCTGCTCCTTTGTATTCAGATCCGGCCTCAGTACAATGATGTAACACTTGGAAAGAAAGATGCAGCCCCGTAGCCCACCACTGGAGGCCAAGATAGAGAAGACCTGAACAGCTACCATGTATTTCCCCTTCGTGCTCAGGTAAGAGGGAACAAAGGACACCCAGACACTGCAAAAGACCAGCATGCTGAAGGTGATCAGCTTGGCTTCATTGAAGGACCCTGGCAGATTCCAGGCTAGGAAAGCCACCGTGAAGCAGATGGCAGCCAGGAAGCCCATGTAGCCCAGTGAAAGATAAAACATGACAATAGACCCTTCATTGCATTGCAAGGTGATCTGACCAGGCTGAGAGTGCATGTTGGAATCTGGGAAGGGTGGAGAGACTCCCAGCCAGGTGGAGCAGATGACAACTTGGACACTGGAGCAAAAAATGACAATGTACTTGGCCAAACACTTCCCCAGCCATCTCCGCACCCTGTTCCCTGGCTTTGTAGCCAGGAAGGACAGCACCACAGTGGTCGTTTTGGCCACCAGAGAGGAGAGGGCAACCGAGAAGATGATGCTGAAGACAGTTTGTTGGAGGAGGCAGGTGGCTTTCCTTAAACTCCCAATGAACAGGAAGGAGGACAAGAAAGAAAGCAGGAGAGATGAGGAGAATGTAGGAGAGGTCCCAGTTGTTGGCTTTGACGACTGGAGTGTCTAAGCATTTAATGAAGATTCCTAACACAAAGCCCATGGTTAAAGACAAGAGGAGAGCAATAGTAGCCAGGATGATCCCCAATGATTCTCCAAAGGACAAGAAGGTTATTGCCTTGGGGACACATTGATCCCGCTCTGAGTTTGGCTGCTGATCTCCCGGACACATCTTGCAATGGTCCACATCTGAAAATAAGGAGAGTGACTTCAGTTTCACTGACATGTATCACACACTCACAAGAGTCTGTCTTCTCTTTCATTGAGGAGGGGAATGGTGATGCAGGAGCAGTCAGAAAACAATAATGAGTTGGATCCACTATCACCGAGGGGAAGGGCTCCGTCTCTGGTACAGATGAAAACAACTCATTCAGCCGGGTCTCCTGACTCACAGACTGGGTTTCCATGATCTCTCGCAAGGACCCCTGCTCTGAAGCCCAGCTCACAGTTCTAGATGTATTTACACAGTGAGGACGTTCCAAGTGGTTTCTATGTTTAAGCCATGGTGGGTTGCAGTGCAATCCAGCCATCCTTTCGTTGAATGTTCAAGCCACAGCAAATGGACACACGGCACAGACTGTAACCTAGAAACAGAAACTGAAACATCTTTACTGTTTCCATACGTCTAAAACTGTAATCAGGGATGAAGAAGAGGGGTCCTTGTGAGTTGAGCTCGGAGGTCCATCCCAATAGCCAGTGAATCCCAATCATTTCAACCAAGGGAAGGGTGCATTGACCCCCCCATCCCACCCCCATACACACACTCCCTGCATTGTATCCCCAAGATTGCCACCCAAGGTTCAGTCTTTCAACACACTTTCTGGAATTAATGATGGAGATTAAAAATACAGATGCCAAGAAAACATTTGACTTCAAAAATCTCTTTAAATCTTCACAGAAAATGTTTAAATGTTTAATGAATCTGCTTGGAAGAGGTTTATCCTGCCCTTCATTAAAGCTATTGGGGTGACATGCAAACTGGATCAATGTGATCTCAAGATGAAAACCGGGATTAATAGCAACAGAGAATCTACCTTCAAGAAAATGGGAAAAAATATCCTTAGAACCAAATTCCATTCTCTATGTGTGGTGCCACAACCAAAAAGGTTCTCTTTCCCGTCACCTGGATCCCCTTTGGGGGAATCCAGAAGAGAGCCTCCAATTCAAAACATAATCTGCAGGCAGAGTCAAATATTTCATAGATTCATAGAATAAAAGAGTTGGAAGGGGCCTATAAGGCCACCGAGTCCAACTCCCTGCTCAATGCAGGAATCCACCTTAAAGCATCCCTGACAGATGGCTCTCCAGGTATGCTGTGGGCCATTTCAGCCTCAAAGATTGGCCCATTCCTCTGAAGTCACCTACCTTCCTGAGTGGAGATTGTCCCTTCCGCACATGGAGCACAAGCATAGCAGCATGGTGGCTTTCCCTCCTGGACCTCCTTGGCATATCCTGGCGGGCAGCTCTCGACGCATCTGGAACGAGGTGCAGTCTAGCAATAAAGAGAGGAAACATCAAGGGAATGGTAATAGCCATATATATATCTATGGACATGGTGTTTGCAAAGGAGCCAATGGGATTTCCAGTCCCAGTAAACCCAGTCCCTGGTCTCAGGGAAGCACTTCTGATGCCCCGGAAGGCACTCAAGAATCTAGGAGCCACATCTGAAAAGTCCCTCCCTTTTTGTCATTGACTAGCAACACCCTGATCCATGAATGGAGGGAAAACAGGCATAAGGCACACTCATGACTGGCGTACTCACTGAAGTTTGCAGGTCCTTTAGCCAACAACGTCAAGCTCCTACACATCTGCTCTGCCTTCCTCCAGTAATCCCTTTCAAAAAACAAACAACAAACCCGGATAACCTGATTCTTTTGAAATATTGCGGAATTTCCAACCGTGTGCAGCTAAAGTCATGCTGCAAAGCACCTATTAGAGGGCTCAGTTCCACTAAAGGCTAGGAGGTGGGGAAGTTTTCAATTATAGAGAAGGTGGCTCTCTGCCAATGTAATGAAGCACATTACAACCGTGCAAGGGAAACAGGAAGCAAAGCCCTGGTAAGGCCACACCATTTCCCCTTAATCTAAAGAAGACCCTACTTCATTTGCATTCCCTTTCTATTTTCCCTTCCTGTGCCACCAAGTGGTAATTGTTCTTTCTCTGACTGTCTCCATCAAACCATTCTGAAAACTCTCAGGGTCTCATGTATATGGTTTGTGTAGGGTGACCAGATAAAATCCAGGTCAGGGCTCATGTAACTTTTACAGTCGTAGATAAAAGGGAATTTCAGCCAGTGTCATTTGTATGCAATTAGTTCCTGGTGAAATTCCCTCTTCATCACAACAGTTAAAGTTGCAAGGGCCCTGCCTTCTTTTGTATATGGTCACTCTAGTATGGTGCATGCACTTTTAACTGTGGTGATGAAGAGGGAATTTCACCAGGAACTAATTGCATACAAATGACACTGGCTGAAATTCCCTTTTCTCTACAACTGTTAAAGTTACATGAGCCCTTACCTGGATTTTATCTGGTCAGCCTCGGTTTGTGTAATGTGGGGTTTGGCTCTTTGATGTTGGGTGGGTAACCCCCCACCTGATAAAAAGTCCAGTAGGTTTCTAATGAGCATGTTTTACTCATGAAAAACAACACTATCATAGACTCATGCATCTGTCTATGTAGGTCCCGGAGTATGCTTTTTCCACTGAAATGGCTGCTTTGCTTCCTGAGTGAACTTCCTCACCTCTACTTTCCAATCAAAGTTTTGACTTCAACTATTCTAGGAGACGGAGAGAAAAAGCTTCCTATCCATGTACAAGTTTACTCAACAGTAGACCATAAGCGTGCATAAGATTGTAAGTGAACAGAAGTAAGCATGCATAAGCCAAACTCCTGCATGAATTATTCAACAAAGTATTAGAACTTCACAGATGTCACAGGCAAGAAAATGAAAGAAATCATTTCCCCTACCTCGTTAAACGGTGTGGGCCATACAATGGTTTCCAGGTTCATGGTGAACTTGGGGTCATGGGCTGCCTTTCCCTCTATACTTCCAATTGTAATTCTACGATAAGATTTATTGGGGGAAAACACCCAATTCCGGATATCATAGCTGACTGCCAGCTCCTCATTGTCATACAGATACAGTCCGCCCATGGAAGCATTCGAGAGCTGGACTTCTCTTAGGAAAGTGTGAAGCTAGAATGTCAGAGAAAACAACCAGCATTTAGAATACCTGAAAGACTGATAGATCTCTCAGCCCTGCTCACTTTGCGCTTGAATCTCCTGTGAATTGGGGCTGTTGCACATTCGGAGTCACTGGGTGACTATGATTTTTTTCCACTGTCACAACTGAGACGCCATCTTGACTCCCCTGTTTCTCCTCCAGCATTTTGGGAATGATCAGGGGCAGTGTGAGTATTCCTTTTACTACAAGTTCGAATTTCCCCATGCTTGTGTTTGGATAGCCAAAATTGCAGCACTCCCACGCAGAAGAGGGAGGTATTGACAGATGCATGCAAACCCAAGGTATACACAGCATTCAGGGACTGAGCGAGTGAGTGTGAAAAATTTGACAACTGGGGGGGGGGGCAAAAACAGAATAGCTGGAAAGGGAGGAAGAGAAACATTGAGATAAAAGAAGGGGCAGAAAGGGCCATCTCGTTTTGTAGATAGGTCAATTCCTGGTCCACACTTTAGAGTTCTTTGACAATGTCAATAGACATGTGGACAGGGGAGATACAGTGGATATTGTTTACTTGGCTTCCAAACGCTTTTGATAAAGTCCCTCACCAAAGTCAAAGTCAATTGGTCAAAATACAGATCCCTGTAGGACCCCACTCTTTAATTCCCTCCATCAGGAAAACTGACCATTTCTTCCTTCTCTCTGCTTTCTGTTTTTGAACCAGTTGCTGAACACAACAGATGTGGTGATGGCCACCAATTTGGATGGTTTTAAAGAGCGGGGTTGGATAAATTGCTGGAGGAGAAGTCTATAATGGCTACGTGCCGCATCCAGTATCCGAGGCAGTAAGCCTGTGTGCACCAGTTGCTGGGCAACATGGGTGGGAGGGTGCTATTGCAGCATGTCCTGCTTGTGGGTCCCTGGTAGACAGCTGGTTGGCCACTGTGTGAACAGAGTGCTGGACTAGATGGACCTTTGGTCTGATCCAGTAGAGCCCTTCTTATGTTCTTAAAAAACTTTGTGGAAGCCTTCGAGATCTCCAGGTCTCATCAGAAGGCAAGATTTAACACAAAGCAGATTGGGGTCCCCTTCACAAGGATTCACTTTTGCGCCTGGTTAAGTGATTATGCGCTTCATCGCTGAAGTGCATTTACGCCTAATACCTCTGCACGAGAGGCAGGCGGGGAGGGGGGAGGGGGGAGGTAGGGCGGGCGGGCGCCTGTCTCTTTAAGGCAGGTCCCTGCGAGTTGTTATGCTGGAGAGCGAAGGAACTGACGGGGTGATTGAATGAAACGGAGTGGGGGGGGGGGGAACAGGGCAAGAAAAAGGGAAAAGGGAGCTGGAAGACGGAGAGCGAGAGCATGAGGTCAGCGGGAGCCCGGTAGGAGCAGAGCCAGGAGCCGAGCGGGGGAGCCAGCAGTAGCAGCAGCAGCAGCAGCAGCACTCGGGAGGCAGGGCGCCGGCTTCACATCCCGCCGCAAAATAAAACTCGCTATTTAACGCGCATTCGATAATGCGCACAATCGGAGGGATAGCGCGCCTCTATGCCCGATTTGCGCTCCCTCCTTGTAGAGGTAAATTTTTTAAAGCGCCTTGAAAGAGCTTTAAACCTCTCTTGTAGAGGCAGCCTGGGAATGGTGGAGAAGGATGGTGTGGGGAAAGCTGAGGATGTTGAAGTCCTGGTGTCTGCACGGTCATAGTCTTGGATTTAAATGGAGGGGGAAAGGTCTGTAGACATTCAAATCAGTCTACTGCAAGTAAGATGATGGTTTTAGTTTTCACCAGGTGCTGCTAGGTTCTTTTAGACCCTGGTCTTATGCGCATTATTTCAGTGGTGAAGTAAACAACTCACATTTCTCTTCATTCCACCAACCACCAATCCATGTTTTCAATTTCTTTTCATTTTCTATATGTTAGGACAGTAGAAACAGAATAACTGTGTTTTTTTTAAAGAAAAACTACGTATATCTCCTGATTTTTTATAATAATACACATATCTCTGAGAATGTGCACGTTCACATTTTAACTCACTTAAATCATAGCACCATCCATTAATGCATACAGCAATAAACTGAGATGCACACGATGCAGTACTCCAAAACCAAAACCAAGGACCACTAGTAACATCCCCATTTTATAGGTTTAATGTTAAACTGGATGCGCTACTAGTGGTCATTTATGTCTTCTTGCCTTCATAATTCCTACCTGTGGGATTTTGTAGATGCCAGACATGGCTGAAATATGGGTGGAGATGTCCGATTCAGACCCTTCCAGAATGGCCGCCAGGTCATTCCGTCTTCCACAGCCGTAGCTGGTGACATGGCTTCTTCCACCGGCAAGCAGGTCTATCGTGGCGTCAGAAGTTATCTTCCCATGGAAATGGGTCTCATAGATGTTGTAGCCCAGGGTGATGTTGGCTAAGAGCCTGGGATTCTGGTTGATCTCAGAAATGGCAAACATGAAAGACAAAATGTGCCAGTATCTGACATTTTTTCGTCCAGGCGCACTGTGGAACGAAACAGAAAAATGAAAAATTATGGTTATTCCCTGTCATCCTTCATTTGATGAAAATGAAGTCACATTCTTTAACTTATAACTTTAAATGCCTTTCTAGGCAATATACATCAAATACGTGTTAATCCCCCAATCCATCATGGGTTGATGTGTGAAGTGAGGTGGGGGGGTTGAGGGGCGGTGGAACAATATATTTCTTGTCTTTTTTTAAAAAAAACTACAACCGATAGACTTCTACAAAAATTGAGTCATTCAAACCTGGCTTACAAAATATAAAAGTATACAACCATTAAACCATTAGTAAAACATCTATACAAGTAGCAAAAACACAGAAGCAACACTAAAAACCTGACTAAAATAAAGTGCCAGGTGAAGACCTTTTTAACTTCCCAGTATCTGAGCATCCGAGTCTTTTAGCTCTGTAGTTTTAATTCTGTATTTTAAATCTCTGCAAGAGATGTCTCTGGTCAAAGGGGGCAGTTAGAGGGCAGGTGGGGAAGGATTAAATTTGCCAAGAAATCATGTCTTACGTCTCCATTCTGATTAACGGGGGCTCAGAAAAGATGATTGGGTCTTGACTTACAACATATTCTGTTGATATGACTCCACTAATGAGGATGTCCCCTGGGCTGTAATAATTCTCTGCCTGCGTTTGATCCTGTATCAGGTCCAAGGGGCAATTTGCCTTCCGCATCTCACAGGCTACGTGGGGCAGCAATAGGAGTAGCAGCAACCACATCATGAGTACCAGCAGTGATATCCTTCTTGGTGTACCTGCTCAGTCTGGCATGACTGAGGCAGCCCCTGTCTTTACAACTACAAGGAGTTCAGAACCACAGAGGGGTTCATTAAATTTCACTCATGCATAGCTCCCTGCCGGCCGGCCTTACATCTCAGCACATTTTATGTTCCAAACCTTTCAGGCACCCTGCAAGAAGTCCCCACATATTGCACTTGTTTCTAATGTCATGGGGGGGGGGGGGGTTGGTCTCAAAGGCCATCTCCGGTACACAAAAAGGAAAAGGGGGAAATGAGAAAGTTGCTTGAGCTTCGGCAAGAAAGAAAAATAAATCACTATGATAGAGATAATTATAAGGGAAGGAGCAACACCTCTGCAACTTCATGGCCTCACTGAAGGGCTTGGCAGACCTGGAGCAAAACATGTTTGCAAGGACTCATCCGAGTTTGCAAGAACACATATTCTAGAGTCTGACATGGGTTCCGTGAAGGGCAAGGGTGGCCTTGACTCATAAAACGCCTTCACAAGAGCCAGGACCAAGATCATCTTTTTAGGATGCCTGTGAATTTATGCACAAGAGTGAGTGGTCACCACTAGGGATGTGTATCGTATCGTTACAATTCATGATAACAATACGATATGGTCTTTATCGTGCATATAAGTTACCATAATGATACAATACAACTTCGAACGATAATTATCAGAGATGATAAAAAAAACTACGATAATTATCGTTTTCATCGTTTTATCATAAGTCTCTTTCTCTTTTGCCGCCACATGGACGGAGCTAGAAGGTGGGGTGTGCTTGATGAGACTGACAGATTCAGTGACCAAACCAGCAGCAAGGATTCCAGCATGCTCCAATCACAATGTTGAAGGAGGGCTAAGGATAACTTGGTGTTCCAGCTCTGTTGGGAGTTAGGCGTTGAGGGGAGAAGGGTGGATTTTGTTGGAGCTCTGTCGTGGCTCCTGGGTCTTAGTTACTTGGTGGTGAATCGTTAGAGATTCATTGTAGTCTTGCATCTTTGTGTCTGAGCCTCTCGGGTTCATTTGGCTGTGCGTTGCTTGGGTGTTTGAGTTGAGTTATAATTTTATTTTTATATGTTTTCTGGTTGGTTTGATTGAAGGGTTAGCATGAGCGAGGGTACTGTGACTGAGGGAGTGTGTTTTCTCTCCTCTTCCCTGTTTAACTTTCTTTAAAAAAACAAAATGTAATATGTCACATCCCATAAACAGGTGAGAATTCACCCTCACCCTACCCCAGTCATGCCATACTGGAATATGTATGAACTTTAGTTTTAGGTGGACAATTTGGAATACTCTTATTTAACAAAGATCAGTAGCCTTTTGAAATAATCTGAAAAGGGGAACCTGTCTACAGAGGTACAAATAATGCTAGTAACATCCACTGTGTTTACATGAGGAGGTTCTACACAAGAGCAAAATAAAGGACATTTAATCTCACATCCGCTCCAGATTTTTGTTCCATAATGGAGGTCTTACAGTAAGGTTGGCAACACAGACATTCTAATGAAATTAATTCCTGCTATTTGCCTCCAGTTCTTGGGGTTGACAACCGGCAGATAAATTCTGAAGGCACAGCAAAGCAAATTGCTGAATAGCTTTCTTCCCTTCCAGTCTGGGGCTGCAAAAGCAAAAGCAAGCATCCCTCTCACACATTTTATTTCTTTTTGAAACACACTGCTCCAGCCAATGTTTCCAGTCTGGAGGGGCTGCTATAGGGAGCCTTGAGTTGAGAGATTCCTCTATTATTATTTTTCATCACTACGTTCCTGGGTCGTGGAGTCCGTTACTGAGGGACTGCAGAAGCATCCCCCTCACGCATTTCCTTTTTTTTTCTTTTTTTTTCTTTTTTTCTGAGACTCTGGTGCAGGCAAAGTGCCTACCTGTACCCTGACTTATATGAACTGGGCAATGTGCCTACATGACTTACATGAACTGGGCAATGTGCCTACCCAGAATGTGACTTATATGAACTGGGCAATGTGCTTACATGAAATATATGAACTGGTCGATGTGCCTACATGACTTATATGAACTGGGCAATGTGCCTACCCAGAACATGACTTATATGAACTGGGCAATGTGCCTACCCAGAACGTGACTTATATGAACTGGGCAATGTGTCTACATGACTTACATGAACTGGGCAATGTGCCTACCCAGAACGTGACTTATATGAACTGGGCAATGTGCCTACATGACTTACATGAACTGGGCAATGTGCCTACCCAGAATGTGACTTATATGAACTAGGCAATGTGCCTACCCAGAACGTGATTTATATGAACTGGGCAATGTGCCTACATGACTTATATGAACTGGGTGATGTGCCTACATGACTTATATGAACTGGGCAATGTGCCTACCCAGAACATGACTTATATGAACATGACTTTTATTTGCCTCTGCTCCAGCCAATGTGCGTAGCTGTGGCATGAAGAAATGCCAACCTGCCTGCATGGGGATGGCAGGCAGACTGGGTCATTTGCAAGCATGATGAGGTCAAGGCGGTGCGTGAGGGTAGTTTTGATGGGATCCTCCAGGTTTCCTAGCTACCTGAGGTATCTCCTGGCCCAATGAGGCCCTGCCTGGGTAAGACTGGCTAATATAAATAAATGCAACGCCCATGCTATTCCCCTACCCCTCAATCCTTTTAATTGTATTTAGACATGCATGGCCTAATCTTGAGTCAAGGCAGCAGTTCTACTGCAGTGGAATGAATCCACTCTCACTGTGCCAAGCATGCATGCACAGGTGCATTCCCTCTGCTCCAGCCAAAGTGCCTACCTCTACCCTACCCCGAACGTGACTTTTCATTTATTTGCCAAAATGCCTACCTCTATCCAGAACGTGACTTTTATTTGTCTCTGCTCCAGCCAATGTGCACAGCTGTGGCATGAAGAAATGCCAACCTGCCTGCACAGCTGAGTCCCCTCAAGGCCATCTATGAGATGCCCATGAGTACTGGATGACTTCTCTTGAAAAAGGACCACATTTCAGCCACCTGAAACAGTGTATTTGAAAGCTTACTTCTAAGTAACGCTTGCACCTATTGTTCTGTAATCTGGCACACATGACTAGCAACACTCAGTCTGCACTGTGACCAAGTTTCAAACCTGTAACTTGGAAAATTAAGAAGTTTTAGGCCTTTCTCCGACTCAAAAATCAACTCTCTAGGGCAAAATGGAGAAACGATATAATATCGGATTTCCGATAATTATCATAAATACGATACGATACGATACGGGTCACCTACGATATTATTGGAGATGATTGTTTTTTTGGTCCAAAATTCCGATAACAATACGATACAATATTTTTGGGCGTGCACATCCCTAGTCACCACTGAACATGATGAGCACATAAAGCTTCCTTCTACTGAGTCACAAGATGGAGACACTTACACCACTGTTGACAATGATGATATCAGGGGAGGATCTACACTACTGCTTTAAAATGGTTTATAATTGTATTTGGCAACTGTTGGGGCCCAGGACAAATTCCACAGGAAGCAGGGGAGGAAATTTTCCAAACCTCTACCAGGAGTTAGGGAGGAATCTTCCGTGGAGTTTATAAAACAGGAGGCCCAGGCAAAGTGATCATCTCACCCCACTCCCTGGGGAGCCCAGTCTTTGTCCGAGGGGGAAGGAGCACTGGTATTGAAAGATCCCAGGGTCTGCAGCAGGGGCAAGCAGGCAGAGTTGAGAAGAGGTGGGAGGCGGTCCCCTAGACTAGCCACACAGCAAAGGTTACAGCTTGACGGCCCTCCAGAAGGAGGGGTCTGGTAAATGCCTGTCAGGTAGGAGAGGAAATTGTCCATATAGTTGAAAGGCAACTGCCTGGCTTTCTTAGGCCATTTAATCTTAGAGGTGATCTCCTAGAGTTCATTCTCCCTTCAGGTGTGAAGAGATGTCTATTTACTGACTAAACCTTTGTAGAATGCATTGCAGACCTCTTTATTGTCCCTCTTCTTGGTGAGAGGGCTTAGAATCACAACACCTCCATTGCATCCTCAAGTGCCTGTCCAGCGTGGCTCTTCCAGGGAGTTCAGGGATGGCTAAACATTGCATCAGCCAATAAATCAATCAAGAGACAATTACGATTATCTTCTCTCTCCCTTATCTTTTAGTTCTCTCTACTTAATCTGCAACAGCTGCAGATACATGTCGTCACCTAGATTCTTCAAAAGTCTTCTGCAAATTTAATTTTTCCAGACACCCTGAGGGGCGGTGGAACAATATATTTCTTGTCTTTTAAAAAAATAAAAAAAATAACACCGGATAGACTTCTACAAAAATGGAGTCATTCAAAACTGGTTTACAAAATATAAAAGTATAAATAAAATCAAGCAACTACAGAGTCAAATGCTTGATTAAACAGTAATTGCTTCCAATTCCTTTTTCCCAACAGTCCAACATGGCAGCTCTAGCAGCACCAGGTGAAACCTAAACCATCATTTTACCTACAGGAGACCTATTTGAATGTCTACAGACCCTTTTCCCTCCATTTAAACCCAAGACTATTATCATGCAGACACCAGGATTTCAACATCTTCAGCTTCCACACACAAACACCCATCCTCCTCCACCTTTCCCAATCTGCTTTGTGTAACATCTTGCCTTATAAAGAAACCTAGAGATCTCCAAAGCTTCCACAAAGTTTTTAAGAACATAAGAAGGGCTCTACTGGATCAGGCCAAGGGTCCAACTAGTCCAGCACTCTGTTTACACAGTGGCCAACCAGCTGTCGACCAAGGACCCACAAGCAGGACACGGTGCAACAGCGCCCTCCCACCCATGTTCCCTAGCAACTGGTGCACACAGGCTTACTGCCTCAGATACTGGATGCAGCACGTAGCCATCAGGACTAGTAGCCATTGAGAGTCTTCTCTTTCAGGAATTTATCCAACCCCCTTTTAAGACCATCCTAATCGGTGTCCATCACCTCCATAGTTTAGCTATGTGCTGTGTGATGAAGTCTTCCCTTTTATTTGTCCTGAATCCCCCACCACTCAGCTTCATGGAATGACCCCATTGGGTTCTAGTATTTTGTGAGAGAGAGAAAAATGTCTCCTTATCCACATACTCCGCACCAGGCATAATTTTGTACATATCTCCCCTCAGCTTCCTTTTCTCCAAGCTAAACAATCCCAGCAGTTGTAACTAGGGGTGTGCACGCCAAAAAATATTGTCGTTTATCGTTATCTTTAGTTTGGAGCAAAAAAAATCATCTTCGTCATATCGTAGGTGAACCATTTGTCTTCACAATAATTATCATGAAAAAACAATATTTTTTGCAGCCCTATTTTTAAAGAAAAAAAAATGCCTAGAACGTCTGTATTTTCAGGTACAGGCTTGAAACTTGGTCACAGTGCTTATGGGGTATGACTAAGTATGTGTATGAAATTTGAGATCGATCCCTCCAACCCTTGATTTTATATGAATTTATTAAAGATCATTTCCATTCTGACAGATCAGAATGACAGCTCGCCAGTGGGTTCATTCAGACCTTTCAGAACGGAAACAATCTTTTAAAAATTCATATAATTATCTCTATTATAATGATTTATTTTTCTGTCTTGCCAAAGCTCAAGAGATTTTCTTTCTCTCTCTCTTTTTTAAAACTGGAGATGGCCTTTGAGACCAAAGTAACATCTTGCATGGTGCCTGAAAGGATTGGTGCATAAAATTTGCTGAGATGTGAGGCAGGCAGGCAGATAGGCAGGCAGGCAGGCAGCCATGCATGAAATTTAATTTAATAAAAGCCCCATTTGGTTCTGAAATCCCTGTACTTGTAAAGACAGCGGCTGCCTCAGTCTTGTCAGAAATTTCTGGCTTCTTCTGATTAGCTGGCGAGAGGAGCAGTCACAAGGGAGGCATAGCAAGCAGGTAGACCGAGAAGGATATCACTGCTGGTACTAATGCTGTGGCTGCTGCGACTCCTGTTGCTGTCCCATGTAGCCTGTGAGATGTAGAAGGCAAATTGCCCCTTGGATCTGATACAGGATCAAACGCAGGTAGAGAATTATTACAGCCCAGGGGACGTCCTCATTTATCAACAGAATATGTTGTAGGTCAAGACCCAATCATCTTTTCTGAGCCCCCATTAATCAGAATTGAGACTTAAGACATGATTTCTGGGCAAATTTAACCCTTCCCCATCTGCCCTCTAACTGCCCCCTTTCTAGGCAATATACATCAAACAAGTGTTAATCCCCCAATCCATCTCCAGATAGTGCCAACAAAGGCTGTGATAAAGTAGTAGTAGTAGTCAGTAGTTACTGTTTTTGTTAAACAGAATACCAATAAATAACCGTGGCTGGTCAATCAAAGAAAGCTTCTTGTAAGGAAGATGTTTTCAGCAAGTGCCGAAAACAACACAATGGCTCAATTCGGACGACACGATAGTCAATGATGGGTTGACTAACCCTAAGCCTAAGCCTAGGGGGTACTCCCCACACAACATGGTAATAAATAATCAACTGTGGTGTGGATGAGGATCAGCGCTGAGTTGACTATGGCAGCATTCGGATGACACAATAGTCAAAACAACTGACGATTGTTTCCCCCACACCAGTTGTTTATTCTGTCGTCCAAATTGAGCCAGAGTGTGAGCCACCACATTGAAGGCTTTTCTCTGGATAGACCAATCAGGCCATAGGTCCATGTGAAACCACAGGAATATCCCATCTGATGACTTCAGCGACCGGGCAAGTTGACAAGGGGGAAGATGCTATCTGACGTATCCTGGTCTCAAGTTGTTTAGGGCTGCATTTACACTAGTAGCAAAATCCTAAACCTCACCCAGTAGCAAATGGGCAACCAGTGCAGTTCCCTCAGCAAGGGAGTTGCGTGCTGAAAAGAGGCAGCTCCCAACGACAGCTGAGCTGCTGCATCCTTCACTAGTTCCATCTTCCAGAGCAGCCTTAAGGGCATCCCCACGTAGACCGTATTGCAGTAATCTAGTCTTATTCCCCAAATCGTCATGCTGTTGTCACATGTTAACATGTTCATTGGTACATCCCTTTCTGTGACGATGTGCCTGCCCATCACATGCACAAGTCCTGATGCAGAACTCCAGTGTGCAATGTGGAGCTGTTTGGCCAAATGCAAAGAGTTCTTTATACTTATCGGAAGCAAAGAGCAACACAAGTGGTGGAAGTTTACAGATTTATTGTCTAGCAAATCGAATCTTATGACTACACAATGCTGTACAAGATATCTCACGCCCAAGGTGGTCAGCACCTCTCCAGCCTCTCCTCTCCAGCTTCCAACAACCAGCCTCTCTCCTCTTCAGCAACTTCCTCTCTCCTTCTGCAACTTCCAGCATCCTTCTCCTTCCTCCAGCAGCCTCTGGCAGAGCACCCCCAGCATCTACCAACCTTCAGCCCCCATTATGGGTCTTGGGAAGGGTTTTTATACATATCTTTCCCCTGGGATACGTGCAGCCTGTACACCACCTTCAATGGATCCCACCTGGGGTGTGACAATCTTGAGCTCCGATCTTGATGCTAATGTACTCCTTATCTTTGCTAACAGCGAATGGCTGGTAGCCAAGCTGATACAGAGAGAGAGACCCTCTCTGCTTTCTATCACTGAAAGTGGGCAGCAGCCCAGCTGGGACCCTCCTGCATCCCAAGGTGGTACCATCCCAAGACTGATGTGGCCTTGAGGATCAGGAGATTTAGCTAAAATATTGAAAGCACTTTAGACCTCTGCTAGGCCTAAGAGGAGAAGCAGGCATAAAAGAACATGATGTCATGTCACTATCTTCTTGAAATACAATTATCTTCCACACTTCCAAGACATTCCACCCCTTGACATGACATAACTTCATTTGTATGCCTTCTCTTCTCCTTGCCTGCCTTTACTGTACCTTTGCCATATACTCTAACAGAATCATAGAATAGTAGAGTTGGAAGGGGCCTCTAAGGCCACCGAGTCCAACCCCCTGCTCAGGGCAGGAATCCACCCTAAAGCATCCCTGACAGATGGTTGTCCAGCTGCCTCTTGAATGCCTCTAATACATACAGCTACTTAATACTAATAATCACCGGTTACATACAATTACATATAACAGAGTGCGTGCAAGAATTATACAAACGCTTAAACCCAACTTCCTCTCCCCTTCAGCAACTTCCTCTCTGCTTCTGCAACTTCCAGGATTCCTTCTTCTTCCTCCAGCAGCCTCTGGCAGAGTGTCCCCAACACTGATTGATTGCATTGCATTGCATTTTTATACCGCCCAATAGCTAAAGCTCTCTGGGCAGTTTACAAAAATTAAAACCATAACAAGTATTCAAAATATAAAACAACAACAGTATAAAAACATAGAATGCAGCACCTGGTGAAATTCCCTCTTCATCACAACAGTTAAAGCCACAGGAACCCTGCCCTCTTTTGTATCAGGTTACTCTGGTATAGCTCTTGCAGCTTTAACTGTTGTGATGAAGAGGGAATTTCACCAGGTGATGCATGCCTACAAATGACACCTGCTGAAATTCTCTTTTTGATACAACTGTTAAAGATACAGGAGCCCTGTCCTCCTTTCCATATGGCCACCCTATGATCATTAAATCTACAGAGCTAGGCTGACCATACGAAAAGGAGGACAGGGCTCATGTAACTTTAACTGTTGTAGAGAAAAGGAAATTTCAGCCAGTGTCATTTGTATGCAATTAGTTCCTGGTGAAATTCCCCCTTCATCACAACAGTTAAAGGTGCAGGCACTATACTAGAGTGACCATATACAAAATAAGGCAGGGTCCCTGCAACTTTAACTGTTGTGATGACAAGGGAATTTCATCAGGAACTCATTGCATACAAATGACACTGGCTGAAATTCCCTTTTCTCTACAACTGTTAAAGTTACATGAGTCCTGTCCTCCTTTTCATATGGTCAGCCTAATTTCTGTAGCAAAACCTACTGTGCATTCTTAATCCTCCAAGAATCACTCCTTGGTCATAGAGGATAAGACTCTCATCATCAGTTTCATGAGAAAACAAACAGAAAAATGCAACGTGAAAGAGAATGTAATCTGTAAACAGCCACCAATATATCAGAAATCCTGAAGTCTAACTCTGAGGAAGGGAAAAGTCATGTTCCTCCGAAAACATAGTCAATGTACTATGTGAGTGGAAGCTGATGGTTCTGATTTTGGTGGAGCTGTGAACCCATTTTGGGTTTTAGTCAGAACCAGCCAGAACTTCAAAGGAACTGGACCCTCTCCCCAAAATAGTTCCTTTAAAGTTCTGGCTGGTTCTGACTAAAACCCAGAATGGATTCACAGCTCCACTGCAATAAGAGCCACCAGATGATGATGGTAATGATTATTTAAATACCGCCCCATAGCCAGGCTCTCTGGGCGGTTTACAAAAACTAAATCTTTGGACATTAAAAATCGATATACAAAATTTAAAACCGTAAAAGCATAAAAACAGTCAACATACAAAGACAGTATACATTTAATAGGCAGACCATATGAAAAGGAGGACGGCTCATGTAACTTTAACAATTGTAGAGAAAACGCAATTTCAGCTGGCATCATTTGTATGCAATTTGTACCTGGTGAAATTCCCTCTTCATTACAACAGTTAAACCTGCAGGGGCCCTGCCCTCTTTTGTATCTGGTCACTCTTGTATAGTGCCTGCAACTTTAATTGTTGTGATGAAGAGGGAATTTCACCAGGTACTAACTGCATACAAATGACACTGGCTGAAATTCCCTTTTCTCTGTAACTGTTAAAGTTACATGAGCCCCGTCCTCCTTTTCATATGGTCAGCCTATACAGAGCCCAATGTTACAATCATTGCATTCTTTATCATTATTCTTCCCCAACTTCCTAATCCAGGGGTCTGCAACCTTTTTGGCCCTGTGGGCACATTTGGGAATGTGAGAAACTACTGCAGGCACCACCACAAAATGGTTCCTAGGGAGGAAGTGGTTTGTCACATAATGGCTGTTGTGCCGGGGCTGGCTAGTAAAAAGGGGGAGGGGCTGGAGGAAATACCGAAGTTAGAGGTTGGGAAAGGCAAAAGAGCAAAGAAAATAGATACAGGAGAGCCAGTGTGGTGTAGTGGTTAGAGTGTTGGACAGGGAAGTCAGGAGATCCGGGTTCTAGTCCCCACTCAGCCATGGAAGCTCACTGGATGACTTTGAGCCAATCACAGACTCTCAGTCCAACTGACCTCCCAGGGTAGTTGTTGTGAGGATAAAATAGAGAGGAGGAGGAGGAGGAGGATTATGTACGCCACCTTGGGTTCCTTAAGAAGGAAAAAAGGTGGGATAAAAATGTAATGATAAATAAATAAATAAATAAATAAAGAGCAAAGCTAGAAAAGGAGAAAAAGAAGACTGCCCTAACATTTTTCTTTCTTAAAACTTTTTTTTTTTTGAAGGAGGCGGGAAGGGGGGAGCTTCATGAGTCCCAGTCCATCTCAATAATCATGTTGTCGGACAAAGGGCAGTCCCCCTTTACTGAAAAGATTCTTGGAAGTGGTTGCGGTGGGTGTATTTCAAAGTTCTGCACTACATGCAGCAAACGCCCTCAGAGCTCAATCTTCCCTTCCACACAATTATAGCAATGCTCGAAAAACAAAAGTTGGCAGGGATGTTCCAAAGCAGTATGAGTGAAGATTACCTACTTTTTAACTTTGGACAGATGGAAAATCACAATCTGCCAGAGCCAGTTGGGTGTAGTGGTTTGAGAGTCAGGAGATCCAGGTTCTAGTCCCCATTTGGCCATGGAAATCCACTGGGTGACTTTGGGCTAGTCACAGTCTCTCAGCCCAACCTACCTCACAGGGTTGTTGTTGTTGTGAGGATAAAATGAAGAGGAGGACTATGTTCACAGCCCCAGAGGGGGGAAAGGCAAGATGTAAATGTAATAAATAAATAATCAATTCCGATTAGCCTCAAGACGTTTTAGTCATAGAGCACGCATTAGTATGGTTTGCAGTGAGGTGGGGCAGAAAATGTTCAATCATGGGGGGGGGGGGGGTGTTCTGGATCCCCCCCCCCAGTGCCTTCGTGGGACATTTTCCATGTCATGAGTTCATTAGTAACAATGAATTGATGCCAACTGCAAATTCAATACGAGGCAAGCTTGGCTGTTTTGAAGTTGTAATTAACATTTTTTTCAGGTGGTTATCCCTAGCAAGTATATGAGAAAATTAGGGCTGTGCACAGATCCGGATCCAGATCCGGAATCTGGAGCGGATGAGATCGGACTGATCCAGGCCTCTAATTGGTTAGAGCACCACAACTGCCAGTCACAGCGGTTGACGTCATCACCTGATGCGAGCGGGAAATGTGGTGGCACACAGCAAGAAGAGAGGACGATAGCAGGATGACTCGGAAGACGCAACAGATAAGCAAGGAGAGTGAGGGGAGGGGAAGAGTGGGGACAGCAGGAGGGAGTGCTATGCTATGCATGGATCCGGACCGGATCTGGATCCAGGTCGGATCAGGCCTGATCCAATTCGAGTTGGATCGGGCCCAATCCGGACCTGACAGATCGGGATCCAGGTCGGATGGGGGGTCCATGCACTGCCCTAGAGAAAATACATATCTGTCACTCAAAATACATCTAAGTCTCGATGTGAAATCACAAATAAGTAGTGACAGCAAAAATGAAGGTGCCCCAACATCCGTAGTGGAAGAGAGCAGAATTCTGTTGAAAACAGCAGAGCAGTTGTGTCAGGAATAGGAGGCACTGCCATGGGTCTTGTAGTTTGGCTAAGATTGAATTAGCAGTCTGGAAGGCTTTGGGTCCTATACGGCCTCTGTTTGAATTTATCTCTGTCGGCGTTCTCCAAGCAGTGATGGGGGAGTTGCTCTACTCCCCGCAGCCACCTGTTTGCCTGGGCCTTGGCAGAGAAGCTGTCTGTGAGAACTTGATAAAGACTGAAGCATCATCTTGGTGGGCTGAGCAGTGTTGCCCTGTTCGGACAGGGGCATTGCTGAAAGGCCAAAGCCCCTGTCAAGTGGTCTGGAAGAGGCCTATGCCTCCCTTTTTAAGTTGGTGCAAAGGCAAGGAGCCTTTGCTAGAAATGTCTGCTATGCACCTCCCTGATTAGATCTGTCATCGTCTGAGACTCTGGGGGGTACTCTGCACATGCTCCCTTCTGAGTGGAACTTCAGATTACGAAGAACTTGCCATGAAAAGTACTGTGAGGCTTTTCATAGACCTGAAATCTAGTTTGCTGTGGATTGTGTGCTTTTGTTTGTCGTCAGCTCAGTGCACTGGCAGATTGGGTTTGATCCCTGATTGTTAACTTTCTTCTCTCCTCTGCCTGGATTCATGCAGCGAGGAGTGGGCCATACAAATGCTGTGGCATGGAACTCCTCACGTTTGAGGGTGTACCTTCCCCATGATCTTGCTTAGGTCTTGGGCACCACACTTCAAGAAGGATGCAGACAAGCTGGAGAGGGTTCAGAGGAGGGCAATGAGGATGATCAGGGATCTGGAAACAAAGCCCTATGAGGAGAGACTGAAAGAACTGGGCATGTTTAGCCTGGAGAAGACTGAGGGAAGACATGATAGCACTCTTCAAGAACTTGAAAGGTTGTCACAGAGGAGGGTCAGGATCTCTTCTCGATCAACCCAGAGTGCAGGACACGGAATAATGGGCTCAAGTTCCAGGAAGCCAGATTCCAGCTGGACATCAGGAAAAATGTCCTGTTAGAGCAGTACGACAATGGAACCAATGACCTAGGGAGGTGGTGAGCTCTCCCACACTAGAGGCCTTCAAGAGGCAGCTGGACAGCCATCTGTCAAGGATGCTTTCAGGTAGATTCCTGCATTGAGCAGGGGGTTGGACTTGATGGCCTTATAGGCCCCTTCCAACTCTACTATTCTGATTCCCTTTGAGTTACCAACATATGATCCGAGGTTGGACTAGCTCACTTAAAGTGGTTTGTTTGGCCTTTCAAGAATTTGATTGCCTGCGAGATCACATCAGGACTCATCTCCCTCTCTTGTACGAGTTTGGAACCCATGTATGGATTGACCTTCCCTTGTGTTGAGAACCATGGAAATGGCAACAGGAATTCCTTGGGATCTCAGTCACGGTAGTAATGATTAACTGTTGACTGTTCTGGAATTTCTTATCACCTATAGCTACTGCCCATCAGCTGTATGATTTCTGAAGTGCAC
This sequence comes from Anniella stebbinsi, assembly GCA_029215795.1. Taxonomy (NCBI): domain Eukaryota; kingdom Metazoa; phylum Chordata; class Lepidosauria; order Squamata; family Anniellidae; genus Anniella; species Anniella stebbinsi. The sequence continues at coordinate 181,004,124 of JARDYH010000005.1, forward strand.
AACCATTATGCTTTTGCTGTGAGATTTCCTGCAATAAAGAAGTCTCACTGATTTGGATGTACCATGTCAGTTTTGCCAGAATGTGTGCCTGCTTGAGGGACCCGAAAACCCCGACAAGTCTTTCTTACATTTAGGTTCAATTCTACAGGGATGGCAATCCACTAGGGCTGTGCACGGACCCCCTGATCTGGATCTGGATCTGGATCCTAATCTGTCAGATCTGGATCGGCCCAATCCAGATCTGTATGATCCGGATCCGATCCGATCCAGAGCCCAATCTGGAGATGTTTGCAAGTCTATGGGGAAAAGGACTCACCGCCCTCCCCCCACTATCCCTGCTTCCCTGCTGCCTCCTCGTTGCTGCCGCCATCCTCCACTGCCGCTGCTTCATTTCTACTGAGAACCAGGCCTCACAACCTGATTCTCAGTAGAGCGATGTTGCGCCGGACCGAGACCTCCCCCAATCCAGTTCGGATCCAGGAGGTCCGGATCACCCCGATCCGCTTCGGATTTGGGATCCAGATCCATGCACAGCCCTACAATCAACCTCCAAACTTAGAGGCTTACAGTCATCCAATGGGAAGTGGGAGGAGCTGTGGAGGCGATCTTTGTGCCCCAGTTCCTCCAGCTTTGCATTTTTGTTAGATGGGCTTCTTCTTTTTTTGCCTGTCTAGCTGGGCTGCTTCTGAGTGGGAAGGATGGTTTAGAGGCCTCAGGATAACTCGTATCCCAGCCTTTTCAATCTCCTCCCCTTCCCCTCCCGCTGTAACACCCCCTTGACCCCTTCTCCAGGTTTGAGCAAGGGGGAGGGGGAGAGAAGTGCAGATTCCTGAGTCCAAAGTCAGAGCACTGTCTTCAACGTTGGACCCAGAAATCCAAAAATCCTATGCCCCCCCCACTGCCTAGCAGCCATACAGTTGCTCCCTTAAACAATGTATGGAAAGTAGATGCTATTGTCTTTAATATTTTACAAGTATCCTAATACAAATGTCTACATCACATTTAAATCACACTAAATGTAAATTGATTTCCCCCCTCAAATATTTCAGCAATTGAGGTTGGTGGTTCCATTTTCGTTAGGGCTGTGACTCTATTTTGGGTTTCAGTCAAAACCAGCTAGAACTCTAAAGGAGCTATCCAGGGTGTTGAACCCACTGTGAGGATAGGGCTTAGCATCTTGGATAGCTCCTTTAGAGTTCTGGTTGGTTCTGTCGAAAACCCAGCACGGAATCACAGCCCCACCAAAATCTGGCCAGGTATAACTAAAACCCAGAATGGAATCAAAGCTCCACCAAAATCCGGTGGTTCCGACTACAACCCAGAATGGAATCACAGCTCCACCAAAATCGGAACAACCAGCCTCCACTACATTCCAGTTGAAATACCTCTGGTGCATTGGGACAAAGAAAAAAGTACATACCATAGGGGTACTTTATTAGCTTAGCTGTTTATTTTATTTGTATTTAGTAAACATGCTAAATTAAATCACTCCCTACTGGTTTTTCAATGCAAACTGAAAATCTTCTGATGCAAACGAACCTCTGCAGATTAGCACTGGGAAATATTCCGGTTTGCCTTATTGTGAGTTCTCTGGTGCTTAATAACATTCCCAGGCATTTCAATGGTTTCTCTTCAGTTTGGGTTCTACGATGTCTGCTAAGGGTTGTTCACTGACGGAGTCCTCTGACGACGCTCAATGCATTTAAATATTTTCTCCACTTTGTGTATTATCCGATACCATCTTCAGCGTTCTTCTTAAATAATACGCCGTACATTTACATGGTCTGTTCATGGTGTGAGTTCTTTCCTGTGTAGCAAGGCTTCCTTTATCCTTGTAGCATTTTTCACATCGTGGGTTGATGGAAGGTCATTCTGCCTGGTTTTGGGTAGCATCCCTCCCTCCTACAGCACAGCCTGTTGATTCCCTCCCACAACCGGGTCTGTTGATTCCCTGTGTCGCATTTCTAGGTTTCCGAAAGGGCTGCTATAGAAAGGATGGATTTGGGGAAGTTACTGCTGCCAGTGCAATTGATCCAGCATAAATCTAGATCCAGCCCTGTAAACCTTTAAATGATTTCTTATCTATGTTGGTGAGAAGGTTCTTTGCTATAAAGCAAAACATTGACCTGACAGAGGATCTGTTCCGATTCCATGCATTTTATAGGGTTTCTCCCATGTGTGGGTTCGTTACCACATATTAAGTTTGATCCTCTGATTAAAATGCTTTCCGCGCGCCATACATTTATTTTTTCTCCCCTGCGTGGGTTCTTTCATGTTCAGTAAGTCTTCTAGTACTCCTGAAGTTTTTTCCGCACTCCATGCATTTACACGCTTTGTCTCTTGCGTGGTTTCTTTGATGTATAGCCAGGTGGTGATTTCGCCTGAAGGTTTTTCCACACTCCCTACACGAATATGGCTTTTCTCCGGTGTGTATTCTTTGATGTAACTTAAGCGGTTGCTTCTGACTAAAACTCTTTCCACATTCCATACAGCCATATGGCTTCTCACCAGTATGGGTTCTTTGATGTAAAGTAAGCTGTCGGCTCTGGGAGAAACTCTTTTCACACTTCGTACATTTGTGTGGTTTTTCCCCTGTGTGAATTCTTTGATGGAAAGTCAAGTACTGGCTGCGACCAAAACTCTTTCCGCACTCCATGCATTTATATGTTTTTTCTCCAGTGTGGGTTTGCTGATGTAAAGTAAGGCCACTGCTCACACTAAAGCTCTTTCCACATTCCACACATTTAAATGGTTTCTCCCCTTTGTGTCTTTTTCGATGTGTAGAAAGGTTGGAGCTTTGACTGAAGCTCTTTCCACACTCTGTGCATTGATAGGGTTTTTCCCCTGTGTGGATCCTTTGATGTGATCGAAAGCTACTACTGTCACAGAAGCTCTTTCCACATTCCCTACACTTATATGGTTTCTTCCCTGTGTGGGTTCTTTGATGTAAAGTAAGGCTACAACTCACAGTGAAGCTCTTTCCACATTCCAAGCATTTGTATGGTTTCTCCCCGTTATGCGTTCTTTGATGCGAGGTAAGATTTGAACTCTGAGTGAAGCCTTTTCCACACTCAATGCATTTATATGGTTTCTCCCCTGTGTGGATTCTTTGGTGTGAAGTGAGGCTACTACTCACATTGAAGCTTTTCCCACACTCTGTGCATTTATAGGGTTTCTCTCCTGTGTGTGTTCTTTGATGGGTAGTAAGGTTTCCACCCTGACTAAAGGTCTTTCCACACTCCATACATTTATAGGGTTTCACCCCTCTGTGGGTTCTCTGATGCATTTTGAGGGTTCCCCAACTGCTTAAGCTCTTTCCACACTCCGTACACGTATACGGTTTCTCCCCTGTGTGAGTTCTTTTATGTAGACTAAGGTTGCTGCTAATTCTGAAGCTCTTTTCACACTCTGTGCACTTATATGGCTTCTCCCCTGTGTGTGTTCTTTCGTGTTCAGTAAGGTTTCTGCTCAAACCAAAGCTCTTTCCACATTCCATACATTTATATGGCTTCTCCCCTGTGTGGGTTCTTTGATGCGAAATAAGTCTATTTCTCACACAGAAGCTCTTTCCGCATTTCATACATTCATATGGTTTCTCCACTTTGTGCGTTCTTTGATGTGAAGTAAGATTCGAGCACTGAGTGAAGACCTTCCCGCATTCTAGGCATTTATATGGTTTCTCCCCTGTGTGGAGTCTTTGATGTGAAGTAAGACTACTGTTCATACTGAAGCTTTTTCCACATTCCATACATTGATACGGCTTCTCACCCGTGTGAGTTCTTTGATGGTAAATAAGGTGTTGACTCAGACTAAAGCTCTTTCCGCACTCCATGCATTTGTAGGGTTTCACCCCTCTGTGGCTTCTTCGATGTACATTGAGGGCTCTGGAACTGCTGAAGCTCTTTTTACACTCCGTACATTGATGTAATTCCTCCCCTGTGTGCGTTTTTTCATGCGCAGATAGACTCCTGGTATCCCTGAAGTTCTTTCCACGCCCCATGCACAACGCCGGATGTGTTCCCTGTCTCTTCGCTTTGGGATCTCCTTGTGGGATTTGCAGTTCAGGGATGTCAGTGGCCTCGGAGGCAGAGGAGTCCTTGGTTCTATTGTTCGATTTATTTCCCTTGTGCCTTTTTGATCTCCTTTGATTCCCGGAGGTCTTTGTTCCCACTTCGTGCTTGCTTGCTTCCCATGACACCAGAGGTATCTCTGTCGAATTCTCGTTGTCCTGCCCACCACCTACTTTGAATGAAAAAAAATAAAGAAAAAGAAAACCCTGCCTTTAGTTCCGAGGCAGAAAACAAGGATTTCATTAGGGATTTCCTAATGAATAATCATTTCCAAGATTATTCCCTTTCTTCTCTATGTCTCCTCTGCTGAAACCTGGGTCACCTTTGGAATACGCTACTGTGCATTTTCCCTTCTGTGATACCACTAGGGTGACCCTATGGAAAGGAGGACAGGGCTCCTGTATCTGTAACAGTTGTAGAGAAAAGGGAATTTCAGTAGGTGTCCTTTGTAGGCATGCAGCGCCTGGTGACATTGCCTCTTCATCACAACAGTCAAAGCTGCAGGAGCCCTGCCCTCTTTTGTATCTGGTCACTCTAGTATAGCTCCTGCAGCTTTAACTGATGCAAGGCTGGTGTTGCCAGATGCCCTGATATTCTGCTGGTTTTGACATAGAAAGAAAGGTTTTGTTCTGGTTTGAGAAAGCTTAGGAGAAGTCTGCCATTCTAAAAGCCAGGTCTGACACTCAAAGCAGAATGGTGTACATCAATCCCCCCTGGCACAACCATGGCTCGTCATATTTGATCCCTTGACTTCTTACTCCACTTTGATCCTATTTTCAAATTTACATGAAAGCTCCAAAATGTCAGCCCAGGAGTCGCCAGGAAAATCCACTCTTCAGGTATTAATGTTTACCTGTTTATCTGAGCTCAGAGGAAGGAAAGATGGTGGCTGGGTTCACACAACACGTTAACCCACACTCAGTGGTTGAGTATGGGTTGTTGTTGAACCATGGGCTGCTTGTACAACCATGGGTTAGCATGTTGTCTAAACCCAAGACATTTTCCTCAGGGTAGCTTGTTAACCATATAGTGTGGCTTATTTTCCTCAAGTAAGCCACTTTGAAAACCCATGGTTTGTTTTGGGGTTGTTCAAGGTGGTTAACAAGCCACACTTAGTGGTTAGCAAGCCACTCTGTGGAAAATGTCCTGGATTCAGACAACATACTTACTCACGATTCAACAACAATCTTTGTAAACCGCCCAGAGAGCTTTGGCTATGGGGCAGTATATAAATGTATAATAATTATAATAATAATAACCACCCACACTCAACCAGACCATGGAGTTAGTGTGTTGTGTGAACCCAGCCAGTCAGTATGATTCCAAGCAAGCATGCATTTTACTCTCGAAGGGCCAGCTAAGACAGGATTCTGGCCATTGTTTGAATTTTAATGATTAAACTCAAATTTGGGGCCATATAACCAGTTCCTGGACAGCCCAATAGTTACGAATCTTTGACCCAAATGAAGCCTCACTCTTTCACACAAGACGAATCAAATATTATTGATTGATTGACTGGCTCAGTTCAGACAACACAATAAACGACTGGTGTGGGGGAAACAATCGTCAGTTGTTTTGACTATTGTGTCATTCCAATGCTGCCATCGTCAACTCAGCGCTGATCCTAATCCACACCACAGTTGATTATTTATTACCATGTTGTTTGGGGAGTACCCCCTAGGGTTAGGGTTAGGGTTAGTCTACCCACCATTGAATATCGTGTCGTCCGAATTGAGCCACTGAGAGATTGATTGATTGATTGATTGCATTTATATCCTGCCTTTTTTTCCTCCAAGGAACCCAAGGCAGCATACATAAACCTCCCCCTCTCCATTTTATCCTCATACCAACAACACTGTGAGGTAGGTTGGGCTGAGAGTCTGTGACTGGCCCAAGGTCACCCAGTGATCTTCCATGGCCAAGTGGGCCATGGGACTAGAACTCGGAACTCCCAACTCCCAGTCCAACACTTTAGCCACTACACCACACTGTCTCCCCTTAGCCTCCTTTTTTCCAAGCTAAACAATCCCAGCTGCATTGATGTGTCACCTTCACTCATAGGGGAGATGCTCCAACCCCTTAATCATTTTACATGCCCTTTTCTGCACTTTTTCCAACTCTACTAATACTAATTTCTAAAATGGAGGTCCACAGGCTGAGACCCCCAAGTGTAGTTGCCAATATTTTATACTGTCTCCATCCAACTTAAGAAGGATGCAGACAAGCTGGAATGTGAGCAGAGGAGGGCGACGAGGATGATCAGGGTGGTCTGGAAACAAAGCCCTATGAGGAGAAACTGAAAGAACTGGGCATGTTTAGCCTGGAGAAATTTGAGGGGAGACATGATAGCACTCTTCAAGTATTTGAAAGGCTGTCACACAGAGGAGGGCCAGGATCTCTTCTCGATCATCTCAGAGTGCAGGACACTCAATAATGGGCTCAAATTATAGAAAGCCAGATTCTGGTTGGACACCAGGAAAAACTTCCTGACTGTTAGAGCAGTACGACAATGGATCCAATGACCTAGGGAGGTCCTGGGCTCTCCCACACTAGAGGCCTTCAAGAGGCAGCTGGACAACCATCTGTCAGGGATGCTTTAAGGTGGATTCCTGCATTGAGCAGGGGCTTGGACTCGATGGCCTTACAGGCACCTTCCAACTTTACTATTCTATGATTCTATGATCCTGGGTTTGACGAAAAAGAGAGGTACAGCTGGGTGCCATCCACATATTGGGAGATACTTAACTCAGCAATACTACAAGTGAGAAGGATCTTGGAATTGTTGTAGATCACAAACTGAATATGAGCCAACAGTGTGATGTGGCTGCAAAAAAAAATTGCTATTTTGGGCTGCATTAATAGAAGCATAGCTTCCAAATCGCACGAGGTACAGGTTCCCCTCTATTCAGCACTGGTTAGGCCTCATCTTGAGCATTGCGTCCAGATCTGGGCATCACACTTCAAGGAGGATGCAGACAAGCTGGAGGGGGTTCAGAGGAGGGCAATGAGGATGATCAGGGGTCTGGAAACAAAGCCCTATGAGGAGAGACTGAAAGAACTGGGCATGTTTAGCCTGGAGAAGAGAAGACTGAGGGGAGACATGATAGCACTCTTCCAACACTTGAAAGGTTGTCACACAGAGGAGGGCCAGGATCTCTTCTCGATCATCCCAGAATACAGGACACGGAATAATGGGCTCAAGTTACAGGAAACCAGAGTCCGGCTGGACTTCAGGAAAAAAAATTCATTCTTAAGAGTAGTATGACAATAGAACAAATGACTTAGGGAGGTCACTCTCTTGTTCACTCTTGTTCACACTCTCTGGGGCTCCCAAGTTTGGACTGCAGAGAGGGAATGGACTACCTGAAGTGGCTAATAGTGCCCAAATACAGGAGAGCCTTCTCTGTGGCAAGATTCAATGCCTCCCCTCGAACTTAATAACAGGAAGGTTCAAGAAAATTCCAATCGAGAGAGAGTCTGCCCTTGTAACAATGTAGACGTTGAGTCCGTTGAACATATGCTCTTGGAATGTATCTTCTACAGAGATGATAGGATCATAAAAATTGGCCCAATAATAAAAAATTTAGCAGGGAAAAAGCCGCACGAAATAGTAACCTTTTTACTACAGGGCAAGGACAAATACATCACATCCCAGGTAGCTAAATTCATCCATAACATACTGGCCTGCAGAGCGCATTTATTAACATAAGCTGATTTTAGTTCTTATGTACCTGTTCCCCTAAATCATTGTATATTAAATTTATTGTATTGATTGTACGAATGTGTTCTATGTTTCTCTGGCCTTTCGGCTGCAATAAAGGAATTGAATTGACTTAGGGAGGTCCTGGGCTCTCCCACATTAGAGGCCTTCAAGAGGCAGCTGGACAACCATCTGTCAGGGATGCTTTAAGTTGGATTCCTGCATTCAGCAGGGGGTTGGACTCAGTGGCCTTAGAGGCCCCTTCCAACTCTACTATTCTCTGATTCTATGAATATGGGGTGGAAAGAGCAAGGAGAGCGAGCGCATGCACACTGGGGAGGTAAGAAAGAATGATGGGCCGGATGGAGAAACCAGGGAAGCAAAGTTCCCAGGTGTGGGAGATGGATGGACTGCAGGTCATTGTGCAAAGGGCCCCCTTAACTCTGGGAGTACCATCGGAGCAGAGGAAAGACCATTTCAATCTCCACCTCCCATCTTAGCCCGATGAAGAACAGGAAATCTGGGGAGGAAGATGAGGTGAAGGGTCAAATGGCCGTGAGCGGAGAGGGTGAAGCAACCAGGAGAATTCATGGCTTGATGGGTCAGTCTCTCCTGAATGAGATTAAACACATGCTGAAAAATTCACCAAGGAAACCCCTCAATTCCCAGACAAGAAATGGTCCCACCACGCCCACATACACACCTGAGCAGGTACCTGCTGATCTCTCCCCTTCATTGGCACCTCGGACAATTTGATCTTCTCCTTCTTCCATCTGGGCGATGTGGTCTGATTTGGACATCGCTTTGAAGCAAACAAACAGGCTGGTTATTTTAAGTACAACAGATCTAGGCCTCCCAAATCCACCTATTGCTGTGACTCTCAGGTGTTGGGTATCAATGTCCAGGGAATGAAGTGGAATCTAGCCAATGCAACATTATCTATCTCTCACCCCCCCCCCTTCTGTTTCTCTTCCACTCTCTCTATCTCTGGTTTTCTTCTCCCACCTCATTTTCGTCTCTGTATGAAATGGGGCAGCCTTCAAGTCCAACCCCCTGCTCAATGCAGGAATCCACATTAGACCATACCTTGCAAATGGCTGTCCAGCTGCCTCTTGAAGGCCTCTAGTGTGGGGGAGCCCACAACCTCCCTAAGTCACTGGCTCCATTGTCATGCTGCTCTAACAATCAAGACGTTTTTCCTGATGTCGAGCTGGAATCTGATTTCCTGTAACTTGAGCCCATTATTCCACATCCTGCACTCTGGGATGATAGAGAAGAGATCCTGGACCTCCTCTGTGTGACAACCTTTCAAGTATTGGAAGAGTGCTATCATGTCTCCCTTCTCTTCTCAAGCCTGAACATGCATAGTTCTTTCAGTCTCTCCTCATAGGGCTTTGTTTCCAGACCCCTGTTCATCATCTACATCAAGCCACCCATTTCTACACCAGCATCCTTACAGTGGAGAGATGCAAAACAAAGAATTTGCAACTTGTCCCTTTGGCAGTAGCATCCTTACCCGCAGAGGCCACGTTCCCATAATTCTCTGGCATGACTTCCTTGTTTGATACCTTTTGGCCTGGGTCCAGCAGAGCCCACTTTTCCTTGGTGAAACGCACAATTCCCCCCACCCCCTCAAAGGACAGCAGCTGCTGGAAGAAAAGATCATCCTCTGTTCAGAAATAATCTCCCTAAAAATACTGTTGCTCCCACTTTAAATGGAGAAGTGATAGTTAGGCTGCTGTTTGTGTGTGTGTGTGTGGCATGCCTGTGTAAAATCTACAACCTTCTTGTCCTCCTTTTGGTTTCCAAAATATGGTCACCCTATATGTGTCTTATGGGCCCCAACAGTTGTCAGTGCACTTCAATACCCCTATAACTGTATTTCTGCCTGGCTGAGAGTTCGCAGCTGTTTTAAACATATACTGTTTTTATATGTTGTCTGTTTTTATGGTTTTATGGTTTTGGATTTTGTATATCGAATTTTAAAGTCCAAAGTTTTAATTTTTGTAAACCACCCAGAGAGCTTTGGCTATGGGGCGGTATATAAATGTAATAAAATAAATAAATAAATAAATAAAGCAGTACTGTGTGGTTCCTGCCTTTTATATACCGCTTTCATCCTGCTTGGTGTAGATCTGACCTAACTGTCTCAAGCTTATTTTATTTATTTATTTCATTTCATTTCTATACGGCCTAATAGCCGATGTTCTCTGGGCGATTCACAAAAGCTAAAACTATAAGTACAACATAAAATATAATATGAAAGCTTAAAACCATGATACAAAACCATAATACAAAAGTACAACCAGAATAAAACTGAGCAGCAATGCAGAGATTGAAACAGAGATTTAAAATGCAGATTTACCACAGCAGTTTTTTAAAAAATTAAGATAGTAAATTGCTAAAATACTGGGAAAATAAAAAGCACCCGGTGCCGGAAAGAGTAAATATAGGTACCAGGTGAACCCCATGAGTTCTGTAGCTTATTGGGGATTTCAGCTTGGGCCTGTTCAGTCTAACTCCGACACCCTGACGCCTTCCAGTTATTTTGGACTACAATCCAAATCATCCCTGACCATAGCCCATGTTGCCTCGGCTGAGGGGAGTTGTAGTCCAAAAAGCATCAGGTTGGGGAAAGGCTGCTTTAACCACCACACCACACAGTCTTTCATACCAGTCCGGCTTCCAGGCTTATTGAGAGGATTGCTCCATAACTCTTCAAGTGGCACTTACCCTGGGGGCTTTGGAGGGGCTGGACCCTAAGATCATTGTCTGGGGTCCTTCTCTGGGAACCGCTGCCAAAGCAAGTGAGGCGCCAGGTCAAGACTTTCCTCTTCTCTCAGGCATTTGGCAATATCTGAGGAGCCTGGGTTTGTTTTTTTGTTTTGTTTGTTTGTTTTGTAGCTTTTTGAAGCGTTGTAGTGGTTTTAAATGTACAGATTGTGTGTATGTTGTATGTTTTTGCTGTTTTAATTTTTGTATATTGTTTTTAATTGTTTTTAATCCTATGTAAACCGCCCAGAGAGCTTCGGCTATGGGGCGGTATACAAATGTAATAAATAAATAAATAAATAAAAATACTAGGAGGAGGGCCTTCTCCGCTGTGGCACCCCAGCTGTTGAATGAGCTCCCTAGAGAGATTTGCCAGGCACCTACCTTATACTCTTTTAGACGCCAGGTCAAGACCTTTTTATCTGACCCGTTTTTTTAGCATTTTACCATCCTCGTCTTTTAGCCCTCCAAGTTTCAACGTGCATTTTAAATCTGCATTTTAAATCTACGCATCGCTGCTCCGGTTTATTCTGGTTGTACTTTTGTGTCGTAGTTTCAAGCGTTCATGTTATATTTTTATGCTGTACTTCAGGTTTTAATTTTCATGAACCGAGAGAGCTTCAGCTCTTGGGGCATTTTAGAAATGAAATAAATAAACATAAAAATCCAGAGAAAAAGGAAATTAACCAGGCTCTTTCCAGGGAGGTGGAAAGTCACAGCCGGCTCTCCTCCTTCACCTGTGGGGCGCCAAAGCCCCCCTTCTCAAAAAAAAAAAAAAGAGGTTCCATCTGCCCCATGTTTTCCTGAGGCCGGGGCAACCCGCACACCCAGCCTCCCTCGCGTCGCACGGAGGCGGGATCAGGGATGGACGGAAAATGCAGCAATCCTGGGAAGAACGCAGATATTTGGGGCACGGGGGGCGCTTGTAAATGGGTGGGCAGGGATTCTGGCGGTGGGTTCCCTTCAAGTAAGGCTTTTTCCTAGACCCTAAGCTGCTGTGCCCCCCTCCTCTCCATATGTTTGGGGGGGGGGATGGCTTGATCATGGAGGGGGGGGGCTTCAAAAGGATCGTGCAACAGAAGCCGTGCAGTTTTCCCGCCCCCCACTTTGCAGCTGGATTGCATGGAGCAGCACCCTAGCCATGTGAGAGAGAGGGGGGGATCTCTCCTCTTCCCCCCCCAACCTCCCCAAAAGCCCACCCCCACCATCACCCCACTATTGCACTTTACCTCTTCGCCCTCCTGCCCTGTCTACACATCCGCCACGAGGCTGATTCCACTTCCTGACTTAGGAGGCGAGGTGGGTTCACTATTCTCTCACCGCGCCCGCCCCCAACCCGCCCCCCATCACAAAAACTGCTCTCCTCTCTAGCATAGAGAACTCAGTTCAGTTAACCCCTTGTCGGCTGAATGGCCAAATCCGCCCCTCTGCTTCCCTAGCGCAAAGCTTTCATCGGCTTTCAACCATGTATCCCATGTCTTTCACGCGTGTCTATCCAGCTTTTCAGAGGTGCGCTTTCACAAAGCGGCTTGCGCGCAGTTTAAAGGGAGGGGGGTGGGCACAAGCACATATCAATAAAGATATTAAAATGGAGGCAATCGAGATGTGTTTGAAGCTGTGGAGAGTGGGAAACATGAGAAGAGGCGCGCCGGGATCAGACTAAGGGTCCATCTAGTGCAGTCTTCAATTGGGGTGACCCTATGGAAAGGAGGACCGGGGGGCTCCTGTATCTTGAAACGTTGCATAGAAAAGGGAATTTCAGCAGGTGTATTTCGTATGCCTGCAGCACCTGGTGAAACGCCCTCTTCATCTAGGCTGACCATATGAAAAGGAGGACAGGGCTCCTGTATCTTTAACAGTTTCATAGAAAAGGGAATTTCAGCAGGTGTCATTTGTATATATGCAGAACCTGGGGAAATTCCCTCGTCATCACAAAGTTAAAGCTGCAGAAGCCCTGCCCTCTTTTGTACATGGTCAAGAAACAGGGCTCCTGCAGCTTTAACTGTTGTGATGAAGAGGGAATTTCACCAGGTTATGTATGCATACAAACAACACCTGCTGAAATTCCCTGTCCTTTGCAACTATTAAAGATACAGGAGCCCTGTCCTCCTTTTCATATGGTCACCCTATCTTCATCACAACAGTTAGAGCTGCGGGAGCCCTGCCCACTTTTGTAGCTGGTCGCTCTAGTATAGCTCCTGCAGGTTAAACTGTTGTGATGAAGAGGGAATTTCACTAGGTGCTGCATGCATACAAATGACACCTGCTGAAATTCCCTTTTCAATATAACCGTTAAAGATACCGGAGCCCCGTTCTCCTTTTCATATGGTCACCCTAGTTCTGTTTACCTACCTACCATCGACCCGGGACCCACAAGCAGGACATGAATGCAACAGCACCCTCCAGCCCATGTTCCCCATCAACTGGTGTATATAGGCTTACTGCCCCTGATCCTGGAAGTAGCATAGAGCCATCAGGACTAGTAGCCATCAATAGCCTTCTCCTCCAGGAATTTATCTACCCCCTTTTAAAGCCACCCAAATTGGTGACCATCAACGGGGAAAGTCTGGATTATTTTTCCCAAACGCATTTAATGCACCCTAAAGCCTCGGTGTAGTGCTGTCCTCTTGCATTTTCCTTTGTTGGGGGCATGTGCTGTGAAGGCAGAGCTTGCTGACTAAAGGGGAGGGCCGGGTGATTCTCCTCCTCCACGAAGGGGCTGAGCCATCTAACATACTTTTCCTGCCCCAACCCCAACCACTTCCTCGCCTGCAGCTCCCTCATTTTTAAAGATAAATAGATGAAACATGGGACCCTGAGAGCTCTTAAGCTATGATGAAGAGGGAATTTCACCAGGAACTAATTGCATACAAATGACACTGGCTGAAATTCCCTTTTCTCTACAACTGTAAAAGTTACATGAGCCCTGTCCTCCTTTTCATATGGTCAGCCTACCCAATTGGAGCAGTGGGGGGCGGGAATGACGCGCTGTCCCCTCCTCTGCTCCAATCGGGGCCCTTCAGGTTGGCGGGAGGGGGAATGACGCGCTGTCTGGACGCCCCAGAAAGCCACGTTCCTACCCCTGATGTCCTCTTTTTGGTTTCCCAAATATGGTCACCCAACTCTTAGCAGCATGTTGGAACTCTGTGAAGTCCATATTTCTGCTCATTAACAAGCTCACTACAACTCTCCTCTCCAAAACCCTCAAAGTCATAAAACTTTTGTCCCTCCTAAAAGGTTGTATTGATCCTGGCTCTTGGAGGGGGGGGGGGCGATTAATTTTTTATTTTAAATGAGAGATCAGCCAAGCTCCACTGCTCCCCCCCCTTGATATCCACGTCAAACAGCTGAGCTCCAATTAGGAACTTTCGCAAACGCCTTTTCTCCAGCTGCGCATGGAGCCGCAGAGCGAGTTCAGGATGTTGCAGAGACATGCCTCCTTCTCCTTATAATTATAAAAATCATGGTGATTTATTTTACTCGCTCTGGCCAATGCTCAAGGGTTTAGTTTTTTCCCCAGAGATTGCCTTTGAGATAAACAACGGAATTATGAGAGGCAAAGTGATGTCCAACATCTTAGCCTGGCTAGGCCCTTTCTCTACTAGTGAATCCGCCATAGCCGCAATCACAAGCCAGGTGACTCTACCAGGTGAACCAAGAATGATCTTGCTGCTGCTGCTGCTGCTGCCACCCCACGCAGGCTGTGGGATGCAGAAGGCAAAGTGCTGGTTATCTCTGAAAAGGGATGCAACATTACCATGGGATCATTTCAGGCCAGGAGACCACCTCATTACCGCGGTCACCCCGACAACTGAGGTCAACTTTTATCCGCACAACTTCGGCGCACCTCCTTCTAGCAGACGTTACCGCTGGCAAGTACTTTTTGTGGCGATGGAGTTCACGCGACTTCATTCCCCACCAATTTTAGGAGCTTCGTGATTTGGTATCCCGATTGACTCTGTTGTCTGGTACATGGTAAACTGCTGTTGGGTTTTGCCCGTGAGGGATGACTCTGGGGATGCATCAAATCTACGGCCTGCTATCTCACAGGCTGCAGCTGGTCAGGGTCCTTTTAAACTGCAAAAAGATGATATAACATGCAGCAGGGCAATGAGCTCTTTCCTCCCTCACTTAAATATACAGAACAAACGTCGTCTTATCTTTAAAACCCTGAGACCAGAGGCAGGAGGCATGTAGCAGAGGTGTTTTTTAAAAAAATACATGGCATTGAGGAAGCGGATAGAGAGATCTGGATGGAGAGGCAGGTTAGAAATAAAATAAAATTAATTAATTAATTTTCTCCCTACGCTGTAAAGAAGGCAAACTCCATGTTAGACATTATTTAAAAAGGAATTGAGACTACAACTGCCAGTATCATACTGCCTATATACAATCTATGGTGCAACCACACTTGCCCGCCGTAACTAGACGAATAGGCTATATATATATATATATATATATACACACACACACCTCTGTAATAGAAGCCCTCTGAGAACCTTGTAGTACTGGAAGCATTTAAGTTTTAGAGAAAAACTGAGCATGCGCAACATAACCAACTAAAAAATAGAGATATTTTTATTTAAATCAGGATGGTGCTGGGGTCTGTATGTTTTGCAGGAAACACAAAATGAACTATTGGAAAATCCTGTCCTTCTTGTTTGCCGTTCAGGAGATCAACCAGAATCCCAGGCTCTTACCCAACATCACCCTGGGCTACAACGTCTATGACAATAATTTCGACGACAGACTGACTACGGATGCCTTGATAGACCTTTTCTCGACCAGGCAGGCAAATGTTCCCAGCTACAGCTGTGGAAGACAGAATCACCTGTTGGCTGTTCTCGAAGGGACAGACTCTGAAAACTCCATCCAGATCTCGACCATGTTGGGCATCTACAAAATCCCACAGGTAGGGGATGGACAGAGGTGAGGTGTTTGCAGGCTGAGTCTTATTCCACTTTGACAAAACCTCTGGAGGTTGGTAACAGACAATCTTTCTGAAAGGGAATGTTGTAGTGATTTGGAAGCGATTTCGTTTCTCATGGGGGGGGGGATAAACACACATCTTTCTTTCCTCACACTCCATGTCCGCTGAAATGGGTCTTTCGAAACAATACACATTCTCCGCCAACTAGGAAATTAATGTGGGATGGGTGGACTTACCATAAGCAGCAATCCCTCTTTTAAATTGCTCTGAACTCGGGGGGGGGGGGAGGGGGGGACCACGACTTTCTCACCTGTCTCTAGTCTTGGATAACCTGTGCAGTGCAATCCTAGATACATATGCAATGCTAAAAATAAATAAATAAACCTCCAGGTTTAAAATACCAGAATTAAGACTATTTCAGGTTGGCTCAAATCCCCCAAAAGCCAGGAAATGGGAAGCTAAGGCCGATGCCTTAACACACACACCCTGCGATCAGTGATTACGTTGTGCAATGTCACAACTTGCACTTGCGTACAACTTAGGGAGCAATCCTATGGCCCCTAGACAGTGCCTTTGGGGGGGGGGGACACATGGGATCGTTCAGATTACTGGCTCTGAGATCAGAGATAGGGTTCTAACCTCGGAGCCCGTAAACGCACACTCCGCCCCCTCGCCCTTTCCCGATAGCCGGCACGGGGAGAGCTAAGCTGGCTACAACTCCATGCTCCGAAACATGAGTGCAGAGATGGGGGAA
Source organism: Anniella stebbinsi (assembly GCA_029215795.1). Lineage (NCBI taxonomy): Eukaryota > Metazoa > Chordata > Lepidosauria > Squamata > Anniellidae > Anniella > Anniella stebbinsi. The sequence goes on from JARDYH010000005.1 coordinate 181,020,350, forward strand.
AGGGGGCGGTCTTGGGGGTAGGGAGGGGAGAAAACTTGGCAGAAGACCCTCCACTCATGCACACTTTCCCTTGGTCATTCAGACATAAATCCAAATGGGGAAGATGGAGTGTGAAGGACAACCAGAGATGTCTTGTACCACACTGTACAGATGTTAACAGTAATGAGCGATTATTATTTTACTCATCTGGACCAACCCCCCCTCCACACACACAATAATAATAATAATAATAATAATAATAATAATAATAATTTATTTATTACCCGCCTCTCCCTCAGGATCGAGGCAGGGAACAACATTGATACAAATGACAAAAATACATAAAACTGATTAAAACATATAAAATTAATACATTATTAAAATACAGATAAAACTCTTAAAATTTGACTGGGTAGGCCTGCCAGAAGAGATTTGTTTTTATGGCTTTCTTAAAGTTAAAAAGACTATTAAGTTGACGAATCTCCTCCGGCAGGCCATTCCAGAGTCTGGGAGCAGCAAAAGAGAAGATCCTCTGGGTAATGGTTGTCAGCCTGGTTTGGCCAACTGTAGCAAATTCTTCCCAGAGGACCTGAGCGTGTGGGATGGATTGTATGGGAGAAGGCGATCCCACAGGTAACCTGGACCCAAACCATGTAGGGCTTTAAAGGTAATGACCAACACTTTGTACTTCGCCCGGAAACTAATTGGCAGCCAGTGGAGTGATCTTTATGCTGATGTAATATGGTCACCCTTAGGTGTACCGGTGACCAACCTGGCTGCCATATTTTGCACTAGTTAAAGTTTCCACACTAGGCACAGAGGTAGCCCTATGTACAGCGCAGAAGTTGAGCCTAGAAGTTACCAGTGCGTGCACTACCATTTTTAGGTCTTCCAACTCTAGGAAGGGGTGCAGCTGGCGTATCAGCCGAAGCTGAGAGTAGGCACTCCTGGCCGTCACATCTATCTGAGTTGTCACTTGGAGCAATGGATCCAGGAGCATCCCCAAGCTGCAAACACAGCCTTTAGTCACCAAAGTGTGTTTTCATAAGCTGCTATCTATTCCCAGGCACATGTCCTTCATCTTGGAAAATGGAAGATTCTCTTGCACATCCATTTCTTACGGTGTCTTCAGGAATTGTGACTGCAAAATGATTGCCAACATTTCTTTTTCATGACCACTGTTGACAGATGGAGGCTGTCATAAGGATTCCTTGGATCATTTTTTTAAAATTTTGAAGGGGCTCCTAATTCTAGGAATGAATGGACAATGGATCAAAAAGTTGCTTGACACTCTATGAAACATATATGGGTGGATTTGACAAGATCCATACACCCCACGTGAATAATAGGATGAAAGTCCACTTTGCTTTGGCCATGAAATGTCTGTGATAATGGACAGAATTTCCCCTAATGCAACTTTGCCTATACAGAATAGGGAGGGTAAATTAGTTTGTTGATGCTGGTCGGCATTAAGAAGCAAGTGTGCCCCTGTTCTGGGTTCCGTTTCCTGGCCATGCTAAGTAGTGCTGGGAAAGTAGGACAAGCTGTTGAGAATTTGCTTCCATTATGGAAGTTTAGGGCTTCAAGTTGTCTGTATGATCTCAATATCAGATATTGTCTGTTTATATTTTCATTGTATATTTACTGCATGTACAAGGAGATTGTCAGTACATACTTATGAGTTTGGCTGCTTGGTTTGATTATAATAACTGGAAATTTATTTTCTACCCAGCTGTATATACTGGGCTGGCTGGATATACAGCATATTCACCACTCTCAGTAAGCACTGAACCATTTTTCACAGAGATATTGATCATTTAGTACCATTAGGTCCTTTTTCTCTACAAGTTTGCTTGTGAGGTCTCCTCTTCTCTTTTTTGTCTGCCATTAAAAAGCCTGAAAATGTTATTAGAAAATGAAGACAATGTGTTCTAGAATTACAGCCCAGAGGATCTACTAAGTGAGAAACATAGTTTGATCAATTTTCAGTTAATTAGGAACATAAGAAGAGCCCTGCTGGATCAAACCAAGGATCCATCTAGTCCAGTATTGTGTCCACACAGTAACTAACCAGCTGTTGACCAGGAACCCACAAGCAGTGCATCCATGTTCCCCAGCAATTCATTTATTCATTCATTCATTCATTCATTCATTCATTACATTTCTATACTGTTCCACAGCCAAAGTTCTCTGGGTGTTTCACATTTCAGATATATCCAATGAAGAATGGCTCGGTGACCGAACAAGAAAGATCTTCGGATTGTGGTGAACAAATTGATGAAAATGTCAATCCAGTGTGCGGCTGCTGTAAAGAAGGCAAAATCCATGTTAGGCATTATTAGAAAAGGAATCAAGAATAAAACTGCCAGTATTGCCTTTAAACTAATCTACAGTGCAACCACACCTAGAATACTGTGTACAGTTCTGGTTGCCACACCTAAAAAAAGATATTGTAGAGCTGTAAAAACTAAAAAGGGCAGAAAAGGGCAATTAAAATGATCAAGGGGCCGGAGCATCTCCCCTGTGAGAGAAGGTTACAGCAGCTGGGATTGTTTAGCTTGGAAAGAAGGAGGCTGAGGGGAGACCTGATAGAGGTGTGCAAAATTATGCAAGGTGTGCGGAGAATGTGGATAGGGAGACATTTTTTTATCCTTCTCCCATAATACTAGAACCCTAAGGAGTCATCCCATGAAGCTGATTGGTGGGAGATTCAGGACAAATAAAAGGAAGGGCTACTTCACCCAGCGGATAGTTAAACTATGGAATTCACTGCCACAAGATGTAGCGATGGCCACCAATTTGGATGGCTTTAAAAAGGGGGTAGATAAATTCTTGGAGGAGAAGGCTATCCATGGCTACTAGCCCTGATGGCTATGTGCTACCTCCAGGATCCGAAGCAGTAAGCCCATATGTTCCAGTTGCTAGGGAACATGGGCGAGAAGGTGGTATTGCACCGTGTCCTGCTTTGTTTGTCCCTGGTCGACAGCTAGTTGGCCACTGTGTGAACAGAGTGCTGGACTAGATGGACCTTCAGTCTGATCCAGCATGGTGCTTCTTATGTTCTTATGTAGTTATACAGGGTTGAACTGATTGCACTGAGGTTCTCTGACGGGTCCCAATGGGAGGAAGTGCAACACATGACTAGAATGAGCTGGAAAACCTTCTCCTCACCAAACCTCTGCTTGAAGCAGGGGGGACCACTCTCCACCATCTCCACGAGGATCTTCCCAGTCATTGCAAGTCATTTTGAGGGTTAAAAAAAATGAGCTTTGATCTGAAACAAAGCAAACTACTAGTCTCTTCCTTTCTTTGCCAGGTCACTTATGCCTTCGTTTCTCACGTTCTGAACGATAGAACGCAGTTCCCTTTTTTCTACCGCATGGTACCCAAGGAAGGGATGCAGCACTTGAGGATTGTCAAACTGCTTCTGCATTTCAAATGGATGTTGGTTGGTCTTGTCGCCCCGGACACTGACTTTGGAGAGAGATTCGTGAAGACCTTGACCCCTGTGCTCATGAGGAACAGGGTTTGTGTCGTTTTCTCAAAAGCCATCTCAGGAGTGAAGAGAAATTACATGCAATTCAATTGTGGTTCCTTTGAGACGTGGAAACAACTCAATGTGTTTATTTACTATGCAGAGAGCAATATCTTCTTACAGGGACTATTTCTAATACAAAGTGTAATTGAAATGTTTATAAAATCCATTGTAGGGAAGGTCTGGATCACAACGGCTTTGTGGGACATTTCCCTCGAACTGAAGAATAATGGTCTTTCTACGAAACACATTCATGGGTTGTTTTCCTTCTTTATCCCGACTAATAAAGAGATAAGATATGTTGACATTCAAAAGACCTATTCTGCTGCCAAATCTTTTTGGAAGAGAACATTTAATTGCTCCAATTCAAAGTGTGTGTTGTCTGCGTTGTCCGCAAAAGGCTGGACAAGATGCACACAGAACAAGGAACTGGAGTCCCTGCCCCAAGAGGACATGGATAGAATCCTATCTCTAGACAGCTACATAGTTTACAACACTATCCAGACCGTGGCTCACGCCTTAGATGCTGCTTATTCGTCCAGATCCAAGAGGTCAAGGACAGAGGGTGGAGAGCATTTGGAAGTTCAAAGGCTACAACCGTGGCAGGTATTCCATTGTGCAATCTCAGAATAATTGCCTAGGAATTGTGAGAAATTTCACATCTAGGGGTAAGATGGAATTTTCTGAACCCAGTTGTGAATCGCCCTGCGTTAGTCCCTCTTTTTCATACCCTCGCACTGGTTTCGAAAGATGCAGCCTACCGACTACTAGGCACCATCATGCTAATCTACACCTGCAGCCCTTTCGCTACGGAAGAGGGAGGCTCCCGAATGTCTCCCGCTTCCGCGATCGGCATTCACAGGGCATTCACAATTACAGGAGTGCCATTGCGGGAGCATGTGCGCCCTGTTACAGCGCTCATGCATGTGTATCGGTAGAAGTGGGCGGGGCTAGGCAGAGGTGGCTTTTTTAGTGATTCGTGAGGGTTGCGCATGAACGCGGATGCGCAGCCACGTATGGGGTGATACGAACTCCCCCTGTGTATCCGCTCTGGCGCAGAGCTATGGTTGTATTTTTTTAAAAAAGACACTCGGTGATGAGACACGCTGATACCCATCTAAAACATGTGGTGGAAATGGTGGACAAGTCCACTCCTGCACACCTCTGATACCCATGCACATGCCCCTCACAGCTGATTGGCTGTTTGCTAAGCCCGAAACTCACCTTCAGAATGGAACCGAGAAAGCCGGGAAAACTAGGGCTGTGCATGGATCCGGATCTCGAATTCGGAGCGGATCAGGCTGATCCGGGCCTTCCGGATCCAATCTGGATCGGATCTGGGCCAGATTGTGTCCACGATCTGGATCTGATTTGGATCTGGTCACAGCACTCCCTCCCGCTCTCCCCCTCCCTCCCCCCACTCTCCCTGCTTACCTGCTGCCTCCTCCGTGTCATCCCCCTTTGTCCTCTCTCCTCGCTGTGTGCCGCCACATTTCCCACTCGTGTCAGGTGATGACATCACCTGCTGCGACCGGCAAATGCGGTGACACACAGTGAGGAGAGAGTACAACAGCAGGACAATGCAGAGGAGGCAGCAGGTAAGCAGGGAGAGTGGGAGAGAGAGGAGGAGAGCGGGAAGGAGTGCTATGCATGGATCTGGATCGGATCGAGCCTGAGCCAATCCAAGTCAGATCGGGCCCGATCTGGATCTGACAGATTGGGATCCGGATCGGATCGGGGGGTCCATGCACAGCCCTAGGGAAAACCGCAACAAAAGCAGTCAAGGATATTCCAGTATAACTGAGAGGTGGAATTGAGATCACCGCAGGAACAGGTGAATGTCATGTGCCCCGTTAGTGATGACTGTGAAACAATCCTGCAATAAATGGCTGGTATGGACTCTCCCACTGGCAGAACCCCTAAAAAAAACAGATATTATAGAGCTGGAAAAAGTGCAGAAAAGGGCAACTAAAATGTTTAAGGGGATGAAGCATCTCCCCTTTGAGGGAAGGTTATGACAGCTTTGATTGTTTAGCTTGGAGAAAAGGAGGCTGAGAGGAGACATGATAGAGGGGTATGAGATTCTGCACAATGTGCAGAAAGTGGAGAGGAAGACATTTGCACATTGCTTTTCCACAGGTAATACAGTGGGGCCTGTTCAGACAACACGCTAAGCCATGGTTAGGCCGCTAACCTTTTTGCAGCAAATTGTTAGTGGGCCCATTCAGACAACACTACAGACTCTGTGGTTAGTAAAACTGTGGTTCTCTGGGGTTAGCACTAACCACAATCCGTGTTGTCACACACAATACTTTAAGCCAGGGTTAGAGCCGCTAACTCTGCTGCAGATGGTCCAACTGCGGTTAATGAGTGAGCAGGGTTTAGCCAAACGATACGATACATCTTAAACCCTGCTGCTTAACCAACTGCGCTAACCAGCAGGGTTTAAGGTGTCTTCTGAACAGGCCCGCTGAGTGTCTTTAAACCGTGGTTGTGTAGCCACTATGGTTAGGAATGGTGCACATGACATTCTAAATCATAATGTTTAGCTCAAAATGCTTAACCACTATGGCTTAGTGTGTCATCTGAACAGGATCACTATATAAATGTTAACGACAAATAATAATAAATATATGTTAAACTGCACCCATGACCACTCCAATCTAGAACCAGCCACGAGCCAAAGGAGATTTGGACCTGAAATGGTCGGAACTTCAATGTCCAACCTGTTTTCTAAATGCTGGTGTTTCCCCTGTTTTCCTAGCTTCACCCTTTCCTGAGGAACAACCAGTTCTTCAATACTTCTGTGGACGGAGTATATTTGGATGAGAACGGAGACCTGGCAGCTGACTTTGACATTGTGAATTGGGTGGTGTTTCGCAATAAATCTATTACTAAAGTGAAATTTGGGAGTTTAGAAGGCCAGGGATCAGCAGACTTCAAGCTGACGATCGACCAGGATGCCATTGTGTGGCTGGAATGGCTCAACGAGGTGGAGAAAACCATTTGTTTCATCTCATTGTATTTATTGTCTCTGAAGCAGTGACGGGCTCTACAGCCTGGTGTGGAGAATGTGGAGAGGGAGACGTTTTTCTACCCCCCTCCCATCATACTACAACCCAACGGGGTCATTATCCCATGAAGCTGATTGGTGGGAGATTCAGGGGAGAGAAAAAGAAGGACTTCTTCACACAGTGCAGAGTTAAACTACGGAATTCACTGCCACCAGATGTAGAGATGGCCACCAATTTGGATGGCTTTCAAAGGGGGTTGGATAACTTCCTGGAGGAGAAGGCTTTCAAGGGCTACTAGCCCTGGTGGCTGTGTGCTACCTTCAGTATCAGAGGCAGTAAGCCTATATGTGCCAGTTGCTGGGGGACATGGGTGGGAGGGTGCTGTTGCAGCATATCCTGCTTGTGGGTTCCTGGTTGCAGCTGGTTAGCCACTGTGTGAACAGAGTGCTGGACTAGATGGACGTTTGGTCTGATCCAGCAGGGCTCTTCTTATGTTCTTATCTATATGAAGCTGCTGGCAGAGGTCTTTAGAGGATTTGGAGCCAGGAGCCATCAGTAGGCTGATGACACACAGCTCCATCACTCTGTGACATCTGAATCAGGTGAAGCTGTGCAAGTCCTGGATCCGTGCTTGAACTCGGTGATGGGCTGGATGGGGGCCAATAAACTGAAGCCAAATCTTGGCAAGGTGGAATCCCTATGGGTGAGTGGTCCCTGAGTCTGGGAGATGGGCTCATCACCTTTTCTGGATGGGGTTGCACTCCCACTAAAAGATCGGGTTTGTCGTTGGGTGTACTCCTGCATCCATCACTGTCGATGCAGGCCCAAGTGGCTGTGGCAGCTAGGAATGGTTTCTACCAGATTTAGCTGGTTTGCCAGCTACAGCCTCTTCTGGGCAGGGACGGCTTGGTGGTACAGGCATTAGTCACCTCCAGGCTGGATTACTGCAATGCGTTCTATGTGGGGCTGCCCTTCAAGCTGCTCCGGAAGCTGGAGCTAGTGCAGAATGCAGCAGCTGGGCTGTTGTCAGGAGCTGCCCCTTTCCAGCCTGCAACTCCTTTGCTGAGGGAACTGCACTGGCTGCCTGTTTGCTACCAGGCCAGGTTTAAGGTTCTAGTACTAGTGTACAAAGCCCTAAACACCTTGGGAACAAGATACCTGAGACAGCGCCTTCTCCCTTACCAACCTTCCCGGTCACTGAGGGCATCTGAGGGCATATTCCTTGTGGTTCCTCATGGACCTATGGTCCGAATGGAGTCCACCAGGAGAAGAGCCTTCAGTGTGGTGGCCCCCTTCCCATGGAATTCCTTGCCTTTGGAAGTCAGGCAGGTGCCAACTTTGTGTTCCTTCTGTGACCTCCTGAAAACGTTGTTTCAGGAAGCTTTCCTTGAGTGATCTGCCGTAGTTTTACCAGAACTCAGTTTTATCAGAACTCTGTTTCTTATTACAAATAGTATTTTTAATATGGTGTTTTCATTCTTTTATCCTGTCTGTTGTTCACTGCTCCAAAATCTGTTGTCTGAACCCAGGACATTTCCGACAGGGCGGTTTGTTAACCATGCAGTGTGGCTTGTTAACCACTCTGAACAACCCAGGAGCAAACTACGGGTACTCAAGGTGGCTTGTTTCAGAAAAACCAAAGGGAGGAGAGCATCCACTTAGGTCAAAAAGAAGGAGAGAGAAGCGATTCTTGGAATGCTGAGATGCTTTATTAATAAAGTATCTCAGCATTTTGAGAATTGCTTCTCTCTCCTTTTTGTTTCAGAAAAATAAGCCAAAGTGCATGGTTAACAGGCAACTTTCTGGGAAATGTCCTGGTTTCAGACAACACATTAACCCACGGCTCACAGTTCAACAAACCCACACTTCAACAAACAACCCACAGTTCAACAACAACCCGCACTCAACCCGGTGTTTGACTGACACAGCCCCTACCCCTCTCCCTGCCCTCTCTCCTCCTGGTACTATCCCAGCAGCCATTGCAAGTTCTGCTGGCTGGACTAGAGTGGCAGCCACCACTTTAGTCACTTTTGCCAAGGGACTCTGTAACCAGCCGAGATAGTCCACTCAACACTACAAAATAGTCCACTGAGCCTGACAGACAACATGCTAACCAATGCAGAGCGTTGGTTTTCTCCTACGGTTATTTTGAGGAAATAGTCAACCATGGTGTGTGTGTTTTTCCCCTGTCATACAACACAATAACCAACTGTTGACTATTTAACCAACGGTTGACTACTTAAACCACCATTGATTATCGTATTGTCTGAATTAAGCCACTGAGTGTTGGTTAGCACATTGTGTGAACCCAGTCCATCTGTGCATGACATACTACAAAGGACAAGAGTACAGGTGCCTGCCCCAAGAAGCTTACAATCTAGCATTCTACACCGGGAAGCCCACAGACGAAGGGGAGGCAGGTGTGGACAGGGATCCTTATGCCACGGCATCAGTTGTAGGTGCAAACCAAGTTCAACCTGGAGCAAGAGAACCGATTGGCTCCTTTTCCAGCTCTGTGCCTCTTCCCCCATAAATAAAGTGGTCCGAACTCACAGGTTTTCCTCGATGTTCCTTGTTTCGCGTAGCCCCTGCCTCGTTCCCAGTGCGTGGATCGCTGTCAGCCTGGATTCTTCAAGGTGGACCAGGAAGGAAAGCCAGTTTGCTGCTATGACTGCATGGCCTGTGCGGAAGGGACCATCTCCACTCAGGAAGATGGGTGACTCCAGGGGGAAAGGAAGAGAGCACAGATTCACCCGGCCATTTTTGGTGATCACTTGTAAACTTGGATCCTTATTTATTTATTTATCACATTTATATCCCGTCTTTTTTCCTCCGAGGAACTCAAGGCAGCATACGTAATCCCCCTCCTCTCCATGTTTATCCTCACAACAACAACAACAACAACAACCCTGCAATGTAGGTTGGCCTGAGAGTCTGTGACTGGCCCAAAGTCACCCAGTGAGCTTCCATGGCCGAGGGGGGACTAGAACCCAGATTTCCCGACTCCTAGTCCAACATTCTAGCCACTATGCCATACTGGTTCTCACGTTCCATAGTTTGGGAGCAATACAGGAGAAGGCCTTTTCGCATATGGCCTTCAAACACACCTCTGCAGTTTCTTCTCTTGCTTACAATTTCATCTCTCACGTAGGTGAAAAAAAGCAACAAGTGGATCTACTGTCCTTTATTTGTTTATTTTATTACATTTTTACCTGCCTTTTTTCCTCCAAAGAACCCGAGGCAGTGAACATAATCCTCTCCATCGGATCCTCACAACAATAACCCTGTGAGGTAGGTTGGGCTGAGAGTCTGTGATTGGCCCAAAGTCACCCAGTGAGCTGCCATGGCTGAGCGGGGACTAGAACCCGGAACTCCCGACTCCTAGTCCAACACTCTAGCCACTACACCACACTAGCTCTTTCTTGTCTTGTTTATTCTTAATATCCATAATTTATTTCACAAAGTGTGTAGCATGCCACAATCATGGAGGATTGACTGGCGGTGTGTGTGCGGATGGGGCAGGGTGGGCACGTCCCCATGTTTAATAGGATTGGGGCGGTCTCATGTTATAAAATGTTAGGGTTGCCTACACACTGTGCATTTAACGTAGCGGGTAATTTAGCAGATGCCTTTCGAAAACACTTCAGTCTTTTAAACTCCTGATTCAATGAGATACCAGAAACAGAGACACCCCCATTGTCTGTATTTTTATTATTGAACTCAGAACTAGGGATCAAAAGAGGGCTTCAAGATGCTCGATTTTAGGAATATTTTCTTCCGAGCATCCTTAATCACAGCTCACGATCTATTGAATCTCAAACTCTAGGGTGACCCTATGGAAAGGACGACAGGGCTCCTGTATCTTTAGAGGGAATTTCAGCAGGTGTCATTTGTCGGCATGCGGCACCTGGTGAAATTTGCTCTTCATCACAACAGTTAAGAGCTGCAGGAGCCCTGCTCTCTTTTGTAGCTGGTCACACAAGGCAGGGTTTTCCAAACTCTGCTTTTTTTAAGGATGAGATAAGGATTATAAGAATTTGAATTATTAATATGAGCATCTGTGTGGTGTAGTGGTTAGAGTGTTGCACTGGGACCAGGGGGATCTGGGTTCTAGTCCCCCTCAGTCACAAATCTCACTGGATGATATTGGGCCTGTTCATCATGAACATCATTGCCTCGGGGTGTCGCTACACATTATTGCACATTCATGATTGGTCACTCATGGAAGTTTGCTGGTCCTTTCCATGACATCGCCAACCTCCAGGGTGTCTCCCACAATTTCCCCCTTTCAAAAATATCAGGGATAAGCTAGTAATAAAAGTTAATTGTGCCATGTGGGCAGTGTGTAATGGTGTCGTAGTGCTATGAACGTGCCAAGGAAGGACTTCAGATTCAAACTACGTCTCTACCATGTAAGTGCTTAAGCACATGTCCTGATTGATCACAGGCCAATTATAAAGGGAGAAGAGGGTGAAATGCCTCCCTGCAACAAAGGGAGGCAGATTTGATCCCCCACCCTATCAAGCTCAGAATCAACACCCTCTGTTCAAGTTTAATGGGACTTACTCTCAGGTAAGTGTGCCTAGGGTTGCAGACTTACACCACAACAATAAAAATTATATATTTATTTATTTATTTATTACCTGCCTCTCCCTCCAGATCGAGGCGAGGAACAACATCAAACACAAAATACACAAAACTGATTAAAAGCACATAAAACCAATATATCATTAAAATTAGGGATGTGCACGCCCGAAAATATAGTATTTTATCGTTATAGGAATTTCGGACCAAAAAAATTATCGTCTCCGATAATATCGTAGGTTGATCGTATCGTCTTCATGATCATTATCGGAGTCTGAATATGGGGAGAACTACAGGCTGCTACCCTGATTCAGCCCTATTCTTGGACACGAGTTCGCATCCCGAAAAATATAATCGCTGAAATATTTAAAAGGGGGAAAAAGCACTGTTCTGGATGCATGGGGTAGATTTTGCTCTTGCTCTTTTCAGATGCAGACCATTGCACCAAGTGTCCAGAAGATCAGCATCCTAACGAGGCCCGAGATCAATGTGTCCCCAAGATCGTAACCTTCCTGTCCTATGAAGAACCTTTGGGGATCATCCTGGTTTCCTTTGCTCTGTTTTTGTCCCTAATGACAAGCTTCGTGTTAGGAATCTTCATTAAATTCCTTGAAACCCCAATAGTCAGAGCCAACAACAGGGACATGTCTTACATTCTCCTCATCTCCCTCCTGCTGTCTTCTCCCTCCTCCGTCCTCTTCATTGGCCAGCCAAGAAAAGCAACCTGCCTCTTCCGACAAACGGCCTTCGGCATCATCTTCTCAGTTGCCGTCTCTTCTCTGTTGGCAAAGACAATCGCTGTGGTGCTGGCCTTCCTGGCTACAAAGCCGGGGAACAAGGTCAAGGGATGGCTGGGGAAGAGTTTGGCCAACGCCATTGTATTTTCCTGTTCCAGTATTCAAGCTGGCATTTGTACCATGTGGCTGGGAGCCTCTCCACCCTTCCCTGACACTGACCTGCACTCCCAGCCTGGACAGATCATCCTGCAATGCAATGAAGGGTCTGTCGCCATGTTCTATAGTGTCTTTGGCTACATGGGCTTCCTGGCTGCCATCTGCTTCACGGTGGCTTTCCAAGCAAGGAATCTGCCTGGGGCCTTCAATGAAGCCAAGCTGATCACCATAAGCATGCTGGTCTTTTGCAGCGTTTGGGTCTCCTTTGTGCCCTCCTACCTGAGCACCAAGGGGAAATACATGGTGGCCGTGCAGGTCTTCTCCATCTTGGCCTCCAGTGTTGGTCTGCTGGGCGGCATATTTCTTCCCAAGTGCTACGTTATTGTACTGAGGCCTCATCTGAATACGAAGGAGCAACTCATGTTGAAAACTAAAGATGGCATCTGATCGTTAGTATTAGGCCTGGGCAGAATTTCCAGTTCTACCAGAATCTGGATGAGAAACATGACTTCTCAGAGTGGTGGCAGATGGTTTCCTGAAATGGTTTCAGGGCTTGCTCTACCAGTATTGGTTTTTCATTTCCTTAGAGTACTTCCATGTGTTGGGGTGTTGTTATTTTTTTGAATTTCTTCTCCCAAACTCTTGATAGCTAGCCTCAGAGTAGAGACATGCTTTCCCAAACTTCACAGTTCTCTGTTTTGACATTAGGACTTTCTTTCCCTGAAATGTCCCCATTGCTTCGCTGTTCAGAACTTGAGAGAGGCAGGCCATGTCTACACCTAAGGGTGTAGAGGGAGGGAGGGGGATGATCGTGACTTACATGCTTCAGTGATCCTCCCCCAGCTTCTAAACAGAAGCGTGAAGTTCTGGGAGGAAAGAGACCTCACACCCGCAGCGAGAACGCAGCCTTCAAAGAAAATTTCTGAAGGAGTTTTATTCTGAAAAAGGTTTTAAGCAACGTGTGTGGATACACAGCTCCTGAGGAAGGATATATTCCGAAACGTTGAGCTTTTAAAGTGAAATAAAATACACACGTCAACTAGCACCAGACTTTGTCTCTTTCCTACCAGTCTGCATTGGTGCTACACCCTGTGTAACACGTCAACTCTCCCCCACAATCCTGGGGATGGCAAAATTGCTCTCCCCCACCACCCCCAAGGGGATGGAGCTATCCCACACGCCTCTATGCCCATTTTAGGACCCAGGACGGTGGAAAACCCGGGGTATCCCCAGTTTTCTGCTATCCTAGGGTTATCCCAGTGTCATCCCTAGGTGGTCCCCAATTTTCCCCAGGATCCCCTGCGCATCATGTGGACGCACAGAGACGACCTAGGGACGACCCCGGGATAAATCCCTGGTTTAGACAAGGATGCAGACAGATCTATGAGGGGTGAGGGGCCTACACAGCTTTGGGTCAAATGTAACCTCTGTTCTGATTGACTGGTCCAGCATCTGGACCAGGCACATGGTTTCTTAGAGAGGTGACAGATGGTTTTTTGGATGGTTCTAGGGTCTGTTCCTTTCCAGAAAGTTTTTTTTTTTTTTTTAGTATAATTTTTATTCATTTTTCAACAAAACAAACAAACATACACATAATACATAATGTAAAACAACTAACTCCCTCGACTACCCCCGTGCACCCCCCCCGAGACCTACTCCCATTCATTCATCTTCCTTCCAGAATTTTAATGACTCTTTTGAAGGCGACTGTCCCTTTCCCGATCTTAAAACATATTCCAAAAAGGGATTCCATATATCTCCAAAATCACTCTTACTGGACATTCCCCTCATTATTTTCATTTTACATGTCAACATATCATTCAATGCTATATCCCAAATTTCTTTATACCAATCTTCTATTTTATAACTTCGTTGCCCTTTCCAATTTTTAGCAATCATTATTCTAACGGGTGCCAGGAGGTTGTTTACCAATTCTCTATTAATTATATGCTTATTCCTGCTATCCCATATTGCTAGTAGAGCTAGCTTCGGGTTTAATTCCAATTTACTTCCAATTATATCACTTATTTCTTTAAATACCTTTTCCCAGAATTTTTGTATTTGTTCACAGCTCCACCACATGTGAAAATAGGTCCCAACCTCCTGACATCCCCTCCAACAATTCTTAGACACTTTTTTATCAATCTGATGAAATCTTACAGGTGTTAGATACCATCTCCAAACTATCTTATAATAGTTCTCCTTAATTCTAATCGACAGTAATTTCAACATTCTTACATTCCACATCCTTCCCCAATTATCTTCATTAATTTTTTCCCTAATATCTTCTTCCCATACCTCTTTTATAATCTTAAGTGAGTCCTGACTTTCCCCCTCTATTAAAATTTTATATATCTCGCTAGTGAGTCCTTTTTTAGCTCTGGCTTCCTCTTTTTTTTCTATTTGTTCAATTAAATCTTCAAATCTGGTATTATTTCTACATTTCTTATTTTTTTTCCTCCATTCCTCTGTCCATTTTACCAGTTGCAGAGACTTAAACCACGCTATCTTCTGTCCTTTAAACAAATCTTTAATAGACTCACTATCTTTCCAGAAAGTTTTGAATCAATTCGGAAATACAGTAAAGCTTCCAGTGGAAAGGGGGCTGGTGTGTTTTTCCCCTCCCTTCCTCAGAGCTTTGGAACATGAGAGCGTTTCAATTGTCAATAGTGAACTTCTACATAAACCAATGTTTCCACTATATGTTCAAAGTGCAAACAAATGCAGTAGCCATAACTATAACACATTACCACACGATAGAAACTCATATTGCAGCTCATTTCAAATATATAACCATGTAAATACGCAGGCATCATATCAGTTTGTCAGTTAACAATATCCAGGACCAAAAGTATCAGCATTATACTCTCATTCAATAAGTCATTCAAGATCTCATATTAAGACCTAAGAATACTTAGGGCTCATCTACACCTAAGGGTGTAAAGAGAGGAGAGAAGGATAGCGGACTTCCCTGCTTTCGCGATCCTCCTCCAGTGTCTAGACCGCCACACGATGTCCCAGAAGGAAAGAGGGATGGTTGCAGGCGCTGGGGGCGCCATTTTGTTTTTTAATGAACAGCCGCTGCACAGACCCAATCCATGAGAAAGGTAAGTTTAAAAATGCTCCCACCTCCTCGCCATCCTGGGGGATGGTGAAATTGCTCCCCACCCCACCCCATGGGCACGGAGCCACCCCACACAGCTCCGTGCCTGTTTTGGGACCCGGGACAATGGGAAAAACTGGATATCCCCGGTTTCTGTTATCCCAGGGTTATCCTGGAGTCATCCCTAGGTCATTCTTGGTTACCCCCAGGATCCCCTCTGTAACATGTGGATGCACAGGGATGACCTAGGGATGACCCTGGGATAAATCCCTGGTATAGACATGGCCCTAGTCCATATCAAACTCACAGTGAAAAGGGGAAAAAAGACCCCATACAGCCTACTTCAAACAACAGCAGAAAGAGACCCTCCTCTTACCATGCTCCTATATCTTGAGCCAAGGAAGGGGATCCTCATTCTGTTGCAACCCCCATCTTGGCGGTCCTTAGCAGCAGAGCACCAAGAGTGGCAAGATGGAAAGGCAGGGTGGCCCTATGAAAAGGAGGACTGGGCTTCTGTATCTTTAACAGTTGAGTAGAAAAGGGAATTTCAGCAGGTGTCCTTTGTAGGCATGCAGCACCTGGTGAAATCCCCTCTTCATCACCACAGTTAAAGCTGCAGGAACTATGCTACAGTGACCAAGTACATAAGAGGGCAGGGCTCTTGCAGCTTTAACTGTCGTGATGAAGAGGGGATTACACCAGACGCTGCATGCCTACAGATGACACCTGCTGAAATTCCCTTTTCTATGCAACTGTTAAAGTTACATGAGCCCTGTCCCCTTTTCATATGGTCACCCTATGAAAGAGCCTCTCCTTGGGCAGACACCCTCAATCTGTTCCCCCCCCCAAAAAGCACAAACCTTTCACAAAAACCCAAAGTAGTATAAAGGCTCCTAGAATAGGCTGACCCTATGGAAAGAAGGACAGGGCTCCTGTATCTTTAATAGCTGTATTGAAAAGGGAATTTCAGCAGGTGTCATTTGTATGCATGCAGCACCTGGTGAATTTCCCTCTTCATCACAACACTTAAAACTCTAGAGTGACCAGATACAAAAGAAGGCAGAGCTCCTGCAGCTTTAACTGTGGTGATGAAGAGGGAATTTCACCAGGTGCTGCATGCATAACAATGACACCTGCTGAAATTCCCTTTTTCAATACAACTGTTAAAGATACTGGAGCCCTGGCCTCCTTTCCATAGGGTCACCCTAGTTCATGTGGAACCACCAGGAACATACCCTCAGTTGACCTCAGTGACAGGGCAGGTTGATAGGGGAGAAGACCCTCTCTCAGGTATCTTGTCCCCAAGTTGTTTAGGGCTTTGTACACTAGTACTAGAACCTTAAACCTAGCCTGATAGTGAGCAAATGGAGTTACATACTTTATCTCACTCATAGGGTGTTACGGCGGCTTATTTGTAGCTCTTCTGTGTTTTCCCAATGCTTCGTCTGCCTTTAGAAACACCCCTTAACTTTTAAAGAGAAGAATTACTATGTTTTTAATAATCAGAAGAAAGAGAAAGACTCACTTCTGGCCATTTATTTATTTATTTATTTATTACATCGCTATCTTGCCATTCTGCCAAGGCAGTTCACAATTTTCAAAATACTGAAAGAAAGGTTACCGACAAAAATGCACGCGGAAATAAAACACACACATCAGAATATATTTCTCTCAGGCTGAATGAAGGTCTCTTTAGGAGCTGCGTGAGTTTCCTGCCCTATCTGCATCTCCTCTTCTGCGCCATATGGAAAGGAGGACCGGGGGGCTCCTGTATCTTTAAGAGTTGTATTGAAAAGGGAATTTCAGCAGGTGCCATTTGTAGGCATGCAGCAGCTGGTGAAATCCCCTCTTCGTCACCGCAGTTGAAGCTGCAGGAGCCCTGCCCTCTTTTGTACACGTAGATGGTGCGATTACATTTGGAATACTGTCTACATTTCTGGTCACCAGACCTGAAGGATATTGTAGAACTGGAAAGTGTGCAGACGAGGGCAGCTGGAATGATGAAGGGGCTATGAAGAACTCCCCTGTGAAAAAAGATTGCAACGGTTTAGCTTAGAAAAGAAGTGATTATTGGGAGACATGGTAGAGGTGCACAAAATTATGGGTAGGGAGACCTCTCTCTCTTCCCCCCCCCCCCCCCACATAATACTGGAACCCAATAGGGTCATCCCATGAAGCTGAACGGTGGGAAATTCAGGACAGATTTTAAAAAAAAAGGATTTCTTCACAGAACGCATAAACTATGGAATTTACTACAACAGATGTAGTGATGGCCACCAATTTGGATGGCTATTAAAAGGGGATTACAGAAATTTGTGGAGGCTATAGATTTTCTTCCTGTAAAGGCTTATACGCGTCTTTTATCTGTCATACTGGCCTTGTCTACACCTAAGGGTGTAGAGGGAGGGAGGGGGAGGATTGCGGATTTACCTTCTTCCGCGATCCTCCCCCAGCGTTTAATCGGCAGCGCGACGTCCCAGGAGCAGTGCCCGCCATTTTTTAAAAAAATGGAAAGAGGAGCCGGCGGAAAACTAAAGGCAACACACACACTCCGCGCCCGCCCGCCCGCGCCAGATGTCCCGAACAACTTCTTATACAAGTTGAAACTGAGCATTTGGGGGCAGCTCTCAGAACTTCTAGTCAGGCAGAAAGTGAGGAAGGGAAAAACAGCACAATCGAATGACACGGTTTATACAGCCTCCTTCTATATGGCATGTTTGTCAATGGGGGAGGAGCCCTGTCACTGGGAAATATGATTTGTGTGTCCCGGTCTACCACGGGAGTGCTTTCAAAAGGTGTAGTCCGGCACTTTGGAAGACGCTGGCTCCAACTTTCTTACATCCGCTTCTTCCCTCGCACGTTATACAGTTTTGCATTCTCAACAAGACGTTTTGCCACGTTTTTCAGCTTTTATGTTTTCTCCCTCCAATAGACTTTATGATGGGGTGCCAAAACCATTTGATGTGGAAATCTGTGCTCCACCTCAAGTTTTCTCCCCACTACCCTAAGAAAAAAAGATTCACGGGGTATTTGTGCGAGTTATTTATTTGTAACATTTATATCCGCCTTTCCTCCAGGGAATCCAAGACAGTGTCATTTTCCTTCCCCTTTCCCTCTCCATCCTATCCTCACAACAAACTTGTGAGGTAGGTTAGGGTGAGTCTGGCCTAAAGTCACCCGCTCAGCTTCATGGCAGAGTGAGGACTCGAATCCGGGTCTCCCCAGTCCCAGTCCAACACTCTAACCACTACACCACACTGCTCGCCTTTGCTTTCATCAAACATTTCTCTCGTTACGGAAGCCCTTTCTGCCCCCTTGGCATTTTTATGTGGGGTCGCCGTGTGGATTCTTTGATGATAAGTCAGGCTACTTCTCTGGCTGAAGCCCTTTCCACATTCTGAGCATTTATAGGGCTTCTCCCCTGTATGGATTCTTTCGTGATTAGTAAGAGTGCTGCTGTGACTGAAGCTCTTCCCACACTCTAAGCATACATACGGCTTCTCCCCCGTATGGGTTCTGTAGTGCAAACCACGAGTTCGGCTACAACTAAAGCTCTTCCCACATACTGAGCATTTAAATGGCTTCTCCCCTGTGTGGGTTCTTTGATGGTAAGTAAGGTTGCTGCTGTGGCTGAATGTCTTTCCACACTCTGAGCATGTATAGGGCTTCTCCCCTGTGTGGATTCTTTGATGGGAAGTAAGGGTGCTGCTCTGACTGAAGCTCTTTCCACACTCTAGGCATTTATAGGGCCTCTCCCCGGTATGGGTTCGCTGATGCAAGCCAAGGGTTCGGCTACAACCGAAGCTCTTTCCACACACCGAACATTTAAACGGCTTCTCCCCTGTGTGGATTCTTTGATGATAAATGAGAATGCTGCTCCTACTGAAGCTCTTTCCACACTCTGAGCATTTAAAGGGCTTTTCCCCAGTGTGGATTCTTTGGTGATAAATCAGGGTATTGCTCTGGTTGAAGCTCTTCCCGCAATCTAAACACGTAAACGGTTTCTCCCCCGTGTGGATTCTTCGATGGTTCGTAAGATGCATCCTCTGGCTGAAGCTCTTTCCGCACTCCGGGCATTTGAATGGCTTCTCTGCTTTGTGCCTTCTTGGCCTTTCGCCTTCTTTATTGCTTTCGCTCCCGTCTCCTACAGGAATAAAGAGAGAAACCTGATCAGGAAGGGTCTGGAATCAGAGAACGAACCCAATTGTTGCAGGGTGAATAACGTTACAAAGCCCAGGTGGCTGTGGTACGTCAGCTGCGGCCCGATTCGGGGAGGCCAGACCTTGCTTCGGTTATCCATGTACTAATCACATCCAGGCTGGACTACTGTAATGCGCTGTACATGGGTTGCCCTTGAAGACGGTTTGGAAACTTCAGCTGGTGCAGAATGCGGCTGCCTGAGTATTGGTAGGGCAAGGTGATTTGACCACATAACGCCTACATTGTGCCAGCTGCACTGGCTACCGGTGCATTTCCGAGCTCAGTTCAAAGTGCTGGGTTTGACCTTTAAAGCTCTAAATGGTTTGGGGATCAAGTGACTTGAACGACTGCCTTCACCCACATCACTCAGAAAAAGAGGCTCTTCTCATTTGCCCACCCATGAAAGCAATTAGGTGGGTGAGCAAACAAGAGAGGGACTTCTCTGCAGTGGCCCCGTGTCTGTCGAACAAACTCCCATCGGAGGTCCACCACGTACCATCCATACAGGCTTTTAAGAAGGCCTTAAAAACATTTTATTTTATCGTGGCTTTGTTGTTCTTGTTTGTTTTATTGTTGTTTTTATTGTTTTTTTATTCCTATTTTATTGTGATAATGTTTTTATCGCTTTTGATAGTTTCACTGTTTTTATGCCTTTTATTGTAGTAAGCTGCCTTGAAAGGCGGCCAAGAAATGTTTTAAGTAGAGAATAAAACACACATTCAAAATGCTAAAAAAAAAAAGAGACTTCAAGAGGCAGATCCTGCCCTTATTAAACAGCATCTGTTGATATCACCCTACAAATACTTGGAAGGGGTCACACGGAGGAGGGCCAGGATCTCTTCTCAACAGCATCAGCCAAGTGAAAGAATACACTTTACCCAGTGAAGCCAGGTTCCCACGATTCTCCTCCATGACTTCCTTGTGCAGAGACCTCTGGCCTGAATCCAGCAGAGCCCACTCCTCCTCCGAGAAATGCACAGACACCTCCTCAAAAGTCACCAGACCCTGAAAGAAGAAGTAGTAAACATTTTCTTCCCATAGTAGCAATATAGTAACCCCCAAAGATTGTAATCCCAATATAGTAATCTCAGTAAAAGTGAGATGGACTTGGGAGTTACCCTACAGGATCCAAAGACAGCATTAAAAGCTTTTGTAGGCAGTAGATTTGACAGAAACAAAGCACCTTTTATCAGTTTAGGCTGATATACCAACTGCGCCCTTATCTGGGCAGAGATAGCCTAGCTAGAGTTATCCACGCTCTGAGAACTTCTCGTCTGGATTACTGCAATGTGTTACACGTGAGGCTGCCTTTGAAAACGGTCTGGAAACTTCAACTACTACAAAACAGGGCAGCCAGACTGTTAATGGGGACTGGCCAACGAGACCACATTACAACAGTCCTTTTCCAGCTTCACTGGCTGCCGGTCCAGGTCCAGGCCTAGGCCTGATTCAAAGTGCTGGTATTAACATTCAAAGCCCTAAACGACTTGGGGCCAGGTTATCTGAAAGAACGCCTCCTCCCATATGTACCTGCCCAGACCCTAAGATCATCTTCAGGGGTCCTTCTCCGTGAGCCCCTGCCAAAGGAAGTGAGACAGGTGGCTACAAAGAGGAGGGCCTTCTCTGCTGTGGCCCCCCAGCTGTGGAATGAGCTGCCCAGAGAGGTTCGCCTGGCACCTACATTATACTCTTTTAGATGCCAGGTGAAGACCTTTTTATTTTCACAGTGTTTAAACAGTTCTTCAGTTTGATTTTTAACCTTGCTGTTTAAATGTGTATTTTAAATCCCTATCAATTTCTGCATGGCTACTCGGTTGT
This sequence comes from Anniella stebbinsi, assembly GCA_029215795.1. Taxonomy (NCBI): domain Eukaryota; kingdom Metazoa; phylum Chordata; class Lepidosauria; order Squamata; family Anniellidae; genus Anniella; species Anniella stebbinsi. The sequence continues at coordinate 181,041,476 of JARDYH010000005.1, forward strand.
TATTCCGGTTAAGTTTTATATTATGTTTTTATACTGTTGTTGTTTTATATTTTGAATGGTTTTTATGGTTTGAATTTTTGTATACCGTCCAGAGAGCTTCGGCTATTGGGCAGTATAGAAATCCAGTAAATAACTAACTAGCTAAATAAATAATAAGTGGACAGATCCTTTCAAGCCGAGGACATTGTGTAAGGTACAGAGCAGGGGTGGGAAAACTTTTGTAGCCCTACGTTCAGATTAAATATCTGAGAAGCTTCCGGGGAGCACATTCCACAGGCAAAAGTGGGAGGGGTGAAAAATCCATCTCCCCCACCACTGGAAAAAAAATCCATTGTTACCAATTCATAGTAGGAAGGATGTCTACTCAGAAGTAAGCATGAACGGCATGCCCACTCACAAATAAGTAGGACAACCCTTTGCATGTCTATTCAGAAGCATGCTGGACTGACTTCTGAATAATCCTCAGAAGTAAGCAGGATTTACTTCTGGGTAATCCTCAGAAGCAAGCAGTACTTTTGAGTAATCCTCAGAAGTAAGCAGGAGAGAAGTAAGTAGAGTAAGCCATTTTCAGTGCTAAGGAGGGGGAAAGGACACATTTCTGATGAGCTACTGATTAGCAATAAGAGCTTTCCCCTCCATGGCAGAGCGGGTGGGACCAGGGGAAGAAGCTGCCAGGTTGGATGGGGAAATCCTGCAGACCTGATCATGCCCACAAGCGAGAGGCTTCCCCATTCCTAGGATAAAGGAACCTGATGATTCTTCTCCTACCTGATCTGGCTGCACAGTAAGTGTTTCCGCTCCACCACGGAGATAAGACGGCCTGGAACAAAGCAGCAGCGTTAACCCGCCGCCTGTAAGGGAAACAAAGGTGGAAACAAGTGATTGTTTTTTTCCTCAGTAAGCATTTTAGTACTTGGGCTGAAATCAGTATTTTTTTTAATTCCAAGTTTGCTCTTAGGAACATTTTAAAGTGCTGGTTTCCACTTTATATAAAGTTTAGGGAGCAATCCTATGGCCCTTCTGTGAAATGGGTGTTGAAACGCAAAACTGTGGGTTCAAAAGAGTGCTTTGGTGATTTCGAGTTCCAACACCATACCTGCTTTGTACTAATGTTCTTGTGCAACCGACTTTTCTTTTAACCTCACCAGTTTTGCCTTCCCGAACATGGATGTTTTGTGACTGGCCATGCCCCCCTCCCCATGGCAGCCATGGTTTGAATGGGCGAAGCCCTCCAATGGCTGCCATTTTGTGACAGCACCCTCAAAACTCTCTCAAGATTTCAAATATTCTATTTTTTTAAAAAAAAATGTTTAAGACCATTTCCTTAAAACCAGTAGGATTAAGAAAGATTGCTATTTTATTTATTTAATTAATTAATTCATACCCCCTTCTTCCTACAAAGGAAATTGTGCTCAGGGTGGGCCATTGGATTTGGGGATTCCTGAATCCGAAGACCCAGGAGACCAAGTTCCCTGCACACACACACCCCATAGCTGGAAAGGAGAGATGCACACTGGCTGCCTCTACGAGTTCGCAAATGTGGCCTTGGAGAGGAGGGAAAGGGGATGGTTCGGTGGGCAGGGAGAGCAGGAAACTGGAGGAGGGTGGCTGGCCTATGTCTCTGATCGCCCCAGCCTCCTTCCTTCCTACTCTGCAGAGCCACAGCCAGATGGGAAAACTCACCCATCTAGCAAAAATGCAGGCTGAACAGGATGCCTGTCCCACACCCTCCTACGCCTGTCTAGCAAAAATGCAGGCTGAATAGAATCCTAGTCCCATGCCCTCCCACGCCAGTCTAGCAAAAATGCAGACTGAGTAGGATGCCAGTTCCATGCCTTTCCACGCCCGTTTAGCAAAAATGCAGGCTGAGTAGGATGCCAGTCCCACACCCTCCCACGCCCGTCTAGCAAAATATGCAGGCTCCTCCTATTCTGAATAGGAGACCCATCAGCCCCTGAGTTTGGATGGACAGGACTGCGCCCTTAATCTACTGAGGCAAAACTCCATTTTAAATATGTGACAGAGGCTAGAGAGAAATGCCTCTTCCTGACACAGGGAACATTAAAACAGCCCATAGAATTTGGACACTATCAAGACAGGGTAAAGTTGAAAGCTGAACGAAGACCACCCCTTTAGTCCTCACCCAGTGAGGTAGAACCTTCCTCCTCCACAATCCCCTGGACAGGGTGGTTCTGACCAGCATCCAACGGAGTCTGCTCTACCAATGGGAACTTGGCGGGCGCTTCAGCTAACGCCCCGCTCACCTGAAAGAGGAATGAAGGTCTCATAGGCCGGAAATCGGGAGAAAGGAAAAGAAAGGCATGGTGCAGGCAAAGGCTCAGGGCAGCGTTGCTCAGTCTCTTTACTGATTATATTGATTGACTGATTTTATTTATTTATTACATTTATATTCCGCCCAATAGCCGAAGCTCTCTGAACGTGAGGCTCCTCCTTCCAATTTGATTCTACGTTCCAAATCCTACAACCCCACCAGCAGCTGCAGGGGAAATTCCGCAGGGCCATGGCTCAGGTGGTAAAGAACCTGCTTTGAATGCAGAAGGTCCCAGGTTCGATCCCGGGCATCTCCAGGTAGGGTTTCCCGCCCGAAACCCCGGAGAACCATTGCTGCAAGTCAGTGTTGACAGTACCGGGCTAGGGTTGGACTAAAGCTCTGACTTAACGCAGCTTCCTATTTTCCTAATGTGGGCATTATAGGAGGACCAGAACTGCCAGAAACTCCCGGATGTCTCCTCCTGTCTCTGCTATGGGAGGACTCCACTTGCAGGAGAAACCTCTCCCTCCTCGGCATTTCAAAATTCCTTCCAAGTATCTTGTCTTCCCCGAGGAGGCTGTGCCCCAGTCACACAGAACTACCGATCTAATGGGGGGGGTTGGACATTTTGATATATTTATTTGTTACAATCATATCCCGCCTTTCCCCCCCACCACACCCACACACACTCTCCAAGGAACCCAAGAAGTCATCTATGATCCTCCTTCCCCTCCGTTTTATCCTCACAACAACCCTGTGAGGTAGGTTAGGCTGAGAGTCAATGGCTGGCCCAAAGTCACCCGGCGAGCTGAGTGGGGACTTGAACCCGGATCTCCCCAGTCCAACACTCTTAACCACTACACCACACTGTCTCCCACAGATATCCCTCCTTTGGGTGATTTCCAGGAAAAAAGGAACACCTGGCAACTCGTTGGGATTTCTAGGACACTGTTCCACACTTTCTCAGCCACTTGGATGAACCTCTCTCACCTGCTCCTCTTCCTGCTCCTTCTCCTCTGCCTGGCTCAGGAGGAAGCCTTCTGCCAGGGCCACCGCCTGGGAACTAGTCTCCGCTCCACACTCTCTGACCCAGCTCTCCATCTCCGGGGGCAGGACAGCCAGGAACTGCTCCAGGACCACCAGGTCCAGCATCTGAGCTTTCGTGTTCCTTTCCGGCTTCAGCCACTGACAGTACAGGTGGTGGAGTCGGCTGCAAACCTCTCGGGGGCCCTCAGCCTTCTGGTAGCAGAGCTTTCTGAAGTGCTGACACGTTTCATGTAAGCAAGTCTTGTCCACACCCAGGATTCTTTGCACTGTCCTTTCCCAGAATCCTCCACTCTTCCTCCCATCCTCCGGGCTTTCTCCTATTTCGAGACCAGCTGGGTTTTGTTCTTCCATCTCCAAACTCAGCTCAACCTCCAGTAGGCCTTGACGGATCTCCTTGCTCTGCTCCTAATTCCTTTCTTGAGGCAAGTGTTGCCTGAATCTAGGTGCAAAGGTCACACGTCCTTCCGTATTTATCTGACCAAGTGGAGGGATACACACACACACACACACACACAAGGTACTGGCTGATTATGGCTAGTGACTGGGACTGCTCTCTGCAAGGAAGACAGATGGACACCAAGACTCAGGGGGGACACTAGAGAATGGCAGAGGGAGAGGCGAGACCCTTCCCCATCTTAAGATGGAGGCAGAGAGTGAAACTTTCCTCTGGTTCACGACCACACAGGGCAATGGGCGTCTCCAGCACTGATCCAACCCCAGCTAATCTTATTTACTTATGTATATATTTATCTCATTTATATTCCAACCCATAAAACAGCAAAACAACAATGAAACAATGAAAACAATAAATATAACAATGAAAATACCCAAGCATTAAAGCACTGAAGGCCGCGATCCTATGCATGTTTAAACAGGAAAAAGTCCTACAACTCCTAGCATTCCCCAGCCAGCCATGCGGGCTGGTAGCTTCACATGACCTATGGCCTGATTGTGGAGTCCACCCCGAGCAGTGGCTTCAGCGTGGTGGCCCCCCTTCCTTTGGAACTCCCTGCCCTTGAGTTCAGGCAGGAACAACTACTGTGTTGCTTCCGTCGGCTCCCGCGAACAGCTCTGTTCCAGGAAGGCTTCCTTAACTGACCAGCCACGGTTTTTATTGCCAGTCTGTCTTTTTTTTAAAGAATAATTTTAATACGCCGCTTTTAATTCTTTTTATCTTTTTACTATCTTAGGTTCTGGAGATGATTTTAGCCATCGTCCAGGAACAGACAGGAGAAGGCGTTCCTTCAAGTATTTTCTTTCTTCTATCCCACTCTCTCCCTCCCCTTGAGACCTCCTAATCAAGATAATTCTTTCTTTCTATAAAGCCCTGAACGGCACGGGTCCAGGTTATCTGAAAGACAGTTTTCTCCCTTACAAGCCTGTCCGTGCTTTGAGATCTTCAGGGGAGGCCTGTCTCTCAGTCCCACCACCATCACAGGCACGCCTGGTGGGAACATGGGAGAAGGCTTCTTGGTGGCTGCCCCGGGGCTCTGGAACTCCCTTTCCAAGGAAGCTAGACTGGCTCTCTCCTTGATGTGCTTTCGGAGACAGGCAAAACCTTTCTTATTCCAGCAGGCTTTTGGTGAATAATGTGGACCTCCGTCTATGTTTAAGACTTTTAAAACTGAATATGTATTTTAAATGTTGAAATGTTTTAATACTGAAGCCTATTTAATTATATTTTTAACTTTTTTATATTTCTATTTACAGCTTTTAGCTGTATATGTTTTAATTTTGTAAAGCCGCCTTGAGGCCCAGCATTGGGCAAAAGGTGGGATACAAATAAAGATCATCATCATCATCATCATCATCATCATCATCTCTTTCTTTGGCAGACTAATCTTTTGACCAGGATGCAGTACAAGCAGGGAATCATCCCTTGTTAGCATTGAAACATCTAACAGCTGCTGTTTCACTACAAGGAGCATAGCATAGGATCATGTGCTTTACTACCTCTGTGCTCATGTCAAGTGGCTAGTCCTCTTATACACAGGAAAGGGTGCAGGGGGGGGGGGGGATTGAAGCCATTTCTACTAAATATATAGAAGCCAGGCCTTACACTGCATAGCCTTCAAAATATGTAGGCATTCTTGGTATATGTTTCCCTGAGCTCCCCCTCCCACCATAAGCTGTGTCTTTCACCCCCTTTCCTTCCAAAACCCCTTCATCCAGACCCTCTTCTTTTCAGCTCCTACTCTGCAAACATAAAGTGGTGTGGACCCGGTTTCCCTGCATCCAGATTTAGAAGGCACAATATTATTTCGTTAATGATCTCTATGAATACATTAAAAGACATTTTTTTTAAAAAAAACTTTCTAAGCAACGCACAAAAAGCTGCTATTGGGTCAAAACATCCGACTTTTATAAAACACGGCAGGTTTTCCTTTTATATACGGATACACAGCAGTAATTGTTTACGCTTTTTCCTCAGACTATGGAAAAGAGACCAAATATACTTTGATACAGCGAAGCATTATGAAGCAGTATGTGGATTCCAAATATATCTTGGTTTGTATTGTCAAGGGGGGGACACGATCCCTAGCTGTTTCATGTTCTACCCTACCTCAATAACTAGATTTAAATCCAATGTATTCATTTCCTTGTCTTGTTGATTTGTTTGATCTTGTTCTGGAACACTAATAACATCTTTTAAAAAAGGGGTGGGGGGAGACTGCTACAGGGACCCTCAGGGTTAAGAGCAGAAAGGGAAGGAGTTCCGACAATGGAGGTCATGGGGGAACCCCCATATGGGTCAGGCGGTCTCATTGGGGGTGAATTTGGGAGACGGGGTGGGGTCTCTCTTTCTCCACTCCGCTAGCCCCTTTCTATACGGCACGAAACTTGCATCACCGTCTCCAGATTCACAGGAAACAGCCCACCTCCCTTTATTTATATACTATTTGGAGGGGGAAGGACGGGCACTGAATTGCGCCCAGGCCTTTTCCTCCCATTCCCTGCATGAGCATCTACTGCCACCTCGCACTGCCCCTCCAAGTCCTGGTGCCCTCCAGATATTTAGGGGGGCTCCTACTCCCATCATCCCCAGGCCGCCTGCCCAGTGGTTGGGGATGATGGGGTTTGTCGTCCCAAAACATCTGGAGGGCGGAAGATTGCCGAGAGGCTACAAAGGACAATTGCAAAGCCTCCCCCCCTGCCCATGCCTTGCATTCCCCACCCCCAAATATCCCCACTGCACCCCCCCCCCCCCCAGTCTGCTTTGCACTCACTGGGTAGATCCTCTGGGCCTGCAGATGCCACGCGCCAGGTGGAGTGGGTGGGGGATTCCCGGGCCTCTTTCCCAGGGAAGGGGTGGGGCCGGAAGTGAGTAATTTTAGGGATAGCCCCCCTTCTTTGGTGCCGCTCTAGGCAACTGCGCTCCTTCCCTTTCAGTGGAGGCTGGTGGCTCAGATGTCAGTGGGGCGTTGAACTAGCTCTGGGTTTCAGCCAGAACCAGCCAGAACCGGCCAGAACTCTAAAGGGCCCTCTTAGAGAGGTCCTTTAGAGTTCTGGCTGGTTCAGGCTGAAACCCAGAGCTAGTTCAACGCCCCACTGACATCTGAGCCACCAGCCTCGGCCCGGGAGAATGTGCCGCTCCTTTGCAGTTTCGCCTTCCCCAACCTGACGCCCTCTGGATAATTGGGACTACATCCCCTAGCATGCCTGACCGTTGGCCACAGTCTCTGGGGCTGATGGGAGTTGGACGCTTTATATATTTTTCAGGGTGCGAGTGTTGCACCTATTTTATTTATTCATGTCTAATCCTCCCCAAAAGTGGGCAGATTGAGCTTCGGCTATGGGGCGGTATATAGGAATGCAGTAAATAAATAAACAAGCAAGCAAGCAAGCAAGCCAATGAAGAAGGGGAAAAAAAGAACATGCCATTTTAAAGCCCGGTTAAATAAATAAAATACCATAGAAATGTTCAAAAGAATAAAACGCAATATAATGCGAAGCAATAAACAGCACAGAATAAATAGCATTCGGGTTGCATTTCTCCTCCCTTTTCTCTCCTTTGTTGCACCGCCAAGGTCACCACCACCACCCTGCAAGGTAGGAGGACTGCCAAGATTTGAACCCTAATCAAAGGTGCCGGGTCACTCTCCTTCTGGTCCATGGCATGCGCCCTGGTGGGCACCCCACAACAGAGACCCTTCAGCTTTATTCCCTCTGTCCATCTGACGCCCACCCTCCAGCCCGTCCTCACGCACCAGGCAAGAGAGAGAAATCTAGGCAGGATTTACACAGATAAAATCCAGGTCAGGGCTCATGTAACTTTAACAGTTGTAGAGAAAAGGGAATTTCAGCCAGGGTCATTTGTATGCAATTAGTTCCTGGTGAAATTCCCTCTTCATCACAACTGTTAAAGTTGCAGGGGCCCTGCCTTCTTTTGTATATGGTCACTCTAGTATAGTGCCTGCACCTTTAACTGTTGTGATGAAGAGGGAATTTCACCAGGAACTAATTGCATACAAATGACACCGGCTGAAATTCCCTTTTCTCTACAACTGTTAAAGTTACATGAGCCCTGACCTGGATTTTATCTGGTCAGCCTATATGCCACCCGTTCAAATATTGAAAGCATTGTAAGGTCTTCAATCCATTGCATTATTGGAGGTGAGGGTGTATTCTCCCAATGTTGTAATATTGTTTGTTTATTTATTTATTTTATTTACAATATTTTCATATAAAAAATACAATATTTTCATATAAAAACAGAGATCTCTGTTTTTATAAAACCGGAGATGCACAGCTGCTCATTAGCAAAGTAAAGGAGAAGAGCCCACTCCACAAACACGCAGATTCTCCCTTCAGCCTCTGCCCTGGATAACTTGGATTTTTTGCTTCTTCTTAGAACAGTGGGCATAATTCAGGGAGAGGGTGGGAGCTATTACTTCCACCTCCACCCGAAAGTATGTTTTTCTGGGTTTTAGGGACAGCCAGCTCTGCCGTATAACACTAAAGGAGAAGAGCTGATTTCATCATACTGCGGAGAATAAGAGTAATGTGCTTCCCTCCTGTGTTGGTCAAGATGAAGCCCACAGCAGAAAACACAGAAAGGAGACAGTTTAGAGTTGAAACATAACTTTTGGACAACACTGGAACATACTAAATTGAAGGACACAGAAGGGACGTTGAAATATATTCATTCTTTCCAAACATAGCTCATGCTGGAGCAACCAGACGTTCCTGAAATATTATTATTCCAAAGAAGGCAGGCTGTCAAAAGGTGTTTGTGTAACCCCTATGGAGCAGATGGTTTAGTCCCTTGGGCAGAGTCCACACTTCGAGGGAGCGCTAAGAGAAGAAACAACTAAAAAAGAGAATCAATGGGTAAATTCGGACTACACTTTAGGCAACGGAGGGGGAAATAGCGTACTGATCATGTGTTATTTTGGCGGCACTGTGGCAGCACCTGCCACACAACATGTTGCCTAGGCTGACCAGATAAAATCCAGGTCAGGGCTCATGTAACTTTAACAGTTGTAGAGCAAAGGGAATTTCAGCCAGTGTCATTTGTATGCAATTAGTTCCTGGTGAAATTCCCTCTTCATCACAACAGTTAAAGGTGCAGGCACTATACTGGAGTGAGCATATACAAAAGAAGGCAGGGCCCCTGCAACTTTAACTGTTGTGATGAAGAGGGAATTGCACCAGGAACTAATTGCATACAAATGACACTGGCTGAAATTCCCTTTGCTCTACAACTGTTAAAGTTACATGAGCCCTGACCTGGATTTTATCTGGTCAGCCTAATGTTGCCCCTCCCCCGTCACGCGGCATCCTTCTGGGCTGCTGCGTCTCCTGACTCCCACCTCCCTCAGTCCTCCAGCTGTATCCCAGCATGCACCGCAAGTTGTGCCAGCTGTATCTGAGCAGCAGGGGAGGGTTGGCTGCTCTGGCTGCCGAACTTTATGACCAAACGGAATAGTACACGGAGAGAGGGGGGTTCTCTCCACACGACACTTTAAACAACGGAGTTCGTGATAAACAAGTGAGCAGCCCGTTGTTTTTCTCCGTTGTTTAAGTGCCCCAGATAGCATACTCTCAGTTGTGTGTGCGTTGTGTGTTGCCCGCCACGCGACACAATAAGCAACACAACTGACGATTCCCCCCTCCCCTTCCGTTGATTATCATGTCATCCGAACCAGGCCAGTTTGTTCTGCTGAAAGCTGAATGTTAGAAGATTGCTGTATAATTATGGGCTCTTTTCACCTTGTATAAGGTAAATTGAACTGTTATTTGTGTACAGTGGAATTTCAAGGGGTTAGGGGTGGGGAATCATTTCTGCATCCTTGATATTTGTCATAATTCTTTTATTACTGCAGGGCTAATATGTCAAACAACAATGCGGAGTTACAGATTGGGGATTTCCCTGTGAATTAAGAAAACTTACAAAAGGGACTTCCGGAAATACTCAGCATCTGGAGATACAAAAGACACTTGGGCTACAAGCAAGAGATTCATATTTTGGCGTTTGGACATTGAAGGACTAATTGTGGCATATTTCTGTAATTTGATGCTTACTAAAGACATATTTTGTTCAAGCTGTATTTTTTTTGTTGTGGTTGTGTTTTTTGCAAGTTTATTCCAATTAAGCCCCATAGGACCTACAGGAGTAGAAGTTATATTAGCATCTGTATTGTGTTCAATAAAGCAGTTTCTTGCAACTACTGGAAGGCAAGTTGTAAAAAAAGTAAAATAAAACAAAAAAGCCAAGTTTATTATACGTTCACAGACCCATCAGAAGACAACGCCCAGCACCAAAACACCTACATTCTCTGACATATAAAAATGGTTAAAATATAAATACATATGCACATTGAAAAGAGAGGAGACAAATAGATGGACAAAAGAAAGCCAAACAACACTTAAGATGAACAAAAATAACATCTTTTACAAGTTTTTACAGCAGAGAAGAGAAATTTGGCAACTCTTTCTGCTACTGTTTTTTTTTTGGGAAGCAGTCAACGAGAACAAAAACAAGACCCAAATTATTTTAGGGTGACCATATGAAAAGGCAGACTTCCTGTATCTTTAACAACTGTAGAGAAAAGGAATTTTAGCAGGCGCCATTTGTATGCACGCAGCACCTGGTGAAATCTCCTCTTCACCACAACAATTAAAATTGCAGGAACTATACTAGAGTGACCAGATACAAAAGAGGGCAGGGCTTCCAGACGGTATCTGGCTTCCTGTAACTTGAGCCTATTATTCAGCGTCCTGAACTCTGGGATGATCGAGAAGAGATCCTGGCAGATGTCATTTGTATGCAATTAGTTCCTGGTGAAATTCCCTCTTCATCACAACAGTTTGAGCTGCAGGAGGCCTGCCCTCTTTTGTCGCTCGAGTATAGCTCCTGCAGCTTGAACTGTTGTGATAAAGAGAGATTTTCACCAGGTGCTGCATATATACAAATGACACCTGCTGAAATTCCGTTTTCTATGCAACTGTTAAAGATACAGGAGCCCGGCCCTCTTTTTCATCTGGTTACCCTAAGATTCAAGAACTAGAGCTAAAGGTAGGTACAAGAGTAAAAACTAGGGCAGGATCTACACTGCTGTTTTAAAGCGCTTTATAACAGTAGTGACAACTGTTGGGGCCCAGAACACACTCCAAAACAGTTGTCACTACTGTTATAAAGCGCTTCAAAGTGCTTTAAAGCAGCAGTGTAGATCCGCCCTAGGTCTGAAACTTAAGTTGAAGGCATCAACATAGGACTTATAAAAGGCAAGGTGTTTATCTGTTTAGGAGACAGATCCTAAAGCTATGCTAAGATCCATAAAATCTCAGTGATGACTGCTTCATTGGTTGAGAGGAACGGAACTTTAATCTTAGTAAGCAATGTGCTAGCCACTATTTCTATTACGCTTCTAGTCATCCTAACTGTATTGTATGTCATAATGCCTTTTGCTTGTTTTATCATTTCAAACTGCTGTTATTCTCTCATGCGGTTTGAGCAAGAAATATATAGTTTGTGGTACCTCCACTTTGTGCTATTTTGCTTGAGAGGGGTTTCAGGGACCACAACCCACATCAATTCATTCTTGAAGCCCAGAACACTCGGCCGGGCTTCACACATCTATTGCTGAGTGGTCGGTCCGTATAGCTGCTGTTTTCTCTCGTGGCCAGGTGAGTCACAGAGACACCTGTTCAAAGAAGAGAAGCAAGATTGTTGGATGGAGCGGGAATGGCTCTCCCATTTCATCCCCTTGTATCATTTGATCGGACCTACACTGATGACTTAGATGGAAGTTCATTCCACACTCTAAGAATTTACGTGGCTTCTCCCCAGGGTGAATTCTTTGATGAGAGTTGAGGTCAGTGCTCCGTCCGAACCTCTTTCCACACTTAGAGCACCTAGAGGGCTTGTCCCATGTGTGTATAATGTGATGGGGGTTGGAAGCTCATTCCATTCCCTTGAACATTTATATGGCTTCTCGCCTGTGTGTGTATTCTGATGTGACTTTAGGCTCCTGCTGTCACTGAAACTCTTTCCACACTCTGAGCATTTATAGGGCTTCTCCCCGGTGTGAATCCGTTGATGTGATTTAAGGTTTGAGCTCTGGCTAAAGCTTTTTCCACACTCCGAGCATGTATAGGGCCTCTCTCCGGTGTGGTTCCTTTGATGTAAGGTAAGGCTTATGCTCTGGCTAAAGCTTTTCCCACACTCCGAACATTTGTAGGGCTTCTCCCCGGTGTGGATTCTTTGATGAGTTTTAAGGACCGAGCTCTGGCTGAAACTTTTCCCACATTCTTGACATTTAAAGGGTTTCTCCCCTGTGTGATTGGTTTGGTGGAAGGTGAGGCTTTTGCTATGAATGAAGCTCTTTCCGCACTCTGAACACTTATAGGGCTTTTCCCCTGTGTGAATCCTTTCATGTGATTTTAGGCTTCTGCTGTCGCTTAAACTCTTTCCACACTCTAAGCATTTATAGGGCTTCTCCCCTGTGTGAATTCTTTCATGAGATTTTAGGCTCCTGCTATCACTGAAACCCTTGCTGCACTCTGAGCATTTATAGGGCTTCTCCCCTCTGTGAATTCGTTCATGCGATTTAAGATTTGAGCTCTGGCTGAAGGTTTTCCCACATTCTGAACATTTATACGGCTTCTCCCCTGTGTGGTTTCTTTGATGTAAGGTAAGGCTTATGCTCTGACTGAAGCTTTTGCCACACTCCAGACATTTGTAGGGTTTCTCCCCTGTGTGAATTCTTTGATGTGAACTGAGGCTTCTGCTATCATTGAAATTCTTTTCACACTCTGAGCATTTATAAGGCTTTTCCCCTGTGTGAATTCTTTGATGCGTTTTAAGGTTTGAACTCTGGCTGAAGCTTTTCCCGCACACTGAACATTTGTAGGGCTTCTCCCCCGTGTGGATTATTTGGTGCAAGATCAAGCTTTTGCTATGACTGAAAGTCTTTCCACACTCCAAACATTTATAGGGCTTCTCCCCAGAGTGGATTCTTTCGTGCGAATTGAGACTTCTGCTATCACTGAAACACTTTCCACACTCTGGACATTTATAGGGCTTCTCACCTGTGTGAATTCTTTGATGTGTTTTGAGATTTGAGGTCTGGCTAAAGGTTTTTCCACACTCTGAGCATTTATAAGGCCTCTCCCCTGTATGGTTTCTTTGATGTAAGATCAGGCTTATGCTCTGGCTGAAGCTTTTTTCACACTGTGAACATTTGTAGGGCTTCTCCCCTGTGTGGATTCTCTGATGTGTTTTAAGGACTGAGCTCTGGCTGAAGCTTTTCCCACACTCTAGACATTTATAGGGCCTCTCGATTTTGTGGTTTCTTTGATGTAGGTTAAGGTTTTTGCTGTGACTGAAACTCTTTCCACATTCTGAGCATTTATATGGCTTCTCCCCTGTATGGATTCTTTGATGTGATTTCAAATATTTCCTTTGACGGAAGCTCTTTCCACACACCAAACATTTACAAAGATTCTCTCCTGTGTGGAACTTCTGATGCAAGTTAAGGTCCGAGCTGCAACAGAATTGCTTTCCGCACTCCAAGCAATTATATGTTTTCTCTTCTGTGTAATATCTTTGATGATCAGTAAGGTACATCTGCTGGCTAAAACTCTTTTCAAACTCAAAGAACTTTAACAGTTTCTCTGTGTTGTGACTATTCCTTTTGCTTCTGTCGTAAAATTCTTCTAGCGTTGGAATTTCAAAGATGCCAGACCTTTCCAAAGCAATAGATTTGATTTTCTGCTTCCCTTCATTTTTCACACTGTGCAGTTCACCCTCTTTATTGCTCTCCCTCCTGTCATCTGAAGGAATAAAACAAAAAAGAAATGTCATCAGGGAGGAATTGATCCACAGCTTGTGGGAACAAATCTAATGAACCACTGTTAGTAATCCAAAATCCTATGGGAGTATCTATCAAAGGATCATTAAAATAATAAACAAACTAGAACCAACGTCTTCCAAAATATAATATAGCAGCCACAACAAACAATTCGTTTCAATTCTTGTAATATTATAACATTTTTAATTCATTACACAGCAAACCATATCCATCAGTAAAATATTGACCCAATCCACATCAAGCCGGATATAGCACTATGAAAGTGGTCTGAAAGCAGTATATAAAAGGCAGGAGCCACACTACTGCTTTATATTATTATTATTATTATTATTATTATTATTATTATTATTAACATTTATATACCGCCCCATAGCTGAAGCTCTCTGGGTGGTTTACAAAGATTTTAAAAAATGAACATAATTTAAAACCATAAAATGCATAAAAACAAACTATATATCCAAGGGTCAGTTAAAAACTCAACATATGCTGTTAAATGCCTGGGAGAAGAGAAAAGTTTTAAACTGATGCCGAAAAGATAACAATGTTGGTGCCAGGCAAACCTCATCGGGGAGATCGTTCCATAATTGAGAGGCCACCACTGAGAAGGCCCTCTCCCTTGTTGCCATCCTCCGAGCTTCCCTCGGAGTAGGCACTCGGAGGAGGACCTTGGATGTTGAGCATAGTGTACGGGTAGGTTTGTGTCGAGAGAGGCGGTTTGTCAGGTATTTATTTATAGAGGTATCGAAGTGCACTGACAACTGTTGAGACCCATTGACACATACCATATACCGCTTTCATACCACTTTCATCATGCTATATTGTGCTTCATGTAGATCTGGCCACAATGTCTTGGATCCAAACTTAGACCCATTGAAATCTATGGGGCTTAGTGAATCATCACTAACTTGCTACACTAGATCAAATACTTTTATCAAATACTTTTGATAAAATACTTTTATCAAATAGGCTAAAACTTTCCAATGCATGTCATGCTTTTCCTAGACTTCCCTGCTCCGTGGACTCATACGCTTGTCAAAGCTTCCCATGACACATGGGGCCCCATCACACCTATTCCCCCCCACCCCCCGGTTTGCCTCCACATTTTTTAACCTCGGTTTTATAAGCGCGTCAAGCTAATCGTCCCTTTCACATGGATTTGTGGTATTGCGCTGCACCATGAAACCTCCCTTTCGCTTGCTTGCTTGTCCACTCCACCCTGCCCCTTCTCTCAAAGCACATGCCCCCATATGAAGGAAAAAGAGAGAGGACAGCAATACCCAGAGGCTTAAGGGCGCATGAAATCCGCTTGGGGGAAATAATCCAGACTATCCCCGCACCAAAATAGTACGCAAAATGGAGGAAAAGAAGCAAAATGGGTGCAGGACAGGGACAACGTCATGTGAGTCCAGTGCTGCAAAACCAGATACCAGTCATGGCCGGAGTGCATTAAACTGCTGATGTGATGGAGCTCATAAGCAACACTGACCTGCTGACCTCTCTCCTTCCTCAGAGTCTTCTACAAATGAATTTTCCACTTCTTCTTGGCAGGACATGAGGTCAGATCTGGCAGCAGGAAGCTCTGCTTAACAGAGAAACAGGTATTTAAAACACATACATGCATTTATTTAATGGATCAACATTCAGAAGAAATTATAAATGATGATGATGATGATTAATTTCCCTCTGTGCCCCAGGGAGCACCCCCTTTTCCTGGCTCTGCACTCCATTTCCAAGCACAGAGATACAGCCAGCTTAGAAAAAACTGCACTGGCTATGAGGTGCCAGGGAGTGCAGTGTGTGACCTCGTAGCCCATAAACCAAACAATTCTGTGCCTGAAGGGCATAGAATTGCTCCCTGCTTCATTTTTGGAATGAGTGAGTATCTACGCAAGACGGACCAGCCATTGCTGTCCTCAGTGACATCCCCACAGGGCATTGATGGGGGCAGCCATTCTTGCTTATGGTACAGATCACCCATGGAAAACAGGGATCCTTACCCAGAGAGGCCAGATTCCCACAGTTTTCCTCCATGACGTCCCAGTGCAGAGCCTTCTGTCCTGGATCAAGCAGAGCCCACTCCTCTTCTGAGAAATACACAGCCACCTCCTCGAAGGTCACCAGACCCTGAAAGAAGAAGTAAACATGTTGTACTAGCAGATAATGTCACAATCTAAAAGGACAGTGGAGGCAAGATGGTTGGAGGTTGTCCTGTAGGATCCAGAAGGAGGAGGGCCTTCTCTGCTGTGGCACCCCAGCTGTGGAATGAGCTCCCTAGAGAGGTTCGCCTGGCACCTACAATATACTCCTTTAGATCCCAGGTGAAGACCTTTTTTTATTTTCTCAGCATTTTAACAGTTTATCAACTTAATTTTTAACTTTGCTCTTTTAAATTTGCATTTTAAATCTGTATTAATTTCTGCATTGCTACTCGGTTTTATCCTGGTTGTGCTTTTAGACTGCATTTTATACTACATTTTATACTGTTGTTTTAAATTTTGCATGGTTTTCATGGTTTTAATTGTTGTAAACCGCCCAGAGAGCTTCGGTTATTGGGCGGTATAGAAATGCAATACATAAATAAACTTCCTCAGTAATGAGAGATGTTTTCTTACCGTGCAATTTTGACTAAAGCAAAAAGGCAGATCCTTCATGGCCCAGGGAGATTTCCAGGGGATCCCTGATGAGCCTTCCCCTACCTGACCTGACTGCACAGGTGCCGCATGTCTGACACCCCAAAGAGAACGAGGCCTAGAAGGACCCCCCGGTGCCGTTTCACTTTCTCTGAGCGTTGTTCCATTTCCTGTGAGGAAGACAAGGAAGGTAGGAAGCCATTTTGCAATTCAGTTCCTTTTATTTTCGATCTGTCCAATAATTAAAGTTCTATGGGTGGATTACAAATAGTTTGAATCAATCCCTGTCCAACCTGCCCGGTCACTGAGTTAGTCAGAGGGCAATGCTCCTGCTGGTTCCAACCAGCCCAACAAGAGAAGAGCCTTCAGTGTGGTGTCCCTCTTTCTGTGGAACTCCCTGCTCCTAGGGGTCAAATCTTTGTATCTTTTAATGTTTTACTTCTTATGTTCACCACTCGAAATCTGTTTCAGATATGGAGTGGTATACATATTTTGTAAATAAATGAATAACATCATTTCCCATGTTGCCTTTCAGCATATTTCAAAGTACTGCTTTGGACTATTACAGTCCTAATTGACAGAAAGAAACCACCTTTTCAGGTATATCGGAGAGGCCAGAGAAAAAAGGTCTCCTCCCCACAACAGGCCTATGGGAAATCTCAAAGCAGCCCATAGATTTCAGGCTCATTTGAGAGAGACAGAGGCCTTGTTGAATTATTCTTACCCAGTGAGACGGCACCTCCGTCGGCCTCTTGAACTATCCACTTGAACAGCGGCCTATGCCTGATCCAAGACACAGCTGCCTCTGGGATGTCCATGAGCACATCTGAAGGCTCCTTCACCTGAAGCAGGAAAGAGGGGCCCAGTAAGGCAAGTGGAAGAGAAATTATGAAATTATTATTACTACTATTATTTAGGGTGACCATATGAAAAGGAAGACAGGGCTCCTGTATCATTAACAGTTGTATAGAAAAGGAAATTTCAGCAGGTGTCATTTATATGCATGCAGCACCTGGTGAAATTCCCTCTTCACCCCAATAGTTAAAGCTGCCCTCTAGAGCGATCAGATACAAAAGAGGGCAGGGCTCCTGCACCTTTAAATGTTGGGATGAAGAGGGAATCTCGCCAGGTGCTGCATGCATACAAATGGCACCTGCTGAAATTCCCTTTTCTATACAACCATTAAAGATACAGGAGCCCTGTCCTCCTTTCCATATATGCACCCTAGTTCAAGAAAATTAGTAAAATACAAGGTTCAAATGGAGCTACCACTATACAAACTAAGATAAAATTGAATGAAATAACTGATCCATACTGTAAAGCATAAAAAGTGAAAGTACACACTTCAGCCGCCTAGGGAGCTTCAGCTATGGGGCGGTATATAAACAATAACAATAATAACAACAACAACAATAATAATAATAATAATAATAATAATAATACATAAGGCTTCCATATGACCAGTACTAACAAGTGAAATGTGTAGTTTCCATTTAGTCCTTGTGAACTGCTTAGCTCTCATGCTGGTATAATTTTATGTTATGTATTAAATCATTAAAAATTTAAATTATTAAGTGTTTACTATTACTTGTTATGCTTAACAGTATGGATCAGTTATTACATTTTATCTTAGTTTGCATAGTGGTAGCCCCATTTGACCCTGGAAAGGTACTAATTTTCTTAAACCCATTTTGTTCTGCATAGAAGTTCAGCAATACCGTTACCACAAGTTCTTTAGCCATGATGTCTGTCTTTTTTAGGGTGACCATGTGGAAAGGTGGACAAGGGCTCCTGTATCTTTAAGAGTTGCATAGAAAAGGGAATTTCAGCAGGTGTCATTTGTATATATTCAGAGCCTGGTGAAATTCCCTCGTCATCACGACAGTTAAAGCTGCAGGAGCCCTGCCCTCTTTTGTATCTGTTCAAGCGAGCAGGACTCCTGCAGCTTTCCTTGTCGTGAGGAAGAAGGAATTTCACCAGGTGCTGCATGCATACAAATGACACCTGCGGAAATTCCCTTTTCTACACAACTGTTAAAAGTTACAGGAGCCCTGTCCACCTTTTGATATGGTCAGCCTACTCAGGATGAACTGCTCTCACCTGCTTCTCTTCCTGTTCCTTCTTCTCTGCCTGGTTCAGGAGGAAGCCTTCCGCCAGGGCCACCGCCTGGGAACAGGTCTCCGCTCCACATTCTCTGACCCAGCTCTCCATCTCGGAGGGCAGGACAGCCAGGAACTGCTCCAGGACCACCAGGTCCAGCATCTGAGCTTTTGTGAGCCTTTCTGGCTTCAGCCACTGGCGGCAAAGGTGGTGGAGTCGGCTGCAAACCTCTCGAGGGCCTTCATCCTCCTGGTAACAAAGTTCCCTGAACATCTGATGGGGTTCATGCGAGCTAGAGCTGTCCTCAACCAGAGCCTTCCGCACTCTTGTTTCCCAGCGCTCTACGCTGCTCCCAGTCCCCATGTCAGCGGGGCCTTTTCCTGCCTCGGTCCCAGCACCATCTTGCCCTTCCATCTTGACTCCAACGGGACTCGAAGGACCCCCTTGTTCTGCTGCCAATGTCTTCCTTGAGAGCAGGGCCGGCTGAATTGGAGACCAGGTCTTGCAAAGATGCCACGTCCCTTTGGGAACAAGTACTAAAGCAGGAAGATGTTTCACCCCCCCTCCCCTGCCCTCGCCAGATGCCTCTGTGTCTCCCCCACCACAACGTCACCTGCCAGATCCCTTCCAGTTGTCTAGTCCTGGGCTGCAAACGTAAATCGGTCTGAATCCCATTCTATTGTTTCCAGACCCAGAGTTTTGTCCCTGGGAAGCAGCTACCCAGAGCCCCCAGCGTAGCAGAGGGAAGCAACTCAAGTCCAATAAAGATGGATAAGCCATACACAAGGCCCAATCCCTTGTGTATGGGGGAGAGGGGGGTCAGAATCTCAAGCTTTCTCCCCCATTGATCTGCAGTGGTCTCCCTGTCTTTTGCTGCCTCCATTCATTGTCTGGGTTTCTCTCCCCACCAGATCTCCTCTTCCACTCCCCCACTCCTCATTACATCATATTCCCCCACCCCCCACCCAAATGCACTTCGCATTCTCCGGCGCCCTTGGAGGGGGCTGCTGCTGCTGGGATGGATGGGAGAGGAAGTGGGTGTTCCGGCACCTTTCTAGGCATCCTGACTCTCTCTCTCTCTCTCTCTCTCTCTCTCTGTCTCTCTCTCTCCCTTTAACCCCAACTCAGATTTACCCAGGATGCAAAGCAGACTCCCCCAACCCACCCCGGCGGAGGCTGGTGGCTCCAATAACGGTGGAGAAGTAAATCCGCTCTGGGTTTCAGCCAGAATGCCAAAGGAGCTCTCCAAGGGGCCAAACCCCATTTTGGGCATCAGGTTCGGGACTCAATTCTGGCTGCTTCTGACTGAAACCCAGAGCAGATTCACCGCCCCACTAACTTCGGAGCCGCCAGCCGCCGCTGCCCCACCCCGATCTTTTTTCTTTTTTTACACCGTGGTACATGGTTTGAATAAGACTCGGGGGAGTCAGGGGTGGCCTTGAGGGCATCCAAACCTCCCCACCTTCCTACACACAGACGCACGCACCATTTCAGCACCGGACAGCTACAAGAATGCCAGCTAGGGCTTTTCACGCCTGCTTCGAGTTTTCCTCCCTTCCCCGACAATGCAGCGCAGTTTAACTTCTGAGCTGAGTCAAAGAGCGTCATCACACGGGAGGTTGAATGCACATCTGCCCCGACTTTGATCCACTTTTTCAGCGCTGGACTGGCATAACGTTGTCCCCGTTCTCGCCCTGAGCGAGTCCAGCCCTGAAAAAGGATGCACCTGAAGTCCTAAGAGAGGGACATGGAAGAACGAGGAGATCTGTCAAAGCTGGGGGGGGGGGGCAACGTCTGAGTGTCCCAGCCTGGCTGCAGGTTCTGTTGAAATCCAAGTGGGTTTGGGAGAAGTGGAGGAAATAGACTTCCTGACTGTCAGAGCAATACAACAATGGAACTAACGGCCTAGGGAGGTGGTGGGCTCTCCCATACTAGAGGCCTTCAAGAGGCAGCTGGACAGCCATCTCTCAGGGATGCTTTAAGGTGGTTTCCTGCATTGAGCAGGGGGTTGGACTCGGTGGCCTTATGGGCCCCTTCCAACTTAGCTGTGCTATGATTTTATGATTCTAAACAGGCTAAAGTCTTCTGGCCAGGCAGAAGAGAGAGAAAATGCAGACAGGAAGAGGGGATTGTTATGGGGAAAGAGGGCTTTATGCAGATTGGAGGTTGTTACAAAGGCATAAGAACATAAGAGCCTGCTGCATCAGACAAGGGTCCATCTAGTCCAGCACTCTGTTCACACAGTGGCCAGCCAGCTGTCGACCAGGGAACCCTCCCACCCATGTTCCCCAACAACTGGTGTATGCAGGCTTACCACCTCCGATACTGTAGACAGCCGATAGCCATCAGGACTAGTACCCATTGATAGCCTTCCCCTCCAGGAATCTATCCAACCCCCTTTGAAAGCCATCCAAATCGGTGGCCATCACTACATCTCGTGGCAGTGAATTCCATAACTTAACTATGCGCTGTGTGAACAAGTATTTCCTTTTATTTTATTCCTGTCAAACAAGGAGCCAAAAGCAGGACACAGTGCAATAGCACCCTCCTACCCATGTTCCCCAGCAACTAGTGTAGGCTTTTTGCCTCTGATACTGTAGGTTGCACATAGCCATGAGTTCTAGTAGCCATTGATAGCCTTCTCTTCCAGGAATTTATCCAACCTCCTTTTAAAGCCATCCAAATTGGTGGCCATCACCACATTTTGTGGTAGTGAGTTCCATAGTTTAACTATGCGCTGTGTGAAGAAGTCCTTCCTTTTATCTGTCCTGAGTCTCCCACCAATCAGCTTCATAGGATGACTGCATTGGGTTCCAGTATTATGGAAGAGGGAGAAAAATGTCTCCGTAGCCAAATCTTCCACACCATGCATAATTTTGTGCACCTCAATCACGTCTCCCCAAGCTGAGCAATCCCAGCTGTTGTAACCTTCCCTAATCTGGGAGATGCTCCTGCCCCTGGATCATTTTAGTTGCCCTTTTCTGCCCTTTTTACAGCATCTGACAATAACATTTAGAACTTTATTTGAATTTTGAAACACGAAAAAAGAACATTGAAACACAACACTCGTTCGGGGGACATTTTTCTTTATGTGCAACGCCACATGCACAAAGCTACAGTCTCACTGTGATTACTTTGTGTTCAAACGGTTCTCGTTCACGAGGAAGCTCTTTTATTGACTGAGAGTTGGAGGCACCCTCGGAGTGAGAGAGTAGCTACTAGACACTGATTGTCATCAGTAGGCCTTGTACAGATGTCTCCATTTCACTTTTCTAAGTTCATTTCCCTGAAAATGTGATGTTGACTTCATTTATAAGGTGCAAATATTTAAAAAGTATTTCACAGAAAGTCATGTATGATTATGTCATTTCGGAACAGATCAGCATTTTGTACTGAATGTACACATCGATTACGAGCTCCATCGACGAGCGACTTATTGCACACTCGTTATTGGGCACTCACAGATTTTCACGGGTCCCTCTCACACCATCGTCTGCCTCCCGCCCCTTCCCGCCTTCTTCGCGCCACAACAACAACAAAAAACCTCAGTAAGTCCAACTTATTTTTAAAGGTGGAAGTTCACGCTATCTCCTGCTGTGTGCCGGAGAAGCAGCGGGATCAAAATGGCCCACTGAAGGGGCCACGGGCACGTTGTTTACTTCCTCTTTCAAAAGAGGAAGTAATGAGGGACACACACGCGAGCAGAGAAGCGACAGTACGCAAGCGCAATTTCCCCACCCACCGACCCACGCCCGTGTGATGACGCTCTGTAACGTTGAAGAAGGAACTTTACTTTTCTCTTGTTCTTTGGAGTTATGCTTCAGGACTTCTGGTGTATTGGCAACTGTTCGCAGTGCATTCTCCTACATGGTGAATGTTTCTTTTTGCTTGTCTTGTTAGCCTGTGACCCAAGGTGTGATTCTTAGGGAGCAGCGACATTTTGTTTTTAGTGTACCACTCCAGTTTTCAAACTGTACTATTCAAAACTCCTGTTTCCTGCGTGCTCCCAACCCCCATGTTGTCTTGCTTAGGCCTAATCCACACCAAGCAGGATATTGCACTATGACTACGGGTTCATCTAGTTCACCATTCTGTTCACACAGTAACCAACTAGCTTCCCTTGGGAAACACACAAGCAGGACTATGAGTGCAACAGCAACCCCCTACCCATGTTCCCCAGCAATTCATGTATTTAGGTATGCTGCCTCTGATACAGGGGGCAGCATATAGTCATCAGGACTAGTAGCCATTGATAGCCTTCTCCTCCATGAATTTGTCTAACCCCCTTTTAAAGACATCCACGTTGGTGGCCATCACCCATGGCCTGATAAAACAAAAGAGTTACGGAATTGGTGAGGGGGAGTCATAGAACTGTGGAGTTGGAAGGGACCACAAGGATCACCTAGTCCAACCCTCTGTAATGTGCAGGAAATCCAGTTAAACCATCCATGACAGGTGGCTGTCCAGCCTCTTCTTAAAAACCTCCAGAGATGGAGAACCCACAACCTCCATAGGTAGACCATTCCACTGTTGTACAGATCTTACCATCAGGACATTTTTCCTTATATTTAATCGGAATCTAGGTAGCTGTAACTTATACCCATTATTTCGGGTCCTGCTTTCTGTGGCCATGGAAAATAGTTCTTGACCATCGTTCCTGTGTCATGCTTTTATGTACCTGAACACTGCAATCATGTCTCCCCTCAGTCACCTTTTCTCCAGGCTCAAAGTCCCAAGTCCCTTCAGCCTGTCCTCCTAGGGCATGTTCTCAGTCCCTGTATCATCTTTGTTGCCCTCCTCTGAACCTGTTCTGTCCATGTCCTTACGGGAATGTGATACCCAGAACCGTACACAGTACTCCAGATGTGGTCTCACCAGTGCCGAGTAGAGAGGAATAAGGACGTCGCATGTCTCTCACACAATGCTTCTTCTAATGCAGCCGAGAACGGCGTTAGCCCTCCTAGCGGCTATCTCACACGGCTGACTCATGTTCAGTTGCTGTCGACCACCACACTCAAATCCTTCTCCGATGTAGTGCTCCCAAGCCATGAATCCCCCATCTTGTATGTGTACCCTACATTTTTCCTCCTTAAATGTAATACCTTGCATTTCTCCCTGTTAAAGGATAGGTCCTGATCTATTTCTAATTATAGGCAACTGAGGCCTCCTCCACACGAGACGTTTAATGAGCCTTGAAGGCTCATTATAAATTTTACCTCCACACCAGCGGAGCGCAAAACGGGCGTACAGGCGCGTTATCTCCCCGATAATGTGCATTTTCGAATGCGCGTTAAATAGCGACTTTTATTTTGCTCCGGCCGTTAAAGCGCATTTTCGCCGTGTGAACAAGCGATTATGCGCATTAATGTCTTCTAAAGCGCTTTTTGGACATCAATTAATGCGCTTCGCCGCCTCTCGCCGCCTCCCGTGCAGAGGGATTAGGCGTAAATGCGCCTCCGCGATAATGCGCATAATCCCTGAACCGGGCGCAAAAGCGCATCCTTGTGGAGGGGGCCTAATTGTAATGGCCGCCTGGAAGACAATTTAGACTGACCCCATACAGGCAACACTATTTAAGAAGAAATTTCCCCGCTCCTTTTTTTGTCTGCCAGGTACAAATCAGTAGGTGCCATTTGCCACTTCTCTGGCTATGTGAACATCTCCTGATCTTCCATCTAACAAAGGATTTTTTCTATTATGTCAGTGGAATATCAACCGTGTTGCAAAGTGGAACGGCTGGAACCAGCTCATAACCAGTGCATAACAGGGAGATTTCCATTCCTCCCACCCCTTCCTTGTGAGGCATTGATGAGAGATTAAGGTGACCATATGGAAAGGAGGACTGGGCTCCTGTATCTTTAACAGTTGTTTAGAAAAGGGAATTTCAGCAGGTGTCCTTTGTATGCATGCAGCCCCTGGTGAAATTCCCTCTCCATCACGACAGCCCTGCCCTCTTTTGTATCTGGTCATTCTAGTATAGCTCCTGCAGCTTTCACTGTTATGATGAAGAGGGGATTTCACCAGGGGCTGCATGCATACATAGGACACCTGCTGAAATTTCCTTTTCTATACAACTGTTAAAGATACAGGAGCCCTGTCCTCCTTTCTGTATGGTCACCCTAGATAAGATGGCATGGGATCCAGGAAGGGGGGGAAGTGAAGATGCTCCATCCATCTTTATACATCTCTCCCTTGTCACTATTGATGCTCTGGATCCTGCTGAAATGGGGGTTCAGATATGTGCCCTGTCTTCCATTCAAAAAAGACACAGTGTCATAGGAATTAACTTCAACCATGTATTTGAGTATAACACAGTAGAGGCCTAGAACCTCTGGACTACAATCCAAATGTCGCTCCAAATGACAGCCCAGATAGATGCGACGGCCAGGAGTGCCTACTATCAGCTTCAGCTGATACGCCAGCTGCGCCCCTTCCTAGAGTTGGAAGACCTAAAGATGGTAGTGCACGCGCTGGTAACTTCGAAGCTCGACTTCTGCAATGCGCTGTACATAGGGCTACCTCTGTGCCTAGTCCGGAAACTTCAACTACTTCAAAATATGGCAGCCAGGTTGGTCACCAGTACATCTAGGGGTGACCATATTACGCCAGCTTTAAAATCGCTCCACTGGCTGCCAATTAGTTTCCGGGCAAAGTATAAAGTGTTGGTTATTACCTTTAAAGCCCTACATGGTTTGGCTCCAGGTTACCTGCGGGATCGCCTTCTCCCATATAATCCGCCCCGCATGCTCAGGTCCTCTGGGAAGAACTTACTGCAGTTGGCCAAGACTAGGCTGACAACCGTTATCCAGAGGACCTTCTCTTCTGCCGCTCCCAGACTGTGGAATGACCTGCCGGAGGAGACTCGTCAACTTAACAGTCTTTTAGAATTTAAGAAAGCTATAAAGACTGTTCTCTTCCGGCAGGCATATCCAGTGGAATTTTAGAATGTTTTAAGGATGTTTTAGGATTTTTTATGCAGTTTTAATAACATGTGTCATGTTTTAATCAGTTTTATGTATTTTATCATGTTGTTGTTCCCCGCCTCGATCCAGACGGAGAGGCGGGTAAGAAATAAATTATTATTATTATTATTATTAGCAGTAAGAGGCAAAAACAAGGTGGTCTTCTCCCCACATTATCTTTAAGAGACCAAGGCCCCTCTCGTGAATATTAACTCTTCATTCACCAGAGTCTTTTACATGCACTTTATGACAGATCCTTACAAGATTTGGGATTGGACTGATACAACAGCCCTGCAGCGTTTCCAACTTACACAACAATTCTGAAACACACACAAATACATCATTAGCTGGGTACATGCATGTAAATGAACAGATATGTCCCCTTATGTTCAGAATTGCTTACTTCTGAGTAAGCTGGCACAGGATTCTAGCATAGCTCTTTTCTTTACCTCCCTCTCTTCCCAGTACTCCATTTGTCAG
The DNA here is from genome assembly GCA_029215795.1 of Anniella stebbinsi. Taxonomy (NCBI): domain Eukaryota; kingdom Metazoa; phylum Chordata; class Lepidosauria; order Squamata; family Anniellidae; genus Anniella; species Anniella stebbinsi. Next base: position 181,067,283 of record JARDYH010000005.1, read on the forward strand.
GCAAAATGGATCTCTCAGAGTTCGAATTTACCTCAAGTTTGCCTCAGTTTCTTCCTACCCCACTGTGAGAATGCTGCCAACACCTGAATGTATGCCAGTGTAAGCTCAACATTTAAGGCCCTCCTCCGGGTGCTTACTCTGAAGGAAGCTCGGAGGATGGCAACAAGGGAGAGGGCCTTCTCAGTGGTGGCCCCCAATTATGGAATGATCTCCCCGATGAGGAGGCCCACCAGATGCCAACATTGTTATCTCTTCAGCACCAGGTCAAGACTTTCCTCTTCTCCTAGGCATTTAACAGCATATGCTGAGTGTTTAATTGACCCCAGAACTGTATTTAGGCCTGGCTGAGAGTTTCACAGTTGTTTAAATGTAGGCTGACCATATGAAAAGGAGGACGGGGCTCATGTAACTTTAACAGTTGCAGAGAAAAGGGAATTTCAGCCAGTGTCATTTGTATGCAATTAGTACCTGGTGGAGTCCCCTCTTCATCACAACAATTAAAGTTGCAGGCACTATACAAGAGTGACCAGATACAAAAGAGGGCAGGGCCCCTGCAGCTTTAACTGTTGTAATGAAGAGGGAATTTCACCAGGTACAAATTGCATACAAATGATGCCAGCTGAAATTGCGTTTTCTCTACAAATGTTAAAGTTACATGAGCCGTCCTCCTTTTCATATGGTCCGCCTATTAAATGTATACTGTCTTTGTATGTTGACTGTTTTTATGCTTTTACGGTTTTAAATTTTGTATATCGATTTTTAATGTCCAAAGATTTAGTTTTTGTAAACCGCCCAGAGAGCCTGGCTATGAGGCGGTATTTAAATAATCATTACCATCATCATCTGGCGGCTCTTATTGCAGTGGAGCTGTGAATCCATTCTGGGTTTTAGTCAGAACCAGCCAGAACTTTAAAGGAACTATTTTGGAGAGAGGGTCCAGTTCCTTTGAAGTTCTGGCTGGTTCTGACTAAAACCCAAAATGGGTTCACAGCTCCACCAAAATCAGAACCATCAGCTTCCACTCACATAGTACATTGACTATGTTTTTGGAGGAACATGACTTTTCCCTTCCTCAGAGTTAGACTTCAGGATTTCTGATATATTGGTGGCTGTTTACAGATTACATTCTCTTTCACGTTGCATTTTTCTGTTTGTTTTCTCATGAAACTGATGATGAGAGTCTTATCCTCTATGACCAAGGAGTGATTCTTGGAGGATTAAGAATGCACAGTAGGTTTTGCTACAGAAATTAGGCTGACCATATGAAAAGGAGGACAGGACTCATGTAACTTTAACAGTTGTAGAGAAAAGGGAATTTCAGCCAGTGTCATTTGTATGCAATTAGTTCCTGGTGATATTCCCTCTTCATCACAACAGTTAAAGGTGCAGGGGCCCTGCCTTCTTTTGTATATGGTCACTCTAGTATAGTGCCTGCACCTTTAACTGTTGTGATGAAGAGGGAATTTCACCAGGAACTAATTGCATACAAATGACACTGGCTGAAATTTCCTTTTCTCTACAACAGTTAAAGTTACATGAGCCCTGTCCTCCTTTTCGTATGGTCAGCCTAACAGAAATGAAACTCATAGCATTCTCAGAGGCTAAATTCCTTTTTAGAAAGCAGTGTACTACTTCAAAGTGGCAGCTGAGTTGCCTCCGTTTCCTCCTCCGATATTGCTTTACTAGGGTGCAATCCTATGCATGTTTAGACAGAAAAAAGGCCTACAGCTCCCAGCATGCCCCAGCCAGCTGGCTGGGGCATGCTGGGAATTGTAGACTTCAGATATTCTGATACCCATTCAACAATAGAGGAAATCAAAACACAGCAGAAGACATCTGGATGGGTTTACTTCAGTTAAGTTGTGAACCCCCTTTGACAGCTTCATTAGATTTTTGGACTCTTTATTTACTACTTAATAACTTTGCTATTTAACAGGTAAGAGCTAAGTTATATATGAATTCTTTCCCTTCTAAATGGTGTCTGGCTTCTATTGCATTGATCATGACGTTACTTCCTTTCTTTTTCCAATAAACGTCTCATTTCCATTTTCAAGTTTGTCTGATCAGAGCACCGTAGACACTCCCCTTCTCAAAACATCATGAATATTCAATGAACAAACAAAGAAAAAACAATCAGTTTAAACTGTGTCCATGGGTTCCCAAATTCACTACAGCTAGGGTGACCATATGAAAAGGAGGACTGGGTTCCTGTATCTTTAACAGTTGTAATGAAAAGGGAATTTCAGCAGGTGTCGTTTGTATGCATGCAGCACCTGGTGAAGTTTCCACTTCACAGTTAAAGCTGCAGGAGCCCTGCCCTCTTTTGTATCTGGTCAAGAGGGCAGGGCTCCTGCAGCTTTAACTGTTGCGATGAAGAGGAAATTTCACCAGGTGCTGCATCCCTACAAATGACACCTGCTGAAATTCCCTTTTCATTACAACAGTTAAAGATGCTGGAGCCCTGTCCTCCATTTCATGTGGTCACCCTATAACTACAGCTCCAACACGCCAGAAATTACAGCAGTTAAGGTAGGATGACCATCTGAAAAGGAGGACAGGGCTCATATAACTTTAGCAGTTGTATAGAAAAGGGAATTTCAACCAGTGTCATTTGTATGCAATTAGTTCCTGGAAATATTCCCTCTTCACCACCACAGTTAAAGTTGCAGGGGCCCTGCCTTCTTTTGTATATGGTCACTCTAGTATAGTGCCTGCACCTTTAACAGTTGTGATGAAGAGGGAATTTCACCAGGAACTAATTGCATACAAATGACACCTGCTGAAATTCCCTTTCCTCTACAACTGTTAAAGTTATATGAGCCCTGTCCTCCTTTTCAGATGGTCAGCCTAGTTAAGGGCCAGGCCCTTCACAAACACAGCACTTAGGCAATACACATATGATATATTGTATGCTGTGGTTAGTTAAAGCTTTACCACTACCATGAAGCCGCAGGACTTTCAATGGCAGAGGAATGGACTGGAGTCACGAATTTGTGCATTCATTAGAAGAGACACAGAGAGCCATAGAATCAGAGTTGGAAGGGGCCTCTAAGGCCAACCCCCTGCACAATGCAGGAATCCACCTTAAAGCATACCTGACAAATGGCTGTCCAGCTGCCTCTTGAAGGCCTCTAGTGTGGGAGAGCCCACGACCTTCCTAGGTAATTGGTTCCATTGTCGTACTACTCTAACAGTCAGGAAGTTTTTCCTGATGTCTAGCCAGAATCTGGCTTCCTGTAACTTGAGCCCATTATTCCGTGTCCTGCATCCTGGGTTGATTGAGGAGAGATCCTGGCCCTCCTCTGTGTGACAACCTTTCAAGTATTGGAAGAGTGCTATCATGTCTCCCTTCAATCTTCTCTTCTCCAGGCTAAACATACCCAGTTCTTTCAGTCTCTCCTCATAGGGCTTTTGTTTCCAGACCCCTGATCCTCTTCGTTGCCCTCCTCTGAACTTGCTCCAGCTTATCTGCATCCTTCTTGAAGTGTGGTGCCCAGAACAGGATGCAATACTCAAGGTGGGGCCTAACCAGCGCCGAATACAGGGGAACCAGTCCATACAACTATAGCAGCCATTCCACATCCCGAGTACCCAACAGGAAACCAACTCAATTTATGTAGTATGAAAGAAGCTCGGAGGTTATCTAGTCCAACTCCTTGCTACCGCTAAAGCGTTTGAAAGCATCTTTCCTTTTAGACCATTGAGACTGCGATTCTAAACTCACTTACACTGGAGTAAGCCATATTAAACGCAATAGGTCTTACTCCAGAGTAGACCTGTATAGGATTGCACTGGAAGTGAGAAAATGGACAAGACAAGGGCTAATGTAGGCTGACCATATGAAAAGGAGGACAGGACTCATGTAACTTGAACAGTTGTATTGAAAGGGGAATTTCCGCAGGTGCCATTTGTATGCATGCCGCACCTGGTGAAATCCCTTCTTCATCACGACAGTTAAAGCTGCAGGAGCCCTGCCCTCTTTTGTATCATGTCAAGAGGGCAGGGCTCTTGCAGCTTTGATAGTTGTGATGAAGAGGGAATTTCACCAGGTACGGCATGCATACAAATTACACCTGCGGAAATTCCCCTTTCGATACGACTGTTAAAGATACAGCAGGGGAAAAGGCAAAGGTCGCGGGTCTGGGCGGAACCGCGCCTGACTGCTCTGCAAGACTGGAGAGCAGTCGGGTGCAGGTATGTTCCTGGTGAAGGGTGTGTCCGCCTAGGCCCATGAGGGCCAGACACGGGGGCCTCCACTGCCCTCACGGGCCCAGGTTGATTTTCCGTTCATCCCTAGTATTGGTGCCAGATGGTTACTTGTAACATGGACTGGTGGCTTAAGTTCTATCCATGATAGCTTCAGTAGGGTGACCAACTGTCAAGATTTTCCTGGATTTGTCCTGGCTTTTGTTCTATCCTGGGTGTCAGGGGGGATTCTCTGTAATTTTCTATAATGTCCTGGAAAGACACATTTCCCATTTCAAGGCCGCCATTAGCGTGGCGGGAGGGAATGACGTTCTTTCCGGAGGTGTGTCATTCCCCCACCCATCCTGCTCCAATCACGGCCTTAAAGGGAAAAGCATGTCATTCCAGGACATTATAGAAAAGGCCCCGATTAGAGCAGTGGGAGGTGGGAATGACACGCTTTTCCCTCCTCTGCCCCAATTAGGTCCTTTAAGGTGGCAGGGGGGAACAACATGCTTTCCAGAGGCCCTGGAAAGCCATTTTCCCATCCCTCCCACTAGGTGTCCTCTTTTGGGGTTTCCCAAATACGGTCAACCTAAACTCCTGTTGCATATGCTGCATGTGGCCATTATAGGGAACAGTCAAATCTGGGACTTTGGTCCAATTCTCTCCCACTGGCAGCCAACCAACTCCAAGGTAGTGGTGAAGATGGAACGAACCGCAATGCAGAGTAACATACCATAGGTATATTTCCAAAATAATGCATCTCTTAAAAGAGTGGCCATTGGCAGTCATAATGTCGGAGCTCGAGTGAACATGGAAAGCTCTCAAAACAACACGTTCTACCAAATGCTTGTTTGTTTATTTAATGGGGCTTGTTCCCTGTGTGTTTACTTTGATGTCAGCTGGAAGCTCAGGACACGCTTTAGAACATTTATATCCTTCCTTGCCTTTGAGTATACCTTGATGTGATTTTAGGCTCCTCCTATCACTGAAGCTCTTTCCGCACTCTGAGCATTGATAGGGCTTCTTCTCCCTCGTGTGGATTCTTTGATGGGATTTAAGGTGTGAACCATGACTAAAGCTCTTTCCACACTCTGCACATTTATATGGCTTCTCCCCTGTGTGGTTTCTTTGATGTACGACAAGACTTATGTTCTGGCTGAAGCTTTTCCCACACTCCAAACATTTGTAAGGCTTCTCCCCTGTGTGGATTCTTTGGTGTGTTTTAAGGACTGACTTACGGATGAAGCTTTTTCCGCAGTCTGGACATTTATAGGGCTTCTCCCCTGTGTGTGTTTTCTGATGGAAAGCAAGGCTTTGACTATGAATAAAAGTCTTACCACACTCTAAGCATTTATAGGGCTTCTCTCCTGTATGCAGTATTTGGTGTGATTTTAGGCTCCTGCTATCAATTAAACTCTTTCCGCACTCTGAGCACTTGTAGGACTTCTCCCCGGTGTGGATTCTTTGATGTAAGTTAAGGTGTGTGTTGCGATGAAAGCTCTTACCGCATACAGAGCATTTATAGGGCTTTTCACCTCTGTGGATCCTGTGATGGGAGTTAAGGTGGGACCTCCGACTGAATTGCTTTCCACACTCTGAACATGTATAGGGCTTCTCCCCTGTGTGGATTCTTAGATGCAATTTGAGATATTGACTTTGACGGAAACTCTTTCCGCACACCAAACATTTACAAGGATCCTCTCCCGTGTGGAATCTCTGATGCAAGTTCAGGTCTGAGCTGCAACTAAATTTCTTTCCACACTGCAAACATTTATGTGCTTTCTCTTCTGTGCGATTTCTTTGAGGATTAGTCAGGGAAACCTGCTGACTGACGCTCTCTCCAAACTCAGAGCATTTCAACAGTTTCTCCTTGTTGGGTACATTCCTATTGCTTTCTTCACAACATACTTTTAGTATTGGAATTTTGAGGAAGTCATCCCCTTCAAAAGTAATGGATTTGTTTCCCCGATTCTGTTTTTCTTCAGTTCTTGATCTCTGTTGTTCACTCTCTTTATTGTTCTCCTTGCCATCATCTGAAGGAATCAAAAGAGAAATCTGATCTGGGAAGAACGGATCTTCAAATCAGGTGGAAAAACCCAATGAAAGCCTTCCCTCTCCTCTGAAGCACCACCGCTAGATGGGCAAAATTGCCCGTCTAGCAGAAATGCAAGGTGGCTGGAGCAGGGAGGTGAAGATTGCCTCTACTGTCCTTCCACACTGCACTGGATACTCGACAGCCTCCAAGGAATGAAAGAATGAAAAGACAAAACTGATTGGGGAAGAATGGATCTTCAAATCATGGAGCAAAACCCAATGAACTGCTGTTAGCAATATAAGAACAGGCCACCATTACAAAAACAGAGGTATTGAATTCTATAGTTTAACTCTTAATTCCATAGTTTAACTCCTTTTAGCTGTCCTTCATTGCCTTGCAGGGAATTTTACAGTACTGGTCACCACACCTAAAAAAAAGTTATTGTAGAGCTGGAAAAGGTGTAGAAAAGGGCAACTAAAATGATTGCTGGAGCATCTCCCTTATGAGGGAAGGTTGCAACAGCTGGGACTGTTTAGCTTGGAAAAAAGGAGGCTGAGGGGAGACCTAATAGAGGTGCACAAAATTATAGTAATAGTAATAATAATAATAATAATAATAATAATAATAATAACGATTTATTTCTTACCCGCCTCTCCATCTGGATCGAGGCGGGGAACACCATACATGGTGTGGAGAACGTGGAGAGGGAGACATTTTTCTCCCTCTCCCATCACACTAGAACCCAAAGCGGACACATCCCATGAAGCTGACTGCTGCGAGCATCAGGACAGAGAAAAGGAAGGACTTCTTCACGTAGCGCATAGTTCAGCTCTGGAAAACACTACCCCAAGGTGTAGCAATGGCCACCCATTTGGATGGCATTAAAAGCGGTCTGGATAATTCCTGGATTAGGCTATCAGAGGCTACTAGTCCTCATGGTTATGCACTATTTCCAGTATCAGAGGCAGTAAGCCTGTATACACTAGTTGCTAGTGGGGGTGCTGTTGCACCGTGTCCTGCTTGTGGGTCCCTGGTTGAGAGCCGTTTGGCCACTGTGTGAACAGAGTGCTGGACCAGATGGACCCTTGGTCTGATCCAGCAGAACTCTCCTTACCATCTTAGACCATCTCACTCTGCTCAATGTCCAGGTCTTCCTCCAACAACCAAGTCTTATAGCAGCTATAAGAAGGCAAAAAGTTAAGGTTGCCAGCTCAGGAGAGGATCAGGTGAGTGTTTGACCAAAAAAATTTAAATACATCCCTTCGTGGGCTTCAGCTGGAATAGCAACTAATACTTTGGGAGAACAATGAAGTATCTCAAGAACATACAATGTCCTCAATGACATTCAGTCTGTGCACCGATGAAGACAAAGTGTAGCCACAACTTCTCCTTTTGAGGAGCTACCAGCCAATGGAAAGAGAGAGCCTTACCTAGAGAAGCCAAATTCCCATAATTCTCCTTCATGACTTCCATGTGCAGAGCCTTCTGGTCCGGATCCAGCAGAGCCCACTCCTCCTCCGAGAAATGCACAGCCACCTCCTCGAAGGTCACTGGACCCTGAAAGAAGGAGCAAACATCTTGTCCTAGCAACTAACATCGCAATAAATACAGTACAGGTGAGGTGGCCAGAGGATTCAAGGATTCCTCACTCATGTGCAAAGCCTTTTTGCTCTGCAGCTTGCACTGAAGGAAAGAAGGAGATCCTTTAAGGCCCAGGGAGATTTCCAGGAGATCCCTGATGATCCTTCCCCTACCTGCTCTGACTGTACAGCAATATTATGTCTGCCACCCCAAAAGGAGCAAGGCCTAAACGGAGTCCCCATTGCCATTCCACTCTCTCCAAATGTCATTCCGTTTCCTAAGAAGAAGACAAAAAGGGTGGGAGGGTATTATATAATTTATGGACACGTTTCAGTTTAGTTCCATGAACGAAATTGTTGTTATTACTAGGACTGTGCACTGCCTTGGGCCGAATCCCCGAAACCGAGGCGAGACGGGCTGATTTGGCCCACCTCGCCTCGATTCCGAATCAGTTCTGGGTCAGCCCGAAGCATGCTGAAGCAGATTGGCACCGAAGCTTCGGGGCGCCTCGGGCCACTTCAAAGCAGCACTGGGCCCTCCCTCCCGCTGTCCTGGGAAAGAGGGCAGTGAGTCCATTGGACTCACCTCCCTCTCCCGGCTCTCTCCACTCACCTGCTGCCACATTGCCGGCACCCGCCACATCACCGCCCGCCACCATCGCCAGCACCCGTCGCATCGCCCGCCACAACCAGGAAACGTGGCGCTCCAATGCGAACCAGGCTACAATTTCAAGATATTGTGGGAGTTCTGTTTAGTAAATCTATGGCCATGACCATAGATTTATTAAACAGAGCTCCCGCGATAGCTTGAGATCACAGCCTGGTTCTCATTGGAGCGCTGCGTTTCCTGGTCACGGCAAGCGATGTGGCGGGAAGTGACAATGTGGCGGTAGGTGAGCGGGGAGAGCCAGGAGAGGGAGGTGAGTCCAAGGGACCTGCAAGGCCAAGTCACCTCAGGGGGCCCAAATCTCGCCTCGGCTTCGACACCGAGGCGAGGTGGGTAATCCCCGAAGCACCCCAAGTCGAATCAGCGTGTTTCAGGGGCTCCAAAATGGCATCTGAGGCGAATCGGGAACATGCACAGCCCTAGTTACTATTGCCTCATTAACCAATGTATTATTATTATTATTATTATTATTATTATTATTAAATAATATCTCTTTCTCGCTCATGGCGGTTTTTCTAGACAGACGTGGCAGGCTTTGCCAAGTCTTTTACAGATTTTCCTGATAATTGAGCATGTTTTAAGTATGACTGCTTTCTGGATGTTGGTGTGGATGCATTTTAGTATGCCTAGTTTCTGAAGGTTTTCTGTAAAAATAATTTGATGTGATGCCGGTAGCTGATGTGACTAACAGGATAATTGTGACCTTTTCCTGTTGCCATGGTTCTTTAACTTCCATAGCCAGTGGTGTATATTTGTCTCTCTTTTCGTTCTCCTTTTCTACAACATTTTTGTCATTAGGTATTGCTAAGTCGATGAGGTAAGTGGGTTTTTTTTTCTTTTAGTCTATAACTGTTATGTCTGGTTGGTTGCACAGTATTCTTTTGTCCATATGAATTGTTCTGTTCTAAGATGATGAATGCCCCCCCCCCACTACCAACATTTCCGGCTGCATTAAAAAAAAAAAGTTTAAACCAATCAATGTGCTGATTTGAATGTTTAAACTTTTAATCTAATGAAACCAAACTCCTTTTTAAATTTGTTAGAGACTAAAGAGAGATATCTCCTTCCCACAGAGGATCCAGGAGAACATCAAAGCAGCCCATAGATTTCAGGCACATTTGAGAGAGAAAGACCATGCTAAGTTCAGCGCCATTTATCCTTACCAAGTGAGGTGGCATCTCCATCAGCTTCCTCAACTGCCCACCTGAGCAGAAGCCTCTGCCTGGAGTCCTCTGGCTCTGGGATCTCTGTGGCCATATTTGAAGGCTCCTGCACCTGAAGCAGGACAGAGGGGTCCAGTAAGGAAGATAATTTAGGGAAGGAATGGGGCAGGCCAAGGCCAAGGGGAGCATTGAATTGGTTTCCCTTTGGGTCCTTGGAACGTGGAATGGTAGCTGCAGTTGTATGGACTGGTTCCCCTCTGTTTGGCACTGTTTGGGCCTCACCTTGAGTATTGCATCCAGTTCTGGGCACCACACTTCAAGAAGGATGCAGACAAGCTGGAGGGGGTTCAGAAGAAGGCAATGAGGATGATCAGGGGTCTGGAAACAAAGCCCTATGAGGAGAGACTGAAAGAACTGGGCATGTTTAGCCTGGAGAGGAGAAGACTGAGGGGAGACATGATAGCACTCTTCAAATACTTGAAAGGTTGTCACATGGAGGAGGGCCAGGATCTCTTCTCGATCATCCCAGAGTGCAGGACACGGAATAATGGGCTCAAGTGACAGGAAGCCAGATTCCGGCTGGACATCAGGAAAAACTTCCTGTCTGTTAGAGCAGTACGACAATGGAACCCATGACCTAGGGAGGTGGTGGGCTCTCCCACACTAGAGGCCTTCAAGAGGCAGCTGGGCAACCATCTGTCAGGGATGCTTTAAGGTAGATTCCTGCATTGAGCAGGGGGTTGGACTCGATGGCCTTAGAGGCCCCTTCCAGCTCTACTATTTATGATTCTATGATTTCTCAATCTCCTTGAACTTGTGTTGCCATCTAAATTATCATGCCTTCCAAGCCTTGTAACACACTCCTAGGTATGTCTTTCACAGGTGAGCACATAAGAACATAAAAGCCCTGCTGGATCAGACCAAGGGTTCATCTAGTCCAGCACCCTGTTCACACAGTGGTCAACCAGATGTTGACCAGGAACCCACTATCAAAGGCAGTAAGGCTATATACACCAGTTGCTGGGGAACTTGGGTAGGAGAGTGCTGTTGCACCATGTCCTGCTTGTGGTTCCTTGGTCAACAACTGTTTGGCCACTGTGTGAACAGAGTGCTGGACTAGATTGGACCCTTGGTCTGATGCAGCATGCCCCTCCTTACATTCTTAACCATTCTTTGGATGATATTGAGCCCCTGGCAACTATCAGGATGAACTGCTCTCACCTGCTCTTCCTTCTTCATATCCTCCGTCTGGCTCAGGAGGAAGCCTTCCGCCAGGGCCACCGCCTGGGAACTGGTCTCCGCTCCACACTCTCTGACCCAGCTCTCCATTTCCAGGGGCAGGACAGCCAGGAGCTGCTCCAGGACCACCAGGTCCAGCATTTGAGCTTTTGTGAGCCTTCCTGGCTTCAGCCACTGGCGGCAAAGGTGGTGGAGACGGCTGCAAACCTCTCGGGGGCCCTTGGCCTCCTGGTAACAGGACCCCCTGAAGCGCTGGCACTGTACATCTGAGCCGCTGCTGCTCCCACCCAAGTCTTCCTGCACTTTTCTTTCCCAGAGCTCCTCACTGCTTCCCGTCCCAATCTCACGGGGTCCCTTCCGCGCCTCGGTCCCAGCTCCTTCTTGCTTTTCCATCTTGACTTCCTGCTCCATCTCCACCTCCAGCAGGACTCCCAGGAACCCCTTTTCCTCCGCTACCAAATTCTTCCGCTAGGCAAGGGCTGGTAGAACCCGAGGAGCGGAGGAAGCCACGTTTGGCAAAGATCTCGCTTCCTCCTCTGCGCACCTATCCAGTACCTCGGGGGATGCTTTCCTGAGCTGCCCTGGTCCACCACAGTGGTGTCGGTTTACCCTTTCTTCCCACCCAACCCCAGAGCCATCTGCCAGATCCCTCCTAGGCTATGAACGACAATAGGCTTGAATCCAGTGTCGTGGCTTCCAAGTTCACAGTCCTCAAGACAGTACAGCCAAGCCCGCTCTGGCTTAGCAGAGAGGGAGAAAAGACCTATGAGATGTGCGTCCCCCAAAAAGGCCTCTTTCCCTTTCGTGGGTTCCTCTCCCACCGGTCCAGAGCGGCTCTCCTACCTTTTCTGTTGTCCCCCGTGTCTGGCTCGGCAGGTCCCCTCCTGCTCTGCCCTCACCTCTCCCTGCCTGACAGTCCCTGGAGCTGCCTTTGCACCAAAAATACACTTTGAACGCGCAGGAGGACTTGGAGAGGAGGGGTCCCCCCATCTCTGATGGAAGAGGAAGTGGGCGTTTCGTTGCCTTTCTAGGCCTCCTGGCTCTCTCGCTCTCTCTCTCTCCCCCCCCCCTCCCTACCTCCCCGTTAACCCTGAACAGCTTGGCCAGAGCTGGGTTTGGGTGAAGGAAGGGAAACAGAGGCAGTGGAGGCGGGTGGCTCCGATGTCAGTGGGGCTGCGAATCCGCTCAGGGTTTCAGTCCGAACCAGCCAGAACTCTAAAGGAGCTGCCTGAAAATGCTTAAGCCTATCTCTCAAATGGTTTCAGCACCTTGGAGAGCTCCTTTAGGGTTCTGAGTGAAACCCGGAGTGGATTCACAGCCCAGCCGATAACGGAGCCACCAGCCTCCACTGAACTGATGGAGACCACAGAGGGAGAGGGAGAGAAAGAGAGAGAGAAAGAAAGAAAATGCAGGCAGGAGAGAGAGGGAGGACGGGTAGGCGGCTCTGGATGAGGGCAGGAGATGCCTTCTCTATCCTGGGGGTGGTGCTATGGGGGGCAGGGGGCAAGCACCTCCCCAACAAGGAGCTCCCCCACTTAAGGTGGCCATATGAAAAAGAGGACAGGGCTCCTGTATCTTTAACAATTGTATTGAAAAAGGAATTTCAGCAGGTGTCATTGTTATGCATGCAGCACCTGGTGAAATTCCCTCTTCGTCACAACAGTTAAAGCTGCAGGAGCCCTGCCCTCTTTTGTATCTGGTCAAGAGGGCAGGGCTCCTGCAGCTTTAACTGTTGTGATGAAGAGGGAATTTCACCAGGTGCTGCATGCATACAAAGGACACCTGGTGGAATTCATTTTTCTCTACAACTGTTAAAGATACAGTAGTCCTGTCCTGCTTTTCATATGGTCACCCTAGGTTAAGCACTTTGAGCTAAGCATGATAGTTTAGCGTGTTGTGTGAACCATTCCTAACCATGGTGGCTACATAACCATGATTTAAACATGGGGCCTATTCACTTTAAGCCATGGTTAGGCAGGTAACCTTTTTGCAGCAAATGGGTAGTGAGCATTTTTAAACCGTGCTTATGTAGCCATCATGGCAAGGAACACTTGCTTAAGCCATCATGTTTAGCTCAAAACACTTAGCCACCATGACTTAGTGTGCCGTCTGAACAGGGTCTATGAGAAAAGGATGAGACAACTAAGAGAGCTCCATCCTGTGGCCTAACTATGGCTTAGCATGTTGTCTGAACAGGCCCACAGTCTTATCTCTAGATGACTTGGGAGGTTTTCACTCCTAACCAAGCACCAGAAAAGCAATTAATTTCCCAAGCTGAAATGCTTTGTGAACCTGCGAGAGGCCAACTAAAATATCTGCTCTTCAAGGGCCCTACTTTGGTGAGCTGAAGCCTGCTAAAAGCTGCTCACTATGTCAGACTACATTAGCTTCTGATCAAGCATATAAAAGGACAAGTCCTGTCGAACAAGTATCAGCATGGGTTCTGCAAAGGAAAGGCCTGTCTCACTAACCTTTTAATGTCTTCTGAGATTGTCAACAAGTACATGGGTTACACGGACTTGTAAAAGGCTTTTGACAAAGTTCTTTTCTAAAGGCTCCTGAGCTAGGCAGACCAGATAAAATCCAGCTCAGGGCTCATGTAACTTTAACAGTTGTAGAGAAAAGGGAATTTCAGCCAGTGTCATTTGTATGCAATTAGTTCCTGGTGCAATGCCCTCTTCATCACAACAGTTAAAGTTGCAGGGGCCCTGCCTTATTTTGTATATGGTCACTCTAGTATAGCGCATGCACCTTTAACTGTTGTGATGAAGAGGGAATATCACCAGGAACCAATTGCATACAAATGACACTGGCTGAAATTCCCTTTTCTCTACAACTGTTAAAGTTACATGAGCCCTGAGCTGGATTTTATCTGGTCAGCCTATCCTGAGCAAACTTAGCAGTTATGGGATAAGAGGAGAAGGAAAGGGTTTCCACACATTTAGTGAAAATCCCGCAGCCTTACCATGGCTATCTCTTCCGCAGACTTTCCGTGTTTTATTACAGGCAAAATACATGTGCTCCCCCCTCGTTTTTGCCAGTTCCCTCCCATATGTTTCATTGATACCACCAGGAGATGGTGCTGCTTTATCACATGGTTTAGGTTTATTACCGCATTTTCATTTTTAAATGGTGGATTATCCCTTGATAACAATGCAAGAGACATCAGAAGTTGATGACATCATGAAAAGGACACAAGAACTTCCATGAGTGAACAATCATGAGTGAGATCATAGATTAGCAGAGTTGGAAGGGGCCTATAAGGCCATCAAGTCCAACCCCCAGCTCAATGCAGGAATCCACCTTAAAGCATCCCTGGCAGATGGCTGTCCAGCTGCCTCTTGAAGGCCTCTAGTGTGGGAGAGCTCATCATCACCCTAGGTCATTGTTTCTATTGCTGTACCGCTCTAACAGTCAGGACGTTTTTCCTGATATCCAGCCGGAATCTGACTTCCTGTAACTTGAGCCAGTTATTATATTTGAATATTTTTTTTTGTTTTTGTGAATTGCCCAGAAAGTTTCAGCTGTTGGGAAGTATAGAAATGCAATAAACATATAATGATTATAATAATGAATATCTAAAGAAATATATGCTCACTATGGATGTATGGATTTTGTTAAATCCATTCCATCTTTGTTTCTCAGGTTGTCAAGTGTCTTTCCTTGCCTATTCATTGATAAAATCAGATTTTTTAAAACCAGAACTTGGACAGCGCTAATGCACACCTGAACTATCATACTAATCTCCATTAATTGCTGTGCATTAGCACTCATGTGCATTAACTAATGTGGATTTGCGCATTTGTGAAGTGTGTATTAGTGTTAATACCCCAAAAGTGAAAAGCCAGCTTGCAAGACCATGGAGTCGGTGTGGCTCAAACAAAAGCCCCCACACACACACCCCCATGGGAATCCAGAGTTCAGATTAACAGAAACCCAAATGCATATTAATCTGTCGCAGCTTTCCGACAACCCTATGAAAGAGCACTTAAGTTCGTTTACGGAATTTGTTGCCACAAGATAATTCATTCCCAGAGGCAGTAAAACTAACGGGGAAATTGTGCAAACGTCATGGCAGACAAGCAAAATGGAGGGGGAAATTGCGCAAATTTCCTGGCAGCGGACATGCATTTCTGCGTACTTGCGCAGGACTGGGGGGTACAATGTGAACACGTTTGGGACACTCTCCACTGTCCTTCTAGTTTTCTATTAAAAAAATAACAGAATTAAAAATCTACCCTGAGGCAGAGGGTGCGGAGAAGGGATGAGGGAAAATGGCAGCAGGGCTAGTGTAATCACGAGGGAAGGTGAGGAATTTGTCACTGTCACCAGCTGCCTCAGAAGCCATTCCCAACAACCCACGATAAAACCGCCCTGCTGGGTTCGAATGTCACGGACGTCACAAAGCCACCCTGAGATCAAGCCACCCTAACCATCCCTACTACGAGCTGTGAGTTCTCAGGGTGGCTCATTTGCGCAAAGCAACCCACGACGGAAAACTTGCTCCAGTCCAGAGGCTTTTGCAAAGGAATTCAGCCAACTGCAGAGCTCCAATTAAAGTTCATTTATTAAAGAGCAAAGACAAAGAGGGGTTCAAAACTGAGAGGTGGATTTTAAAAGAAATGAAACACACATTTTACTAGCTAGCACTTAGTTAGTAGAAAACCTAAAATTGGGTGACCATATGGACAGGAGGACTGGGCTCTTGTATCTTTAACAGTTGTATTGAAAAAGGAATTTCAGCAGGTGTCATTTGTAGGCATGTAGCACCTGGTGAAATCCCCTCTTCATCCCAATAGTTGAAGCTGCCCTCTAGGATGACCAGATACAAAAGAGGGCAAGGCTCCTGCAGCTTGAAATGTTGGGCTGAAGAGGGAATCTTGCCAGGTGCTGCATGCCTATAAATGGCACCGGCTGAAATTCCCTTTCTACACCGTTAAAAATACAAAAGCCCTGTCCTCCTTTTCATACGTTCACCTTATGGTTCACAACAAGATCTTGACCAGATGCAAAAGAGAGCAGGGCTCCTGCAGCTTTAACTGTTGTGATGAAGAGAGGATTTCACCAGGTGCTGCATGCGTACAAAGGACATCTGCTGAAATCCCCTTTTCAATACGACTGTTAAAAGATACAGGAGCCCAGTCCTCCTTTCCATAGGGTCACCCTACCTAAAATCCGTATAACAACTCACATATAAGAGCAGCTTAGAGACAGAGCCTGTGTTCTATGGGCTGAAGTGTAAAAAAAAAAACACAAGAGTGTTCCTCTGAACTATCAAGAATAGGCAGCTAGAATAATTATAGGCAGGCCTGGGTAAAATAGAGCCGGCAAAACAAAACAAAAGCTATCTCCCAAAATCATGCTTTTTTATGGAAGGCTCCCAGAAAGACAACAACGATCCAATGAACGTACAAGCCAGAAAAAGCAGGCTGTCCAGAGTTCCAGGGGCTTCAGCCAACCTCGCATTCAAAAGGCTGAGGAGCTGAGGCGCTGCAAGAGCTTGACCCCAACCTCACAACCAATATAGGGAGAAGTTTCAAAAATGAAGCCATCTTGGTTTACAAAAAGATGCCTTGAGCAGACAGCTGTACACGTGCATCTCTGTTTGCGGCAGTCTGGACTCATATCGTCACCAGGGGGAGTCCATGTTTATTCATCACAGGCGAGCAGGGGGTTTCTCAGTCGCAAGGTGGGTAGACCTGCTGTCAGATGCCGGCTCCATCTGAATTCCATGCCGATGGAAGTTTCGATCCCATTTTGAACTAGGGGTGTGCATCGGATCGGATCCGATCCACGATCCGAATCCGATCCGACCCAAAATCGGGAAAATCCGATCCGATCCGATCCGATCCGACCAACCTCCGATCCGATCCGATCCGATCCGATGAGGTCCGATCCGGATCGGACGCCATTTTGAATGCTTTTTCGCATAGCCAAGTATTGTTTTACAAAAACGCCTATAACTTTTTCATTTTTAAAGATAGAAGGATGAAACTTGGGGACATTGTAGACTGGTTAGGGATAGTTATCTGTGAGAAATTTCAGAAAGATTGGTGCATGCGTTTTGTGGCAATTAATTTTTTAATAAATACCCAGGAATGCTTATAACTTTGTCATTTTTAAAGTTACAAACATGAAACTTTGCCACATTGTAGGAGGTACCTTGGGACCTATGTGTGTGAAATTTCAGAAACATAGGTGCTTGCCTTGTGTGGCAATTAATTTTAGAAAAATGGGTAGTAGTGGGGTAAATACAGTTACGCCTCCCATTTTTTTATTTTTTAAGATACAAACAGGAAACTTGGGCACATTACAGATACCACTTGCCTTGATATGTGAGTGAAATTTCAGAAACATTGGAGCTTGCCTTGTGTGGCAATTAAGTTTTGAAACAATGAGGAAAGAAACACCTATAACTTTGTCATTTTTAAAGTTACACACATGAAACTTTGCCACATTGTAGGTGGTACCTTGGGACCTATGTGTGTAAAATTTCAGAAACATAGGTGCTTGCCTTGTGTGGCAATTAATTTTAGAAAAATGGGTAGTAGTGGGGTAAATACAGTTACGCCTCCCATTTTTTTAGTTTTGAAGATACAAACAGGAAACTTGGGCACATTACAGGGAACACTTCACTTGATATGTGTGTAAAATTTCAGAAACATTGGTGCTTGCCTGGTGTGGCAATTAATTTTTGAAACAATGAGGGATTCATTGGACAGCACTTGCCCATAAGGATTCATTGGACAGTACTTTCCCATAGGGAATCATTGCATTGCACTTTCCCATAGGGAATCATTGCATTGCACTTTCCCACTGAGAAATACAGTTATGCCTCCCACATTTTTATTTTTGAAGATACAAACAGGAAACTTGGGCACATTGTAGACTGGTTAGGGATAGTTATCTGTGAGAAATTTCAGAAAGATTGGTGCATGCGTTTTGTGGCAATTAATTTTTTAATAAATACCCAGGAATGCCTATAACTTTGTCATTTTTAAAGTTACACACATGAAACTTTGCCACATTGTAGGAGGTACCTTGGGACCTATGTGTGCTAAATTTCAAAAACATAGGTGCTTGCCTTGTATGGCAATTAATTTTAGAAAAATGGGTAGTAGTGGGGTAAATACAGTTACGCCTCCCATTTTTTTATTTTTTAAGATACAAACAGGAAACATGGGCACATTACAGGGAACACTTCACTTGATAGGTGTGTAAAATTTCCGAAAGCTGGGTCCAGGCATGTGGTGGCAATTAATTTTTGAAACAATGAGGAAAGAAACGCCTATAACTTTTTTATTTTAAAAGTTAGAAGTCTGAACATTGCTCACTTTGTAGATGGGTTAGGGGTAGATATGTGTCAGAAATTTCAGAATGATAGGTCCAGGCATTTGATGGCTATGGAATTTTTAGATTAAATGTTTCAAAAAATGTTCCACAGAGGCCAGGTCTTCCTTTCCTCCCCCTCCCGCTTCCCGCGAAGAAAAGGAAACACTGTCTCGTCTCGATCCCTTTGATCCTTGCTAGTATCCATTACAGGGCTCGTGTCTGCTTTCCTACTTTCACTTTTTTACTCAAGCAGACACGAGCCCTGTAATGGATACTAGCAAGGATCAAAGGGATCGAGACGAGACAGTGTTTCCTTTTCTTCGCGGGAAGCGGGAGGGGGAGGAAAGGAAGACCTGGCCTCTGTAGAAATTTTTTTGAAACATGTAATTTAAAAATTCCATAGCCATCAAATGCCTGGACCTATCATTCTGAAATTTCTGACACATATCTACCCCTAACCCATCTACAAAGTGAGCAATGTTCAGACTTCTAACTTTTAAAATAAAAAAGTTATAGGCGTTTCTTTCCTCATTGTTTCAAAAATTAATTGCCACCACATGCCTGGACCCAGCTGTCTGAAATTTTACACACCTATCAAGTGAAGTGTTCCCTGTAATGTGCCCATGTTTCCTGTTTGTATCTTAAAAAATAAAAAAATGGGAGGCGTAACTGTATTTACCCCACTACTACCCATTTTTCTAAAATTAATTGCCATACAAGGCAAGCACCTACGTTTTTGAAATTTCACACACATAGGTCCCAAGGTACCACCTACAATGTGGCAAAGTTTCATGTGTGTAACTTTACAAATGACAAAGTTATAGGCATTCCTGGGTATTTATTAAAAAATTAATTGCCACACAAGGCAAGCACCTACGTTTCCGAAATTTCATACACATGGGTCCCAAGGTACCACCTACAATGTGGCAAAGTTTCATGTGTGTAACTTTAAAAATGACAAAGTTATAGGTGTTTCTTTCCTCATTGTTTCAAAAATTAATTGCCACACAAGGAAAGCTCCAATGTTTCTGAAATTTCACTCACATATCAAGGCAAGTGGTACCTGTAATGTGCCCAAGTTTCCTGTTTGTATCTTAAAAAATAAAAAAATGGGAGGCGTAACTGTATTTACCCCACTACTACCTATTTTTCTAAAATTAATTGCCACACAAGGCAAGCACCTATGTTTCTGAAATTTCACACACATAGGTCCCAAGGTACCTCCTACAATGTGGCAAAGTTTCATGTTTGTAACTTTAAAAATGACAAAGTTATAAGCATTCCTGGGTATTTATTAAAAAATTAATTGCCACAAAACGCATGCACCAATCTTTCTGAAATTTCTCACAGATAACTATCCCTAACCAGTCTACAATGTCCCCAAGTTTCATCCTTCTATCTTTAAAAATGAAAAAGTTATAGGCGTTTTTGTAAAACAATACTTGGCTATGGGAAAAAGCATTCAAAATGGCGTCCGATCCGGATCGGACATCTGGTCCGATCCGATCCGACCAGCCTCCGATCCGATCCGATCCGATCCGACCCCCCAGGTCCGATTCCGATCCGCTATCCGATCCGATCCGGGGGGTCAGTGCACATCCCTATTTTGAACATTGAAAGAGTTGGCCCCTTACTGCCTCGGATACTGAAATTTAACTCATTCAAAAAGAAGGGTTGTGTTCCACTTGAAGACCTTCCCACGTTTCACTCATTGCTAGGATCTACAGGTTTCCCCACTGTGTGCATCCGTTCGTGCGATTTAAGGCTTCTGCTATGACGGAAGTTCATTCCACACTCTAAGCATTTGAATGGATTCTCCCCTGTGTGGATTCTTTGATGCGATTTAAGATGCGTGCTATGACTGAAGTTCTTTCCACACTCTGAACATTGGTAGGGCTTCTCTCCGGTGTGAATTCTTTGATGGATTTTAAAGTGTGTGCTGTGACCAAAACTCTTTCCACACTCCGAGCATGTATAGGGCTTCTCCCCTGTGTGGATTCTTTGATGTCGTTTAAGGGGCGCACTGTGACTGAAACTCTTTCCACATTCTGAACATTGGTAGGGCTTCTCCCCTGTGTGGATTCTTTGATGTCTTTTAAGGGGCGCACTTTGACTGAAGCTCTTTCCGCACTCAGAGCATGTGTAGGGCTTCTCCCCTGTGTGGATTCTCTGATGCACTTTAAGGATTCTGCTATCACTGAAGCTCTTTCCACACTCTGAACATTTATAGGGCTTCTCCCCAGTATGAGTTCTTTGATGTCTTTTAAGGAGCGTGCTCTGATTGAAGCTCTTTCCACACTCTGAGCATGTATAGGGCTTCTCACCAGTATGGATTCTATGATGTAACTGAAGATCTGACATGCGCCGGAACTGCTTCCCACACTCAGAACATTGATGTGGCTTCTCCCCTGTGTGAATTCTTTGATGCATTTTAAGGTGTGTGCTCCGACTGAAGTTCTTTCCACATTCTAAGCATTTGCACGGCTCCTCCCCTGTGTGGATTCTTTTATGCGCATTAAAATGGGAACTATGACGGAAACTCTGTCCGCACTCTAAACATTTATACGGCTTCTCTCCTGTGTGGATTCGTTGATGTGATTTAAGATCTGTGTTGCGATTAAAGCACTTTCCACATTCAGCACATTTATATGGCTTCTCACCAGTATGAATTCTTTGATGTGACTGAACGTCTGACTTGCGACTAAATTTCCTTCCACACACTGAGCATGTGTAGGGCTTCTCCCCTGTGTGAATTCTTTGATGTCTTTTAAAGTGAGTGCTCTGACTGAAGCTCTTTCCACATACGGAGCAGTTATATGGTTTTTCACCTGTGTGAATTCTTTGATGTGCACTGAAGTGTGAGCTCTGGCTGAAACTTTTCCCACACACAGAGCACGTATAGGGCTTCACCCCAGTGTGGATCCTTTGATGTGAACTAAAGTGTGAGCTCTGACTGAAACTTTTCCCACACACAGAGCATTTATAGGGCTTCAACCCTGTGTGAATTCTTTGATGTGATTTAAGATACGTGCTCTGCGAGAAGCTCTTTCCACACACCAAACATTTATAGGGTTTCTCCCCAGTGTGTGTTCTTTGATGCAAGTTAAGATCTGACCTGGAACTGAATTGCTTTCCACACTCAGAGCATTTATAGGGCTTCTCCTCTCTGTGATTTATCTGATGCCTTTTAAAGTTTGAGCTCCAGCAGAAGCTTTTTCCACATTCTAAACATTTATAGGGCTTCTCCCCTGTGTGGATTCTTTGATGAAAAGTCAGGCTTATGCTGTGACTGTAACTCTTTCCGCACTCCAAGCACTTATAGGGCTTCTCCCCTGTATGAACTCTTTGATGCCATTTAAAGCTTATAGTATGACTGAAACTCTTGTCACACTCGGAGCATTTATAGGGCTTCTCCCCTGTGTGGATTCTCTGATGGGATTTAAGATATGGGCGGTGACAAAAGGATTTCCCGCACACTAAACATTTATACGGCTTCTCACCTGTGTGTATTATATGATGCCTTTTAAGCCTTCTGCTATCACTGAAACTCTTTCCACACACCGAGCATGTAAAGGGCTTCTCCCCTGTGTGAACCCTTTGATGCAATTTAAGGTCCGAGCTGCGTCTGAATTGCTTTCCACACTCAGAGCACTGATAGGGCTTCTCCCCTGTGTGGATTTTTCGATGTCTTTTAAGGTTTGAGTGCCAATTGAAGCTTTTTCCGCACTCTGGACATTTATAAGTCCTCTCCCAGGGGCGGCTTCTTTGATATAAGGTAGGACTGATGCTATGACCGAATTGCCTTCCATATGCCAAACTTATATATGTTTTCTCTGCCGTGTGAATTCTTTGATGTACATTGAGGACTGTTCTCCGACAGAAGCTCTTTCCACATTCTGAGCATTTATATGGCTTCTCGCCAGTGTGAATTCTTTTATGTGAGCGAAGATCTGACCTGCGACTGAATTGCTTTCCACACTCCATGCATTTATAGGGTTTTTCCCCTGTGTGGATCCTCTGATGTATTTTAAGGTATGTGCTCCGACTGAAGCTCTTGCCACAGTCTGAACACAGATATGGCTTCTGCCCTGTGTGAATTCTTTGATGTGACTTAAGGTATGAGCTCTGATGGAAGCTCTTTCCACACACTAAACATGCATAGGGCTTCTCCCCTGTGTGGATTCTCTGATGAGAATTAAGGTCTGATTTGCAGCGGAATTGTTTCGCGCACTCCACGCATTTATAGGGCTTCTCCCCTGTGTGGATTCTTTGATGTCTTTTAAGGTTTGAGTTCCAGCAGAAGCTTTTTCCACACTCCAGACATTTATAGGGCTTCTCCCCTGTGGGATTTCTTTCATAAAAGGCGAGGCTTATGCTATGACCGAATCGGTTTTCACTCTCCAAGCACTTATATATTTTCTCTCCTATGTGATGCTCAGTCAGATATATCTGCTGACTTACACTTTTTCCGCAACCGGAGCATATCAACAGCGTCTCCCTGTTGAGAATATTCCCTTTGCTTTCTTCACAACGTTCTTCTAGGATTGGAGTTACAAGCAATTCAGCCCTTTCAAACACAATGGCTTTATTCTCCCCTATCTGGTTTTCTTCCGTTTTCACTCTGTGCTCTTCACCTTCGTCATTGCTCTCCTTTTCAGCACCTGAAGAAATCAAAAGGAAAAGAAAAATGATCCACAATACAAGGGAAGGAACTCAGTCACCTGCTGTTTTGACTTAACTGGAAAAAAATATTTTGAGGAAGATAAGAGGGGAGATGGAGCATTGCCATGGGCAGATCCCCATAAACAGAACATCTTAATCCACTTCTACCTACTGAGGTTAGATGTCTGTGTGTGTGTTTTCCCAGTGTTTTGGAGCAAACCCCGGCGCAACTTCAGCGACTGACCCAATTAGGAAGGCCAGATCTATAAATATAGAGCATGAATGCTGGACAGTGCGCTAGTCCCGGTGCATTGCACACCCCTTTGACACCCCTATATGCTGCAAGCATCAGGAGGATGCCATATATATTTTGACTGATGCTTCTTCCCACCACCACCACCCCCGCCCCCATCGACTTGACACTTGTTCTGTGAAGAAAGAAGCAGTGAAAAAATAAATAGAAGAAGGAATAAAGAGGGAAAGAGATAGACTTGGGTATACATAAGCATTGTTGTGAACTAGCCGGAGAGCTTCAGCCATTGGGTGGTACAGAAATGTAAAAGAATAAATAAGTGACAGTCAAGGTTTGGGATGATATAATTTAGAATGTAAGAATTGCATGTAGGGGGATTATATAGCTGTACATTGATAAGGAACAGATGCCTGGGGTCCTTTCTACACCTAAGGGCCTTCGGGGAGGAGGGGGGATGATCCCAGACTTACCTGCCTCCGGGATCGTCCCCCAGCATACAAATGCCAGCGCGATGTCCCAGAAACAAACAGGGATGTCACAGTCACCATTTTTTTAAAAAAAAAACTGGATCCAGGCACGCAATTGTGTTCCACCGAAAACATAAGTTTTTCTTTAAAAAAAATAAAATAAACCCTGCTCCCCCCACCCAATGTCGCTGGATTTCCCCCAGACCGGCTCCTTCCCTCTTTGCTGACCCCCACTACTCGCAGGGGGGAGGGAAGAAGCCAGGACGGGCGGCCACGTGGTCCTCAAGATGGTCCCAGAACCGCTAGGAAAATGGGGATAACTGGGGAATCAGTTATCCTGGGACAATGGAGGGGTCGTCCCTGCCTGCCCCTGGGATCCCCTGTATGTTATTTGGATGCACAGGGACGACCCAGGGATGACCCTGGGAAAAAAGGCAGGTGTAGACATGGCCTAGGATTAACAGTGCAATCCTATACATGCCTACTCAAAACTTAAGATAGAGAATGAGTAATAGGACCAGAAAGAAAAGGGGGAAATGCATTTACAACAGTCATAGTCAGCTGGCGTTTGCTGAACGGTGTGAGATAGGATTGACACATTAATTGGAAGAGACCCCAAGCAGGATATTGTACTATGAAAGCGGTATATAAAAGGCAGGAGCCACACCAAGCAGGATATAGCGGTATGAAAGTGGTATGTGGTCTGTGTCAATGGGCCCCAACAGTTGTCAGTGCCCTTCAATACCGCTATGAAGCAGTAGTGTGGCTCCTGCCTTTTATATACCGCTTTCATACCGCGTTCATAGTGTAATATCTTGCTTGGCGTAGGTTAGGCCAAAGAAGTAATTAGAAAGTAAGATAACCTTAACAGAAAAAAAAGTGTAAAGCTTTCAGGAGAAATATGAGTTAATTGCAGTAAATGAAATGAAAGAGTTAAATGACAGCAGTGTGTAATTAGACAAACACTTGCAGAATGCAGAATCAAAAACAAATGTTTGCAAAGCCTTAGCAGCACTCGCAAGGAATGACTATATGATAGTGAAACTGGAAGACAGGATTGCAGATTTAGAAAAGATAGGAAGGAAGGAAGGAAGGAAGGAAGGAAGGAAGGAAGGAAGGAAGGAAAAGAAAGATCAATCGATCGATCTGTTGCACTAGATTATTACCATCTGTTTTTTCTTGATCGATCGAGCGATCGATAGATCAAGAAAAAACAGATGTTAATAATCTAGTGCAACATTTGGAAGAATTATGTGTGGCATTAAGAGAAGAATATAATGAACCAGTGTATATAAAAAAAAAGCTTATGAAATTAATTCTGAAATAGACAAAAGAAAAATCTAAACAGAAACGTGGTTTTTTGGAAATAATAATAATTCCAAAGAATAGGTCATGCAGGCAGTATGAAATAATCCATCTATAAAAGCAAATGGGAAAGAACGTCAGTTTTTCCAGCATATTTCGCCTATGGTGATTTTCTTTACTCCCTTAACCCATGCTTTCCCCGAATGCTTTTCTCTACACCTTTACCCCATGGTGGTACAACTGTTCATTTCCCCCAAGATTTTTGAAAAAGTAATAATAACGGGAAAGAATCTAGAACTCCAGAAAGGCCAAGGTTTGAAATGATTCTGGGGGAAATCTAGTTCTACGTAAACGTGGGGCTTCATTTTAATTGGGCAACAGCTAAAAGAGTAAATGGGCAGAGCGGGAGGTGGTGCATGGCCCAAGGCCTAATCTTAACCTGCCGGTTATCCCGGGGTCAGCTCGAGGTCATCCTGTGCATCCAAATGACGCACAGGGGATCCTGGGGTCAACCGGGGACGACCTCTCAGTAGTCCCGGGATAACTAGGAACGCGGTTTTCCTGATTTCCCCCACGGTTCCGGGACAACCCGAGGACCGGGGGGCGGTGTGGCGAGCGCTCCAGGGTCCTCTCTCCTCCCCGTGAGCAGCGGGGCTCTTCAACGGGCAGCATTTTTGCCATCCCCAGGACAGCTCTCAGCATATTGCTCCACCATTGTAGGGACTTAAAATGGCAGCTCCTAGCCACCTGGCAATGCAGAAGAAGGGGGCCAGCGATGGGCACATTGCCTGGGGGCTCCATCAAGCGTGGAATTAGCCTGTGGATTGACTTCCCATCCCATAAAAGCTCTTACGAAAGAAGAGAACTAGGAAGGAGGGAGGCCCTGCGGGATGGACATGAACATACCACCAGAAAAGGGAAGCCGGTCCTGGATGAATTAAAATGCAATCCAACACAATCCCCAGCCCTCCCGGGAACCCTCCCTGAAGCCAACAGCCTCACAACACACCTGAGCAGCTACCGGCCGATCCTTCTCCGTCGGCTGGATCCAGGACAAATGGATCTTCCCCTCCTTCCAGCCAGGAGATGAGACCAGGCTTGGGAGCTTTGTTGGGGGGAAGCAAACAGACGGATTAGTTGTGATCACAAAATATCCAGGCCTCCGAAAGCAGCCTCTTCCTGTGCCCTTCTCCTAGGAGGCAAGACGAAGAAAGGGCACGTTCTTCAATCGAAATCTTCCACACAGCATGTAATGGAAACTCTGGCACCCGCCCGGCGTTTACGTGTCACAACATTAGGTCGAAATGCAGGATGGAAGATCCATCATGGAGGTGAGGCCAGTCAAGTTTCTTTCGGCCACATCTCAGCACAGCACCTCCTCCCTGTATACACCAGAAGTCCACATCCTGGTATATACAAGCTGTGTCCTCCAAATATGTCGGGCCACATCCCAGTATGTCGGGGCATTGACCAGGCTGGCTGGGGCTGATGGGGATTGAAGTCCAAAATATCAGGAGGGAGCCGGGTTGTAGAAGGCTGGGATACACTGATGGGGACTGAAGCGGCAGTGAGACTGAGGTCTTAAGGCCGCCGGGGATAGTTCAAGACATCCAATTTCCCAAACAAGACAAAGGAACACATGAATGGTCGGAACACCAGCATCCACAGTGGAATTCATTAACAGCAAGGCTAGGGAGGGTGGCCATTGGTGAGTGATGGATGTTCCTCACCAACATCCAGGAGGTGCACCGTTCTCCAGCCTTGCGTGACCGTGTTAAACGGCCATTCTCAACGTCAGCAATATCAAGTCAAGCAGAAGGGCAAAGGGGTCCCTTACCCAGAGAGGCCACATGCCCATGATTCTCCATCATGACGTCCACATACAGCCCCTTTTGGCCTGGATCCAGCAGAACCCACTCCTCTGTGGTGAAATGCACAGCCACCTCCTCGAAAGATACGGGACTCTAAAAAAGGAAGGGAAAAGATCCTCTCTCCACAGATGATTACACACACACACACACACAAACACACACACAATGTAGCGACGGCCACCAATTTGAGTGGTTTTAAAAGGGGGGTTGGATAAAATCCTGGAGGAGAAGGCTATCCATGGCTACTTGTCCTGATGGCTATGTGCTACCTCCAGTATCAGATGCAATCAGCCTATATACGCCAGTTGCAGGGGAACATGGGTGGGAGGGTGCTGTTAGGCTGACCATATGAAAAGGAGGACTGGGCTCCTGTATGTTTAACAGTTGCATAGAAAAGGGAATTTCAGCAGGTGTCCTTTGTAGGCATGCAGCACCTGGTGAAATTCCCTCTTCATCACAACCGTTAAAGCTCCAGGAGCTATATTAGAATGACCAGGTAAAAAAGAGGGCAGGGCTCCTGCAGCTTTAACGGTTGTGATGAAGAGGGAATTTCACCAGCTGCTGCATGCCTACAAAGGACACCTGCTGAAATTCCCTTTTCAATACAACCGTTAAAGATACAGAAGCCCTGTCCTCCTTTCCATATGGTCACCCTAGGTGCTGCTGCATCCGTGTCCTGCTTGTAGGCTGCTGATCAACAGCTGGTTGGCCACTGTGTGAAGAGAGCGCTGGACTGGATGGGCCCTTGGTCTGGTCTAACATGGCACTTCTTATGTTCTTATGATCAGAAATGAAAACTTTAGATCAAGTAACTAAATATTTTCTTACAGGAGTCAAAATTTCATATGGGGGGTGTATGTGTGTGTGTAATTAGAAAACAACTATCAATTGCCGGGTCAAATATTAACAAATAATAGTCAAATATTTAAAGGACTAGTTTATCACAGCAATCACAAAGAAGAGGCAACATTATGCTCATCACAAACACATCCGTGTTCAAGAGTTCGCTCCGTCACAGATACTTTACAGGACGCCACACCAGATTGCCTGGAGGACATTCCTGTCAACAGCAAATGCTCATGAAGCCATGTGAATCTGAACTCTTTCAATTCGGGATCAGTGTGGCATTCCCACCTTTTGTTTGCAAGAATTCTCTCCCTGTCCAGGGCACAATACGCCTGAGCATGTGCAGAGGGCCATTTCCTAGCAAATGGGACGCTACATAAGAACATAAGAAGAGCCATGCTGGATCAGGTTCCACTTCATCATGCCCAGGAAATTAGGAAAAGGAACATAGAAGGAGCATGCAGAGTTAGGGAACAGTCTTAGGGGTGAACTCTTAGTCTTTTGGCCCCGCCCTCTTTTGCCTTTGGCCTCTCCCACTGCTGGAAAGCAGCTGCCAAGAGCAACTCTGAAATGGATCAGGGGTCTAGAAACAAAGCCCTATGAGGAAAGACTGAAAGAACTGGGCATGTTTAGCCTGGAAAAGAGAAGACTGAGGGGAAACATGATAGCACTCTTCAAATACTTGAAAGGTTGTCACACAGAGGAGGGCCAGGATCTCTTCTCGATCATCCCAGAGTGCAGGACACAGAATAATGGGCTCAAGTTACAGGAAGCCAGATTCCTGCTGGATATCAGGAAAAACTTCCTGACTGTTAGAGCAGTGTGACAATGGAACCAATGACGTAAGGAGGTCGTGGGCTCTCCCACCCTAAAGGCCTTCAAGAGGCAGCTGGAAAGCCATCTGTTGGGGATGCTTTAAGGTGGATTCCTGCATTGAGCAGGGGGTTGGGCTCAATGGCCTTATAGGCCCCTTCCAACTCTACTATTCTACGATTCTATGAATTTGGCCCTGAAAGAGATTCGACACTCCTGCGCTAAAGGACAGCTCCGCCGTGCCAGTGAAAATGGAGTCTGCCACTTAGGCAAAGGGATTCTTGATTTCAAGGAATATTTTGCCAGACGGCATCACAATCAAACAACTGGGGGTCAGCTGAGAACATGGGGGGGGGGGGGGTTCCCAACATTTTGACTGCCACGCCAACATTCCCTTCTGACTAGAAGACCAGTGGGGCTCCCAGCCTTCTGCGTCGGCGTGCTTTGATATTGTGTGGTCTCAGAAAAGGAGCACGATCCTTCAAGTTCGTTAATAAATAAATAAATAAATAAAACCAAAACGGTGCCATCTACGCTGCCCCTTCCACAGCATCCTCATGAGTTCGACCCTCCTCTTACCTGGACAGGCTGCATGGTAGCTGTTTGTGCTCCACCCCAAGGAGGAAATGATCCAGAGCAGGACACCAAGGCCATCCCGCTGCCTATCAGGGAGACAAAGAAGACAGCGAGGCTTTTATCCTTCAGATGGACATCAAATGCTCCATTCCCTTGTACCTGTCTTCCTATGTGTTTTATGATCCTAGAATAGTTTACTGCCAAGAGCATATCTGAATCAAAGGGAAGAGGGGACCTTTACCCAGGAATTCCAAGTTCCCATAATTCTCCAGCATGACATCTCTGTACAGGTGTCTCTGGGTGGGATCCAGCAGAGCCCATTCCTCCTTGGTGAAATGTACCGCCACCTCTTCAAAAGACATGGGGTCCTGAAAGAGGAAAATATTATATTTCTCATTAAACATTCTCAGGGTGGAGTTGGGGGGGGGAGTTTCCTGGAAATTCACTTCCATATTTTGCAATCCGAAAAACGGAGCAGTAGTGAAAAAGGGAGAAACTTGTTGATTTTCTGCAGGAGCCGAATCTTCATACGAGGAAAACACGTGAGCCGTTTATGGTTTTCTGAACCCTGGGAAAGACCAGAAGAGGAAAAAAAACACAGTGGGGTGGAAAGTTTGTTAGTCCATATGTAATACAAGTTTGTTAGTCCATATGTAATACAAGTTACAAAGTTGTAGATAAGTGGCTGTCAACGCACCACGTACAGTTTTTTGGCTTGCTGAACTTCATCAGCGTGTCAACAGATTTCGGGACCTCCGCCTTTTTTCCCCCTTAAATTTAAACGATGTAAAAGAAGTATTTCTTGGAGACTCCCATACAATGTTCTACATAATGATAATATTAATTCTCATTAAATGCATTTTATTTTTTCTCTCTACATTTCAGGTCCAGTCTTTGTTTTGTTTCAGGACTAAACGTAAAATAATTAGATTGCTCTCTAGGGCATCTGAAAATTTCCCAATGAAAATTACCCTAGGCAAATTACCCAATGCAAATTACACTAATTTCCATAAGAGAATTTTCCAATTCAACATGTTCTGAAAAACCCACATTTTTTAAAAAGGAAAGAAAAAAATGGAGCATTCTTATAAGACCATACCAAAGAATAGCCCTAGAACCGCCCAGAGAGCTTCGGCTGTGGGGCGGTATATAAATGTAAATAATAATAATAATAATAATAATAATAACAACAGAACAAAGACTAGCCTCCTTTCATCTCCTGGATAATCTGTTCCATACCTGAGCCGGATGCATCATTTCCGTTTCCATTCTATCACAAAGATGAGATAATCTGCGATGCTCCACTGATATCACTCCACTGGTTGTGAGGTAGACAAAAGGGTTCCACACATCTTATATTTCAATTCCTTATGTGGAGGCCGCAAACTGAGAAGACATGGGTCCAATTCCCTGATCAGCTATGACGCTCATCTACTGGCCTAGGCTACTCCATCAGTCAGTCTGTCCCAGCCTCACTTACCTCAGCTGGTTGTTGTGTGGATAAAATGGCGAGGGAGAGCCAAATATGTTCCCCAGAGCTCCTTGCTGGAAAGAGAGCATAAACAATAACAAACAACTGAACCAGCGGACTTAGGTACAAGTCAAAGGACAATTTTAGACAGGCAGTATATATATATATATGGGGGGGGGGGGGCGGTTTTGACTTACTTTCAAATCTTCACTCCACATTTAAGCCAGGAGTGGGAAGGGTGTGCCCTTCCAAAGGTTTTGGCCTAAAACTCCCATCAACCCTAGCTGGCATTGCCAATGCTGAGGGACCCTAAGAACATGGGATGGGCCCTGCTGGATTAAACCCAGGGTCCATCTAGTCCAGCACCCCTTTCGCACAGTGACCAACCAGCTGTCGACCAGGAACTCACAAGGGCTGCCTCCACAAGAGAGGTTTAATGCTCTTTGAAGGCTCATTATAAATTTTACCTCCACACCAGCGGAGCGCAAAACGGGCGCAGAGGCGCGTTATCTCCCGGATTATGTGCATTATCGAATGCGCGTTAAATAGCGACTTTTATTTTGCTCCGGCCGTTAAAGCGCATTTTCCCCGTGTGAACAAATGATTATGCGCATTAACTACATGTAAAGCGCTTTTTGGACATCAATTAATGTGCTTCGCCACCTCTCGCCGCCTCCCGTGCAGAGGGATTAGGAGTAAATGCGCCTCTGCGATAATGCGCATAATCCCCGAACCGGGCGCAAAAGCACATCCTTGTGGAGGGGGCCAAGGAGGGCATGAGTGCAACAGCACCCTCCTACCCATGTTCCCCAACAACTGGTGCACATAGGCATACGGCCTTTGGAGGTAGTACATAGCCATCAGGACTGGTAACCATGATAGCTCTCTCCTCCAGGAATTCATCCAACCCCCTATTAAAGCCATCCAAATTGGCGGCCATCACTACATCTCGTGGTAGTGAATTCCATAGTTTCACAATGCGCTGTGCGAAGGAGCATGTCCTTGTATTTCCTTTTATCTGTCCTAAATCTCCCACTAATCACCTCAATGGGATGACCCCGTTGGGTTCTAGTATTATGCGAGAGGGAGAAAAATCTCTCCCTAGCCACATTCTCCACACCGTGCATGATTTTGTACACCTCTATCAGGTCTCCCCTCAGCCTCCTTTTCTCCAAGCTAAACAATCCCAGCTGTTGTAAACTTCCCTCATAGGGGAAATGCTCCAGACCCTTGAGCATTGTAGTTGCCCTTTTCTGCACTTTTTCCAGCTCTACAATATCTTTTTTTTAGGTGTGGTAACCAGAACTACACATAGTTTGTTTCAGGGGAATACGATCTCAGCAAGTTTAATTTTCAGTCCCTTTCCTAATTATGAGTAACACAACTTAACTCGGCTTCTGTGGACGTTTTGTGGCTTTTTGTATCAATACCATCTAGTCCGGTGGTCTTCAACTGGTGGGTCGCAAGCCAAAAGTGGGTCGCGGGATCAGTCCAGATGGGTCATGGCAAAGTTGCTGCCACCATGCTGGACAATTGTGAAATTTATTTATTTATTTATTGCATTTGTATACCGCCCAATAGCCGAAGCTCTCTGGGAGGTTCACAAAAGTTAAAACTAAAGTATAAAATAGTATAAGAACACAGTATAAAAGCACAATATAAAAGCTCAGCCAGGGTCGGATCTACACTGCTGCTTTAAAGCGCTTTAATGCACTTTATAACAGTAGTGACAACTGTTTTGGAGTGTGTTCTGGGCCCCAACAGTTGTCACTACTGTTATAAAGTGCTTTAAAGTGCTTTAAAACAGCAGTGTAGATCCTGCCCAGGGTAAAACCATGCAGCAATGCAAGTGTAAAATACAAATTTAAAATAAAGATTTAAAACAGAGGTGTCAAAAGACTATGATAATAAACTGTAAAAATAATGTGGGAATAGTTTATTTTATTTATTTATTTATTTATTTCTATACCGCCCAATAGCCAAAGCTCCCTGGGCACGTTACAAAAATTAAAACCATGACGACCATTCAAAATATGAAACAAACAACAGTATAAAACACAGTATAACATGCAATCTAAAAGCACAGCCAGGATAAAACCGAGCAGCCATGCAGACATTAATACAGATTTAAAATACAATTTTAAAACAGCAAAGTTAAAAATTAAGTTGATAAACTGTTAAAATACTGAGAAAATAAAAAGGTTTTCGCCTGACATTGTAGCTCTAGGGAGCTCATTCCACAGCCGGGGTGCCACAGCAGAGAAGGCCCTCTGTGAAAGTGGGTCTCATATTGAAGGTTGGGAGTCTAAGGTGGTCTTGGGTCTGGACCACTTGAAGATCACTGACCTAGTCCAATGTGACTGGTGCACGTTGTTGCCTTTGACTAGCTCAGAACCTGGCATTCTGGGTGGCTTTTCCAACAGATTGTTTATTGCCCAGGGCACATGCTAAGCCTTGGATTCTATAATCTTTTGGATCTCTTGTTTTCGATCTGTTATTGTATTTTAAATCTCTGCATTGCTCCTAGGTCTTACTTCGGTTTGCATTTTATACTGCAGTTTTAAACTTTTACATTGTATATAGTATTTTATAATATATTTTGCGGTTTTAATTGTCGTGAACTGCCCAGAGAGCTTCAGCTATTGGACGGTATAGAAATGTAAGAAAGAAAGAAATATGCCTGGAGCTGGTAGCAATTAAGAGTCCAAAATATCTGGAGAGCATCAAGTTGGGGAAGGCTCTTGTAGAGCACTTTGATGGCTTCATCGTCAATCCAGTGGTATATGTTAACAATAAATACACAAACGGTTGTTTCAGTCAGCTTTTTATTGTTGTTAACAATGACTCTGTTCAGACAACACACTAAACCACAGTGGTTAAGCATTTGGAGTTCAACAGTATGGCTTAGTATGAACCATGACTTAGTGTGTTGTGTGAACCATTCCTAACCATGGTGACTAACCATGGTTTAAACATGCTCGCTAACCATTTGCTGCAAAAGGGTTAGCGGCCTAACCATGGCTTAGTGTGTTGTCTGAACAGGGTCACAGACGGTTAGTTGGAAATACATTAGCAAAACGTTAACACAGGGATTTCATTTGTAAAACATGGTTCCCAATCTCAAGGGCCTCTAACACATCCCATTATTTCTGCTATCAGTTGCATTTATGAAGGTGCTGGTCCAGCTCATTTGGCTCTTCAAACTTTGTATTATTATAATTATGATTATGATTAATTTCATTTCTATAGTGCCTGCAAGCTGAGGCTCTATGGGCAGTTCACCACAATTCATGCAATATTAAAATACAGCATAACAATTCAATATGTCTGATTGAAAAATTACCAGGAGGAGGGCCTTTTCTGTTCTGGCACCCCAGCTGTGGGATGATCTCCCTAGAGAGGTTCACCTGGCACCTACATTATACTCTTTCCGACGTCAGGTGAAGACCTTTTTGTTCCTGTATTTTAGTAATTTACTATCCTAGCCTTTTAACTCTGCTATTTTAAATCGGCATTTTATATCTCTGCATTGCTGCTCGGTTTTATTCCCAATACACTTTTGCACCGCAGTTTGATATTGTGGTTTTAAGCTTTCACGTTATATTTTACGCTGTTCATATGGTTTTAACCTCCATGAACCGCTCTGAGAGCTTCAGCTATTGGGCGGTATAGAAATGAAATAAATAAACAAACAAACAAAAAACTAACATTAAAAAGCCATATATTAATAAATTAATTTCATTTCATTTCTCTATTGCGCAATAGCCGAAGCTCACTGGGCAGTTCACTGGGGTGACCATATCGACAGGAGGACTGGGCTCCTGTATCTTTAGCAGTTGTGTAAAAAAACCGAATTCCAGCAGGTGTCGTTTGTATGCATGCAGCACCTGGTGAAATCCCCTCTTCGTCACAACAGTCAAAGCTGCAGGAGCCCTGCCTTCTTTTGTATCTGGTCAAGAGAGCAGGGCTCCTGTAGCTTTCACTGTTGTGATGAAGAGGGAATTTCACCAGGCGCTGCATGCGTACAAATGACAACTGCTGGAATTCCCTTTTCTATACCACTGTTAAAAATACAGGAGCCCTGTCCTCCTTTTCGTATGTTCACCTTACAGTTCACAACAAGCCACAGACACAACATTGATAATAAGACAAGGTTATGTTGTTATCATAGGCCAGATCTACACCAAACAGGATATAACACTTTGAAAATGGTTTGAAAACAGGATATGGAACGTGTCCTGGGCCTGGACACTTGTCAATACTGTTATAAACCGTTATAAAGCAGTAGTGTAGATCCTGCCATAGAAAGCCCTAAACAACTTGGGTCCAGCATCCCTAGCAGACCATGTTCCCTTATATACACCCAGACAACAGTTCCGATCTTCAGAAGAGGTCCTGCTGGCCATTCCAAAACAAACAGAATGTCACCTTGGCAGAAGAGCCTTCTCTGTAGCGGCACCCACTTTCTCGGGAGGAGGAAAATGTAATCGCTTTTAAACGCCTCCTAAAAATGTACCTCTTCACACAGGCTTTCCCCAGACTGTCATTTCTCTGATTCTATATTGCACTTTTACCTTGTAGCTTTTTAACTTCATTGCACACAGAGGAGGGCCAGAATCTCTTCTCGATCAACCCAGGATGCAGGACACAGAATAATGGCCTCAAGTTACAGGAAGCCAGATTCCGGCTGGACATCAGGAAAAACTTCCTGACTGTTAGAGCAGTACGACAATGGAGGTGGTGGGCTCTCCCACATTAGAGGCATTCAAGAGGCAGCTGGACAACCATCTGTCAGGGATGCTTTAAGGTAGATTCCTGCATTGTGCAGGGGGTTGGACTCGATGGCCTTAAAGGCCCCTTCCAACTCTACTATTCTCTGATTCTATTTTTATGGTTTTCATCGTGCACGGCCCCTGAGAGCCTCGGCTACGGGGCAGTATAAACATGAGATGAACAAATCAATCGATAAAAATCATGTTTTAAAAAAATCTTTCCGTGCAACATTTAAAACCGTTTAAATGGTAGTGGTGGTGGTGGGGGGGGGGGGGGGGGAGACAGAGGTCTAAAACTATATCAACAAGCTTTGATGCCATCCCAGCAAGGTGCTTTGTTGGGGACCTGGCGGCTTAGCAGGGAGAAACAAAGACGCTCCAAGAGGAAAAAGCCCACCTAGATTGAGCAGTCGGGAAAGGCCTCACCCCCTTTGTGGAGGGAGCTTCCTTCCCAACCTGCAGCTGTCTGCCTGCCTGCCTTTTGTTCCGCCCTCTCCCTGGCTCCGCTTCTCCCCCTTCTCCCCCGGCACTTCCCCACCCCCACCCCCACCCCACACACACTCCCATCCATGGGATCCCCCGCTTTGCAACTCACCAACTCCTTTGCAGGGGAGCAGGGGCTGCGGGCTGCGCACCCACCCGCGCGTGGGAAAATCCCAGGCTGCTTTCCCACGGAGCGAGTAAATAGGAGGGGCAGGAAGTGAGTGGTCCCCATTCAAGGTTTTTTTAAAAAATATTATTATTATTATTATTAGTCTCTCCACGAGCCTTTCTAGCAAAGGGCTCTCTCTGGCTTTAACCCTTCCATTGACAGCAGGATTTTAACAATGTGTTCGTTTTATGTGCTTTTAATCAGTTTTATGTATTTTATAGTTGATGTTGTTCCGCGCCTCGATCCGGAGGGAGAGGCGGGTAATAAATTATTATTATTATTATTATTGGCCTCCAAGGGCTTCTTGCAGAAAGGGGGACCGGAGAGTTGGGGAGGCTACGGGTTCAAGCCATCGCCTGCCTACCTAGAGGGGCAAAGGGGTGTGAATTGGGGGGGGGGGGGGTCGAGGGAGCCATTTCCTCTCTCCCCACCCGCCATTCCATCGCTTGGGAAACTGGAGCGGTGGAGGCGGATGGCTCCGGCGTTACTGGGCCTGTAAATCCGCTCTGGGTTGCAGTCAGAACCAGCCAGAACTCTCAAGGAGCTCCCCAAGGTGCTGAAACCTATAGCCAAAAAACGCTAAAAAAAAAAATTCATTGTTAATTGTCCAATTCAGGCCTCCAACTCCCATCTGTGCTGGGGATTGTAGTGCGAATCATCCAGAGGGCTCCAGGTTGGGGAAGGCAGAACTACAAAAAAGAGAAGAAGAAGAAGAAGAAGAAGAAGAAGAAGAAGAAGAAGAAGAAGAAATTTATTTATTTCTTACCCTCCTCTCCCTCAGGATCGAGGTGGAGATCAACATTGGTACAAATGAATAAAATACATAAAACTGATTAAAACATATAAAATTAATACATTATTAAAATACAGAAAAAAATCTTAAAATTAGACTGGGTAGGCCAGCCGGAAGAGATCGGCTTTTATGGCTTTCTTAAAGTCAAGATGTCTGTGGGACGTTGAACTTGCCCTGGGTTTCAGCCAGAACCGGCCAGAACTCTCAAGGAGCTCTCCAAGGTGCTGGACTCAAGCCCCCCCCCCAAATAGGTTTGGCACCTTGGAGAGCTCCTTTACGGTCCTGAATGGTTCGGACTGAAATCCAGAGCGGATTCACAGCCAGACCGACGTAACATGAGTCACCAGCCTCGACTGGGAAAAGGGGAAAGAGAAGCTAAGGGTTAAAGCCACCGCCTACCTTCCTAGAAAGGCAAAGGGACGTGACATTTCCTCTCTCTCCCCACCCGCCATTCCGTTTTTGGGGGAAAGATGGGAAGGATCTGGAGCAGAGGAGGCTGGTGGTTCTGGCGTCAGTGGGGCTGCGAATCCACGCTGGGTTACAATCGGAGCTCTAAAGGAGCTCTCCAAGGTGCTGGACCTATTTTGAGGTCGGAGTTCTGCACCTTGGAGAGCTCCTTTAGCGCTCCGATTGAAACCCAGAGCGGATTCACAGCCCCACTGACGCCGGAGTCACCAGCCTCTACTGTTCTGGACAATGCAACTGGGGAAGCAAGCGGCTCCTGGAAGGGAGATGTCTCTGCCAGCCAGCCCCATGGGAAAGAGGGTTTTTGTGCGCGTGTGTTTTTGTTGTGGGGGTGGTGGGGGTGCGTGTTGCAAGCACAATATCCCAGGTTCATTTCCCAGCCTCTCTGTCTAACATGAGATATTTGCTCCTCTCTTCATAATATGGGTCCTTGCAATTGTGTTCAGTCACATGGTGGGAAACGAGAAAAGCTTAAAACTGCTTAAAACTGATAGCACTTAGACTTCTACTCCAGGAGTTTATCCAACCCCCTTTTAAAGCCATCCAAATTGGTAGCCATCACTACAACTTGTGGAAGTGACTTTCATAGTTTAGCCGTGTGAAGAAGTCCTTCCTTTTATCTGTCCTGATTCTCCTACCAATCAGCTTCATGGGATGACCCAGGTTTCTACTATTATGTAGGGTGATCATATGAAAAGGAGGACAGGGCTCCTGTATCTTTAACAGTTGTATTGAAAAGGCAATTTCAGCAGGTGTCCATTGCAGGCATGCAGCACCTGGTGAACTTCCCTCTTCGT
Organism: Anniella stebbinsi; assembly: GCA_029215795.1. NCBI lineage: Eukaryota > Metazoa > Chordata > Lepidosauria > Squamata > Anniellidae > Anniella > Anniella stebbinsi. The sequence goes on from JARDYH010000005.1 coordinate 181,105,233, forward strand.
CACATAGCACTTGGCACCAAGGTAGGATGACCCTATGGAAAGGAGGGCAGGGCTCCTGCAGCTTTAACTGTTGTGATGAAGAGAGAATTTCACCAGGTGCTGCATGCCTACAAATGACACTTGCTGAAATACAACCGTTAAAGATACAGGAGCCTGTCCTCCTTTCCATATGGTCACCCTACCATTGCTGAACTCCTGTCATTACTTGAAGGAAAGGCACTTCTCACATGTGCAAATGTCTCCCTATCCACCTTCTCCACACCATGCATAATTTTGTACACCTGTATCTGCTCTCCCCTTACCTACCTTTTTTCCATGCTAAACATTCCCAGCTGTTGTAACCTTCCCTAAAATGGGAGATGCTCCAGCCCCTGGATCATTTGAGTTGCCCTTTTCTGTAATATTTATTGATGTATTGATTGGTTGCATTTCCGTACCGCCCAATAGCTGGAGCTCTCTGGGAGGTTTACAAAAATTAAAACCATGAAAACCATTCAAAATATAAAACGAACAACAATATAAAAACATAATATAAAATACAATATAAAAGCACAGCCAGGATAAAACCGAGCAGCCATGCAGAAATTAATACGGATTTAAAATACAAAATTTAAAAACAGCAAAGTCAAAAATTAAGTTGATAAGCTGTTGAAATACTGAGAAAATAAAAAGGTCTTCACCTGGCGTCTAAAAGAGGATAATGTAGGTGCCAGGCGACCCTCTCTAGGGAGCTCATTCCACAGCCAGGGTGCCACAGCAGAGAAGGCCCTCCTCCTGGTAGCCAATACCTTTAGGTGTGGTGACCAGAATTGTACACAGTATTCTAAGTATTATGAGAGAGAAGAAGAAGCTCTTTCTGCCCTCACTTAAAGATACAGAATAAATACCCACTTTTCTTGAAAACGCGATGAACAGAGGCAAGTGTGCATTGTAAAGAAGTCCTTCCTTTTATCTCTCCTGGATCTCCCACCAATCAGCTTCATGGAATGACCCCATTGGGTCCTTGTATTATGAGAGGGGGGCATCTCCCTATCCACATCCTCCACACCAGGCATCATTTTGTACACCTCTATCATGTCCCTCTTTCCTCGCCTTTTTTTTTTTCTAATCCAAAAGCCCCTAATATTGTAACCTTTCATCATTGATCCATTTCCTTGGTTATTTTTGCTCCCTTTCTCTTCATCTTTTCCAGCCCTGTAATATAAAGCACATGGTATAAATATAATATTTAATTAAGCAACAGTCTGCTGTCCGTCAAAGCTGCCCGTTAAGTTCAAATACAAGCTGGCCTCACTTTGAGGGTAGGAACAGGCCCTGCTTGCAAATGATGCTGATGCTCCTGGTGATTCCACATGGACCTATGGTCCAATTGGAGCCCACCCGGCGAAGTGCCTTCAATGTGGTGGCCCCCTTCCTGTGGAACTCCTTGCCCCTGGAGTTCAAGCAGGCTCCAACACTGTGTTGTTTTCCAGCACCTCCAGAAAACACTTTTATTCCAGGAAGCCTACCTTGACTGACCCACCACGTTTTTTTTATCGATATTGTGTTTGTTTTTAAATTTTTAATATGGAGCTTTATTTCTATTCTCTTGTGGTCATTCTATCTTTTATTGTTCACTGCTTCAAAATCTGTTCAGATGAGGAGTGGTATATAGAGAGCTTCAGCTATTGGGCGGTATAAAAATGCAATAAATAAATAAATGCTGCAAATAAAATTTGTTATTGTTGTTGTTGTTATTATTATTATTATTATTATTGCCTCTCTTTTCCCCCTTGTGGCATTTTTTCTAGATGGACATGACAGGCTTTGCCAAGTCATGCTGTCTTTTACTAGTTCAGAAATTTCCTGACGATTGAGCATGTTTTAAGTATGACTGCTTTCTGGATGATGGTGTGGATGTATTTTGGTAGGCCCAGTTTCTGAAGGTTTTCTGTATAGTTTTTCGATGTGATGTTGGTGACTGATGTGACTAACAGAATAATTGTGACCTTTTCCTGATGCCATAGTTCTTTGCCTTCCATGGCTGGTAGTGTATATTTTTCTCTCATTTCCTCTTCCTTTTCTACAATGTTTTTGTCATTAGGTACTGCTATGTCGATGAGGTAGGTGTTTTTTCTTTTTGTCTAAAACTGTTCTATCTGGGCAATTGCAAGGTATTGTGGTGTAGGTTATTTGATGAGGATGGACAGTTGCTGGTGAATGATTTTTTCAGCTCTATTGTGTCAGTCCCTATAGTCCCTTCCTGCCAGAATTGTACATCCTTCTGTTACATGGCCTATTGTTTCTTGGGATTGATGACATTTCCTACATGAATCTGTGGTTACACTGTTATCTTTTACGATGTATAATAATGATGATGATGATGATTCAATAAGATGAATTGACTTGCAATCTAATAGAACTTGCAATCTAATAGAAATGATATAGAAGGGTTTTTTTAAAAAAAGAAAAGAAAAAAGACCTATCATGAGTGCAGACGATAGGTGCCCTGGTCTGAAGTCATAGGACTTTGAACAGCCGAGGCTGGTGACTCTGATGTCAGTGGGGTTGTGAATCCGCTCTGGGTTTCAGTCAGAACCAGACAGAACTCTAAAGGAATGATCCAAGGTGATGAACCCTGTCTCTCAACTTAGTTCAGCATCCACCTATACTTTTGTTTGCGAAGTAAAGGGGAGAAAGGTTAAATCTACTATGTGTATGTTTGTCTGTGATCGTGGATGGGAAAAAAAAGTGAAGTATATAAAAATTACTCAGTACCACAAAAAGTAACCAGGAATATAGATTTTGAAAAGGAGATTTATATATGACTGGAATCACATGAGGAAGGAAGGGGTGACAGATGCTTGATATAGGACACCCCTGAAATACAGGTCCATAAGAATCAGATTTTGTATTCTGTTTTCATCATTAGCTGCTCCTTCGTATTCAGATGAGGCCTCAGTACAATAATGTAGCACTTGAGATGAAAGATGCCGCCCAGAAGACCAACACTGGAGGCCAAAATGGAGAAGACCTGCATGGCCACCATGTATTTCCCCTTGGTGCTCAGGTAGGAGGGCACAAAGGAGACCCAAATGCTGCAAAAGACCAGCATGCTTATGGTGATCAGCTTGGCTTCATTGAAGGCCCCAGGCAGATTCCTTGCTTGGAAAGCCACCGTGAAGCAGATGGCAGCCAGGAAGCCCATGTAGCCAAAGACACTATAGAACATGGCGACAGACCCTTCATTGCATTGCAGGATGATCTGTCCAGGCTGGGAGTGCAGGTCAGTGTCAGGGAAGGGTGGAGAGGCTCCCAGCCACATGGTACAAATGCCAGCTTGAATACTGGAACAGGAAAATACAATGGCGTTGGCCAAACTCTTCCCCAGCCATCCCTTGACCTTGTTCCCCGGCTTTGTAGCCAGGAAGGCCAGCACCACAGTGATTGTCTTTGCCAAGAGAGAAGAGACGGCAACTGAGAAGATGATGCTGAAGGCCATTTGTCGGAAGAGGCAGGTCGCTTTTCTTGGCTGGCCAATGAAGAGGACGGAGGAGGGAGAAGACAGCAGGAGGGAGATGAGGAGAATGTAAGACATGTCCCTGTTGTTGGCTCTGACTATTGGGGTTTCGAGGAATTTAATGAAGATTCCTAGCACAAAGCTTGTGATTAGGGACAAAAACAGAGCAAAGGAAACCAGGATGATCCCCAAAGGTTCTTCATAGGACAGGAAGGTTACAATCTTGGGGACACATTGATCTCTGGCCTCGATAGGGTGCTGATCCTCTGGACACTTGGTGCAATGGTCTGCATCTGAAAAGAGCAAGAGCAAAATCTACCCCATGCATCCAGAACAGTGCTTTTCCCCCCTTTTAAACATTTCAGCGATTATATTTTTCGGGATGCGAACTCGTGTCCAAGAATAGGGCTGGATCAGGGTAGCAGCCTGTAGTTCTCCCCATACTCAGACTCCAGTTCACTTTCCAGAGGGCCTGGAAAGCACAGTTTCCCCTCCTCTGCTCCAATCGGGCCACACGTTACATTGGATTCATTGCGGGAGGGAAGGAGAATGGCAGTTTAAAATTCCCTGTGTGCACACCCTAATGAAATCTGCCACACACGCCTATGGGCGACGGGCATCATGGGCTGTGTAAGTGGCTTCCGACAGAGGTTGCCAAGTTCATCAGAATTCAGAAAGACCCTAGTGCTAATCGTTTCAGTCTGCTAATGTCTGCACATGTGACATTGCAGGCGGACTCTAGTCTTTTGCGGCTGGGCTCTCCTAAATGATTTGGCAGCTGCTAGCAGGGAAATGTCACCCTTCAAAACCACACAGACCACAAAAGATACATCTGGCAACTAGAGCCTATTTTCAGCTCCACCCAGTAGGTTTTTGTTTTAATAGTTCTAAATTGGAGGGGGGATCATGGATTGCAAAGAGCACCATCCATCCAAGGGGCTGTCTATACATGACAAATGTCCCGGGGCGGGTGCACGGCGGCACGGGGTCCATTATATGATGCAGAAGCCACCGTGCAGGGATCCTGGGGCTTTCCCCAAAAGCGCCGAAGCAAAACCATATGGGATTTACCCCAACGTTTTTGTCTGGAGCATGGCGAGGACGGCGCATCACCATCTGTCGCCGCTGCTCCGGGACCATGTCGGAGATGTGGCCAGGCGGATGGCGAGCCCTGATTGGTTGCCATCCACCCAGGCAGGGGGGAGAGGGAGAGCTGGCAAGCAGCCGGAACGCCCCTGCGCTGCCTCTGCGGGGAGAAGAGTCTCCCTTTCGTTGGGGGAGAAAGGTTCTCCCTTTCCCTGGCTTCAATCCCCTTGAGGTAAGTGGGGGAAAGCCAGGGAGGGACGGCAGCAGCAGCAGTGGCGGAGGTGTCTCCCCTCCTAGATCCATGAAAACCCCACGCTTGCTCCTTTGCATGAAGATAATGGGGCGCAACCCCACCGGAGCAAAAGCGCAGGGTTTTAGGGGAATGCAATGCCAACTCTGCAACGCAAAGTTACGCCACCCATTTTTGCATGCTACCGATGGAAGTACACTGCATCCTCTGCGCCATCTGAAGTAAGGGGGCATGTTAGATGGTTGGTTATTGGTTGGTTGGTTGGTTGGTTGGTTGGTTGGTTGGTTGGTTGGTTGGTTATTTATTTCTTTATTCATTCATTCATTTAGTCGTTCATTGATTGATTGATTTGTAGAACTTATTTACTGCTTTGTACAATGAAATCTCTAAGCCATCCGCACACAAAAGCTAGCCATTGAGTGCTAATGCAGCTAATCCTTTTTGCCTAATTGTAGAACTCATTTGGTAGATCTCAGGTGCCAAGTTTCGAGTCATTAGCTCAACAGGCGTCATTTCTACAAGCAAATGGATGTTCCGTCTTGTCATGGCAGAGTCTTTGGTGGCTGGGTAGATCTTTCCTGAACAAGCTGACATTCTGTGAAAGTGAATTTCATATCCAGCAAGGCAAACCTTATTCTGTTCATTTAGTTCCAATTGAGTACAATGAGGCTTCCACAGAGCTAAACTGGTAAAGGATTGTTGCCCAAATCTCATCAGCATCTCATCAAACAGAAGGACATCTTGCCTCAAAATGAAACTGCCAATATCATATCCCCTTGTACAAATCTATTGTGCGACCATACTCAGAATTCTGTGTACAGTTCTGATCAACACACATTTAAAAAGGATGTGCACTGCCCCCCCCCCCCGGATCGGATAGCGGATCGGAATCAGACCTGGGGCATCAGATCGGATCAGATTGGAGGTTGGGCAGATCGGATCGGATCCGATTCTGATCCAAAAATTGGATGTCCAATTTTCGGATCGGACGCCATTTTGAATGCATTTCCCCATAGCCTAGTATTGTGTTACAAAAACGCCTATAACTTTTTTCATTTTTAAAGATAAAAGGATGAAACTTGGGCACTTTGTAGATGGGTTAGGGGTAGTTATCTGTGAGAAATTTCAGAGAGATTGGTGCAGGCATTTTGTGGCAATTATTTTTTTAATAAAAAAACAGGAATGCCTATAACATTTTCATTTTTAAAGTTTCACACATGAAACTTTGCCACATTGTAGGTGGTACAATTTCAGAAAGTTAGGTCCAGGCATCTGGTGGCTATGGATTTTTTAGATTAAAAGTTACAAAAGTTTTTCCACAGAGGCTTGGGCTGTCAATTGCACCCCCCCTCCCTTTTTTATCTGTCAAAATTCCATGTTGTTGTAACTTTTAATCTAAAAAATTCATAGCCACCAAATGCCTGGACCTAACTTTCTGAAATTTCTGACAGACAACTACCCCTAACCCATCTACAAAGTGAGCAACTTTCAGACTTCTAACTTTTAAAATAAAAAAGTTATAGGCGTTCCCTTCCTCATTTTTCAAAAATACCTTGCCACGACACGCTTGAAGCTATGCTTCTAAAATTTATCACACATGTGAACCAAAGTGGAATGTCTAATGTGGAGAAATTTCAGAAACATAGCTTCAAGCGTGTAGTGGCAAGGTATTTTTGAAAAATGAGGAAGGGAACGCCTATAAAAGTTATAGGTGTTTTTGTAACAAAATACTAGGCTATGGGGAAAAGCATTCAAAATGGCGTCCGATCCGCCAATTTTTTCCAATCCAGATCGGACCTTGGCAGATCGGATCGGATCAGATCGGAGGGTTGATCAGATTGGAACGGATTCTTCCAATTTTGGGGCGGATCGGATTCGGATCGTGGATTGGATCCGATCCAATGCACACCCCTAGATATCATACAGTTGGAAAATGAACAGGAATGGGCAACCTGGATACCACACTTCAAGATTGATGCAAACAAGCTGGAGCGTGTTCAGAGGAGGGCAACGAGGATGATCAGGGGTCTGGAAACAAAGCCCTTTGAGGAGAGACTGAAAGATCTGGGCATGTTTAGTCTGGAGAAGACTGAGGGGAGACATGATAGCACTCTTCAAACCCTTGAAAGGTTGTCACACAGAGGAGGACCAGGAGCTCTTCTCGATCAACCCAGAGTGCAGGATGCGGAATAATGGGCTCAAGTTGCAGGAAGTCAGATTCTGGCTGGACATCAGGAAAAACATCCTGACTGTTAGAACAGTACAACAATGGAACCAATGACCTAGGGAAGCATTCAAGAGGCAACTGGACAACCATCTGTCAGGGATGCTTTAAGGTGGATTCCTGCATTGAGCAGGCAGTTGGACTCGATGGCTTTATAGGTCTCTTCCAACTCTACTAGGCTATGATTCTATGAAACTTACCGAAGGGCTGGAGCAACTCCCCTATGAGGAAAGGTTACAATGCCAAGGATGGTTTAGTTTAAGTAAGGGGAGATACAACAGACGTGTGAAAAATTATGCATGGTGTGGAGAGGGAGACATTTTTCTCCCTCTCTCAAAGTACTAGAACCCAATGGGGTCATCCCACGAAGCTGATTCAGGACAGATGAAAGGAAGGACTTCTTCACACAGCGCAGAGTCAAACTATGGAATTCACTACCGCAAGACATAGAGATGGCCACCAATTTGGATGGCTTTAGACAAATTCATGGAAGTGAAAGCTACCAGTGGCTACTAGTCCTGAAGGCTATGTATTACTTCCAATATCAGAGGCTGTATGCTTGTGTACACCAGATGCTGGTGAACACAACTGAGAGTGTGCTGTTGAACTCATGCCCTACTTTTGGTCTCTCCCATGCTTTTCTGGTTGCCTGCTGTGGGAACATAATGCTGGATGATGCTGTGGGAACATAATGCTTTTGTTCTTAAGAAACTGAGTGGGATGAGGTATCCTGAAGAGGCTGGAGGACCTCATGTGAGTTAAGTAGATGGTGAGTGGAGATTGAGGGTGTCTCCTTCTCCTTCATGACTGGATGTTTTGGTGGATGTACTTTGCTTTCTCCTTGATAGGGTGACCAACTCTAAGGATTTCCCCGGATTTGTCCTGGTTTTTGTTCTATCCTGGGTGTCAGGGGGGGATTTTCTGTAATTTTCTACAATGTCCTGGCAAGACACACTTTCCCCTTTAAGGCTGCCATTAGCATGGTGGGAGGGAATGACGTGCTTTCTGGAGGTGCGCCATTTCCCTCCCACTGCTCCAACCCTTAAAGGGGAAAGTGTGTCATTCCCAGACATTATAGAAAAGGCCCCGATTGGAGCAGCAGGGGGGTGGGGGGAATGACACACTTTCCCCTCCTCCACTCCAACTGGGGCCTTTAAGTTGGTGGTGGTGGGAATGATGCGCTTTCCAGCGGCTCTGGAAACCTGCTTTCCTGCCACCCCGCAGGGTGTCCTCTTTTTTGGTCTCCCAAATATGGTCACCCTATAATATTCCGTTGCCAAAACCAACTTCTGTGCTTTCTTTGAGTATAGCTCTGGGTGAAGATGGCAAGTATTTCACACCCATATTAACGGAGCAGGCTGTTTTCAATGGTTATAAATGTTGCGTGACTAGAAATAAATCGGTAGGCACACAGCTGATTTTCTTATGTTTGGAAATGATAACATGTGCCTCTCTGGAACGATGCCATTTCCTTTGTGGGCAACCATGGAAGGGACTTTCTGGCATGACTCAGATATGACATCCAGAACAAAATTAGAAAGGCTCGACTTCCGTGAAATTTTCCACAGAGGAAATTGTATACTACTTCTGTGCGATTTCTCAAGTAACAAAATCCTCCAGCTTCATGGGTCACTAACCACCACCCCAAAGGCAGCTCAGCACTTCAAAAGTGTTCTATAAGATCTAAGCACCACATGTTTCTAATTATATGTTTACTTGTCGTAAAACTGTAAAGAGCAGACTTTACCCAGTCCTATTTGTGGGATTTTATACTTATCACACTAGTAAAATAAATGTTGAGATATAATCTCACTCACAATAAGGAAAAAAAACAATTCCTTCTGGTAAAGAGATTTAATTTTAATGTATATTACGGCAATGTAGTGAAGGAATGCATGCCGTTTCAAGGACCTGTATTTAGTCTTTCTGACTGTTTTACAGATTTTTACTACAACATTATTCTGACCAAGTCTAATATACGAAACGAGGAGGCATCCGGACTCTCGTTAAAGTCATTGTAATTATAATGTTATTGTGATTAACTGATACAGTCACATCCTCTTTATATGAAAAGAAGTTGTAACTGAAAGTAACTGTTATATCCTTGTTGCATTTGAGGAAATTTCAATGATGATATTGTAATTAACAGGAATTGTCTATCCTCTTTGTATTTGAAAAAAGTCGTTATAACTAATGGTATTATCATATTTTGGCAATGAGTAACATTCAATAATTTATGTTAAATATATGTCATTGTTACCAGAAGGAATTCTTTTTTTTCCTTATTGTGAGTGAGATTATATCTCAACATTTATTTTACTAGTGTGATTAGTATAAAATCCCATAAATAGGACTGGGTAAAGTCCGCGCTTTACAGTTGCGTGCTAAGGCATTCTCATTAGTCTTCATTTACAACTGTAGCCTGTTTTCCTCTGAACTTGTCATAAAACAACATGAACATATAGCAGGTAGAAAAACCTAGAACTATACACAGGTGACAAAAGAGAAGGGGGGAACCAAAAACAACAAAATAAAAGAGAAAACAACAACAAATCCTATAATCTCATATGGCATGATTCCGCTCTGATTTTCAATTCTGAAAGATCTAAAAAGAAACAAAATCAATAAATACAAGCCCAAATAAATGGAAGCATAGGCCTTATCCACAACAGCTGTTTATTCCAGAATAGTAGGACACATGATGCACAGCTGATCCCGCTGTGATCTAAGGATGACCCCCTCAGTTTTCCCGGGATATCGATGGCCAGATCTACACCAAGCAGGACATAGCTGTATGAAAGCAGTATGAAAGCAGTATATAAAAGGCAGGAGCCACACCAAGCAGGATATAGGGGTATATAGTACGTGTCAAAGGGCCCCAACAGTTGTTAGTGCCCTTCAATATCACTATAAAGCAGTAGTGTGGCTCCTGCCTTTTATATACCGCTTTCATACTGCTTTCATACTGCTGTATCCTGCTTGGTGTAGATGTGGCTGATGACAGCTTTTGTCCTGTTTTTCCCCCCTCTGTTGCAAACATCCCCACGTGCGCGGGTGATGTGCCCTCCCCTTGCAAAGCTATAGCTGTTCCTCGCAAGTAGCGGGGCTCAGCGAACAGGCAACCAGTTGTGTGGAGCAAGCCCATGGGTATCAGGGGTGAGAGGGGGAGCATTGTTGACATGTTCTGGATGGGCCTTGGGGTCTTTCAGTGCCGAGTGTGAGTGTGTGTGTTCCCTTTTAAAAAATCATCTTCGCTAGGCTGACCAGATAAAATCCAGGTCAGGGCTGATGTAACTTAGGGTGACCAGACGCCCGGATTTGTCCGGACATGCCCGGGAAATGGGGAGCAAATCCGCATCCGGGTGGAAAAACTGTTTTGGGGGGCCAAATCCGGAAATTTAGCCCCCCAAAAGGGTGACCAGATGGCCCTGCGGTGATCCAGGCCAACCGGGGGGCGGCGGGGGCAAACCGGGGCGGCGGGGGGTCACGCGGTGGTGGCGGGAGGCTGGCGGCGGAGGCACTTACTGGGGCGTCCGCTTCCCTCCGGTGCTCAGAATCTACTGAGAAACAGGCTTCGCGGCCTGTCTCTCAGTAGCGCACCGGGTGATGATGTCATCACTCGGTGCGCTACTGAGAGACAGGCCAGGAAGCCTGTTTCTCAGTAGATTCCGAGCACCGGAGGGAAGCGGACGCCCCAGCAGCAGTAGGTAAGGAGCGTGGGGCGAGCGGGGCGGCGCGGGGGGGCGGCGCGGGTGCGCGGGGTGGGTGCATGGGTCGGGTGAGCGGGGGGGGGTGGGGGGTGCGGCACGGGTGGGGGGACGGCGCGGGGGCGCGGGGCGGGGGCCAGCGCGGGGGCAGCGCGGGGGCGCAGGGCGGGTGGGGGGTGCGTCGCGGGTGCGCGGGGCAGGGGTGCGGCGCAGGTGCACGGGCAGGGGGGCAGCGGGGGGGCGCGGGGCGGGGGGACAGGGTGGGGGGGCGCGAGGCACTTATCTGCTGGGGCTTCCCTCCGGTGTTCGGAATCTACTGAGAAACAGGCTTCGCGGCCTGTCCCTCAGTAGCGCGCCAGGTGATGACGTCATCACCCGGCGCGCTACTGAGAGACAGGCCAGGAAGCCTGTTTCTCAGTAGATTCCGAGCACCGGAGGGAAGCGGACTCCCCAGCAGGTAAGGAGCACAGGGCAGGCGGCGCGGCGCGGGTGGGGGGGCGGCGTGGTGCGGGGGGGCAGCACGGCACGGGGGGTGGCACGGGCGCGCAGTGGGGGGTTTGTTTTGGTTGGGGGGGTGGCGGGGGGGTCCGGGATTTTGATTCTCAAAATCTGGTCACCCTATGTAACTTGAACAGTTGTAGAGAAAAGGGAATTTCAGCCAGTGTCATTTGTATGCAATTAGTCTCTGGTGAAATCCCCTCTTCATCACAACAGTTAAAAGTGCAGGCACTATACTAGAGTGACCAGATACAAAAGAAGGCAGGGACCCTGCAACTTTAACTGTTGTGATGAAGAGGGAATTTCACCAAGTGCTGCATGCATACAAATGACATCTGCCAGGATCTCTTCTTGATCATCCCAGAGTGCAGGACATGGAATAATGGGCTCAAGTTACAGGAAGCCAGATTCCAGCTGGAAGCCCTGCCCTCTTTTGTATCTGGTCACTCTAGTATAGTTCCTGCAATTTTAGCTGTTGTGGTGAAGAGGGGATTTCACCAGGTGCTGCATGCATACAAAGGACACCAGCCGAAATTCCCTTTTCTATTCAATTGTTAAAGATACAGGAGCCCTGCCCTCCTTTCCATACAGTCACCTCATCTAACATTGAAGAACAATCTCACAATCTCAGCTTTTTATCTTACAATCTTTTTCTGCCAACAGCATCAAACAAGCCGAAGGAATACAAGGAATAAATACAATTATAAATAGAATATGCATGCAGATATATAGGATAGACAGAGGACTGATATAGAACAGTGAGTAAAAAAAAAATCTAAGTAAAGACACTGATTAAAACCTAGATTAAAAATTCTGAAATTGCAGGATATAAAATTAGTTTGGGGAAAACGCAAACGTGAAAAGGATTACAGTAAATATTGAGTAACTTCATCAAAAGAACAACTTGCAGAACGTCAGCTGGACAAAGTATCTTGACACTATGGTTATGAGTTTATAGCAATCTGTCACTGACTCCTTCAGAGCAAGTATGTGTTTCAATATATCCTATTAAACTCATTACTTTGGACGAAAAATAATAAAAAAAAGAAAGAGTCTGTCATTCTGTTCTAAAAATAATGTTACTATAAATCCAATCTTAAATCGAATACAGCAGACTTCACCTTCCATGCCATTTCATCATTAGCATGTGTTTTAAAGAGAGAGAGAGAGAGAGAGAGAGAGACGGGGGGAGGGAGGGAGGGACCTTAACTTGGATGAACATTTGGGTTGGTAGTTTTCATCTTGGGTGGTGGTGGGGCATTACCTATGTTATGTTCTTTCCAACAAATATGTGATGCCTGTTGAATAAAAAAAATATCAGTGTGTGTCTGATTTTTCACAATTGTATTTTGTTTGCTATTTTATTCCTGTTCTAAGATTTTGTACACTTCTTTTTATTGTTGCAATCTTCCTCAGGCACAAAAGGAGACAACACAGAAATGTTTCAATCAATCAATAAGCCATCCAAATAAGAATCCTTTGGGTCAGCATGGGTTTTCCTCCCATTTTATCTTCACAACAGCCTTGTGAGGTAGTTTAGGCTCAGGGACAGTGGGCCGGTTCACACAATCACCGCAGCCCTTTGAGGGTTGTTTTCCCTTCCAACAACCCCTGCTGCCCAGGTTTGGATGACACAACAAACCAGAACAACAACCCCCATTGGGGGTTGAATATTCAAAATGGCGGGCCAATGTCTGGACTAAACTCCTCCAATGAGCTTCTATTGCAGACCAGGGACTTGAACTCTGATCTCCCTAGCCCAGCCTTCCCCAATCTGGAACCCTCTAGATTTGTTTGACCTCAACTCCCATCAGCCCCAGACAGCATAGCCAATAAGGTGGGAGTTGTAGTCTGGACATCTGGAGGACATCTAGGGGAACATCTGTGGGGAGGCTACCTTATGCAGGTGTCCCAAATTAGGTGAATATATTACCTTCTGCCAATATCTATCTATATATATAAAATGCTAAGGTGATGCGTGGCAATGCGTGGCATGTTGAAGGTTCCGAGCAAGAACTTACTGTAGGCTGACCATATGAAAAGGAGGACAGGGCTCATGTAACTTTAACAGTTGTAGAGAAAAGAGAATTTCAGCCAGTGTCATTTGTATGCAATTAGTACCTGGTGAAATCCCCTCTTCATCATAACAGTTAAAGTTGCAGGGGCCCTGCCTTCTTTTGTATAGGGTCACCCTGGTATAGTGCCTGCAACTTTAACTGCTGTGATGAAGAGGGAATTTCACCAGGGACTAATTGCATACAAATGACACTGGCCGAAATTCCATTTTCTCTACAACTGATAAAGTTACATGAGCCCTGTCCTCCTTTTTATATGGTCAGCCTAATAAATATATCCCCCTCTGCCAATATTCCCAACTAAAAACCGTGTTGCAACTGCAAACGAGTACACATTTGATTTCCTGCGAAGTGGCTTAACAATCACAAATGGGCCTGGGTGAAAAACAACTCCTGGGATCGGGTATCAGAGACGGCTTGTGGGCAGAGTCTCTGCAGCTGTTTACAAAAGCCACCTGCAGCTTGAAAGAGAAAACGTTACGGCATGTGAATTTACAAACCACTAGCTACCGTTGCAGGAGCTCTTTTCAATCTGATAAAGATGCAAGCGATCAAACAGCTGAGGCAAAGGAAGATGCTCAGGAGACACCTTTTCTGGCTGTCTCGGGGTCGCCTCTCCTTTTGCTTCCAACTTTGAGGAAAGGGAGATGTGGTGGTGGGATTCTCGGGGTGGGGGTAAGGAGAGAGGTCACTCGGGACAGACAAAAGGAAGGACTTCTTCGCACAGCGCAGAGTTAAATTATGGAATTGGCTACCACATGATGTGGTGATGGCCACCAATTTGGATGGCTTTGTAAGGTGGTTGGATAAATTCCTGGAGGAGTAGGCTATCAATGGCTACTAGCCCTGATGGTTATTTGCTACCTCTAGTATCCGAGGCAGTAAGACTTTGTGCACCAGTTGCTGGGGAACATGGGTGAGAGGGTGCTGTTACACCATGTCCTGCTTTGTTGGTCCCTGGTCGACATCTGGCTGGCCACTGTGTGAACAGAGTGCTGGACTAGATGGACCCTCGGTCTGATCCCGCAAGGCACTTCTTATGTTCTTGTGTGTCTTTGAACCATAAGGCCCCAATCCCAAAAGAGACCCATGTGCAACAGTTGTATTATGCACAATTAGTAGGAATGTGTATCGTATTGTTAAAATGTATGATAACGATACGATAAGGTCATTATCGTGCATGTGTTTAACGATAACGATATGATACAAAAACCTACAATAATCATTGGAGACGATAATTTTCGGGCGATTTTATTGTTTTATCGGACTGCCATATAAATATACCTATAACTTATGTATTTTAAAGGTTAGAGGCTTGAAACTTGGTCACAGTGCTTATGGGGTATGCCTAAGTATGTGTATGAAATTTGAGATCGATCCCTCCAACCCTCGATTTTATATTAATTTTTTAAGATCGTTTCTGTTCTGACAGGTCTGTCATTCTGATTTGGCTGCAATGACTTAGAGAGTCAACAGAGGCTGCACAGACAACCCAGAGACACCTGTTGTAACATAGCCCCATGGTGCTGGCATGCAACACAGGGCATTAGAAAGAGGGTCTCAGAGTTGCGTGTTTGTGCAGGAAGTAGACAGGAGTTCAAAGTCTGGATGTGAAAAGTGATGCCAATGCAAAAGCCTTGAGAAGCTAATGTATGTAAGTGAGAAGTGTGAATGAGCGAAGTAGTGTCTGCTGCCCACAACACCCTCCCTGATGTTAGAGTAGAGAAACTTCTGACAATCATACACAAGTTTTTTTAAAAAAAATTGAACTTTAAAAATAAAAAAGCCAGCCAGCAGGCAGCAAGCCCTGTTAACAGCAGCTTGCAGCGGAGTGAGGATACAATCAGAAAAGATCTTTAAGGGAAGGGGAGAATGTATCATACAGAGTACAGCAACAATGTACAGCAAAAGCTACAAAGGTAGGAGTGTGTGAAGTTAATTTCAAATACATCGGATGTCTTAGTTGTTATTTCAGTGATTTTATCATTAAGATGTTATGTAGAATAGATTTGTCTTAATTGTGTGCTGTAAAATCAGACATGTGACCAAGGCTATGTACAGGTGGGCACACCCCCTTGGTGCTGCCCTTCCTGGGGCGACATGTTGGTGGGGACGCCCCCTTGGAGGCCGACATCATCACTCGGCGTGAGCGGGAAATGCGGCAGCACACAGCGAGCAGAGAGGATGACGGGGGATGACGCGGAGGAGGCAGCAGGTAAGCAGGGAGAGTGGGAGGAAATGCTGTGCACGGATCCGGTCCTTCCCGATCCGGTCCCGATCCAATCCCATTCGGATCCATGATCCGGAGGTCCGGATCAGCCCGATCTGCTTTGGATTTGGGATCCAGATCCAGATCCGTGCACAGCCCTACTTTTAATCTGCAAAGTTAAGGTGACCAGATAAAATCCAGGTCAGGGCTCATGTAACTTTAACAGTTGTAGAGAAAAGGGAATTTCAACCAGTGTCATTTGTATGCAATTAGTCCCTGGTGAAATTCTCTCTTCATCACAACAATTAAAGTTGCAGGCAGTATACTAGAGAGACCAGATACAAAAGAGGGCAGGGCCCCTGCAACTTTAACTGTTGTGATGAAGAGGGAATTTTCACCAGGAACTAATTGCATACAAATGACCCTGGCTGAAATTCCCTTTTCTCTGCAACTGTTAAAGTTACATGAGCCCTGACCAGGATTTTATCTGGTCACCCTAGCAAAGTCCTAAACTATCCCTGCTGTGTTTACGAAGCAAGCAGAAAGATTTCCTTCCTCAAAAAAATCCCACAAAAGTGGCACTTTTCTGCTTTTTGCTCTGGAAATAACGGCTGAGTCAGGCAAAAACAAAACCCTCCACAGTGCCTACAAATGAGTTGGTGTTGTTCCAGAGGCTTTTTTCTCTCATGCTATCATTCAAACACATCTGTAAAATCAGTAGGCACGACACTAATTTTCTTTAGTATGAGGCTGCTATAGCAATTGAAAACAGCCTCAGGCATTCATATTAATGTTAAATGCTTGTTCCCTTTCTTCAAAATCATACTTAAGGAAAACACAGAAGGTGGTTTTGGCAAAGCTATATTAGAGCCAAGCAGGATTTTCCCAAACTGTATTCTCCAAAACATGGCAGTCTGGAGTTTTTCCATTGCATGAGTGGGACAAGCCATTTCATTGCCACAGGAAGTGAAGCAGGTAGCTACCAGGAAGAGGGCCTTCTCTGCTGTGGCACCCTGGCTGTGGAATGAGCTCCCTAGAAAGGTTCACCTGGCACCTTCATAATACTCTTTTAGATACCAGGTGAAGACCTTTTTATTTTCACAGTGTTTTAACAGTTCTTCAGTTTGATTTTTTACCTTGCTGTTTAAATTTGTATTTTAAATCCCTATTAATTTCTGCATGGCTGCTCGGTTTTTATCCTGGTTGTGCTTTTATACTGTATTTTAAATTATGTTTTTATACTGTTGTTATTTTATATTTTGAATGGTTTTTACGGTTTTAAATTTTGTAAACCACCCAGAGAGCTTCGGCTGTTGGGCGGTATAGAAATGCAGTAAATAAATAAATAAATAAATAGCCTGAGGTAAGGAGGCAAATTCCTGGAGGAGACAGCTATCAATGGCTACCAGTCCTGAGGGCTCCATGCTAGCTCCAGTTTGGGATGCTGAGTCCTTCCCCTGATCCTCTCTCCCTCACCACGCACGCAAGCACTCGTTCAGGAAAGGTGAGCCAGCCACTCGAAGCAGGCACCACGTGCGTGCGTCATGAGGGAGAGGATCACGGGAAGGGGGCCAAGGAAACAACCCCCTCTTATATCTTCGGGGGAAGCGTCCCCTCGCTCCCATTGGTGACAGCGAGGGTGCAGGGTGCTTTCCAGGTAATAAAACAGCCGCTGCCGCTGCACCCACTTTATTTTCTGGAAAGTGCCCCTGCCCTCGCCGATGGGAGCAGGTGGGAGCTTCTTACAGACAGGCAGCACACTGGTGATGCAGTGCACATGTCCTAGCCCGCTAAGGAAGTCAGCCAGCGGACAGGCAGGGATGGGAACTGGAGACGCTGACGCTGTGCCCACTTTATTTTCTGGAAAGTGGCGCATGCCATCGCTGATGGGAGCAGTGAGGGGGGAAAGTGGAGCCCCCAACCAAGATATTAGGGTGTGTCTGGGCACACCAGGCACACCCCGTGTGCATGCCTATGGCTGCAAGCACACAAATGGGTCAGGGAGTCCTGTGAATCCCCTGCATCCAGCCCCCTGGACCCAGTTGGGCACTCCAGACACAAGCGCAGACCCCCCCCCCACCTGAGCATTTGCAAGGCCTTGGCAGCCACTCACCTGCCGAAATCACGTACTTCCCCTTCCTGTGCCAGAAGATATTTGACTCCAGCCTTTGAGCCGCCATTTTGCCTATGGCTCTGGTTGGCGGATGTTGGGATCGAGGAAAAACAAAAAGTTCCACAAACCTGAAGTCTCCCCCAACCCGCTCTGATGGATCCACTGGTTCCCCTCTTACATCAAGGGAAATTCAGGAGGCTTTTGTGTTGCAATAACAGTGTCCTGTCTCCCCAAGTGATTCCTCTGCAGGGCCAGCCCTTCCATTGGGCAGAGTGAGGCAACCATTTCAGGAAGCAAATAGAAGAAGGGACCATCAGTGAGGTGTTGGAGGACAGAGGTGGGTGGGCTGCCTGGCCTGGCCTACCCCTAAATCCATAATCAAATGCTTCCATGTTTTGTAAGAACCAAATGTCCAGTGATGCAAAAGCACACAGAAGGAAGTTGCTTCATCGTTTTGAATTCTCATGCCAGATCATTGCACAATCAGATGGTGGCTTGCACCGGTTGACACACAGACAAAATGTCTTGCCTTCCAGATTAATAGCAGTATTAGGGTGACCCTATGGAAAGGAGAATGGGGCTCCTGTATCTTTAACAGTTGTATAGAAAAGGGAATTGGTGTAGATCTGGCCCTAGTTTCAATTAATTAAAAGGAGCTATACTAGAGTGACCAGATACAAAAGAGGGCAGGGCTCCTGCAGCTTTGATGAAGAGAGAATTTCACACAGTGCTTCCTGCCTACAAATGACACCTGCTGAAATTCCTTTCTCTGTACAACTGTACAAGAGGCATTTAAAGCTCTTTCAAGGCGCATTAAAAAATTACCTGTACAAGAACGGAGCGCAAATCAGGCGTAGAGGCGCGTTTTCTCTCTGATTATGTGCATTATCGAATGCGCGTTAAATAGCGAGTTTTATTTTGCTCCGGCCGTTAAAGCGCATTTTGACTATGTGAACAAGCAATTCTCCGCATTAACTACTTGTAAAGTGCATTTGAAACAACCAGTAAGTGCTCAATTACCTCCTGCATACAAGCATTTACGATAAAACGCTTCAGCGAATATGCGCATAATCGGCTAACCAGGCGTCAAACGGAATCCATCTAGAGGGGGTCTGTGATACTGCTGGGAGAGATCGCTTTTCCCTGCCAGGACCTGATGCAATCCATTCAAGCCCCCAGTTCCTTTCAAGCTACATGGAGGTGTAGGGCACATGAAATGCGCTTAGGGAAAATAATCCAGACTTTTGGCTTTCTAGGAAAGGCTGGGGAAGAGGTGGGGTGTCAGCAGGACAGGCACAGCATCATGTGAGTACCGTGCTGCAAGTCCGCACACCAAGCAAAGCGAGAGTACATTAACTCGCTGGTGTGATGCAGCTCTTTGTTATGGTTCACATGACATGCTCAGCTGTAATGCTCAGCACAAAACGCTTAACCACAGTGGCTTGGCGTGTCGTCTGAACAGGCTCATTGCTTTTTCCAGGTTTGAGTAAGTGAACATTCATGGATTAGTTTCAGAAGGTCTAAACTGATTGCAGATTCTGGGATTGAGAAAATTGTCAGTGGCTTGTGCTGATTGCTTTCCTGTGTTGGGAGACGGCTAAAAACCGTGGTGAGATTAACATCCCCTTTTCAACCTGCCCGCGCAAGTTCTAACAAGCAACTGCCAGAACGCATTCTTTTTTCCTATTGGTAAAATGCTTTCCTCTCGGCCAATCCCAGCACAGAGGAGGTTCCTGCTCTGAATATATCCTTGCCTGGTTCAGGGCACCGCTCAGCAGCTGCTGGAGGAGTTTGACAAGAAGAGCTCAGCTCCAGAAACGGACTCCAGATGCAGACTTGCTTTATACCTTGGGGGCACCTCTTGCTCTGGTGGGCAGCTGCCATCCTATTGCTGAGAGGCTGCTCTGGTGAGTTTGGGGGGGGATTCAAACACGCCCATTTCCAGAGCTAAGGGAGGCAGGATTTGCACCCTGCTTAATTCAGAGAGTGCTCCCAGCACAGGGATGCCATAATGCAAAGCAGACTTGGATGGAAGAAGCCCCTTGGAATATCCTTCAATACTGTTTGTGGGTGGTTCGTCTGTCCGGCTAGGTGATGTTCACCCTGTTCTGGAGGGAGTTGCACTCCCCCTAAAGGTTTGGATTCATAGTTTGGGGGTGCGCTTGGATCCAGAACTGTCACTTGAGGCACAGGTGAACTCAGTGGCAGGGAGCACCATTGATTAGGGTGACCAGATAAAATCCAGGTCAGGGTTCATGTAACTTTAACAGTTGTAGAGAAAAGGGAATTTCAGCTAGGGTCATTTGTATGCAATTAGTTCCTGGTGAAATTTCCTCTTCATCACAACCGTTAAAGTTGCAGGCACTATACTAGAGTGACCATGTACAAAAGAAGGCAGGGCCCCTGCAACTTTAACGGTTGTGATGAAGAGGGAATTTCACCAGGAACTAATTGCATACAAATGACCCTGGATGAAATTCCCTTTTCTCTACAACTGTTAAAGTTACATGAGCCCTGACCTGGATTTTATCTGGTCAGCCTACCACTGATCAGCTTAGGCTGATATACCAAAAATAATTTATTACAGTCATAGACCAGCAGATTAAAAGTAGCTACAAATACAGCAATTATTAAAAACCAATTAAAAAATAACAACAAGATTTTATCTGGTCAGCCTACCATTGATCAGCTTAGGCTGATATACCAACTGCACCCTTATCTGGTCAGGGATAACCTAGCTACAGTGATCCATGCTCTGATAACCTCTCGTATGGACTACTTCAATGCGTTATAGGTGGGGCTGCCTTTGAACAGAGTCCAGAAACTAACGAGACCACATCATGCCAGCTTCACTGGCTGCCAGTCCAAGTCCAGGTCCAGGCCCGATTCAAAGTGCTGGTATTAACATTCAAAGCCCTAAATGGCTTGGGGCCAGGTTACCTGAAGGAACGCCTCCTCCCATATGTGACTGCCTGGACCCTAAGATCATCCTCAGGGATCCTTCATCGTGAGCCCCTGCCAAAGGAAGTGAGGCAGGGGGCTACCAGGAGGAGGGCCTTTTCTGCCATGACACCCCGGCTGTGTGATGAGCTCCCTAGAGAGGTTCGCCTGGCACCTGCGTTATACCCTTTTAGATGCCAGGTGAAGACCTTTTTATTTTCTCAGTATTTGAGCAGTTTATCAACTTAATTTTTAACTTTGCTATTTAAATTTGTGTTTTAAATCTGTATTAATTTCTGCAAGGCTGCTCAATTTTATACTGGTTGTGCTTTTAGATTGCATTTTATACTATGTTTTATACTGTTGTTTGTTTTATATTTTGAATGCTTTCCATGGTTTGAATTTTTGTAAACTGCCCAGAGAGCTTTGGCTATTGGATGGTATAAATAAATAAATTTCCAGAGCTAAGGGAGGCAGGATTTGCACCCCACTTAATCCGAGGAGCTCTTCCAGCACAGGGGTGTCATAAAGTGAAGCAGACTTGGATGGAAGAAGCCCTTTGGGATATCCATTATTATTATTATTATTATTATTATTATTATTATTATTATTATCATCTCTTTTCTCGGTCAATGTTGTTTTTTCAGGTGATTGATAAGAACAAATTTAAAGACAATGAAATGTACAAAACTTGATACAAAACAGATAAATTAAAATTAACAGTATTTTTACATAGGAGCACTTGTATTTCCAAATTTTACATCCAAAGAATTGCTATAAAAAAAGTGCTCTTTTTCAAGTGACCAGATGCATTTCTGCCAGGTCATGCTGCCTTTTACTGGTTCAGGAATTTCCTGACAATTGAGCATGTTTTAAGTATGACTGCTTTCTGGATGTTGGTGTGAATGTATTTTTGCTGGCACAGTTTCTGAAGGTTTTTGGTATAGTTTTTTGATGTGATGCCAGTGACTGAAGTGACTAATGGAATAATTGTGACCTTTTCCTGTTTCTATAGTTCTTTAACTTCTATGGCCAGTGGTGTATATTATTATTAATAATAATAATATTTAAAAGCCTTATTCACCATGGTTAAAGCCATGGTTTAAGGTGTCTTCTGAACAGGGCCATCATTATTATTATTATTATTATTATATGCCGCTTAATGTTAAGATCCCTAAGTAGCATTAAAAAAATAGGTCTTTTTAAAAAAAAAAAAAAAAAAGCCTGCTGCATTGAGCTGGAAACAGCTCTGGTGTCACTGTATGTGTGATTTGGGTGTGATCTGGGACCTTCTCTTCTGCCGCTCCCAGACTGTGGAATGACCTGCCAGAGGAGACTCGTCAACTTAACAGTCTTTTAGAATTTAAGAAAGCTATAAAGACTGTTCTCTTCCGGCAGGCATATCCAGTGGAATTTTAGAAGGTTTTAAGGATGTTTTAGGATGTTTTAATGCAGTTTTAATAATATTTGTCATGTTTTAATTAGTTTTATGTATTTTATCATGTTGTTGTTCCCCGCCTCGATCCGGATGGAGAGGCGGGTAAGAAATAAATCGTTATTATTATTATTATTATTATTATGTTATTATTATATTTAGAGTTCTTCCAAATGAGGCTTTTGTTGCTGCCCTGCCTCATTCACAGAATTTGCCCAGGAGTCCCAGACGTCATCACCTTCAGCTGGTAGCCCCTTCCTTCCTTCCTTCCTTCCTTACCAGGAAGAAAAAAAAACTAACCAGGAAGGCAATATGGACTAGCTGCATGATGCCATTGGATTGGCAGTGCTAGAGGCCCTGAGTGTGGTAGTGCCCTATCACTTGCCCAAAGGTAGAGGGTGAGAAGCCTTTTTCACCCTTGGGGATGGATTGCCTTTCAGGGGACATTCCAAGGGCCAAATCCAGGAGTGGGCAGGATGACGAGATCAAGGTCACGTACAATGCTGGCTCCAGGTTGTTGAGGGCCCATGGGCAAGGGACCTTCATCAGGGGCCCTCCTTCAATGAGTCGATCTTCTCACCACCCTTCTCACCAGATGTTCTAACTCCTCATCCTCTTTCCCATCATTTCTACGGTCATCTTGACCCTGTGGGGAAGTGCGAGAGAGGCAGGAGCAGTATTTATTTTCTCTCTTTTGTTTTTCTCTTCCCTCCCCACTACCTTTTCCTTATGTGTCGTGCCTTTTTTAAAATGTAAGCCTTAGGGCAGGGGCAGTCTGCTTTACTGATCGATTGTAAGCCGCTCTGGGAGCCTTTTTGGCTGAGGGGTGGGATAAAAATACTATAAATAATTAAATAAATAAATATCAGTACTGTGCCGAATCCTGCCCCCTATTTTCAGGAATGTTTCCTTTCCCTGCAAACAAGGCTTTTCATTTTTCTGCCTCTTTCACAGGGAGGGGGAGAATTTCAGAAACATTGTCCTTAAGGAGGGGAACAGGGTTTCCACCTACATTATTACGCTTATGAGGTGACTGTAGGGGCTTCTTTCTATATTATTATTATTATTATTATTATTATTGAAAAATGATTCCCTTTTTAAGGATTTTTACATTGATAATGCATTTGATTTGTATGTTTTTAAATTACAGTCTTGGTCACTGAAGAAGACACCTTGGGTGTTGAAATGCGTTTGACCAGCGTTTAATGACCAGCGTTTAATGACCAGCGTTTAATGACAAGCATTTTACTTGACCAGTATTTTAGTCGCCATTTTTAACAAATATATTGTTTCGTATTAAATGTGATTGATAGCACATGCTTACTCAAGCCAGTCAGAACTAGGCTGGCGGGTGTTACCCAGAGGACCTTCTCTTCCATCGCTCCCAGACTATGGAATGGTCTGTCGGAGGAGGTTAGACAAATTGACAGTCTTCATGAATTTAAGAGAGTCATGAAGACTTCCTCTTCCGACAGGCCTATCCAGATGAATTTTAAGATGTTTTTAATGTTGTATTTTTCTCTTGTTTTTAAATTTTTTTAACTGTTGTGATTTTTATGTTTTATATTGTTGTTGTTCCCCGCCTCGATCCGGAGGGAGAGGCGGGCTACAAATAAATATTATTATTATTATTATTATTATTGTGCCATATTAATGTAGTTTAACTGTGTAACTTAAGATATTATATACAGTATATACTGGAAACAAATCTGTCCTGGCAGCAACAGACTCTCAGTGCGGTTCAGGTTACAATAGCAGTGCTCAACTTCCAAGTTGATGTCAGAGCACAGGAGGGCAGGCAGACACAAAGAGCAGACATCAACAAGAGTGGTTGCAAAGAACAGGCTATTGGTCAAGACACAGGTCAACAAGACTTTACATAGTCCAAGAGCAGAGTCATTAGGCAGTCCAAAGGTCAATAAACAGGGTACCAGGCAGCAGCACTGTTCAGGAAACATGACACAAGGCAGGTGAACCAAAGTTGTTCCGGCACGGGCTGCTTGCTACTGCAGGTTCTTAAGCCCACAGCCTGCTGGGCCCCACCCAGAGCTCAGCTGGGGTGATCAAGCCTCCTTCTGCAGAGCCTTACTCTTGAGGAGCCCTTCGTTGCACAGGAGCCCTATTAGCCTGTCGCTTGAGGCGACGACGCTCCCTGGGGTCAGGGGGCTGCTCAACCTCTGCCTCAGAGGCAGACATCCTATCTACACTACTGCTTTAAAGCAGTTTATAACCATTTTAAACCGGTTAATATTAACCGGTTTAAAACTGTTATAAACCGCTTTAAAGCAGTAGTGTAAATAGGCTCAGAGTCTCTTTCTCCAGGTAGAGATGGCCCTGCAACTACCTCCCCCGAGGGCTCAGGCTTCTGTGAGGCTAATGGCAGTCCCTGGTCTGGGGCTTTGACTTCTAGGGCATCCTGAGCTTCTGGGGCATCCTGGGCTTCTGGGTCGTCTAGCTCCACCTCTAAAGAGGACTCCTCAAGTAGGGGCACGACATCATGCTAGAAGTGAGGGATTGGGGTAACCCGGCTTTCCTTTGCAGAATTTAAATGGGAGCTTCCGCAGGAGTGGGGCTGAAAAGCCTCTTCCTGCCTTCACGGGAGTTGGGGGAAGAAGACGGTACATAAGGATTGTTCAGAGCTCCTTTGGGGGGCAAGAACATAAGAAGAGCCATGCAGATCAGGCCAAGGATCCATCTAGTCCAGCATTCTCTTCACACAGTGGCCCACCAGCTGCCTACAGGAGACCCACAACCAGGATGTGAATGCCATAGCACCAAACCACCCATGTTCCCTAGCAACTGGTTTATATAGGCTGACTGCCTCTGACATTGGAAATAGCACAAAACCATCAGGGCCTGTAGCCACGGATAGCCTTCTCCTCCAGGAATTTATCCAACCCCCTTTCAAAGCCATCCGAATTGGTGGCCATCTCCCTATCCAGTTTCCCCATGCTTTTGTACCCTTCTATCGTGTGACCTTAATGCAACTCTGGTCTATCTGCCCCCCCTCTCTTGCCTTGCAGCCTCCTCTTCCCCACACTCCCTATACTTCCGCATTGCCATATGGGAGTCTGACGAAGAGCCCCCCCAGTTCATGGGCTTAGGGTTCCTGGATGACGAGCTCTGGGCTTACTATGACGACGTCAAGAAGCAGTCCATGCCTCGAGTCCCTTGGATACAGCAGGCTGAGGTTGAGGACCACACATTCTGGGAATGGCACACTAAGAGGACAATAAACCTGGAGCTGAGATTCAGGGGTAACCTGGGGATGCTGCGGAAACAGTTCAACCAGAGCAACGGTGAGTAGAGAGCAAGAGGGACGTGGATCTCCACCAGGCCAAGATCTTCTCCCGAGGAGAGATGGAGGGAGAGGGTAGTTACCGTATTTCATCGAATCTAAGATGCCATCGATTGTAAGGCGCACCTAAATTTCAGGGCCACCAACAGGGAAAAAACTTTGCGCTGATTCTAAGACGCACCTTAATTTCAGCACCCCTTCCCCCTCCCCACTCCCCTCCATCACCATCACCCATCCTCGCTGCCTCCGCTGTTGCTCCGCGCCGCTGCCAGCACTTGCCTTGGCCTGGCAAGGCATCGTTCCCAGTAACGAGGCAAGCGTTGCCAGTGGTGCGGAGTGGCGGCGGCAGCAGCTTGGAAGGGTGATGGTGATGGAGGGGAGGGGGGAGGGTTAGGGCCCTGCAAATCCCCACTCCCCCCTTACCTTGATCGCTGCTGCCTTGGCCTGGGAAGGCTTCAGTATGGGGAAGTAGGCCAAGATCTCGCAACAGGCAGATCTGTTGTCCTGGATTTAATTGTAGCCAATAGGGAAGAACGGGTGGATTAAGTAAAAGTGGCAGAAACTTTCGGAGAAAGTGACCATGCCATCTTCGAATCCATGGTAGCAGCAGGGGCTCTGAAAACGAAGCTTAGTTGGCAAGGACATTGGACATAAAAACCAATCACAGCCTCCTTCCCAGTGCTGAAGCCTTCCCAGGCTGAGGCAGCAGCAATCAAGGTAAGTGGGGAGGGGGGACTCCTGACCAACCTTGTGGGGTCCCTCAGGACCCACTAGGGCGAGTCGTGGGGGGGGCATGCAGAGCGCTAGTGCCTTCTGCAAAGCGCGGGAGAAATCCCGCGATTGCAAGATGCCACCGATTCTAAGACGCACTCCGTTTTTACAGATGTAAACATGGGAGAAAAAGTGTGTCTTAGAATCGATGAAATACGGTATTTGCTATACAATCCACATGCTCCCCCCAACCACAAACTGAAAGAATGGAGTTCTGCTATGGCTGAACCTAATTTAGAGCAAATTATGGGATAATCCAGAAGGCAAAGCAATAAAGCCAGCTAATGGTGGTGCACACACATTCCAGTCCAGCATTATTATTATTATTATTATTATTATTATTATTATTCACAACTAATATTTAAAACATTTTAAACTTTTAAGCCTTGCCACAAAGTCAGTTAAAACTTCAACTTAAGCTTTTAAAATGCCTGGGAGAAAAGAAAAGTTGTGACCTGGCGCCGAAAAAGATAACAGTGTTAGCGCCAGGCAGGCCTCATCGAGGAAATCATTCCATAATTGGGGGGCCACCACAGAGAAGGCCCTCTCACTTGTTGCTGGCCTTCAAGCTTCCCTCGGAGTAGGCACCCGGGGGAATCAGGCAAAGGCAGGTCCAGATACAAGCAAAGGTCAAAGCACAGTTAAGCAGTAAGTTATCGTACACACAGGCCCGGCACAACGCAGGTTGCTAACTGAAGCAGGGACACGCACACACACACACACACACAGTGGCCCCTTCCACTCAATCTGCCCACCCGCCATCTTATTATTCTTGCCACGCATATGTGCGTCCAACCCCCTGCTCAATGCAGGAATCCAAATCAAAGCATCCCTGACAGATGGTTGTCCAACTGCCTCTTGAATGCCTCTAATGTGGGAGAGCCCACCACCTCCCTAGGTCATTGGCTCCATTCTCGTACTGCTCTAACAGTCAGGAAGTTTTTCCTGATGTCCAGCCGGAATCTGGCTTCTTGTAACTTGAGCCCATTATTCCGCATCCTGCACTCTGGGATGATCGAGAAGAGATCCTGGCTCTCCTCTGTGTGACAACCTTTTAAGTCTTTGAAGAGTGCTATCATATCTCCCCTCAATCTTCTGTTCTCCAGGCTAAACATGCCCAGTTCTTTCAGTCTCTCCTCATTGGACTTTGTTTCCAGACGCCTGATCATCCTTGTTGCCCTCCTCTGAACATGCTCGAGCTTGTCTGCATCCTTCTTGAAGTGTGGTGCCCAGAACTGGATGCAGTACTCAAGATGGGGCCTAACCAGTGCCGAACAGAGGGAAACCAGTACTTTGCGTGATTTGGAAGCTATACTTCTATTAATACAGCCCAAAATAGCATTTGCTTTTTTTGCAGCCACATCACACTGTTGGCTCATATTCAGCTTGTGATCTACAACAATTCCAAGATCCTTCTTGCTTGTCGTATCGCTTCGTCAAGTATCCCCCATCTTGTAACTGTGCATTTGGTTTCTTTTTCCTAGTCACTCAGGGGACATGGAGTTGGAAGGGGCCTATAAGGCCATCGAGTCCAACCCCCTGCACAATGCAGGAATCTACTTTAAAGCATCCCCAACAGATGGCTGTCCAGCTGCCTCTTGAATGCCTCTAGTGTGGGAGAGCCCACCACCTCCCTAAGTCACTGGTTCCATTGTCATATTGCTCTAACAGTCAAGACGTTTTTCCTGATGTCCAGCTGGAATCTGGCTTCCTATAACTTCAGCCCTCCTCTGTGTGATAAGTCCCCAGATTTCAGGAACAAGCCCCATCTTGGCTGACAAATGCAAGCTGAGTCAGTTGTGCTGTGTCGGGTGTAAAAATAGTCTAGATTTGTGTAAAGCACTTTGCAGTACCCCTGACTTGGCTTGCATTTGTAAGGTGAGCTGCTCAGCTGCGGGATTGCTCCTGAAATCTAGGGACTTCTTTGGTTCTGTTTAGGTTTTTATTCCTGTAAGCCATTTGCACAAATCACAGCTACAACTTGCACAACGTGCAGCTACAATTTGTGCAAATTACAGAACTTTCGGCTGTAATTTTCACAAATGGTGCAAATTCCGGCTGTACTTTGCACAAAATTCACAAATTTCAGCTGTAATTTGCTCAGATGGCTCAAATGGAGACCCCTAAACAAAAACAAAAAAGATTTCCTAACGCTGGTCATCCCTGTGTGTCCCTTTCAGGGTTTCTCACCTGGCAACAGAATTGCGGCTGTGAGCTGAGCCACGAAGGGCACATCAGAGGATTTGACCAATATGGCTACAATGGGAGGGACTTCCTCAACTTCAACCTGAAGACACTCACCTGGGTGACGGCTGATGCAAGGGCAGAAGCGATCAAGAGGGAATGGGACACTAAAGTGGTCCGTGCTCAGACCAGCAAGAAGTTTCTGGAAGAGACCTGCATTGAGTGGCTGAAGAAATACATGCGGTATGCCAAGGAAACGCTGCTGAGGAAAGGTGAGGGTGAACAACATGTGGGAAGGGGGGGCATTGTTCTGTGGACGGGTAGCCATTTCCATGCACCCTCACATACCCAGCAAGATTAATAGACTGAAGAGCTGATATTCACGTGATGTTGGTGTTGGAAAGTCTGGACTGACTTACAGCAGAGTTGCTTTATTCAGAGAAAGTGTGTCAACACAGAATTTAGAATTGGACATAGTCAATGCAGGCTAGAACCAGGTTAAAAATCAGCTTATTATATTAGAGCTTTTATATACATTGTCAGACAAAGCTATCTAATAGGTTTTAACTACAAGCATCCCCTAAAGTGAGTGTGTAAGTGTAAGTGAGTGAAGACACGAGATATATTTACTTGCTTCTTTTCCGGAGAGACTGCATGGTGCTTGTTGCAGAGGCAAAAGGAGGAAGAAGGGGAAGCAGAATGAAAAAGGAACTGATCAGACAAGAAGGGAAACAAACATTCCCTATCGCCCCCTAGTGTCTGGAAGTATGCGGAGTTGTTCCTATTATTCAATAGCCGGTGAGGTGGAAAATAATTGTAATGGCACTGTACTATTTCAGACTGTAGATGTCAAGGTCAAATTTTGTGATACTTCCCTTCATGAAAAAAAAAAACCAAAGATCCCCGCATCTATACAAAGTACGTTCCATTCTGTCACCGCTCATTCATTAATATTATGTTTTTATCTCATTTATTAGTATTACAATTTTCTTTGTTGTGTAACTCGCCGGTGATAATTCCGTTGTCATGAATAGTGGATGAACTTTGGTTGGGTTTATGTGTTCTGAAACCCAGAAGCAGAATCCTCAGCCTGTGGGACTCAGTCAGTGCTGGACAGAGCAGCTGCTTTCACCAAGACCAGCCGAGTCTTCCTTCATACCTTGTTTTTATTATATTTGTGCAGTTGTTTTTGGTTTTTAATTTTTCAGTTCTAAGATGCTTTGTGAGATAGAAATACTTTAATTGAAAGGACAAAAAAAACCATAGAATACAATAAAAACACTGATCAAAGAACATAGAATCATAGAATAGTAGAGTGGGAGGGGACTTATAAGAATATCAAGTCCAACCCCCTGCTCAATGCAGGAATCCACCTTCAAGCATCCCTGACAGATGGCTGCCCAGCTGCCTCTTGACTGTTTCTAGTGTGGGATATTCCATGACCTCACTAGGTCATTGGTTCCATTGTTGTACCGCTCTAACAGTCAGGAAGTTTTTCCTGATGTCCAGCCAGAATCTGGCTTCCTGTCACTTGAGCCCATTATTTCACGTCCTGCACTCTGAGATGTTCAAGGAGAGATCCTGGCCCTCCTCTTTGTGACAACCTTTCAGTATTGGAAGAGTTCTATCATGTCTCCCCTCAGTCTTCTCTTCTCCAGGCTAAACATGCCCAGTTCTTTCAGTCTCTCCTCATAGGACTTTCTTTCCAGATCCCTGATCATCCTCATTGCCTTCCTCTGAACCCCCTCCAGCTTGTCTGCATCCTTCTTGAAGTGTGGTGCCCAGAACTGGACACAATACTCAAGATGAGGCCTAACCTAACATAAGAAGAGCCATGCTAGATCAGACCAAGGGTCCATCTAGTCCAACATCCTGTTCACACAGTGGGCAATCACCTCTCATAATGCTTTCCCCCAGGTTTAATTTCCTCTTGAACTTCTCCCCAGTTCTCACCCTAACGTTGCCTCCTATCCGTCGTTGCTTTTTCCACAGAGCCCCCCATAGTGAAGGTGTCACACAAGATGAGCTCTGACACCTTGGAGACCCTCACCTGCCGGGCCCATGGCTTCTATCCCAAGGAGATCAATGCCACCTGGATGAAGAATGGGAAGCCCTGGGAGCAGGAGACCTCTTCTGGAAGTGTCGTCCCCAACTCAGATGGCACCTACCACACTTGGATCGGCATCAAGATTAAGCCCAAAGACAGAGGCCTTTACTGGTGCCATGTGGAACATGCCAGTCTGATGGAGCCTCTGAATCTGTCCGGGAAGGAGTCTGGTGAGAGAGTGAGGTGGATAGGGGGGAAGTGGCTGTTGTATGCATTGAGGGTGGATTCTAAGAGGTGAAGAAGGAAGGACTCAGAAAACATTCTCCAGCCATAAGACCCAATAGAAGCATGTGTTTTCTTTTTCAGTGTAGAACAGGTGATGTACCCATGTGCTGAAGGCAGGCTGGGAGGAGATGTGACTCCTTGCAAGGCGTGGGAATGCTGATCTAAGTAGGAGGGAACTTCATTTTCGCCCCCAAAGTATTGTTTTTGCTTCATGATGCTGGAAACATCATGCAAAATCCCTCTGCTTCAACAGAGACTTTAAATATGTCTTCATAAAATGAGTCCTATGATGCAGAGCTCTTGCAAGCATTCTTGAGATGAATGCCATAAAATTTGGGCCTGAAAAGACACCACTTCATAACTCCTTCTCGGGCCTTCTCCATGGGAACCTCTCTTCGCAACTCTTTCCACCCATATGTGGGCCTAACTGATATCTAGAGACGTCGAAGAAACCCACAAAAGAATCCAACTGGTTTAGATTTATATGAATGTGACCCACTGTTCACATGACTGTTACTTTGTTTTTGTTTTTAACTTTTTAGAATTTTGGGCAAATTTTGTCATGGAAAAATAAATAACATTTTTTTAAAAAAACTGCTGGAAATGTGCATTTCCCCATAGCTAAAGCATGAAAATGCGCATTTGTGCAAATGTGAATTCGCACAAATTCAGTTAATTGGAAAAATCTGACCGTCAATGGGCGGGCAATGGAATTAATGAAAAGCTCCTGACAATCGGCAAAATGCAGACGTAATGGGTTTTCCAAAATTCTTACATCCCTGGTGATAACAGGGGAGGGGGAGGCTGTTGTTGACTATCTTAACATATAAGCATCCCTGTCTTGATAGCAATACATGGCATCTCCATTAGAGTTGGCCCAAGGAATGTTGCTACCTGAGGCTAAGGACAAGTTTGGTTCCTCCTTCTACCTAGGCTGACCATATGAAAAGGAGGACAGGGCTCATGTATCTTTAACAGTTGTGGAGAAAAGGGAATATCAGCCAGTGTCATTTGTATGCAATTAGTTCCTGGTGAAATTCCCTCTTCATCACCACAGTTAAAGTTGCAGGGGCCCTGCCTTCTTTTGTATATGGTCACTCTAGTATAGTGCCTGCAACTTTAACTGTTGTGGTGAAGAGGGAATTTCACCAGGAACTAATTGCATACCAATGACACCGGCTGAAATTCCCTTTTCTCTACAACTGTTCAAGTTACAAGAGCCCTGTCCTCCTTTCCACATGGTCACCCTACTTCTACCCCATGTGCAAAAGCAGACAAGACTGACAGTTCACTCTTTCTTCAACACTAGCAACACGGCAGCATCGCCCACCACACCTCAAGGCAGCAGGCTAGCTTAGTTAGCACCTCACTCTACCTAAGGATAGTGCCAGCCTTGATCCCCATGGCTGGAGTGTATTTGTTGTAGCTCCTTGAAACATCCTGTTCCTTTCTCTCTCTTTTTTTTTTCAGCCTCAGTGGGGCTCATTGTGGGGGCCATCATGGGGGCTGCGGCTGCTATCCTGCTGGTGGTTGGGATCTTCAGATTCATCAGTAAGTAAATGTTGTCAAAATCTCATTGGGAATGGGAAACTAAAGACTCAGCCCAGTAACCATAAAACAGGTGGTTGCAAAGTCTTGGGAAATGGGTCCCATCCTGACCTAGTTGGGTGGGGGAGGTTTGCATGCCCTCTGAAATATTAGATCTACAATCTGGCCATGATCAAAGATCCAGTTTTGTCACTAGATTCCTAAGTCACCTCAGTGGCTTTGTAGTAAGTGCTTCTTACTAGATTTAGGCTGCTATGCCAGGTGTACTCCTTCCAGTTCCTGGGCCTCGGGGCTTTATAGGTAAGCCTCAGCACCTTGAATTTGGCTCATAAATGAACTGGGAAGCAGTAAAGCTCTTTCAAAGCTGGAGAGGGTTCAGAGGAGGGCAACAAGGATGATCAGGGGTCTGGAAACAAAACCCTAGGAGGAGAGACTGCAAGAACTAGGCCTGTTTAGCCCTGAGAAGGGAAGATTGAGGGGAGACACGATAGCACTCTTCAAATACTTGAAAGGTGGTCACACAGAGGAGAGCCAGGATCTCTTCTCGATCATTCCAAAATGCAGGACATGGAATAATGGGCTCAAGTTGCAGGAAGCCAGATTCTGGCTGGACATCAGGAAAAACTTTGTGACTGCTAGCTAGAGCAGTATGACAATGGAACCAATGACCTAGGGAGGTTGTGGGCTCTCCCACATTAGAGGCTTTCAAAAGGCAGCTGGGCAGCCATCTGTCAGGGATGCTTTAAGGTAGATTCCTGCATTGAGCAGGGGGTTGGACTTGATGGCCTTGTAGGCCCCTTCCAACTCTACTATTCTATGACTCTGACTCTATGATTCTAGTTTTCTGTTCCCTGACGGTGGGGCAGGGAACAGAAAACTAGGAGTAAGAAGGAATTGAATGGAGTAGCCTGAAAAAAAGGCGCACAGGTATAAAAAGGGTAGAAAACATAAGTCATGTCCTGATTCACCATCTGGTGGAAGCTTTTTTTTTAATGTCTCCAAGGTCGGAAGTGAGAACTGCCCATAGACATCACTGGAGGAATTCACGATTTTAATGTAGCTGGGGTTAGGTACCAGAAATATGTAGGGAGGGAGAATCTCTTAGAGGCAGGGACCAAAACAGCCCAAAGAGGCCAGGTATTTTCATTAAACATGGAATGCTGGCAGTCTGTGGAAGGGGGGAAACCTTGGAAAATGGGGGGGGGTGGAATTGAATGGAGTATCCTGGAAAGGAGGCATAGCTGTCTGGCTGGCTTGCTGTAATCCTGAACAGGAATACTCCACCCCACGACATTTTGTTTCACTTCCCACTTGTAACCCCTAACGTTGATCCAAAAATCCAGAGTATTGACAGGGTTGGAAGGTGCTTAGAGGGTGCATCTACTACACCCACATTTTCAGGTCTGATTTTCACCCGGTTCCTACACGCATTTAAGGAAACAAGAAGAGCCATGATGGATCAGACCAATGGTCCATCTGGTCTAGCATTCTGTTTCACACAGCGCCCAACAGGGATGCCTAATGGAAATGTATAAGCATGACATGACGGTAATCGCCTTCTGCGTTTGTTCCCCAGCTACGTGCTGATTCTAATGCAATAAGTAGTATATAGCCGTAACGATTGCCTCCACAAATTTGTCTAATCCCTTTTTAAGGCCAACTTCACATCTTGTAACAAATTCCATAACTGAACCATCTGCTCTGTGAAGATGCCCTTCATGTTGCCTGCCCCAAACCTCCCACCATTCAGCTTCTAGCATGATGAGAGAGGAAGTAAAAATGTGTCTCTGTTGAATCAAGACCCAGTGACTTCTGTGGAAATATTTACCTTTTTCCTTTTTTAATTGTTAATCAAAGCACACATGGGACTAGTAGTAAAACCGCACCAAGTGGTGTTGATTCCCTTTCCCCAGATGGAAGAACTTACCTCCGACCAGCAGGTGATCGGAGAAGACCTTTTCCCTGCTCAGTTCTGAAAAAAGGAGCCTCTCTCAGCACTGGGCGAGGAAAATTCCTCCCTCAGCTGATCTTCATTGATCAAATGGGTACATGAATCACTACTGACATGTAGCCCCTAGAATCTTTCCTGGTGGCAAAAGGAAAGGTCCCCCACCTGTGTTTTGAGCAAAGGAGGTTGATATCTGGAAAGACTTCTTAATTCTACTAATAACAATTGCACAGATGTATCCTAGCCTGGAGCTTATTAGCAGGAGACTGGAGGAGCATTGGTCAGGGCTGATCTCTGGGGGTGACTTTCAATGCCAAATTTCTGCTTTTGTCTCTACAGAGAAACGGCAGCATAACTACAATGCAACATCAAGTGAGTGACCTCCCCTGGGCATACCTGTGGTGCAAATGGCAGCCTGGGAGAAGCAAGTTACATTTTTTTTAAAAATCAGAGGAAATCTGCCTCAATTCACATTTGTTTTGGCTGTTAGCTGATCGGAAAGGGTGTGTCAGGGGGGACATTGATTATTATTATGATTATGATTATTATTTCTTATGTTTATATACCACCCCATAGCCAAAGCTCTCTGGGCAGTTTACAAAGATTAAGACGGTTTACAAAGATTAACAGTTCTGGTTGCTGAACTTGCATGTGCGCTTAACTCATGTGTGTTCTTAAATTCTCTTTACCTGGCTGCTCTTAGTAGTATGACAGATGTAGAGATGTCTGAGGATATTCAGACCCTGGCCGCATTCGGATGACACTTTAGTCAATGGAGGAAGGTATAAGCAATGCACAGTACCCTATTTCAGAGGTACACCCCACACAACATGTTGCCCCTCCCCATCACACGGTTGAAAGTCCCGGTGTCCTTCTGGGCAAATGCTGCTCCTCCCTCCCTCTTCCCTCAGTCCTTCCAGCCCTATCCCATCATGCATTGCAAGTTCTACCGGCTATACAGGAGCAGCAGGGGTGCTTTCGGCCGCTCCTGCCGGAGAACTCTACGTTCTTCCAGAATAGTGCACTTGACGGGGGAGATTACACAACGGAGCCACTCACACGACATGTGTTGTGTCTACGTCCAACTCCCTGCTTCAAAGGGATGAAATCTCAGATACCGATTCGGATTCTGAGGTTGGAATGCAAAAGCTGGAGGAGTTGCTGCAACCACAAGAAGAAGAGCCCTTTCCCACGGCAGGAGAGGAAGTTAATCCCCAAGGAGATGACCTTAACGAGAGAGAGAGTACTTTCTCTTCTGGGACAAAGGGGTTGAGGAATGCGGTGGCGAGGCGTAGGGCAAAGAAAAGAGACTTCAAACTCAGGACCGCCCGCCGCTCAGAGAGGCTAGCAAACAAAGCATTACAGGCTAATTGATCTTAAGTATATGACTCTGTTCTCTTTTCTCTCTAAGTGAGCTCAACTAAATTGCCTAGGGGCTAAAGAACCTTTTGATAACCTTGTTTTCCTTTGTCTTGCTGGAGGAGGGAGAACGATCATTTTTTGTGTATAATAAAGGATTTGTATTTTCCCTTCAAGAGGTCTGTTTGTTGTCCTCACCCTTTTCGTTAGAACTTACAGAGTCATGACAACATGTTAATCAGCGGGTCTCTGGATAAGCAACAGAGCAGCCCGTTGTTTTTCCCTGTTGTTTAATTCCAGAAAATAACATACTGTGAGTTGTGTGCCTGTCATGTGTTGCTCCCCAGATGACACAACAATCAACACAATGGACGATTGCCTTTTTATCCCCCCCCCCAGTTGATTATCGTGTCGTCTGAACCCAGCCTCTATGTAGTTGATCAGTTGAGAAGAAGCTTCTCTAGTAAGTGGAAAGAGGAAAGCCAGTTGGACTGATCATTCTTGCAATTAACTAGTTATAACCAAGTGCCGTATTTCCCCCCACAAAAACCTGTGAGGTAGGTTAGGCTAAGAGTCTATGACTGGCCCAAAACCATCCAGTGAGCTTCTTCTCCTGCTCATTTTCATATAAATGTAAAACAAATGTTTGGTAATGCTTGAGCGTATAGCATGTGCTACTTTTATCCTCACAACTCGGTAAGATAGGTTAGGCTAGAAGTCTATGATTAGCCTATTGACTGTATATATGTCTATATGCCTTTCTCTCTCATATATACACACAGACAGGCAACCTTGGGTTTGTTCTTTACTTACCACATACCATAAACTACATGTGAATACAGAAGTATGTGACAAATAAAGCAATAAACTCACCTTTTGCACTACCTAATACATTTGTTTCCCAACTAACTTACCACTAATACTCTCATGAACCTAATACTAAAATTTGTATTTTTTAAATTATATTAAGGTTAAAGAATCCACATACATCAAGTGCAAATCAGTGAATTTACCATTTTTCATATTACTGTTCAAGAATCGACACTTCTCCTCATGAGAAAACATGCATAGGAGACTGTGCTGTTAGTCTGGCTAAAAGGATTCAATAGAAAAATAAAGATGTAAAACATGTGTATTCTGATTGGGGTTGTTGTGTTACAAAGAAATTTGTGACAATACAATCTGCTGTGGTGCCATTTGTCTTTTGTTTGGTACTAGGCTGACCCTATGAAAAGGAGGACAGGGCTCATGTAACTTTAACAGTTGTAGAGAAAAGGGAATTTCAGCCGGCGTCATTTGTATACAATTTGTACCTAGTGAAATTCCCTCTTCATTACAATAGTTAAAGCTGCAGGGGCCCTGCCTTCTTTTGTATCTGGTCACTCTAGTATAATGCATGCAACTTTAATTGCTGTGATGAAGAGGGGATTTCACCAGGTACTAATTGCATACAAATGATGCCAGCTGAAATTCCCTTTTCTCTGCAACTTTTAAAGTTACATGAGCCCTGTCCCCCTTTTCATATGGTCAGCCTATTTGGTACCTGGCTTCTGGAGCGTTCACACATTTTGGGAAGAGGGAATTGGAGAAAACCAGGATTTCTATTTTCAATAAAGCATTGGCGTGCTCTTCTAGAAGACCTATCTCACTCTCAACCTATAAATATAATTGGCCATTTTGCCTTCTTGATTAAATACATCATGGGGGGGGGGGGGAGTTCAGGAAGTAGAACAGTTCAGAAAGTGAAGCAATTTTTTTAACAATATCAGTTATTAGAGTTTTGTATTAGAGTGTGCTATGTGCCATATATATATATATATATATATACATACACACACACACACACACACACACACACACGATCTTGCCCTAAATACTTTTTGGGTGGATTTGAAACCCGTTAATGCGAACTCTAGGGGAGACAGATGAACAATTTACCTGATTTGATTCATGAGAGAATGAAAAATAAATACCAAACTAAGTCTGTTGGTGAGTGCCATTTCGTATGGACTTTTTCTTCTTACTCCGTTCTCTAACTGCCAAATCCCAACAGTTCCTGCCCAAACGTTCCACCCCACAAAAGATGCCCCCCTCTCTCCTCATTACAATTTCTCCTCCCCATTGATGCGTAAAACGCTCCCCAAGGGGATTCGTTCTTCCTGGAGGATCCCCAATATGATTACCAGGAAGGGAAGCAGAGTCCAAGAGAGAAGGTCCAAACAGTTTATTACTTTGCAAAGTAAGATCAATCACTGTCACTCATGCAACCAGGACTGACAAAGCAACACACCTAGCCAGCTGCTCTTTATACCTTTTGATGGTCAGTCCCCCTTGGCAATAAGACTGGAACATTCGGCAGATGCCTGGATCTCTGGTCTGCCCAGACTCCCTAGATACATTTACACAATGGCTTACAGACTTGTTATCAGTTGGCACAGCATACAATGGTAAATCTATTGATCTATATTTAAATGTGTCTCAGTCAATGTACAAGGCGTATGAGGATCAGCATAGTCCTTCAAGATGGAACTTTAAATGCTTGAAAGCTAAACAACATTCCACTAGCTGCAACATTTTACTGAAAGGCAGGTGCAAGACGGCTGGGAACAGAGACTTTTACATAGTCTACAACATTTTGACTGATACAAATATTGAGATACATGGGAGCCAAGGTTAGCGCTTGCAGTAAACAACAAGTAGTGCAAAGTTCATTTGCAAAGCATTAGTCAAGTCTACTTGATCAGAAATGAAAAAGGATTCTAAGATGGGGTCTGCCAT
Organism: Anniella stebbinsi; assembly: GCA_029215795.1. Classification (NCBI taxonomy): domain Eukaryota; kingdom Metazoa; phylum Chordata; class Lepidosauria; order Squamata; family Anniellidae; genus Anniella; species Anniella stebbinsi. The sequence goes on from JARDYH010000005.1 coordinate 181,143,487, forward strand.
TCAAAATGGATCAACTTCAGTTCAATACATTGGTTCAGCATTACATTGATTCATTAATACATTGGTTCAGCATTACATTGATTCATTATTACATTGGTTCAGCAGTTTACTTAACACCACCTCATCATCACTCTTCAGAACAGTTTCAAGCATGATGCCACAGGCCCTGTCCTGTGGGGCTTTGGGCTGCACCAGTTGAACGAGCCCTCTTTCACCCTGAAGGCCATGCTCTAAGCCCTAGGAGAGACATTTCAACCTTCTAGAGTGCGGGAAATAACTAGGGTGACCCTATGGAAAGGAGGACAGGGCTCCTGTATCTTTAACAGTTGTGCAGAAAAGGGAATTTCAGCAGGTGTCATTTGTTTGTGTGCAGCACCTGGTGAAACTCCCTCTTCATCCCAACAGTTCATAGAATCATGGAATCATAGATCTCAGGCAGGAACACTGTCGTATTTACTACGCTTGATCTAGGAAGCCTGCCAACTCCCTTATCTGAGAATGTCTGGGAAAAATGCCAGGCCTTAATTGTTTGAAGGGTTTTATTTGCAGTTCGAAAATCCAATTACCAATCGCCAGGGTCACGCCAGTAGTTCCGTCAGTCCAGTTGTCGAAGCCGAAGGTCAAACCAGGTTTCCAGAGTCCAGGGTCCAAAGCAACAGTCAGCCGGGTGTTCAGTCCACAGGTTCTGATCCGAGATCACGTAGGTTGTCAAGAGCCAAATACGTCGGTTGTTCTCAACGAATCCCAGCCTCTGCCTCCTCCCCCCTATATACTCCGTTTGAGCCTGTTCACAGCTGCGTGCAATTTCTTCGTTATCTTACTTAAAGCTTGCGTCAGCTGTGCTCTGTTTGCTCAGTCTCATGCTTCGCCTTGTGGGCTTAGCTTTCTCCGCCCGTTTGAGCTGCCGCCTTTGCTGGGGAGTTACTGGACAAACCCCTTCAGGCCCCGAGTCTTCCTCATTAGAAACAGGGGGTGGGAGAGGGTGGCTTTCCTGGGGCTCTTCTGAGGAACCTCCCTGCTGTTCCTGCTGTTCCTCCTCCTCCGGTAAGTCCTGGGGAATGGGTAAAGCTGCAGTTTCTGCCCCTTCTTCCTCCTCAGAGGAAGATTCTTCAGACTGCCTCATGACAAACATGAACATTGCACACACTTTGCAGGTCACCACCACTAGAGACTCCTTTCCGTCTATAGTCTCCATTTCTGTTTTGTTTCTGCCTTCTGATTGCGTTGGAATTTTGTTAAGAACCTCCCCCTTGACCTCCCCTGCCGAACTCCCCCTGACAAACTCCTGGTTGCTCTCCCTGTTCACTTGCTCTGATCACTAGCTGGAGCAGCTTCCTCTTCTCTGCTCAGCTAGAAGTCAGGAAACAGAATGAATCTCCCTGCCCACTCAGTTGCTGAGAGTAATCAGGCCACACCCTTCCAGGCCCTGCAGCAGCTTTTAGCAGCTTTCAGCAGCAGCTTTCACGACACATCCCTTAAATCAGCACTCAGGAGCACATGGCAGCTCTGAATAGGCAGCCTCTTGGATTTACTTGAGGCCTCTCTCCTCTTTGCCTTGGTCTCCTCTTCCACTACACTCCCCCTGACAAACTCCTGTTTGCTTGCTCTGATTGCTCGCTCTCTAGGAGCTCTATTTCTTATATTCCTTCTAGTCCAGCTGGGGCAGATACAAAAGAGGGCAGGGCTCCTGCAGCTTTAACTGTTGTGATGAAGAGGGAATTTCACCAGATGCTGCATGCATAAAAATGCTGATATTCCCTTTTCAATACAATTGTTCAAGATACAGAAGCCCTGCCCTCCTTTTCATATGGTCCCCCAGTATGAATGGGGGCTCTTCCTCTCCCTCAATTGTCATCTACTAGCAGCCATTCCACCTGCCTGCAGCAGAGGGAGATTTAGAGTGACCCTATGGAAAAGAGGACAAGGCTCCTGTATCTTTTAACAGTTAAAGGGGGAATTTCAGCAGGTGTCATTTGTATGCATGCAGCACCTGGTGAAATTCCCTCTTCGTCGTAACAGTTAAAGCTGCAGGAGACCTGCCCTCTTGTGTATCTCATCACCCTAGTATAGCTCCTGCAACTTTAACTGCTGTGATGAAGAGGGAATTTCACCAGGTGCTGCATGCATACAAATGACACCTGTTGAAATTCCCTTTTCTCTGCAGCTATTAAAGATGCAGGAGCCCTGTCCTCCTTTCCATATGGTCACCCTAAAAATACCTGCACAAAATTTGGGAAACAGTCAAGGGCTGGGGAAAACAGGCTGAGGGAGTGGACTTTTGCATCCCTGAATTAGATCTTATCTGGAATATTGCGTTTAGTTCTGGGCACTGCACTTCAAGAAAGGTATCGGCAAACAGGAACGAATTCAAAGAAGGGCAGCAAAAATGGTCAGCCATTTGGAAAACAGGGTCTATGAAGAAAGGGAAAACACATGATAGCATTTTTTTTTCAAATATCTGAAGGACAATCACAAAGAAGAGGGAAAAGATTTGTCCTATGCTCCACAGAGGGTGGGATTAGATCGAATGGGTTTAAACTAGGGATGTGCACTGACCCCCCGGATCGGATCGGATAGCGGATCGGAATCGGACCTGGGGGGTCGGATCGGATCGGATCGGATCGGATCGTGTGTCGGATCGGATCCGATTCCGATCCGCGGATCGGATTTTCCGATCCGGATCGGACGCCATTTTGAATGCTTTTTCCTATAGCAAATTATTGTTTTACAAAAACGCCTATAACTTTTTCATTTTTAATGACAGAAGGATGAAACTTGGGCACATTGTACACTGGTTAGGGATAGGTATCTGTGAGAAATTTCAGAAAGATTGGTGCATGCAGTTTGTGGCAATTAATTTTTTAATAAATAACATGGAATGCCTATAACTCGGTCATTTTTAAAGTTACACACATGAAACTTTGCCACATTGTAGGTGGAACCTTGGGACCCACGTGTGTGAAATCCCAGAACCGTGGGTGCTTGCCTGGTGTGGCAATGAATTTTTGAAAAATGGGTAGTAGTGGGGTAAATGCAGTTATGCCTCCCATGTTTTTATTTTTAAAGATACAAACAGGACACTTCGGCACATTACAGGGAACACTTCCCTTGATATGTGTGTAAAATTTCAGACAGCTAGCTCCAGGCATGTGTTGGCAATGAATTGTTGAAAATTGGGTAGCAGTGGGGTAAAATACAGTTTTGCCTCCCATTTTTTTATTTTCAAAGATACAAACGGGAAACTTTGGCACATTGCAGGGAACACTTCACTTCAAATGTGTGTGAAATTTCCGGAAGCTAGGTGCAACATTTTAGTGGGAAACGAACGTTTATTCATGGCATTTCACATGGGATTTATGGGTTGGTTTTAAGAGCTACAAACCTCTAACTCGCTCACATGGCACAGGACCTATGCCCGCTCAAACGCTGGAAATTTAACAAACTTTGGTGCAATGCTTTAGTGGGAAAACAAAGGTTTATGCATGGCATTTCACATGGGATTTATGGGTTGGTTTTAAGAGCTACAAACCTCTAACTCGCTCACATGGCACAGGACCTATGCCCGCTCAAACGCTGGAAATTTAACAAACTTTGGTGCAATGCTTTAGTGGGAAAACAAAGGTTTATGCATGGCATTTCACATGGGATTTATGGGTTGGTTTTAAGAGCTACAAACCTCTAACTCGCTCACATGGCACAGGACCTATGCCCGCTCAAACGCTGGAAATTTAACAAACTTTGGTGCAATGCTTTAGTGGGAAAACAAAGGTTAAACTTTATTATTTTAAACCTTCAGGAAGGGGACATTGCCTGCCTGGTGTGGATTGGTAATGAGGGAAGAAAGTTTCACTTATTCATTTGTAAAATGTAAAGTGATTGTAAATTGCTTTAGGGACCCATACATTTACATGACAAGACAGGTGTTGGTTGCAGGAATGCTACCAAATGCACTAGTAGCTAATCCCAGGTAATAGCTATTCAGATCCTAGCTAATAGCTATTATTCAGATCCTAGCCTGGGAAGGGATCTTGCAGGATAAGTGATTGTTCTTTTCTTGTGTACTATGTAATTCTAAACCAGAAGGCTGCTTTGATGTAGAGCCAATCCACATGGTCTCTTGCAGCACCTAGTATTATTTATTTCTCCTTCCACAGCAGAATCTGGAAGGCGGGCAGGCAGGCTGGCATTTAATGGGCAAAGTCCAACAGCGGCATTGGGGACTGGGTGACATTCTCCTTGAGGGCGAATGCCAAGTCCCATGGCTTGTGCGAGGAGGGCGGCTTGCTCTCTTTGCAGGAAGGATCTGGAAGGCGGCAGGCGGCATCAGCAGCGGGCGGGCAGGCTGGCATTTAATGGGCAAAGTCCAACAGCGGCATTGGGGACTGGGTGACATTCTCCTTGAGGGCGAATGCCAAGTCCCATGGCTTGTGCGAGGAGGGCGGCTTGCTCTCTTTGCAGGAAGGATCTGGAAGGCGGCAGGCGGCATCAGCAGCGGGCGGGCAGGCTGGCATTTAATGGGCAAAGTCCAACAGCGGCATTGGGGACTGGGTGACATTCTCCTTGAGGGCGAATGCCAAGTCCCATGGCTTGTGCGAGGAGGGCGGCTTGCTCTCTTTGCAGGAAGGATCTGGGAGGCGGCAGGCGGCATCAGCAGCGGGCGGGCAGGCTGGCATTTAATGGGCAAAGTCCAACAGCGGCATTGGGGACTGGGTGACATTCTCCTTGAGGGCGAATGCCAAGTCCCATGGCTTGTGCGAGGAGGGCGGCTTGCTCTCTTTGCAGGAAGGATCTGGGAGGCGGCAGGTGGCATCAGCAGCGGGCGGGCAGGCTGGCATTTAATGGGCAAAGTCCAACAGCGGCATTGGGGACTGGGTGACATTCTCCTTGAGGGCGAATGCCAAGTCCCATGGCTTGTGCGAGGAGGGCGGCTTGCTCTCTTTGCAGGAAGGATCTGGAAGGCGGCAGGCGGCATCAGCAGCGGGCGGGCAGGCTGGCATTTAATGGGCAAAGTCTCTCCTTTCCCGGGCACTGTGGCAGTGAGAGTGCCATAGGCTGCAAAAGAAGAAGGGGGGGAAAAAAGAATGAATATTAGTTGACCACTTCAACACAACCAGCTCCCTTCCACCCAGGATTGCCCTTCCTGAGTGCCCACGCCCCAGCAGGCACACGGGGCTGCCTGCTCACTCGGAAGTTAGCAGGCAGACAGCCAACCTTCAGTTAGGTGGAAGGTGCCCCCCCCCCATTCACAGAACACTTACCGTAGTCCTCCTGAGGGCGTTGTTGATAAGATGCCACTTCCAGGCGGGCAGTGACGGGCAGGTGGGCAGTCTGCATTACCGTCTCTCCTGGGCACTGTGGCAAAGAGTTCCATAGGCTGCAAAAGAAGAAGGGGGGGGGGAGAATATGAGAAAAATGATACTTTTCCACCACTGGCTCCCTCCCACCCAAGACTGGCATGTGCCCGGTCCTGAGTTAGCAGGCAGACAGCCAACCTTCAGTTAGGTGGAAGGTGCCCCCCCCCATTCACAGAACACTTACCATAGTCCTGAGGGCGTTGAGGACTCGGTGAGATTCTCCTGGAGGAACCCTAGTCCCATGGATTGTGCAAGAAAGGCGGCTGGCCCGCCTCGCAGGAACGATCTGGAAGGCGGCAGGCGGCATCAGCAGCGGGCGGGCAGGCTGGCATGTAATGGGCAAAGTCTCTCCTTTCCCGGGCACTGTGGCAGTGAGAGTGCCATAGGCTGCAAAAGAAGAGGAGGGGGATAATGAATATTACATAAATACTTTTATACTGCAAAAGAAGAAAGGAAAATAAATAAAGATTTGTATTAATTAATACAAACAAGTCCTAGTAACTAGTCTCCCACCGGCACACTTCTCTTGTTTGTGATGCAATCCTCTTTCTCCTGCACCCCTCCCTTTCTAAATCACTCTTCTGAGCCCATTGTTAGAGGGATTGGCTATCCTTTTGTGTCTGGCAGGACACAGCTTACCGGATCATTAGAGAATCACCATTTCTTTTGTCCTTGGGTTATTCATTCACTCCTAATAGCACCCTACGTTAGGCTGACCAGATCAAATCCAGGTCAGGGTTCCTAACTTCAGCAGTTGTAGAGAAAAGGGAATTTCTGCCAGTGTCATTTGTATGGAATTAGTTCCTGCTGAGATTCCCTCTTCATCACAACAGTTAAAGGTGCAGGGGCCCTGCCTTCTTTTCTATATGGCCACTCTGCCTGCACTCTTACCTGAGTCGTAGGGGCGACGTGAATCGAGGGGCCACCTCCATGCGGCCGTGGCTGGGGCAGATGGGCAGTCTGCTTGCTTACTCTGAAGTAAGATCTCACACTGCCCCACTTCTGGACACTCTCAGGTGTCCCTGCGTTGACTGCACAGTGCACACACTTACCTTATTCGTGCGGCGGCTGTGGATCGGAGGACTCCAGTGGCACATAGGCTCCTCCAGGCAAAGTCCCAGTGGCACAGGCTCCTCCAGGCAAAGTCCCAGTGGCATAGGCTACTCCAGGCAAAGTCACATTGGCACAGGGTCCTCCAGGCAAAGTCACAGTTTGGCACAGCTCCCTCCAGGCAAAGTTACATTGGCACAGGGTCCTCCAGGCAAAGTCACAGTTTGGCACAGCTCCCTCCAGGCAAAGTCACATTGGCACAGGGTCCTCCAGGCAAAGTCACATTGGCACAGGGTCCTCCAGGCAAAGTCACAGTTTGGCACAGCTCCCTCCAGGCAAAGTCACGTTGGCACAGGGTCCTCCAGGCAAAGTCACATTGGCACAGGGTCCTCCAGGCAAAGTCACAGTTTGGCACAGCTCCCTCCAGGCAAAGTCACGTTGGCACAGGGTCCTCCAGGCAAAGTCACATTGGCACAGGGTCCTCCAGGCAAAGTCCCAGTGGCATAGGCTCCTCCAGGCAAAGTCACAGTTTGGCACAGCTCCCTCCAGGCAAAGTCACAGTTTGGCACAGCTCCCTCCAGGCAAAGTCACATTGGCACAGGGTCCTCCAGGCAAAGTCACATTGGCACAGGGTCCTCCAGGCAAAGTCACAGTTTGGCACAGCTCCCTCCAGGCAAAGTCACGTTGGCACAGGGTCCTCCAGGCAAAGTCACATTGGCACAGGGTCCTCCAGGCAAAGTCACAGTTTGGCACAGCTCCCTCCAGGCAAAGTCACGTTGGCACAGGGTCCTCCAGGCAAAGTCACATTGGCACAGGGTCCTCCAGGCAAAGTCCCAGTGGCATAGGCTCCTCCAGGCAAAGTCACAGTTTGGCACAGCTCCCTCCAGGCAAAGTCACAGTTTGGCACAGCTCCCTCCAGGCAAAGTCACATTGGCACAGGGTCCTCCAGGCAAAGTCACATTGGCACAGGGTCCTCCAGGCAAAGTCACAGTTTGGCACAGCTCCCTCCAGGCAAAGTCACGTTGGCACAGGGTCCTCCAGGCAAAGTCACATTGGCACAGGGTCCTCCAGGCAAAGTCACAGTTTGGCACAGCTCCCTCCAGGCAAAGTCACATTGGCACAGGGTCCTCCAGGCAAAGTCACAGTTTGGCACAGCTCCCTCCAGGCAAAGTCACATTGGCACAGGGTCCTCCAGGCAAAGTCACAGTTTGGCACAGCTCCCTCCAGGCAAAGTCACATTGGCACAGGGTCCTCCAGGCAAAGTCCCAGTGGCATAGGCTCCTCCAGGCAAAGTCACGTTGGCACAGGGTCCTCCAGGCAAAGTCCCAGTGGCAGAGGCAAAGTCCCACTGGCAGAGGCAAAGTCACAGCTGCATGGGCACCTCCAGGCAGGCAGGCGGGCGGGCAGGCAGAGGCGGGCATGATGCCAGGCGCTTGCACATTGCACAAGTAAGCAATAGAACCGTGAGACCAGCCCACGCATTCCGGCTACTTCACAATGGCGGCAACCTAGCAGGCGGGCAGGCAGGCAGGCAGAGGCAGAGGCAGAGGCGGGCATGATGCCAGGCGCTTGCGCATTGCACAAGTAAGCAATAGAACCGTGAGACCAGCCCACGCATTCCGGCTACTTCACAATGGCGGCAACCTAGCAGGTGGGCAGGCGGGCAGGCAGGCAGGCAGGCAGAGGCAGAGGCAGAGGCGGGCATGATGCCAGGCGCTTGCGCATTGCACAAGTAAGCAATAGAACCGTGAGACCAGCCCACGCATTCCGGCTACTTCACAATGGCGGCAACCTAGCAGGCGGGCAGGCAGGCAGGCAGAGGCAGAGGCAGAGGCGGGCATGATGCCAGGCGCTTGCGCATTGCACAAGTAAGCAATAGAACCGTGAGACCAGCCCACGCATTCCGGCTACTTCACAATGGCGGCAACCTAGCAGGCGGGCAGGCAGGCAGGCAGAGGCAGAGGCAGAGGCGGGCATGATGCCAGGCGCTTGCGCATTGCACAAGTAAGCAATAGAACCGTGAGACCAGCCCACGCATTCCGGCTACTTCACAATGGCGGCAACCTAGCAGGCGGGCAGGCAGGCAGGCAGAGGCAGAGGCAGAGGCAGAGGCAGAGGCGGGCATGATGCCAGGCGCTTGCGCATTGCACAAGTAAGCAATAGAACCGTGAGACCAGCCCACGCATTCCGGCTACTTCACAATGGCGGCAACCTAGCAGGCGGGCAGGCAGGCAGGCAGAGGCAGAGGCAGAGGCGGGCATGATGCCAGGCGCTTGCGCATTGCACAAGTAAGCAATAGAACCGTGAGACCAGCCCACGCATTCCGGCTACTTCACAATGGCGGCAACCTAGCAGGCGGGCAGGCAGGCAGGCAGAGGCAGAGGCAGAGGCGGGCATGATGCCAGGCGCTTGCGCATTGCACAAGTAAGCAATAGAACCGTGAGACCAGCCCACGCATTCCGGCTACTTCACAATGGCGGCAACCTAGCAGGCGGGCAGGCAGGCAGGCAGAGGCAGAGGCAGAGGCGGGCATGATGCCAGGCGCTTGCGCATTGCACAAGTAAGCAATAGAACCGTGAGACCAGCCCACGCATTCCGGCTACTTCACAATGGCGGCAACCTAGCAGGCGGGCAGGCGGGCAGGCAGTTTTTTAAATCATATAGCCAAAATAAACACAACACACAGTGACAGCCCTGCAAGGCTGCCACATAAGTCCAAAAGACACAGTCAGAAACAGTGTGGGATGCTGCTTGTCATCCACTCAATGTAGGAGCCTGGAAGAGGAATCCTATCGCGTCCTTCGTTCATAGTCAGAGAGGTGCATGCGTTCCTTGGCGATAAAATTAAGCCTTCTTCTTATCCAAAGTTCTCATGAGCCTCTGACGTGGTCTTACAAGAAGAAACGCCCATGGAAGTGTGGGACCTTACAGAAGGCCTGGAGGGAGCCATCGGAGTCCAATTTCAGAGGCACACGTGCAAGCACATTGGTTCAAGTCAAACAACATAGAATGTGTGAGATGCTTGTGCATCCCCTCAATGTAAGAGGCTAGGAGAAGAAACTAGATCCCTTCGGGATCCATCGTTCAGAGTTGAGTTACTGAGCTGTAAACAACACAGCCAGTAAATTAAAGTAAAGAAAATTAATTAACCGAAAATAAGAATTAAAAAATCAAGGGCCTGCCGGTGCCTGCCCAAAGGTGTGGGATGGATGGGGGGTGCCTGCCAATTACTCCCCCGCGGGCATGAGGGTGGGGTATCCCAGCAGGGGCAGATTGACCTTGAGGAAGACCAGCTGCTCCACAATCTCAGCGTCCAAGCGAGAGCGGTGGGGTGTGACCACGTCGCCCGCCATGGAAAACACCCGCTCGCTTGGAACGCTGGACGGTGGGCAGCTGATTCTGTCCATGGCCACCCGCGCCAGATCAGGCCACATCTGGCGCCGAGATAACCAGTAGGCCAGGGGTTCGATGGAGCCGTCCTCCATCTGCTCCGCCAGGTAACGCTGCACTGCTGCTGCAGCGTCATCCTGGCGGCGGCTGGGTTGAGTGCCTCTATGCCCAACCGCAGCCTGCAAAGCCTTGTCCCAAAACCCCTGGCCTGTCCCCCTGCTGGGTGTGGTGGTGCTGGTGCCGCCGCTGCTGGTGGTGCTCAGCGGACTTAGCGCCTGGGCTTCGGTGGGCTCCTCCTCTGCCTGCCCAATCCTGGCATCCCGGGCCGCCCGAACGTCCGTCACCAGCATTTCCACCCAACCTGCCCGGGAAGTCTGCCCACATAACCCATCCTTGATGCGCGGGTCGCACATGGTGGCCAACATGTACTGCCTCTCGTTGTAGAGAGGCTGGACCCGGCGGGATAGGCTTTCCCTCAGCCTCGTCACCACTTCCCGCACCTCTGGCAGGAAGCGCCTGCCGGTGACGGCATCCCCGGCCTCCAGAAACTCGCCCATCTGATTCTGGAGATGCCTGGCCACGGGGAGCACCTGGCTGAGAAGGGCAGTGCTGCTGCTCAGGGTCTCGGTGGCCTCAAGGAACGGCTTGAGGACCACCAGAAGCTGGGACATGGCCTCCCACTGCTGCCTGGACAGTGGGGCCTGGATGCCAATGTCCCCGACCCTGAACATCTCGTGGACAACACGCTGTTGCTCCACCATACGCTCGAGCATGTGGTAGGTGGAGTTCCAACGTGTTGCCACGTCCTGCACTAGCCGGTGCTGCGGAAGTCCCAGCTCCTGCTGCTTCTCCCGCAGCAACCGACTGCCCTTCACGCTGTGGTGGAAATGCCCAGCCACCTTCCTGCAGCTCTCTAGGAGATTACGGATTTGGGGAGGGAGAGGGGCCTTGCTGCCTCCAAGGCCATCCCTCACGACCAGGTTGAAGACGTGCGCGATGCAGCGGATGCCCTCAAATCCGCCATCGCGCACCGCCTTCAGCATATTGGCTCCCCCGTCCGTGACCATGTAACCGTGGGTGTGCTGGTGCCCGCCCAGCCACCCTGCCACCATGCGGTTCATGGCCTCCGTAATCTCCTCCGCCGTGTGGGACTGGTCCATGACTGCGGTATGAAGGAGGGCCCAGCGGCAGCCCTCCTTCCCAGTCCCAGAAGTCCTGGGTGCTTCCTGCCCTGAGGCTCCCCACCAGTGAGCCGTCAGGGACAGGTAAGCGTGCACTCCTCCTTCGCTGGACCAGATGTCCGAAGTGAAGTGCACCTTCTGTGCCTCTGCCTGGCACAGACGACCCAGAACTAACTCCCTGCATGCCTGGTACAGGGAGGGCACCACACGCCTGCTCAGGGTGGTGCGACACGGCGGCTTGTAGTATGGAACCACAAGAGCCATCAGCCTCTTGAAGCCTGCGTTCTCGACGAGGCTGAATGGCTGGTCATCCAACGCCACCATCTCACCGATGCAATTGGTGATCTGGTTGGGCGCTGGAAAACGCCACCTTGTGGCTCCATACTTCCCCCACCCCATCTCTTCCATGGTGGCCTGGCGAAGCCTCTTGGGGATGGGAGGTCGAGAGCTGGCAGAAGTTGCAGGAGCCTTCTGCTTGCCCTTGCCGCTAGCACCAGTCTGCTGCGAGGTGCCCGCCTCGGTCCCAAGCAAAACAGACTGGTGGTGCCTCTGCATGTGGCGGGTGAGGTTCGTGGTGGTGAAGTGGCCTGGCATTTTTCCCCTGCTCACTGACATCTTGCAGTGGCGACAGACAGCAAAGCGGGAATCCACTGCCACCTCAAAGTGGTCCCACACCTTGCTTGCCTGTCGCTTCTGGGGTGACACAGACGGCCTGCCGGCGCCTTCGCTCTGTGGTGTCACCTCAGGAGCAAGGGAATGAGTGGAAGAGAGGACGGATTGTGGAGAGTAAGTCTCTGGTGCTGCCTGCTCTTCCTCTTGCCCCACATCAGAGTCCTCCTTCTCACTCTGAACCTCGCTGACTTCCACAAGATCTGGGAAAAGATCAGTCAGCGGGTTCACAGGCTCACCCACCAAAGAAGGAGCTGGATATAGTGCTCCTTCTTCATGCCCACTGCTGCTCCCAGCACCTGCCTCATGTTGCTGAAAGAGTGCCCTGCAGGCACTACTTTGAGTTGCCTCTGCCTGCTTCTGCTGCCCCAGTGGAGAACGCCTCAGTTTAACTGGGGGTGTGGAAGTAGGCTGCCTGCTGCTGGTCCCAGCAGCAGCAGCAGCAGCGCCATGCCCAGAGCGGCCTCTCCCAAATGCTGCCTTGGGAGCACCCCCCCTTTGAGTGCCACGCTTCATTTTATTTTTATTATTATTTATTTTTGTGTAAGTGTGTGCTTTGCTGACTTTTTTTGTGTTTGTAGCAGCAGGCTACACAGCCCAGCAACACACACTCACTCACAAGCGCGCACACACACACACACACACAGAGAAAGAGAGAGAGAGAGAGAGAGGATAGAAATATTTTTTTATTATTTTTTTGGGTTTTTTTCAGAAAGCGAAAGTAGAACAAACAAACACACTCACTGCAAAGACAAACTGAACTCACAGACAAACAAACGTGCTATCTAAGAAAGGAAAGGCAAGAGAGAAAGGAAAGCCAAGAGAGAGAACAAGAAAAGCTGAAGTAAAAGATCAGAAACTCCTCAAAACCACCTCCAAATGCAATCAAATCAATACAGTCTCTCCAACACAGCTCCAAAACACTCCCTAATCTCCTCCACGTTCAACCCACAAAGAGCCAGAAGGGCAGGGCTGAGAGAATATATACTGGTGCCCTCCTCCAGCATTGCGATTGGAGGCTGAAGAAAGTCTTCACAGGATTGGGTGATTCAGTCATGTATTCTAAAGCACAATTGGTGGATCAAGCTGTCAAACACACACACACAAACACAGCCTCCCCCTCCCTTTCCTGAAGGTTTAAAATAATAAAGTTTAACCTTTGTTTTCCCACTAAAGCATTGCACCAAAGTTTGTTAAATTTCCAGCGTTTGAGCGGGCATAGGTCCTGTGCCATGTGAGCGAGTTAGAGGTTTGTAGCTCTTAAAACCAACCCATAAATCCCATGTGAAATGCCATGCATAAACCTTTGTTTTCCCACTAAAGCATTGCACCAAAGTTTGTTAAATTTCCAGCGTTTGAGCGGGCATAGGTCCTGTGCCATGTGAGCGAGTTAGAGGTTTGTAGCTCTTAAAACCAACCCATAAATCCCATGTGAAATGCCATGCATAAACCTTTGTTTTCCCACTAAAGCATTGCACCAAAGTTTGTTAAATTTCCAGCGTTTGAGCGGGCATAGGTCCTGTGCCATGTGAGCGAGTTAGAGGTTTGTAGCTCTTAAAACCAACCCATAAATCCCATGTGAAATGCCATGAATAAACGTTCGTTTCCCACTAAAATGTTGCACCTAGCTTCCGGAAATTTCACACACATTTGAAGTGAAGTGTTCCCTGCAATGTGCCAAAGTTTCCCGTTTGTATCTTTGAAAATAAAAAAATGGGAGGCAAAACTGTATTTTACCCCACTGCTACCCAATTTTCAACAATTCATTGCCAACACATGCCTGGAGCTAGCTGTCTGAAATTTTACACACATATCAAGGGAAGTGTTCCCTGTAATGTGCCGAAGTGTCCTGTTTGTATCTTTAAAAATAAAAACATGGGAGGCATAACTGCATTTACCCCACTACTACCCATTTTTCAAAAATTCATTGCCACACCAGGCAAGCACCCACGGTTCTGGGATTTCACACACGTGGGTCCCAAGGTTCCACCTACAATGTGGCAAAGTTTCATGTGTGTAACTTTAAAAATGACCGAGTTATAGGCATTCCATGTTATTTATTAAAAAATTAATTGCCACAAACTGCATGCACCAATCTTTCTGAAATTTCTCACAGATACCTATCCCTAACCAGTGTACAATGTGCCCAAGTTTCATCCTTCTGTCGTTAAAAATGAAAAAGTTATAGGCGTTTTTGTAAAACAACAATACTTTGCTATGGGAAAAACGCATTTAAAATGGCGTCCGATCCGCCGATCCGATCCGATCCGGATCGGACCTCGCCGGATCGGATCGCATCGGATCGGATGGTGTATCGGATCGGATCGGATCGGATCGGATTTTCCGATTTTTGGGGCGGATCGGATTCGGATCGTGGATCGGATCCGATCCGATGCACACCCCTAGTTTAAACGGCAAGAGGGCAGATTTTGGTTGAACATTAGAAGAAAAACATATTGACAGAAGCTTCAACCTTGGAAGCAATTATTGCGGGAGGGAGCAGGGGGGCAAAAAAAAAGAAGAAACTAGGGAGACCATATTTGGGAAACCAAAAAAGAGGACACCCAGTGGGGGAGAGGGAAACCATGCTTTCCAGGGCCTCCAGAAAGCACGTCATTCCCCCTTGCCACACTATTGGCAGCTGCAACTAGCATAGTGGTTGTAAATGACACTCTTTCCAGAGGCCCCAGAAAGTGCACTTTCCCCTCCTCCACTCCAATCAGGGCCTTAAGGGCTCCAATTGGAGAGAAGGAGAGGAAAGCGTGTCATTCCTGCCCTCCCACTGCTCCAATAGGGGCCTCCAGAAAGTGTGTCATTCCCCACCGACATCCAGGATATAACAAAAACCAGGACAAATCCGGGAAATCCTTCACCCTAGAAGAAATGTCACACTAAGAAATTTCACACCACTTAGGGCACAATCCCATGCGTGTTTAGACAGACAAAAGCCCCACAACTCCCAGCATTCCCTATCAATAGGGTGACCAGATAAAATCCAGGTCAGGGCTCATGTAACTTTAAGAGTTGTAGAGAAAAGGGAATTTCAGGCTGAGTCATTTGTATGCAATTAGTTCCTGGTGATATTCCCTCTTCATCACCACAGTTAAAGTTGCAGGGGCCCTGCCTTCTTTTGTATATGGTCACTCTAGTGATAGGGAATGCTAGGAGTTGCGGGGCTTTTGTCTGTCTAAACACACATGGTATTGTGCCCTAAGTGACACTGGCTGAAATTCCCTTTTCTCTACAACTGTTAAAGTTACACGAGCCCTGACCTGGATTTCATCTGGTCACCCTACCTATCAGCATAAGAAGGGTAGGAACTCACATAGAGGCACCTTCATACACTTTCTTCAAACACATATTTATTCCAGTAAGGAAATACTGATGAGGACTTCAGGGAACTTAGCACTACTCTAAAAACGTCCAGAATTCTGAAATACTGGTGTTTTTTTTAATCACAAAATCCCACGGAGAGACTCTTTCCTTTATGGGATACAAGGTTGGGGGATGGTAAAAGCCAAGCAGCAGCACTGAGGCCTAGAGGTTTTGAGGTAAATACAAGCCAAATGAAGGAGGGGGTGAAACTACTGTACTTCTACTGCTAAAAGCAGCAAAGACCCAAAAGTTACCTCAGACACTCAGAAGACTCATAGAATAGTAGAGTTGGAAGGGGCCTCTACAGCCATCGAGTCCAACCCCCTGTTCAAGCAGGAATCCACCTTAACGCATCCCTGACAGATGGTTGTCAGAGACATGAATGAAACTATTCAAAAGTGTCCTTTATTTTCAATGAAGACATTTCTCCTTCCTGGGAAGGAAGGGAGTCCACTTAACTAACATAATCCTCTCCTCCCCTGCTTTCTCTCCGATAACCGGACTCACCCACTCCCATTCTAACCTCTTACATCTGCATGAGGTTCATTAGGCAAACACAGAATTGTACTTCTCCCGGGACACCTTATGAACTCCATAAGGTACAATAGGCTGAGAAATTTCATTTTTTGAATAAAAGCTACAAACATGTTAAACTACTATTAACGTAAAGCACGTCGTAAACATTTTCAATGACCTAACACACACAAAAAAAGGTTTCCGGAAAGATGCAGAACACGTGGAAAAATTGGCCAATAAATTTTTACCCCAGCAAATTCTATGAGTAAAGGGAAAATACTAGTCAAACTGTTGGAGGTTACTCATCAAGCTCCTAAAGATAAGCCATTTCTCACCTTTTCTATCTCATAATTCGCACAGACCATTTCCAACTCTACCTCACCTAGACTACCACATTTCAGAGCAATCTGTTGAGGTGGTTTATAAATACACACTGTAGAACTTACTGACCCTGTTCAGATGACACGCTAAGCCACAGTGGTTAAGCATTTTGAGCTAAACATTATGGCTTAGTGTGTTGTGTGAACCATTCCTAACCATGGTGGCTACATAACCACAGTTTAAACACATTGGCTCAATTCGGACGGCGCAATAAACAACTGGTGTGGGGGAAACAATCATCAGTTGTTTTGACTATCGTGTCATCCGAATGCTGCCATAGTCAACTCAGCGCTGATCCTAATCCACACCACAGTTGATTATTTATTACCATGTTGTGTGGGGAGTACCCCCTAGACGAACAACTGTAAAGTTGATTATTACCCCACCATTGACTATCGTGTCGTCCGAATTGAGCCATTCACTAACTATTTTCTCCAAAGGGTTAGTGACCTAACCATGGCTTAGCGTGTTGTCTGAACAAACCCATTGTGTCCAGCAAGCTCTGTTTATAATAGCAATTTGTGGTTCATTTGACTCATTCTTCATATAGGGCTCTAGATCGATGTCCCTTAAAATGTGCTCTCTGACCGAAACGCATTCTACAATCCATAGTTTGTACAGAGGCTATACATTTATATGGCTTCTTTCCTGCATTGTAAAGCTCTCTCTATTAATGAAGTCATTTCCATACTCAATTCTTGTATTTTTTTCATGTGAAGATTATTGCTATGACTGAAGCTCTTCTTATGCTCTTCCCGGTTTGAGTTCTTTGATGTAAAATAAGAGTTGTCTTCTTATTGAAGCCTTTTTTTTGCACTCCGTACATGCATATGGTCTCTCTCTTCAATGTATTAAGTGATGTGCAGTAAGGCATCTGCTATCACTGAAGCTCTTTCCACACTCCATGCATTTATACGGTTTCTCCTTTGTGTGGGTTCTTTGGTGCTTATTAATGTTTCCTCTATTCCGAAAACTCTTCCCACATTCCAGGCATTTATATGGTTTCTCACCTGTGTGCATTCTTTGATGTGAAATGAGGTTACTGTTCTGAATGAAGCTCTTTCCACACTCCATGCATTTATATGGCTTCTCCCCTGTGTGGGTTCGTTGATGTTTATTAACATTTCCTCTATTCCTAAAGCGCTTTCCACACTCCAGGCATTTATATGGTTTCTCTCCTGTGTGGATACTTTCATGGACAATAAGGTATTGACTCTGACTGAAGCTTTTTCCACACTCCATGCATTTATACGGTTTCTCCCCTGTGTGGGTTCTTTGATGTGACGTAAGATTGCCGCTCTGAATGAAGCTCTTTCCACACTCCATGCATTTATATGGTTTCTCTCCTGTGTGGGTCCTTTGATGTGAGGTAAGGGTACTGCCCATACCGAAGCTCTTTCCACACAACATGCATTTATATGGTTTCTCCCCTGTGTGGGTTCTTTGATGTGAAGTAAGGCTACTGCTCATACTGAAGCTCTTTCCGCACACTATGCATTTGTAGGGCCTCTCCCCTGTGTGGGTTCTCCAGTGTGAAGTGAGGTTATTGAAGCACTTTCCACACTCGATGCATTTATATGGCTTCTCCCCTGTGTGGATTCTTTGATGTCTATTAAGGTTTCCTGTATTCCTAAAGCTTTTTCCGCACTCCAGGCATTT
Source organism: Anniella stebbinsi (assembly GCA_029215795.1). NCBI lineage: Eukaryota > Metazoa > Chordata > Lepidosauria > Squamata > Anniellidae > Anniella > Anniella stebbinsi. Next base: position 181,161,062 of record JARDYH010000005.1, read on the forward strand.
ATACGGTTTCTCCCCTGTGTGGATACTTTCGTGGACAAGAAGGTGTTGGCTCCGATTGAAGCTTTTCCCACACTCCAGGCATTTGTATGGTTTCTCCCCTGTGTGGGTTCTGCAATGTCTATTTAAGTCTGATTTACATCTGAATATTTCCCCACAGGTTGGACACTTTCCCCTTCTCTTTCTTTCGTGATCTTCTGGGATCAGGAGATCATGGACATCAGATGGACCTAGAGAAGTAGGAGATTGCTTACTCCCATCCATTAAATGGTTCTCTTTTGTCCTTTTTGGTCCCCTTGGTTTTCCATACATCTCTTCTCCAGTTTCATGCTCGCTTGTTTCCGTAGACCCCATGGATAGCTCCGTAGAATTCCCATTCTCCTGATCATCCCCTACTTGGAAAAAAAGAGAAAGAGAGTTCATGACAGAAACCTAAGATCTCCATTCAGGGATCCAGTTAGCTGCTCTTACTTCAACATCTCAACAATTCTTCTGTTTCCCCTGCATGCTTCCACTGCTGAAACCCAGGCTACTGTAAAATATGCTCCTCTCTCCCACAATAACGTTAATTACATTTGTGTCCATTTCCCACTTGATTTTTCTAGGTGCGGCTGTATTATTATTTTTTCCTGTGATGGAACAGTGGTATCTACTTTCCTCTAGTCTGTGTACTGAGAAATTTGGGGGTGGGGGGGTCTGAATTGCAACAAGGCTACAGGAAGAAAAGAAAGACCAAACTGCGGGGAAACTCAGTGCTCTAGAGTTCTTTCTAATTTGGCTGCAGTCAAGAGGAGATGGTCAGGCCCAGCATTGGGCAAAAGGCAGGATATAAATAAAGATAATAATAGGCTGACCATATGAAAAGGAGGTCAAGGCTCATGTAACTTTAACAGTTGTAGAGAAAAGGGAATTTCAGCCAGTGTTATTTGCATGCAATTAGTTCCTGGTGAAATCCCCTCTTCATCACAACAGTTAAAGTTGCAGGCACTATACTAGAGTGACCATATACAAAAGAAGGCAGGGCCTCTGAAGCTTTAACTGTTGTGATGAAGAGGGGATTTCACCAGGAACTAATTGCATACGAATGACACTGGCTGAAATTCCCTTTTCTCTACAACTGTTAAAGTTACATGAGCCCTGCCCTCCTTTTCATATGGTCAGCCTAGATAATAATAATAATTATTATTATTATTATTATTATTATTATTATTATTATTATAGTGATGGCCCAAACGCAAGACCACACAGATTTGTGCTGCTATTCTAGACCGCAAGGGGGATTCCTGACCAGCTAACTCCACATAGGGCTTGTATTTGGCCTGCAACCAGTTCATGGCATTGTGATTAGGGATAAATCCCTAATTCATTCCATCTGTGTTTTGCAGACCATCAGCTGTCTTTCGTTCCATTGCCCACTCAGTGACAGGATCAGATTGTGCATTTTTTAAGGATGGACAAAGAATTTTGTTGCCGTTTGCAAATGCGCGTTAGCGCTAATGCGCATTAGAGCAAGCACATCTTGCACATATGCGCAGTTTCGCAAATACCCCCAGCGGTAAAAAAAAAAAAAATGTCCTACCAGTCCACAGAGTCCATGTGACAAGGAAAAAGCTAGACTGCTGCAGAATCTGCAGGTTGGAATCATAGAAATCCAAAACCATTTTGAATCTGAAATCCCTGATCATGATCACATCAGTCCTACACAGAAAGATCTGCACTAGGTGCTGTTTCTTTTTCAGTTCTATTGAAGATGTTGGTTTTAACTTTTAAAGCTCTTACTGGATAGGGGCCTGGCTATCTGAGATCAGTTTTGAACTTAATCTTGAGCAAGTATAAGCCTGCTTGGCTATTAAAATCAGCCCCTTTGAAGACACCCTCGCTTAAAGATGCCACTTGTCAGTACTGATGTTCATCGCTAGGAATCAATCCAGACAAGATGGAAGTACTATTTGTGGGTGGTTCGTCTGTCCGGCTAGGTGATGTTCACCCTGTTCTGGATGAGGTTGCACTCCCCCTAAAGCATCGGGTTCATAGTTTGGGGGTGCTACTGGATCCAGAACTGTCACTTGAAGCACAGGTGGACTCAGTGGCACGGAGCACCTTTTATCAGCTTAGGCTGATATACCAACCACGCCCTTATCTGGACAGAGATAACCTAGCTACAGTGATTCACACTCTGATAACCTCTCGTCTGGATTACAGCAATGTGTTATACGTGGGGCTGCCTTTGAAAACAGTCTGGAAACTCCAATTGGTACAAACTAGGGCAGCCAGACTGTTAACAGGGACTGGACAACAAGACCACATTACGCCAGTCCTTTTCCAACTTCACTGGCTGCCAGTCCAAGTCCAAGACCGATTCAAAGTGCTGGTATTAACATTCAAAGCCCTAAACGGCCTGGGGCCAGGTGATCTGAAAGGGTCCTTCTCCATGAGCCCCTGCCAAAGGAAGTGAGGCAGGTGGCTACTAGGAGGAGGGTCTTCTCTGCAGTGGCACCCCGGCTGTGGAATGTGCTTCCTAGAAAGGTTCGCCTGGCACATTATACTCCTTTCGACTCCAGGTGAATACCTTTTTATTTTCACAATATCTTAACAGTTTATGATCATAGTCTTTTAACTCTGTTGTTTTAAATCTGTAATTTAAATTTGTATTTTAAATCTGCATTGCTGCGCAGTTTTTTTACTCTGGTTGTGTTTTTATATTGTATTTTTATAACATGTTTTATACTGTTTTGTTGATGGTTTTAATTCTTGTGAACCACCCAGAGAGCAGTTCACAGTCCCCCATCAAAATCAACATTCAACCCTAAAGACTATCAATTTTTGTATGGCATAAGCCTGCATGGGTCATAGTCCACTTCATCAGATGCATGGAATTTGATCCTAAGTGGTTCAGCAAAGGTGATGCTCTAAAAAAAATGCCTTTAAGATGCCACAAGACTTCAGTTGCAACACAGACTAGCCTTTCCCATCAGTTTCCCTGAACAATATTCAATAGGGAATCTTCATGCCTGGTGTGAAGGTTTGAGGCCTTCAGAGGCAAGGTAATAAAGTCAGGTCTTAGAGGCCTGGAGTTTTTCTGTTGGGAGGGGGTATCCCTGAGAGAAGTAGTTTCATTTCTCCAGTCAAGATTTATTCCCTGGTTAAGTTTCATTTCTCCAGTTAAGTTTTATTTCTTCAGAGTGGGAACAGAACTTTCTGTTTTGGGGCTAGAGGGTATAAAATAGTGAGAGAGCCAGCTAGACCAGAGCCAGAGAAAGACCAGACCATAAGGAAGGAGCAGAAAGTTGCAGCTTGAAGAAGTCTAGGTGCACCTTAGGGTAAAAGAACTTGCTTTTTTGCAACTTTTATTCTCTTTTGATGCCTTTGTATCATTCAGCTCTATTGACTGTGAATGCCTTTCTCATAATTTGGCTGTTTTAATTCACTAGTAAACTGTTGTATTAAGCCACAAGCGTCTGGAGTATCACTTACCCTACATCTACGGCGTAAACCCCACTTTACTGGGAAGGGGAAGGTAAAAGAAGGAAGGTGGGAATCATAAGGGAGCAGAGATCCTTAAAGGGTTGCTCAGGGTGTCCAGGTCATAGGAAAGAACCCTGAGACCTGGCCTACCTGATCCTGTGCCCATCTTCTGGCCACAGGACCATCACCTTCTTGAAAATTCTCTCACTGCCCTTCCGCCTTTTGGAAGGGTGGCCATAAAATCCTGGACGTATCATCTCTGTTCCAGCAGCGTCCTCCCAGACATAAGAAAGGGTTATTGGGTGGCAAGGGATGGAGATTAATTGTGCCTGAATTGGAGGGGTGGGACCTAGGGTGACCATATGAAAAGGAGGACAGGGCTCCTGGATCTTCAACAGTTGTAGAGAAAAGGGAATTTCAGCAGGTGTCATTTGTATGACTGCAGCACCTGGTGAAATCCCCTCTTCATCACAACAGTTAAAGCTGCAGGAGCTATACTAGGGTGACCAGATACAAAAGAAGGCACGGCTCCTGCAGCTTTAACTGTTGTGATGAAGAGGGGATTTCGCCAGGTGCTGCATGCATACAAATGACACCTGCTGAAATTCCCTTTTCTGTGCAACTGTTAAAGATACAGGAGCCCTGTCCTCTTTTCTATATGGTCATCCTATGGGACCATATAGGATGGGATCATCTCAGCCGCCATTTCTCCACTGAGCTCTGATAAAGAAAAGGAACTCTGGGGAGGGAGATGTGTTAGATGCGGGACTGCCTTTGAAAATGGTCCAGAAATCTCAACTGGTCCAAAACAGGGCAGTGATAGTGTTAACAGGAGGCAGCTAATATGATCATATTACGACAGTGTTTCATGATCTGCAACTGGCTGCTAGTCTATTTCTGGGCTCAATTCATAGTGCTATTAACTTCCAAAGCCCTAAATGGCTTAGAGCAGGCTTATCTGATCATCTCCTTCCATATATACCAGCCCAAACTCTTAAGTTCATCCTCGGAAACCCTTCTCTAGGTGCTCCCACCAAATAGGCGGCCGTTAGGTGAGACAGGTGGCAGCTAAGGCCTTTTCAGTGGTGGCTCCCTGGTTGTAAAATACCCTCCCAGAGAGGTTCAACTGGCAACTACATTGTGGTATTTTTGGAACCAGGTGAAGATATCCTCCCCCCAGCTTTTAATCCTTCAGTTTTGTTTTGTTTTGTTTTAAGCATAGATGCATTTTTAGATCTTTGGACTGCCACTGGCTTTTATCTTGATTACTACTTTGGTTTTATTCCATTTTAAACTCATGGTTTCTAAACTATGTTTTATTATGTGGCCCCATTTTGATGGCGGCGCCTTGGTGCCGGGATGGCTTGGGCCCTCGCACTCCTTCCTGGCATCTGCACGGGAAGGAGCGTGAGTGAGTGAGGAGTTGCCGCCACTACCACGCCGAGCACGGGGAGGGGAGAGGAACGGGGCAGCCACAGGGGAAGGGACGGGAGGGACGCGAACTGGCTCACATCCCTCTGGCTGCCTCGTTCCTCCCCCCTCCCCTGTGCTCGGTGCGGCGGCGGCGGCGGCGGCAACAACTCCGCACTCGGGAGGAACGGGGCAGCCAGAGGGAGGTCAGAGGGAGGTGAGCTGGTTTGGGCACCGTGCGTCCCTTGCTTCCTCCCCCTCCGGCTGCCCCGTTCCTCCCGAGTGCGGAGGAATCAATCAGCTATCGCCATCAGCTCTGCAGGCTCCGCAGGAAAAAAAAGTCGGGGTAAGTGCCCGACTTTTGTACTGCGGAGTTTAGGGGTTTTGGCCCTGGATGGCTTCGGAGTGGCGGCAGCGTCATGTGCATCACCTGCCGCCACTTCGAAGCCACCGCGGGGAAAAGCTCCCGTCTAGAGGTACCCCGGGACTTTATTTTATGGTTTTAAGTTTGTTTTGCGAGCCATCCAGAGAGCTTCAGCTAATAGGCAGTATAGAAATGTAATAAATTAATAGATAAACTGTTCAGCAGGAATATTCACCACCTAATGGGTCCATCTATCCTCACTGAGGTTAAGCAGCAGTTGAAAAATTCACTCCCTTAATTCCCAGACAAAAAATGTCCCCCCCAAAATATCTAAGCAGTACCTGTTGATCTATCCCCTTCCTTGGAATCCTGGACCGATGGATCTATTCCTTCTTCCAGCCGGGAGACGAGTTCTAGTTTGCGCATGACTTTTAAAGGAGGAGAGAGGGTAGTTACTTCTCAGTCCAAGATATTCAGTATTCCAAATTCTTCCACTGCTATGCCCCCCACCCTGAAATCAGGGAATGGTAAGATTATGTACCTCTTTCCCATAAATAGGACTGAGGTGTGTGGACCCAGCAGGATCCACCTGGCACTTGTGAGCAGATTTTGGACTCATCTACAAGAATTCGCCTTTACGCCTGGTTAGGCGATTATGCGCATATTCACAGAAGCGCATTTACACCTAATACCTCTGTACGAGAGCCGGCGAAGCGCATTACTGGACGACCGAAACGCGATTTAAACTGTTGATATGCGGAGAATCGCTTGTTCACATAGTCAAAATGCGCTTTAACGTCCAGAGCAAAATAAAACTCGCTATTTAACGCGCATTCGATAATGCGCATAATCGGAGAGAAAACACGCCTCTACGCCCGATTTCACTACACATTAAGCTGAGCTCAGGGATGCTGTGTGAGCCACATCAATTCTTTTATTTGGGGGCTGATCTCAGCGCATAGAAGAGAAACCTCCCACTGGAGACCAAGGCCCTTTCTACACCATAGGGGTGCAGAGGGAGGGAGGGAGGGTGATCCCAGAAGTACCTAATACACACCATCAGCGTACAGGGACCAGCCGGGGGCCATCCCAGGCAAACAGCCTTGTGTAGAAACGGCCCAACTCTTCCTCCTTGTGAGAACATCTCCTTCTCCTGTAATACTAGAACCCGGGCTCATCCCATGAAGCTGATTGTTGGGAGATTCATGACAAAGAAAAGGAAGGAGTTCTTCGCACAGCGCAGAGTTAAACTATGGAATTCGCTGCCACAAGACGTAGTGATGGCCGCCCATTTGGATGGCTTTAAAAGGGGGTTGGATAAATGCCTGGAGAAGGCTATCCATGGCTACTAGCCCTGATGGTTATGTGCTGCCTCCAGTATCCAAGGCAGTAAGCCTGTGAGCACCAGTTGCTGGGGAACATGGGTGGGAGGGTGCTGTTGCACCATGTCCTGCTTTGTTGGTTCCTGCCGATGGCTGGTTGGCCACTGTGTAAACAGAGTGCTGATCTGATCCTGCATGGCTCTTCTTATGTTATTATGTTCCCTGCTGGATCAGCCCCAAATGCCGTTCTCGCCCAGCATTCCCAAAGCGGCCAACCAGAGGTCTCTGGAAAGACCATAAGCAGGATATGAGTGTCCCAGCAACTGGTCTTCAAAAGCATTCTGCCTCTGAAAAACATGTCCGTGAAAATATTCATCTGTGCAGCAAGCCAGCAAGTTAGGAATGGCACCAGGGAACCTTCTGTCCCTCCCTGCATGCTCTGGTCTCCATCCAGCACCCCATTTCCGTCATGATGAGCTCACAAAGCTAGGTGGAGGCTTTGGATAATTGCACCCACCTTGCAGGATGCTCTGCCAACAGAGATTCGCCATACATGAACACTGTAATTTTTAAGGCCATAAGTTTTTTTTTAAAACTTGGCTCTTGTAACAAGGTGTTTTTAGACTTAATGCCTTCAGTATTGGCGGCAGAAAGTCTATATACACCAGTTGCTGGGGAGCATGGGTGGGAGGGTGCTGTTGCCCCGTGTCCTTCTTGTTGGTTCCTGGCCAACATCTGGTTGGCCACCGTGTGAACAGAGTGCAGGACTAGTTGGATCCTCAGTCTGACCCAGCATGGAACTTCTTATGTTCTTAGGTTTAGTTGAGTGTTTTTAATAGCCCTTGGGTATTTTTAAGCTCAACTGTGTAACTGTTCTTCCTACAGACTGTTGTTGTTCTTATTTGCCCTGGCTGCCTATTGGCTACCAGGCCAGGTTTAAGGTTTTGGTACCTGAGTACAAAGCCAGGATACCTGAGAGAGTGCCTTCTCCCTTACCAACCTGCCCACTCATTGAGATCATTGGAGGGCATGCTCCTGGTGGTTCCACATGGACCTATGGCCTGATTGGAATCCGCCAGGGAAAGAGCCTTCAGTGTGGTGGCCCCTTCTCTTGGGAACTCCCTGCCCCTGGAAATCAGGCAGGTGCCAACACTCAGCTGCTTTCGGCGTCTCCTGAAAACAACTCTATTCAACTGACCAGCCAGTGTTTTTATTGCTCCTTTGTTTTAAATGGAACAATTTTAATTTGCTGTTTTTAATCTTCTTTCTTTTTACTCTTTTATTCCTATGTGCACCGCTCCAGAATCTATTTTACATATGGAGTGGTATATAAATATTGTAAATAAATGAATAAATAAGTTATGAATATAGGTTCTGAAGACTATTTTAAATATCACAGAATTTGTCTGTTTGCCCCCTTGAATTCCCTCTCAGGGAACCAGGTGACATATAGTTTTTTTTAAAAAAAATCAATAAAATTAAAAAAAAAAACATTCTTCTAACCCAGTGGTCTTCCACTGGTGGATTGCGACCCCAGAGTGGGTTGCAAGATCAGTCCAGATGGGTTGCAGCAAAGCTGTTGCCACTATGTCATATATTGGCTAAAGCGTCCGCCTGGGAGTCGGAGGATCCAGGCTCTAGTCCCCACTCAGCCACAGAAGCTCACTGGGTGACTTTGGGCCAGTCACAGCCTCTCAGCCCAGCCTACCTCACAGGGTTGTTGTTGTGAGGATAAAATGGAGAGGAGGATTATGTACGCTGCCTTGGGTTCCTTGGAGGAAAAAAGGCGGGATATAAATGCAATGATAATAATAATATGTTGGACAATTGCAAAATTGTAAAAGTGGGTCCCATCTTGCAGGTTGGGAGTCCAAGGTAGGTCTTGGATCTGGACCAGCTGAAAACCACTAAACAACTAGTTTTCTAGGTGCAGGGAGGCTTTCATACTGGCCCACTTTACAGGGTTGTTGTGAGGATTTCTCAGGTATCGTGCTTTGAATGCTCAGTAGTACTATGAGGATTTCCTTCAGGGATATTCTAAGGTGAGTAGTGCAGATGGTCAAGGCTCGAACCAATACTCAGCTGCTAAACCCACAAGAGAGGTGATATCCACCTGGCAGCTTTTACCTCTTCAAATATTTGAAACACTCATCAAATACTTATAAAATTGTCACACAGAGGAGGGCCAGGATCTCTTCTCGATCATCCCAGAGTGCAGGACACGAAACAATAGGCTCAAGTTACAGAAAGCCAGATTCCAGCTGGACATCAGGAAAAACTTCCTGACTGTTAGAGCAGTATGACAATGGAACCCATGACCTAGAGAGGTTGTGGACTCTCCCACCCTAGAGGCCTTCAAGAGGCAGCTGGACAACCATCTGTCAGGGATACTTGAAGGTGGATTCCTGCATTGAGCAGGGAGTTGGACTCAATAACCTTATAGGCCCCTTCCAACTCTACTATTCTATGATTTGATACATTCTTTGCCTCCGTTAACAGAACACTCAGCAAGATGCCTGGAGATGGCCAAATCCACCTCAGGAGGAGCATTGATTTATTTTCTCCCATTTCTGCCGTGCGCCTTGTGCTTTCTTTAATTCATTTATTATTGTTTTGGTTTGATTTGTGCCCCGTCTTTCTATGGAGAGAAATGGCACTCAAGGCAGCTTTAAGTCATAAATAAAACTTGATCAAAACAAGAATAAAACAAATGCATTGAAATGCCACTGAAAACACCGGAATAAAAATAGCATCCAACCTAACAGACCCCCTCTTACACGTCTAAGGGCTGCTTGAATAAAAACCTCTTTGCCTGCTGGTGGAAGGATAAGAGAGAGAAGGAGCAAACTCTGACCTCCCTGGGCAGGGAGTTCCAGGGTTTGGGGAGCAGCTACCAAGAAGGCCCTCTAGGAAGCCAACAAGGACTGGTCAGTTTCATTACTCAACAGAAGAGAAACTCCAAACTGACCAGGCTCTTTGCCAGTGAAGAAAATTCAAGGATGCGCCTCCTCCATCTCTGGCGCAGGGGGCACAGCTGTCCCCCTCCGCCCCCCCACCTTCCAGCAAGGCCTTTTCCTCTCCACCAGCGCAACCCACTGCTCATGTCCCACGGGCTACAAGTGGGACAGCAGGAAGATGGTGCCTTTGTCCAAACGATGCGCACGGCGGGAGCGGACAATTTGCAACTCTGTACGCTGAGATCCTTTGGGTGCCCCTGCTCTCTTTTTGGGGGGGATTCCTACTTCTCTCCCACCCACCCCAAAAAACCAAGGATTTTCCCTCTGCACCCAGGGGACCTATCTCCCTATTCCACGGGGAAATGGGTTGATCTCAGAACCACACAGCTGTTCGGGCCACGCTTTGCAGCTGGATGGCATCAATCAGCCCCCCCCCCCAGGACTGTGAGAAGGGAGTCAGGGAAGGGGTCTTCTTCCCCCCAACCCTAACTCCAAAAGCAAATTCTAGGTGCCTCCCCCCCCGCCCCCTTCTGCGCCCTAACCTTGAACCTCTTTGTCTTGAGCTCTCCATGCATCAGCCAGAGACCTTCATGCATCAGCAGCTGCCTGACCTTCTTAAAAGAGGAAGGTGGAGCTTTCAGGGTCATCCTCCCCCCCCCTCCCCCCCCCACACACACACACACTTTTAAGGTCTTCAGCCTCGCTAGGAACCACAGCTCAGTTCTTTTAACCATTGGAGGACTGAGGGGCCGGTGTGCTCCCGATCTGCCTCCCTCCATCCCTCCGCCCTGGAGACACCTTTCCCAAATCCTATCAGAGCCATTCTTCACACTTTTCAAGCTATTACAAGAACACTTTGAAGTGGACCAGTGCGTGGGGTGACCCTATGGAAAGGAGGACCGGGCTCCTGTATCTTTAACAGTTGCCTAAAAAAGGGGAATTTCAGCTGGTGTCATTTGTATGCATGCAGCACCTGGTGAAATTCCCTCTTTGTCACGACAGTTCGAGCTCCAGGAGCTGTACCAGAGTGACCAGATACAAAAGAGGGCAGGGCTCCTGCAGCTTTAACTGCTGGGATGAAGAGGGAATTTTGTCAGGTGCTGCACTGCATACAAATTTCACCTGCTGAAATTCCCTTTTCTATACAACTGTTACAGATACAGGAGCCCTGTCCTCCTTTCCATAGGGTCACCCTACCTGTGCAAAGTCGTGGGAGGCAGTGCTTTAAAGACCTTTCGGCTGTAGAACAGTGTCTCCCATGCGGCGTTAGTCCCTGGCTGGAGTTTCAAGGCTCTGTGTGTGTCTGTGTATGCACAGATCCATTCAGTACCCTGTCTTGTTTACCTGCTCTATAGGGGATGAGCGTGCAATTGGGCCTCGTAAGTTCCTTGGCCAGGGAACTGGAGGGAGAGAGAGATTAAAGGTACTGTACAGTGGTGCAGTCCTGGAGCCACACATTCAGGGCCCCGAAAATGACCAAGCCCCGAGCATCAAGTGATAGAAGCAATGGGAAACAACTCTAGGCACAGTATGCCAGGCCCTATGAAGGATGCTGCAGCATCCTTCCCTATTTTAAAACATGTTAAGGTTCAGGAGCAGCCAACTTCATGGTCATAGGGTGCCCATATGGAAAGGAGGACAGGGCTCCTATATCTTTAACAGCTGCAGAGAAAAGGGAATTTCGGCAGGTGCCATTTGTAGGCATGCAGCACCTGGTGAAATTTCCTCTTTCCTGCCCTCTTTTGTATCTGCTCACTCTAGAACAGCTCCTGCAGCATTAACTGTTGTGATGAAGAGGGGATTCCGCCAGGTGCTGCATGCCTACCAACGACACCTGCTGAAATTCCCTTTTCTGCACAACTGTTAAAGGTGCAAGAGCCCTGTCCTCCTTTTCATAGGGTCACCCTAACATGGTGCACATTTTATTATTTTAATTTAAATATATATTTTCCTCTTCTCCAGCAAAATGATGCACCGTGTCCTGTTGGTCGACAGCTGGTCAGTAGGGTGACCAGTAGGGATGTGCACTGGATCGGACCCGATCCACGATCCGAGTCCGGTCCAGTGGGAAATCGGATAAATTATCCGATTTCCGATCCCGCAGCTGGATCGGCCGATCCAATCCGAACCGGTCCGAAAAAGCTCCGAACCGGTTCGGCGGATCGGCGGATCGGCGGGCGCCCACTGGCGCCCACCGCCGCTTCCATTGGCGGGCGCCAGCGGGCGCCCGCCGATGAAAGTGGACAGCGGGGGGGGGAGGAGGGGGGCACTTACCTTCTCGGCCCGGTGGCTCCCGTCCGGCGTCGGCGCCTACCTTCTGGTCGGGAAGGTAAGGAGGGGGTGCGTGGAGGGGAGGAGGGGGCGCGTGGAGGGGGGAGGGGGGCCCTTACCTGCCCAGCCCGGCGGCTCCCGTCCGGCGCCAGCGCCTACTACTACCAGCAGGCTCCGCGGCCTGCTCCAGGGTGGCGCGCCGGGTGATGTCATCACCCGGCGCGCTACTCGAGAGTAGGCCGCGGAGCCCGCTGGTAGTAGCCGCCGGCGCCGGACGGGCCGAGAAGGTAAGCAGTGGCGGGGAAGGGGGCTTACCCCCCCCCCCGGAGCCGTCCGCTTCTATCCGCTGGCGCCCGCGGGCGCCAGCGGATGGAAGCGGGCGGCCCCAGGGGGGGTAGGGAGCGCGGGGGAGGGGGTTTACCTGCCGGGGCCGTCCACAGCGGACGGCCCCGGGGGGGGGAGGGAGTTAGGCCCCCCCTTACCCACCCGCCGCCATTTTTTCCTCATAGACTTGCATTGCAATGCAAGTCTATGGGGAAAAAAATGGCGGCCGATCCAAAAATGTACGATTTTTGGGTCGGGATCGGACTCGATCCGGTCCGGGGGGCCTCCGATTTTGTCCGAACCGGTCCGGGACAAAATTGGAGGTCCCGATCCGGGTCCCGATCCGATCCGGGGGGTCCGTGCACACCCCTAGTGACCAGACAAAATCCAGGTCAGGGCTCATGTAACTTTAACAGTTGTAGAAAAAAGGGAATTTCAGCCAGTGTCATTTGTATGCAATTAGTTCCTGGTGAAATTCCCTCTTCTTCATCACAACAGTTAAAGGTGCAGGCACTATACTAGAGTGTCCCTATACAAAAGAAGGCAAGGCCCCTGCACCTTTAACTGTTGTGATGAAGAGGGAATTTCACCAGGAACTAATTGCATACAAACGACACTGGCTGAAATTCCCTTTTCTCTACAACTGTTAAAGTTACATGAGCCCTGACCTGGATTTTATCTGGTCACCCTACTGGTCGGCCACTGTGCGAACAGAATGCTGGACTAGATGGAACCTTGGTTTGATCCAGCAGGGCTCTTTGTGTGTTACGTCCTCGGTTTAAACCTCTGCTACTCTCTTTCAGCCTGAGCCCTCCGGCCAGAATAGAAGTGCAGGTTCCAGGTTTCTGACGGTCCCCCAATGGTCCCCCTTCCCTCACTGTAACCACCTCCTCATCCCCAGGGTCACGAGCTCCTCATCCTCTTTCTCATTATTGCTACGACTACCATGGCCTGAGAGGCAGAGAGCAAGAGAGCAAGAGAGCAAGCCGGCTGTGGCATCTCCTGCTCCTCCTTCTCACTCCCACCACTGCCTGGGCCAGAGCGAGAGGCAGGCAAACAAGCAGGTTGCGGTGACGAAGTAGGGTGACCCTATGGAAAGGAGGACCGGGCTCCTGTATCTTTTAACAGATGTATTGAAAAGGGAATTTCAGCAGGTGTCATCCAAAGGCATGCCACACCTGGTGAAATCCCCTCTTCATCCTAGCAGTTAAAGCTGCAGGAGCCCTGCCCTCTTTTGTATCTGGCCGCTCTAGTCTAGCTCCTGCAGCTTGAACTGTTGTGATGAAGAGGGAATTTCACCAGGTGCTGAATGCCTGCAAAGGCCACCTGCTGAAATTCCCTTTTCGCTATAACTGTTAAAGATACAGGAGCCCTGTCCTCCTTTCCAGAGGGTCACCCCACGATGAAGAGGAGGATCAAGTCCAGGGGGGGGCTCTTGTAAGTGGGCCCTGGCTAGGATGCGGACCCTCGGTACGTGCCCAGCCATACCTGATGCCAGGGCCTGCCCAGCAGCATGCAATAATAGAGTAACAAAAAGGACGGTATTTGCAGATTTGCAGCACAGTTTGTAAACTTTTTAAAACATGAAAATAAAAAAAAATAAAAAAGGCCATTTCCCACAAAATAAGACCTCAGGGGATGAATATGGACCCTTCTTCATTCCTGCCTTATTTGCTGGGATGAGGGGGAAGGGACTACTGCTGCCTAACCACAGATACAGGGAGTGGCGGATGGTGCCTCCAGCGTCCGTGGGATTGTGGGTTTCTGTCAGAACCAGCCAAAACTCTAAAGGGGCTGTCCAAGGACCTGCACCTATTTGGGGGATAGGGTTCAGAGTTCAGCACCTTGAGTAGCTCCTTTGGAGTTCTGGCTGGTTCTGACTGAATCCCAGAGCGGAATCGCAGTTCCACTGATGTCGGAGCCAACAGCCTGCCTCCACTGAGTTCTGGAATTCTCCACTGTTTTCTAGGAGCAGCTGGCAGGAAAGAAAGACAAAAGGCGTATAAAATTTTGTGAGCCAGTACAGTGTAGTGGCTGGAGTGTCGGACCGGGAGTCGGGAGATCCGGGTTCTAGTCCCCACTCGGCCACGGAAGAAGCTCACTGGGCGACTTTGGGCCAGTCACAGACTCTCAGCCCAACCTACCTCACAGGGTTGTTGTTGTGAGGATGAAATGGAGAGAAGAAGGGGGATTATGTACGCCGCCTTGGGTTCCTTGGAGGAAAAAAGGCGGGATTTAAATGCAATCATAAATTAAATAAATAAAATAACCAGAGAGCCCTGTCTCCAGACAATGGAACTGTCAGCCCAGATTATACATTCGGTCTCCAGCCAATGGTGCGCTTACTAACTTTTCTGGGGAAAAGATGAAATTAAAGAAAGGGCCCTTCGAAAGGTGGACCCCCAAGGGCACTGCTCACCCCATTACTTGTCAGGAGGGCTGGTGGAGCTATTAACATGAAAACGCTTACAGAGGCACAGTGTAAGCATTGTCCCCAGTTGATTTGGACTGGTCACGTGTTGCTTTGTCCGGGGCAAAAGGGCTGCATGCAAGACAATGGAGCCCTGAAGCTTCTGCATGCAATGGAGTGCAGGTTTTGGGTTGCTGGTGGCAGAGATTGAAATAGATTGCCCTTTGGTGCAAACTGATGTGTGTTTGCGTGTGTGCGTGAACTGGGGATGGAAATCCAAAGCAGCAACTGTCAGAAAGGAATCAGGTATCACTGAGTGTGTATCATACCGTATCCTGCTCTGATGCTTGCAGGGTTCTTGCAAGAGGCATGTCCGATCTGTCCTTTTGAATTTCCTTCCAACCACCCAATCCTCTCAGCCCATGCCTTGCTCTGAGAAAGGACGCCTCAGTAGTGGTGTGGCTAGGTAATTTTAGGGTGACCCTATGGAAAGGAGGACAGGGCTCCTGTATCTTCAACAGTTGCTTAGAAAAGGGGATTTCAGCAGGTGCCCTTTGTATGCATGCAGCACCTGGTGAAATTCCATCTTCAACAGTGATGAAGTGACCAGATACAAAAGAAGGCAGGGCTCCCACAGCTTTAACTGTTGGGATGAAGATAGAATTTCATAGAATCATAGAATAGTAGAGTTGGAAAGGGCCTATAAGGCCATCGCGTCCAACCCCCTGCTCAATGCAGGAATCTCCTTAAAGCATCCCTGACAGATGGTTGTCCAGCTGCCTCTTGAATACTTCTAATGTGGGAGAACCCAGCACCTCCCTAGGTCATTGGTTCCATTGTCATATTACCCTAACAGTCAGGAAGTTTTTCCTGATGTCCAGCTGGAATCTGGCTTCCTGTAGCTTGACCCCATTATTCCGTGTTCTGCATTCTGGGTTGATCGAGAAGAGATCCTGGCCCTCCTCCGTGTGACAACCTTTCAAGTATTTGAAGAATGTTATCATGTCTCCCCTCAGTCTCCTCTTCTCCAGGCTAAACATGCCCAGTTCTTTCAGTCTCTCCTCATAGGTCTTTGTTTCCAGACCCCTGATCATCCTCGTTGTCCTTCTCTGAACCCCCTCCAGCTTGTCTGTGTCCTTTGTATGGCTCCAGGTGCAGAGTTGGAGAAAAACTTTAAGGTGGATTCCTGCATTGAGCAGGGGGTTGGACTTGATGCCCCCCTCCCAATTCTACTATTCTATTAGTCTATGATTTTTCTGTATGCGATTATTATTCCTTTTTCAAAAAAGAAAGCAGGTTTGATGCAAGCCCGTGCTCGCAGCGTTGACTCTGGACCTAGCTCCCAATCTAGTATTTTCTCAGTAGGATAATGGGCATTGACTCTTCTGGAACAAACAAGCTAAATCTTGTTAGAGCAATACAACAATGGAACCAATGACCTTGGGAGTTCCTGGGTTCTCCCATGCTTGAGGCCTTCAAGAGGCAGTTGGACAAGCATCTGTCAGGGATGCTTTAAGGTGGGTTCCTGCATTGAGCAGGAGGTTGGACTAGATGGCCTTAAAGGCCCCTTTCAGCTCAACTGTTCTATGATTCTATGATCCCCCAAGGCCCAAACTGAAGGGTGTGTTTTCCTATTAGTCCATTTCCACCCCCCACCCCCTGACCCGGCCAATCCTAGCTCCTGCTCTAGATCAGGAGGCTGGTGGCTCCTATCCCAGCGGGGCTGCGAATCCGCTCTGGGTTTCAATCAGAGCCAGCTAGAACTCTAAAGGAGCCATCCGAGGTGCAGAACCCATTTTAGGGATTGTGTTCAGCACTTTTGGGTCATTTATTCAGAGTCCCTGACCCGAAAGGCCACCCAGGAACCCAGCACTCCCTCCTCGGCACTGAGATTGCATGACGCTGCCCCGGGAGAGGGAAAGTGTGGGGTTTGAGAGGGAGTTGGGGCTGGCTCCTCAGAATACTCACTGGTCAAATTAAGAGTACAACAAGAATCGGATTCTTTTCTTAGCGCACGATTCTGTTTTTTGGACATTTATTCAAAGGACAGACACCAAGAGACTCTCACCATCTACATACAGATCTCTGACAAGATGCACAATATATTTAACAAGGACTTCACAAACTTTCTCATATCTACGTATACTGAATCAGGACTGACCCCCTATCTAACAAATACTATATGATCAGCTCTGATTATTTCCATGTTCTTGTTGCAAAGATCTTTATGGGAAAATGTCAAAACAATATCATGATTTTTTTTTAAAAAAAAAAAAAGAGGGATGCACCAATGCCATCACCTGCAAATACCAGGAATGGCTGTCACGATCAGGCCCTTTTGGGGCTCAGCGGGTTTCCCCGGAGCTCCTGACTCGGTTTGCATTTGCGAGCCAAAGGGGGGGGCTTTTTTTCCTGAAATCCAGGAACTCTTCTCGCTACCCTCCATCTTACTTTAAGTAAATTGCAGTTTGCATAATTCGCGCAAATTTTAGCTGCAAATTCCAGGCACGATTTGTGCAAATGAGGGCTAAGATTTGTGCAAATTGCACATGCAATTTGCGTAAATGTCAATGGGGGGAGGAGAGAGATGGAAAATCTGCAAGTGGGTCTGACTTGATCTGCAGCTTAGCAAACTTCACCTCCCCACATGGATTCCTCCAACATCAGTCCCCTGGTAGCAGGCAGCCTGTAACGAACAACCACCCTTTTTCCAGATAAAACATCAGGGGTTGTACAAATAAGGAAGGACTGCCATCCTAATCACGATCATCACCCAAGGATAGGAGCAGAACACTGCTGTATGGGTGCATATTCCTTCCGCTTTTGGGAAGGGACCATCTTGGAAGCTACAGTAGTTTCAGGGTGAGGTTCAATCTCCCTGGTGTGGATTCCGTATTGGACTCGGAGGCTGAAGAAGGAGAAGACCAGCTGAGACAGGAAGCGGGGGAGGAAATTCTCCAAGAATCCGCAGGAGTCAAAGAGGAATCTTCCCAGGAGCTTATCGAACAGGAGGCCCAGGCTCAGAGATCATCTTCCCCTTCTCCCCCACCCTCCCTAGAAATTCACTCTTTGTCGGAGGCGGAGGGAGCACTTGAGTTGACAGTTCCCAGAGTCCACCGCAGGGTCAAGGGGGCGGAGTTGAGAGGAGGTGGGAGGCGGTCCATCAGACTAGAAACCCAGCAGAGGTTGCAGCTTGAAGACCCTCTTGAAGGAGGAGTCCAGTAAAACCCTGTCGGGCACAGCGAGAAACCGTCCATTTAGTCGACAGGCAACTGCCTTGCTTCGTTAGGCTAATTAAGCTTAGAGGATAGCTCCTAGCATTCGCCCTCCCTTCAGGCATGAAGAGTTGTGTATTTACTAAATCAAGGTTTTGTGGATTGCACAGTGGACCTCTTTATTGTCTCAAATCTCAGTGGGAGAGCTTGGAATCAAAACAAATAACAAGCTCGCAAGAGGTAACAGGGTAAGCTGCCCAGTAGCGGAGCGTTTCCCTACAATGGGAAACAAGGTGGGGGGACCCCAAATTCCATGACAGGGATACAGAAATGTAGCCTCCGCAAGGCCTTTCAGGGGTCTGTCTGCTCAGATGGAAGCTCATGCCACACACCAAGCATCTTGCTTGTGTGGATTCTTTGATGTCTTTTAAGGTCTGAGCTATGAATGAATTGCTTTCCACAAATGGGGCATTCACAGGGCTTCTTCCTGATGTGAGTAGCTTGATGCGAGGCAAGATGCGAGCTGCGACTGAATTGCTTTCCACACTCCGAGCACTGATGGCGCTTCTCGCCTGTATGGATGCCTTGATGCCTTTTAAGGTGCGTGCCGCGGCTGAAGCTCTTTCCACACTCGGAGCATGTGTAGGGCTTCTCTCCTGTGTGAATGCCCTGGTGCCTTTTAAGGTGTGTGTTCTCCGTGAAGCTCTTTCCACACACCAAACAGATATAGGGCTTCATTCCTGTGTGGATTTTTTGATGTTTGTTAAGGTTCGAGCTCAGGCTGAAGCTTTTCCCACACTCCAAACATGCATAAGGTTTCTCCCCCATGTGGTTTCTTTGATGCAAGGTAAGGCTGATGCTATGACTGAAACTCTTTCCACACTCCAAGCATTTATAAGGCTTCTCCCCTGTGTGGATTCTCTTATGTGAAGTCAGGTCTGAGCTACGAATGAACTGCTTTCCACACTCGGTGCATTCGTAGGGCTTCTCCCCAGTGTGGATTCTTTGATGGGAATCAAGATGTGAACTACGGCTGAATTGCTTTCCGCACTCGAAGCACTGATAGGGCTTCTCCCCCGTGTGAATCTGTTCGTGTCTTTTCATGTGCGCACTGCGACTGAAGCTCTTTCCACACTCCGAACATTGATAGGGCTTCTCCCCCGTGTGGATTCTTTGATGTAGTTTAAGGTGCGTGTTGCGACTGAAGCTCTTCCCACATTCCAAACATGTATAGAGCTTCGCCACTGTGGGGAAGCTCTGATGCACATGCAGGTCTGAGTTGCAAATAAATGGATTTCCACACTGCAAGCATTTATATGCTTTATCTCCTGGGTGAAACGTTTGATGTTTCGTAAGGTACACCTGCTCACTGAAGCTCTTTCCACACTTTGAGCAGCTCAACAGTTTCTCTCCAGTGTGAATAAACCTTTTGTTTTCTTCGGGACGTTCTTCTAGTACTGGTTTTTCGTAGAAGTTAGCACCTTCAAAAACAATGACTTTGTTCTCCCACGATTCTTCAGTTTTCATCCTCTCCATCCCATCACCTGCAGGAATCAAAAGAGAAGTCTGATGAATCCCATTCTATTGCTTCATGCATAAAATCATCCATGGTGTGGAGAATGTGGATAAGGAGACATTTTTCCCTCTCCCCCATAATACTAGAACCCAAAGGGGTCATCCTACGAAGCTGATTGGTAGGAGATCCTGGACAGATAAAAAGAAGGCTATTTGGGGCTGCATTAATAGAAGTATAGCTTCCAAATCGTGCAAGGTACTGGTTCCCCTCTATTCAGCACTGGTTCGGCCTCATCTTGAGTATTGTGTCCAGTTTTGGGCACCACACTTCAAGAAGGATGCAGACAAGCTGGAGGGGGTTCAGAGGAGGGCAATGAGGTTGATCAGGGGGTCTGCAAACAAAGCCCTATGAGGAGAGGCAGAAAGAACAGGGCATGTTTAGCCTGGAGAAGAGAAGGCTGAGGGGAGACATGATAGCACTCTTCAAGGGCTTGAAAGGTTGTCACACGGATGAGGGCCAGGATCTCTTCTCGATCAGCTCAGAGTGCAGGACACGGAATAATGGGCTCAAGTTACAGGAAGGCAGATTCCGGATGGACATCAAAAAAAACTTCCTGACAGTTAGAGCAGTACGACAATGGAACCATGGACCTAGTGAAGTCATGGGCTCTCCCACACTAGAGGCCTTCAAGAGACAGCTGGGCGGCCATCTGTCAGGGATGCTTTAAGGTGGATTCCTGCATTGAGCAGGGGGTTGGACTCGGTGGCCTTATAGGCCCCTTCCAACTCTACTATTCTGTGACTCTATGATGGACTACTTCACACACCACAGAGTTAAGTTACTAGAAGATGTAGTGATGGCCAACAATTTGGATGGCTTGAAAAGGGGGTTAGATAAATTCCTGGGGCAGAAAGCTATAAATGGCTGCCAATTAGTCTTGATGACTACGTGCTACCTCCAACATCAGAAGCAATAAGCCTAAATACACCAGTTGCTGGGGAATGTGGGTGGGAGGGTGCTTCTGCACTCATAACCTGTTTGTCAGTTCCTGGTCAAAAGCTGGCTGGTCACTGTGTGAACAGAGTGCTGGGCTAGTCAGACTTTTGGTCTGATCCAGCAGGGCTCTTCTTAAGTTCTTATTGCTGAGCTCTCTAGTGGAACATTAAGGCTTAGATGCAATACTGTAAGGCAACAGAGGACCAGTGGGTCCATCTTTCCACATTCCAGGTGGGTGCATGTAAAAGTGTGGGTACCTGGAGGATAAGTGGCAAGCACAATTTGAAATGTTGCACAGCTTCATTACTGATCATGGAGCATGTCTGTTAAAGCATCAACTTTAGCTTCCAATTTCCTAGTCTTGTGGACCTTGACCCAACAAACTGGCAGGTTTGTCACTGAATATATTCTGACAACCAGTGTGGTGTGCAGAGTGTTGACTACTTTGCATGCATAGGACCACTGGTTCTCTCCCTGGCGTCAAATAACAGAGCAGGGAAGACATCCACTAGAAACCTTGGAGGACCACTCCCAGACAAAGGAGATAATACTGCACGACTGTGGTATTGTTTCAAAGACCTGGTATTCAATAGAAATTCCTTCCTTAGTTCCAGAAAGAAAATTTCCCTTTCCTAACTGACAGAGTCCCCAAACTATTCTCTGGCAGTTTCTGACATTGTCAGAAGAAATGTCTGCCAGGAGATCACGGGTCCAAACAATACGACAACCCACATTTGACCCATACATAAGGTTGAATCATGGGCTGTTGTTGATTTGTTGTGTGAATCCAACCACAGTAACAAACCATGAACAACCCACAAAGAGAACACAAGGTTTGTTGTTGGGTTGCAAACTGTGGGTTATTTGTGGTTAACAAACCATGGTTTGTTAATGCAGCTGGGTTCATACAACACAACAACCCATGATTCAGCATTAACCCATGATTCAATGACAACCCACGCTCAGCCGTGAGTATGGGTTGTTGTGTTGTGTGAACCAGGCCACTGCCTAATATGCCTGACATATTAGAGTCCCAAAACATGCGTGTGCTTACCTGCCAATCTCTCTTTTTCCTCGAAGCCCTCAAAATATGGATCTTCTCTTTCTTCCTTCCAGGAGATGAGGTCAGATCCAGGAATTGGAAATCCTTTTTAAGAGGATAAAAATAGAGAATATTATTATTATTATTATTATTTACATTTATATACCGCCTCATAGCCTAAGCTCTCAGGCAGTTTACAAAAATTTAAAGATTGAACATTAAAAAGTCGATATACCACAAAACATAAAAACAACTAATATTTAAAACATTTTAAACTTCAAGCCTGGCCAGAAATTCAGTTAAAAACCTCAACTTAAGCTGTTAAATGCCTGGGAGAAAAGTTTTGACCTGGTGCCGAAAAGATAACAGTGTTGGCGCCAGGCGGGCCTCATTGGGGAGATCATTCCATAATTGGGGGGCCCCCACAGAGAAGGCCCTCTCTCTTGTTGCCATCCTCCGAGCTTCCCTCGGAGTAGGCACCCGGAGGAGGACCTTAGATGTTGAACGTAGTGTTCGGGTAGGTTCATGTTGGGAGAGGCATTCCGTCAGGTATTGTGGTCCCAAGGCGTGTAAGGCTTTATAGGTTAAAACCAGGACCTTGAATCGGGCTCGGAAACATGCAGGCAGCCAATACAAGCAGTCCAGAGTAGGTCTTATATATTCGAACCTTCTGGTCCCTGTTGCCAATCTGGCTGCTGCATTTTGCACAAGCTGCAGCTTCTGAACCATCTTCAAAGGCAGCCCCACATAGAGGGCATTGCAGTAATCTAACTTGGAGGTTACCAGAGCATAAACAACTGAAGCCAGGTTATCCCTGTCCAGATAGGGCCATAGCTGGGCCACCAACCAAAGCTGGTCGAAGGCACTCCATGCCACTGAGGCCACCTGAGCCTCAAGTGACAGAGATAGTTCTAGGAGAACCCCCAAGCTACGAACCTGCTCCTTCAGGGGGGGAGTGCAACCAAACCAGTTCTGCTACTTCTGACTGTAACGAACATTTAGGGATTTAAAACCATCCTGTCTCCAATCCCTCCCCATCCACCCCAGGAAGGTCAAAGGAAGGGTGGCGAGATCTTTTAACACCTGCGTATAGTCATGCCAGCAAGAGTGGGCTGGGCATTGAAGGCGAGGGCTTGGAGCAAGAAGCCCATTCACTCCTTGGCCAACATGCTTTAAAATCCAATTAAAAGGCAATAATGGAGAAGACCCCATAGGCGTGCTTGTAGGCTGCATTACAGGGGAGGCAACCCCAGCTCGGAGGAAATATCCTCTTAGGAGATCCCACAAAGTTGAACCAGGAGGCTCCCTCCAACGTCCAAGTCTTACAGCAGCCATATGGCCACAAGGTAAATGTCGAATAGGTTCCACAATCCTGCCAGAGGAGGAGGAGCAGGTGAGCGGTTTCCCAATACTTTTAGGGTTTTGAGTACGTTGACCTGTGGGCTTCTTTTGGAATAGTGATTCACACCTTTTGCTGTCCTCAGTGGCATCCCTGCAGCGTGGTGATACGGACAAAGAGAAAGAATAGCACTGGATTCCTGCTTTCAGGATCTCTCCGCCAAGGCTGAGAGGGATCCTTACCCAGAGAAGACAAGTTCTTCCAGTTCTCTTCCATGACTTCGCTGTGCAGGGCCTTCTGGCCTGGATCCAGCAGCGCCCACTCCTCCTCCGTGAAATAAACAGCCACGTCCTCAAACGTCCCTGGACCCTGGAAGGAGGAGGAGGAGGAGGTGATGATGATGATGATAATAAAATTAATAATGATGACAAAAATATTGTTGAAAAGGAAGAGGAAAAGACAGAAATAATATACACCACTGGCCATGGAAGTCAAAGAACCATGGCAACAGGAAAAGTTTAGAATTATTCCGTTAGTCACCTCAGTCACCGGCATCACATCAAAGAACTATACAGAAAACCTTCAGAAACTGGGCCTACCAAAATACATCCACACCAACATCCAGAAAGCAGTCATAATTAAAACATGCTCAATCATCAGGAAATTCCTGAATCTGTAAAAGACACGTGACTTGGCAAAGTCCGTCTAGAAAAACCGCCACGAGCGAGAAAGAGATAATAATAATAATAATAATAATAATAATAATAATAATAATAATAATAATAATACATACACTGGTCGCACACTGAACTTGAAGAAATAAACAGATTCAACCGCACCGAACTCACAAAACACCGCATGCTCCATCCCAACTCATGCATTGAAAGAATAACAATCAGTAGGAAAGAAGGAGGAAGAGGTCTCCTAGACATTAACACAATGCGTGCTAAACAGGTAAAATCACTCGGAGAATTCTTCCACACCCAAAACACCCCCATTCATAAAACCATAGTAACAGCAGATAAAAACTACACCCCACTCAACCTAGCACTACAAAACGAAGATCAAACACAACCGCCTACACTCGCAGAGAAAAAAGAAAAATGGGCACAAAAAGCTCTCCATGGGAAGCACTACAACATAATACGGAACCCACAAATAAACAAAGAACAATCGTACGAAAGGCTCAGGAAGGGTGAACTATTTCCAGAAACCGAAGGATTCCTAATAGCTATACAGGATCAAGTTATAGCAACCAAGAACTACCAAAAATACATCATAAAAGATAACAGTGTAACAACAGACCTATGCAGGAAATGCCATCACTTCCAAGAAATAATAGATCACATAACAGGAGGATGTAAAGTTCTGGCAGGAATGGACTATGCGGACAGATACAACACAGCTGCAAAAATAATTCACCAACAACTGGCCATCAAATTCAACTTTATCAAACAACCTACACCATACTATACATACTCACCCGAAACAATCCTGGAAAATGCAGATCATAAAATTTACTAGGACAGAACAATTCATACGTTCAAGACAATACCTTGCAACCGGCCAGACATAATGTTCATAGACAAAAAAGAAAAACACGCATACCTCATCGACATAGCAATACTGAATGACAAAAATGTTGTTGAAAGAAAAGAGAGACACCACTGGCCATGGAAGTCAAAGAACGATGGCAACAGGAAAAGGTCATAGTTATTCCATTAGTCACATCAGTCACCAGCGTCACATCAAAAGACTATACAGAAAACCTCCAGAAACTGGACCTACCACATCCACACCAACATCGAGAAAGCAGTCATACTTAAAACATGCTCAACTGTCAGGAAATTCCTGAATTTGTAAAAGACAGTGTGACTTGGCAAAGCCTGTCATGTCCGTCTAGAAAAACTGCCACGAGCAAGAAAGAGATGAAACAACAACAACAACTACTACTACTACTACTAATAATAATAATAATAATAATAATGTTCTCCTTGCAGGTATTGTAACAATTCAGACTGAAATTAAAGATGGAGGTTCTCCTGCAGGAACCCCAGCCTCGGTAGTATCACACACTTTCTTTGTGTTCATCTTTGACTGAAATGAGGAGTCGGATTCTCCCAGGACCAAGGAGATTTGCCGGGGGGGGGGGGGGGAATCCCAGGGGGGAATCCCAGCACGGAATCCCAGCACTCCCCATTGATCCCTCCCGTACCTGTTTTGGCGGCACAGTTTCTACTCCACCCCAAAGTGAAGGAGGCCTAGAAGGGACCCCCAGGCTCTTCTCACCATCCGCAACGGCTGTTCCATTCCCTAAAAGGAAGACAAAGAAGATTAAAAGACTTTGCAAATTCAGCATTTTGCCATGCGTTTACTTCAAGTGAAATCAACATTGTTTGTGGGCGTAATTCAGAAGTGCTGGTTTGTATTTCTATAACACCTTAGGGTGCAATTCTATGTGGATGGCCAAAGTCTCTGAACTCAGAGGCTTATGACCATCCAACGCAGAGCAGGAGGAGCAGCGAAAGTGGTCCTCCTACTCTGGAGGATCAGAGGAGGCCCCTCCCACTCTGCATTTCAGCTAAACGGGCTTTTCACCCATCTAGCTGAGATGTCGGGGAGGGGGAGGGGAGAAGGCTGGAGAGGCCAGGGGATTCCCTCCCCACCCCCTTTCCCTCCCCACCCACTGGAATGCCCAATTTACCTTCCCTCGAAGGTCACTTCTGTAGCCAGTGTGGTTTTCTCCATACCAGGTGCGAGGGGGGACAGGAAGGGAAGTCAGAACTCTTGTCTGCAACCTCAGATTCGGGAATCCAAACTATCCTATGCCCACCAGATGTTATCTAGGGGCAATAGGGTGGCTCTCTTACTCTATCAAACCAAAACTCCTTTTTTGAATATGTTGGAGAATACGAGAGACGGGGCTGCAGCTCAGTGGGTAGAGCGCCTGCTTTGCATGAAGAAAGTCTCAGGTTCGATGCCCAGCATCTCCAGGCATGGCTGGGAAAGAAGCCCTGGTGAGCCGTTGCTGCCAGTCAGTGCCGACAGTAGTGGGCTAGGTGGACCAATGTGAGAACGTAAGAAGAGCCCTGCTGGATCAGACCGAGGGTCCATCTAGTCCAGCATTCTGTTCACACAGTGGCCAACAAAGCAGGACATGGTGCAACAGCACCCTCCCACTCATGTTCCCCAGCAACTGGTGCACACAAGCTGACTGCCTCAGATACTGGAGGTAGCACATAACCATCAGGGCTAGTAGCCATGGATCGCCTTCTCCTCCAGGAATTTATCCAGCCCCCTTTTAAAGACATCCAAATTGGTGGCCATCACTACATCTTGTGGTAGGGAATTCCATAGTTTAACTCTGCACTGCGTGAAGAAGTCCTTCCTTTTATCTGTCCTGAATCTCCAACCAATCAGCTTCATGGGATGACCCCATTGGGTTCTAGTATTTTGAGAGAGGGAGAAAAATGTCTCCCTATCCACATTCTCCACACCATGTATAATTTTGCGCACCTCTATCATGTCTCCCCAGAGCCTCCTTTTTTCCAAGCTAAACAATTCCAGCTGTTATAACCTTCTCTCATAGGTGAGATGCTCCAGCCCCTTCATAATTTTAGTTGCCCTTTTCTGCACTTTTTCCAGCTCTATAATATCTTTTTTTAGGTGCGGTGACCAGAACTGTACACAGTATTCTAAATGTGGTCGCACCACAGATTGGTATAAAGGCAGTATGATACCGGCAGTTTTATTCTCAATTCCTTTTCTAATAATGCCTAACATGGAGTTTGCCTTCGTTACAACTGCCACACACTGGGTTGACATTTTCATCGAGCCGTCCACCACAACCCCAAGATCTCTTTCTTAGTCAGTCACCACCTTGCAATGAGGCTCCAACTCAGTACAAGGCAGATTTCCATCTTCCTAGGCTACCCTTCCCATCTTTCTAGACAGAGGCTCAAGTGGGACATGAAAGCTGCTCATGGACCTCAGGTATGTCCAAGAGGGGAGGCCATGCTGAAATATGCCCCATGGCCAAGAAGACTTACTTTGGGCTAGAAAGTACCAATTTCAAAGTAAGGGGCTAATTATTCTGGAGATTACTCTGTCTTCCTGCATTGCAGAGCAGGGAAAATGTATGGTGAACTATGAGGAATCATCGCTTCTGTCTCACCGTTTTCGTCACAAGACTGGAATGGCAGGTTGGCATCGCAGAGGCCATGTTGAAATATGCCTTACTAATCCTTAGAAGGGATGTAACATTTCTGGAAAAGTTGAAGCTATGAAAAAGCACTGGGGTTACAGGGGTTTGGTGAGGTTCAGAATGGAAATTTGGGATAAATGAAAAAATAAGCCATATTCAATTTTGGAATGGACAAAAAGGAGTAGAAGGAATTACTATACTGGGAATGTTATATAAGAATACGATAGTGTAAGGCTTATTGCTCGAGATCTACCAGACCAATTTTCCTCGTTTTTGTTTTAAATTGAAGCTTCAGCAGCGTACACGTGCAGAAAAATTTGAAACTGTAAAACCTTCAAAGCTCAATTTTTAATAGCAATTAATTTCCTCCACACCAAACAGGCAAGGCAGCCCCTTTGTCAGCAGGATGACGGACAGCCTTGCTCAGCCAATCAGTGTGCCATGAAGGTGGACCCTGATGCAGCCACACAATTATGCCATCACCACCAGTGGGGAAGGGGACTGAGGTGGCCAATCAGGATGTGTGAGGAAGGGTGCAGGGCCGTGCCACATTCACATTTCAGAGGGGGGTTCACTATGCATGAACCACATTTGCATTATTCATGAGCCCATCTGTGGGGAGGGAACCAAGGGGCAAAAAAACCAAGAAAGGGGCAGGGCTACGCAGCCATGGTGACATGGCCGTTGCACCAACTTAACAGAGAGGATTTAAAAAAATAAATTTCCCTGTGGCCTCCTTATTTCCAGACATTTTACATCTCTAGCCTTTCTACAAAAGTGTGCTCATTACATGGCGCTTAGAAATCGTTTTGAGGGGAGTAAAAGCTAGGTAACAATATGTAAATAATATTTAAATTCTAAAAGAAAACATTTCATAATCTAAAGCTGTTCAATTTTTGTAAATAATATTTAAATTCTAAAAGAAAACGTTTCATAATCTAAAGCTGTTCAATTTTTCAAAGTTTGCGGGGGGGAACAGTCTTTGGGGGGAAATGGAGATTTTTCATTTTCCGGTTTTTTTAAATAATAAAATCTGTGGAGTTTTCCCCCAGGCCTTACCCATTGAGTTGGCATCTCCATCACTCTCCTGCTTGATCCACCAGAACAGTGACCTCTGTCTGGTGTCCGATGGACTCTCTCCTTCTTTGGATGTACCCTACATCCAGGATGGATAAACACCAATGATTTTTTAAAAAATCAAAAACAGTTTTTTTAAAATTTTAAAACGGATTTTTCCCATTTAGATTGGATTTTCAAGAAAGACAGAAATCATACATAAGATACTAAATTTCTCTATAAGTTAAACAAAAAGCAACATAGTTTCAATTAAATCTAGGGTGACCGTATGGAAAGGAGGACCGGGCTCCTGCATCTTTAACAGTTGTATAGAAAAGGGAATTGCAGCAGGTGTCATTTGTAAGACTGCAGCACCTGGTGAAATTCCCTCTTCATCACCACAGTTAAAGTTGCAGGCGCTATACTAGAGTGACCATATACAAAAGAAGGCAGGGCCCCTGCGCCTTTAACTGTTGTGATGAAGAGGGAATTTCACCAGGTGCTGCATGCATACAAACGACACTGTTGAAATTCCCTTTTCTATACAACCGTTAAAGATACAGGAGCCCGGTCCTCCTTTCCTAAAAAAAATATTGTGTTTGCATGAGATGAAGACTGGAGGAGGGCATCTCTAAAACCAACTGTGAGAAGAAGTCAAAGTTCCCATATTTTCCTGGATGCTTCGTGGCTTCTCAACCCCTTGAAGCTGTCAGCATAAGATGTCCTCACCTGTACCTGCGCCTGCTCATTGTCCTCTGCCTGGCTCAGGAGGAAACCTTCTGCCAGGGCCACCGCCTGGGAACTGGTCTCCGCTCCACACTCTCTGACCCAGCTCTCTATCTCCGGGGGCAGGACGGTCAGGAACTGCTCCAGGACCACCAGGTCCAGCATCTCAGCTTTCGTGTTCCTTTCTGGCTTCAGCCACTGACGGTAAAGATGGTGGAGCCGGCTGCAAACCTCTCTAGGTCCCTCGGATTCCTGGTAGCAGAACTCCCTGAATCGCTGGCACTGTACATCCAAACTGGCGGTGTGCTCCCCCAGGATCCTCTTCACTGTTCTTTCCCAGAATCCCCAGCTGCTCCCCACCTGGATGGGACAAGGGCCGTTTCCTGCCGCTGGACCAGCCGAGTCCTTGTCTTTCATCTTTGACCACTGCCGCAGCTCAGCTTCCGACTTCTGCCAATTTTTTTCCTGGGGGCAAGGATGGTGTCTGTTTGGTGTGTGGGGATGGAGTGAGGGGTAAGATGTCTTGCAAAGGTCACAAGCCCCCCTGTACACACCTCTTGCAAACGTCGAGTGTGAAGATCCCTTGCATGAAACAACAGAGGATTCCAGCTAGTGACTGGGACTTCTCCCTGTAAGGAAGACAGACAACCTCCCAAGACTCAGAGGGACGCTAAAGAATGGGGGGGGGGGGGCAAGCAGTCCCTCCCCATAAAAAGCACAGCCCCAAACCTTCATCTGATTCACAACTAAGTTGTATGATGGAGCATGCCTAGAACTGTGTCATACCCACCCAGATCTTAGATGTGATCAACATCAAGAGTGCAAGAAACTCTAGGCTGACCATATGAAAAAAACAGGCCAGGTCTCCTGTATCTTTAACAGTTGTATTGAAAAGGGAATTTCAGCAGGTGAAATTTGTCTGCATGCAGCAGCTGGTGAAATTCCCTCTTCATCCCAGCAATGAAAGCTTCATCACAACAGTCACAGTGACCCGATACAAAAGAGGGCAGGGCTCCTGCATCTTTAAATGTTGGGATGAAGAGGGAATTTCACCAGGTGCTGCATGCAGACAAAGGACACCTGCTGAAATTCCCTTTTCAACACAACTGTTAAAAATACAGGAGCCCGGTCCTCCTTTCCATATGGTCACCTGAAGAAACTTAGCCTGTCAGAAGGGAAGCATGCAGCAGAGAATCAAATAATCAGTTAGAGACATGTTTGTACTACATTCTTTATTTTTGACTGGTTAGTATCTCTTTAATCAATGATTCTTGGTGTGCCCCATAAAGCAATTCTCAGGGTTGCTTCCTGGTTCTAACTGCTCTCTGTGTGCCAGTTATGTTTTCTAAAGAGAAGTCTCCAAGAAGACTTGATACCATTCATTTATCTCTCCTCTCCTGTTCTATCTATCAATGTTTTCATTTTTTTGTTCTAAGAATAAACTTCATCTTTTTTGTTCTCTACTATTAAAGAATTGCCTCTAACATTGTTCTTTAAGAACACAAAATCAAGGCTTCCGCCAACACCAGAGAGTATCAGTTATCGGGCAGTTTAAAAAATATATAATGAATTTTGTATGTTTTTTTTTCTCTTTGTATGTTTTTTATCATTTTATATGTGTGTGTGTTTTCTTTTGTGTTGTGTTTGTAAGTTGGTGTTGTTTTGAAACAAATACAAAAAAATTAAACACGGAAAATATCATGAATAAATAAATAAAGGCACAATCCTATGCAACTTTCCCCCCATTTTCAAGTATTGTATTTAGGAAATGCAATTCTATCACAACAAAAACATCGACGCTGGCAGGCTGTTTACATTATTCATCACAGGTTCTGTACATATTTTAGAACCGTTGTCCCTGAAACGTGTACAATTTTATGCTTTCTTACAGCCACTAATCGCTTTTTAATTAGTAACCTTGCACCCTTCCAAAAATAGGACCGCGTGCCTGCATTAATAAGCGTCATCAAGGGCCGCAGCGTTTCAAAGAACCAATCCTGCTTGATTCTCCCTCGGATCGATCGGTTCTGCTGCGTTCATTTTTTTCAGCAAAAATCACTTCTCCCCATTTCAGAAACCATGCATTCACAGTGTGCCCTATTTTTCATTTTCCAGCATCGTGCAATAACAATTCTTGCTGTTGCTGCTAATGGTAAACGTAGTGCTTTCTGTAACAGCTGCCTTTGCGTGTCATTGATAAATAGACAGAAGAGCTAAGGATGGGGTGTCGCTTGTTTTGTTATTTGGGAAATATAGACGGGGAAGTCCTACAACTCCCAGCATTCTGTGCTGGCTGGGGCATGCTGGGAGTTGTAGGACTTTCCCCCCCCCCATAAACATGCATAGGATTGTGCTCTAAATAGTCACTACATCCAAGCAATTTTTCCTTCCCAGCACTCCCTATGCATGACACACACACCCATCCCTCTGCAGGATCCGTTCCATTTTCGCCCCAAATCCTGTCCTAGTTCTGTCCCGGTGGAACCTGCTTTTGAAACCTCTAGGTTTTGGCAGACAGGAGGTCCAAGGTGCAGAATGGGGACTCAGTTGCAGGAAATGTTAGGGTCCCTCTCTCAGTGTCTGTCTCTCCCCCCAGCCTCCCTGCCCTTTGTTATCTCCATCCCCTGGACCATTTCCCCTCCCACCCATCGTTGGGTCTCCCCCCCCAAATGCACTTGGGACTCACCTGGACAGCTCACCTGCATGCGTGGGAAAATCCTAGGATGCTTTCCCACGGGGAGAGGGAGGCTAAGAGATGAGTGGGTGTCAGTCTTCTCTCTCTCTCTCTCTCTCTCTCTCTCTCTCTTTCTCTCTCTCTTTCCACCACCCCCTCCAGCCTCTCTAGGAACCAATACTCTCTCGCTTTAACCCTTAGGATGACTGAGAGGCAAATTGGGTGGCGGAGAGAGCATCCCAGGCAGGGGAGGCTGGCGGCTCCGATTTCGGTAGGGCTGTGAATCCATTCTGAGTTTCGATCAGAACCAGCCGGAACTCCAAAGAAGCTCCCCAAGGTGCTGATCCATATCCCCAAAATTGGGTGCAGCACCTTGGATTTCGGTGGGGCTGAGAATCAGTTCTGGGTTTCAGTCAGAACAAGCTGGAATTCTAAAAGACCTATCCAAGGTGCTGGTTCGTATCCCCAAAATGGGTTCAGCAGCATTGATTTCGGTGGGGCTGTGAACCCACTCCGGTTTTCAGTCAGAACCAGCCAGAACTCTACAGGAGCTATCCAAGGTGCTGGACCCTATCCCCAAAACCGGGTTCGGCACTTTGGATAGCTCGTTTAAAGCCCCAGCTGATTCCTGATTGAAACCCAGAATGGATTCACTGCCCCCGCCGAAATCGGAGTCCCCAGCCTCCACTGTTCCAAGGACTGCTTGCTGAAACCTGGTTCTCTTTCAAGTCCTCCAAGGAAAAGGTCTGCCAAGGAGGACCGGCTGCTCAGATTTCAGTAGGGGTGTGAATCCACTCTAGGTCATCCTACTGCCCTTGTAATGGTATAGAGGTAGAATCAGTATCACATGTTCTACTCTCTTGTAACTTTTACAAACAGGCTCGAGCAGATTTAATTTGGCCCATTACACAAACCTTTCCAGGCAGATCCATACATCAATTAACTGTCTTGCTCTTGCAGGGCTCGGATAAGACTATAACTGTACAAGTAGCAAAGTTTTTAAATTGGGCAATGTGTACAAGGATTTTATTGACTGAATAACCTTAGTATTTTAAATTTTAATATTAACTATTGTATTAAATCAATGACAATGTATGATTTTAAAGTTTAAATATTTTATGTTTTGTACCTTTGGTCTATTGACTGTAATAAAGGTTTACTACTACTATCCTACTGAGATGCAAGGTAGACCTTGTAGTGAAGGAAACTTAGGTTAAAAGGTTACTAGGAGGCCAAGGATCACTCAAACGCAATATTTTCATCAAGAGCCCACCCCCTTTTTTTTTTTACCTTATTGGTTTCTTTACCTCTTGGTTTGATCAACGTCATCAAAAGGACCCACGAAAAAAATGTGAGTGGCCAGTAAAGAGTGTGTAGTAAAACGCTTGTCTGATGACGCTCTCAGGCCGCAAAGGCAGGGAGAAATTTTTGGAAGCTTTGCAGGTCAAGGAGAAAATAATTTTAATGTTTGAGGAGGCAAGCCAAGGAATGTCCATTGATTGCCAGTGGCAAAGACATTTTTTCTCCTCTCTCTCTCTCTCTCTCTCTCTCTCAGCTGCTACAGACCAGCCTCAACAGCCATTTAGCTATCCAGAAAGGAAACATACGTACATTTCTGTGGACCTGCTTGCAAATATTCTATCCAAGTGTGGATCTTGGAGCAATGGATGATGGGGTGGCAATTGGATCTGTAAAATGAAAGAACTGACTGGAAGGAGGAAAGAAAGCTGCAGGAGCCCTGCCCTCTTGACCACATACAAAAGAGAACAGGGCTCCTGCAGCTTTAACCGTTGCATAGAAAAGGGAATTTCAGGAGGTGTACAGCTAGAGCGGCTAGATACAACAGAGGGCAGGGCTCCTGCAGCTTTAACCGTTGTGATGAAGAGGGAGTTTCACCAGGTGCTGCATGGACAAAAACAACACCTGCTGAAATTCCCTTTTCTGTGCAACTATTAAAGATACAGGAGCCCTGTCCTCCTTTCCATAGGGTCACCCTAGAATTTCTGTGGACCTTTTGTGGCTTATTGCATCCATGCAGGGCCGTGCAGAGAGGGGGGGCAGTGGGGCCGGTTGGCCCAGGGCCCACGATTTTGAGGGGGCACTCGGACGAGGAGGTTTCCCCCCCAGCTTACACTACTGCTTCCGTAGCGTAAGCGGCCCATCAAGAAGCGAGGAGCCTGCCTTGCGGAAACAGCGCAGAAGCCATCCGTCATGAAATTCTGAATGTGAAGACGTGATGTCTTACATCTTGAATAAAAGTACTTCCCATTACCTGTTTTTAATAAATCATTCTAGTTCATCTATGTATTTAGCACTGAATCAGTGCCACTGATTAAAAAATATTTAATGTGCCGTTAGAAATTGGGGGGGGGGGGGGCACACACTTCCCATCTGGCCTGGGCATATGACCAGCTCTGCACGGCCCTGGTGCCGCAGAGTTATGTGTGGACTGATAAATTTTCATTGATTTCGCTTCATTCGGAAGTGGGCGTTCTGGATGTGTTCTAGGCATTAGGGGATTAATGATAATATAATATTGTTAAGGGTTTTAACCCTAAAATACTGCTCTAAAGCATCTCTAATAATTGCCTCTATTTTTGGCAGGGTTTTCTTAAATAAAGGGGCCGTTCCAGCCTGATTCCATTCCGGCTTTTCCACCGACCCTAGATCCCTGCATGAGAAAGAGAGAGAGAGAGAGAGAGAGAGAGAGAGAGAGCAGATTCCCAGCTGCAAAGTCTCCTCCTTGAAGACTCCGGGTAGATCTACGTTTCTGCAAGAGGCCCTTGGAGGACCAGGTATTGCACCTTCCTGCTCCTCCCGGGCTTCGGGGGCGCGATCCGCAGCCCCTCCTCGCCTGCAAGGCAGCGGGTAAGCGGCCAGAGTGGGGCGGCCCGGGCTGGGACTGGGGGCCGAAGTCCAGAGACTCAGAGCAACGCGGGGGCCCTATTGGGAGCTGGTGAGTGCAGAGTGCATTGGAGTACCCAGGATGATGGGATTGGGAGGCAAAGGCCACCCTGGGGAGGGAAGCCCATCTGGGGAAGAGGGGTAGCAAAGGGCAGGGGGCTAAATCTACCAGAGGGGGAGGAAGAGAGTGCCCCTCAGGGGACTGGCCCATTTGGGGTCCCCCCAGGAGACCCACATCTCGTAGCTTTCCCCCTCCTCCCCCTGAAGCCGGGAAGTCTCAACAGCCCCTTCCTGGGAGAGAAGAAAAGACTGCAAAACCTAGTCCCTGGGAATCTGGAGCCCACGAAACCGGTTTCAAACTAGTTCCCGTTTGGAGTTTAAAAAATTAAAAGGGGTTTGTTAGTAGGATTTCCGGGAGGGGGGGTGTTAAGCAGAGCGGTGGGCAGGAGAGGGGGGCTCAAGGAGTGGGAGGGGTGGGGAGGGGGAGTTGAGGGGATGGGCTCAATAAACTGTGAATCAGATGAAGGTTTGAGTCTGGGCATCTTAGGAAGAGGAATCCCCCCTGACTCCCACCCCCTATCTCAGCCTTGCACCTGTATAGGACTATGGGTGGTGGGGTAGTGTGTAAACTGTTGTAATAGTATAATTAAAATGTAATGGTTTTGTTGAGTATTGGTTAGTTTAATATGTTACTTTAAACACTGAGGGATCCATTGTTGATGAAGGATGGTTTACAGAAACAAAAATATATACATAAATGTAAACAAATAAGCCTAGCCCTCTTTCCCAGGTTTGGGCCCCATTCCCCCCCCCCCCCCCGAAATGGAGAAGTCTACGCCCAGGTTGAATGTATAGACACCTAGAGGCTTGTAGTCTTTGTAATAGGTGATCTTCTCTCACCTCAGATTCAGGCACTCCTGGCCTCAGGAAAGAATTGGCAGCAAAGCAAGGAGATCCTTCGAGTCCTCTTGGCATCAGAGATGGAGAAGAGAGTGAAGACGGAAGAATGGTTTGGCCCGGAGGCGGGAAAAGGCTCCCGACTCATCCAGGAAGGGAGCAGTGCAGACGTCTGGGAAAGAAGAGGGCAGGAGAACCAGCCTGGGAGCAACAACAGTTCAGATGTAGAGCTCCAGCGCTTCAGGGACTTCTGCTACCAGGAGGCTGAGGGGCCCCGAGGGGTTTGCAGCCGACTCCAACACCTTTGCCGCCAGTGGCTGAAGCCAGAAAGGAATACGAAAGCTCAGATGCTGGATCTGGTGCTTCTGGAGCAATTCCTGGCTGTCCTGCCCCCGGAGATGGAAAGCTGGGTCAGAGAATGTGGAGCGGAGACCAGTTCCCAGGCAGTGGCCCTGGCAGAAGGCTTCCTCCTGAGCCAGGCAGAGGAGAAGGTGAGAGCATTTCATCCTTTTAGATCCAAAGGAGTATGGTCTGAAAAATGCCCACCAGTATCCCAACATTTTCTGGCTGTCAATTAAGATAGTCCTTGCCCAATCTCCCACCTCCCCTTGTCCCTCCTCCAACCATCCCACACAGCCTGAATATATATAGCAGGACCTCTTTAGGGGATCACAAGGCACCCAAAAGAGATTGGGACGTTCAAGGGAAGGAGGGGGTCCTTCTTCCCCCAGTGGGACAGTTGTCCCAACAAAACCCCGTTAGCAGTTATTAGCACCAAACTTCTGTGCTTACAGTGGAAGCACCTAATTGTCAGAAACATCTGGGATAATCAGCTGGTTTTAGGAGGGAGCTTTGCATGACCTAGAGCATCATCACACGGAAGGTTTGATGCACATCTGCCGCGTCTTTGATCCACTTTTTCAGGGCTGGACTCGCTCAGGGCGAGAGAACAGCATGACAGGGATGACGTCATGCCAGTCCAGCGCTGAAAAAGTGGATCAAAGTCACGGCAGATGTGCATTAAGCCTCCTGTTTTTAGTGTTCTCCTTATGCTAGGGATACATTTTTGTCCCAAACCCTTATACGTTCACCCGCCAAAGGCACACCTGCAAGGCTTAGGGAGTAGAATAAATGTAAAAAGGGACCTGAATGCAAATAGAACAGCAAAATCCGCCTTTGGCCTTTGCCTGTCCCAATTCTTCCCTTTCCTAATCCCTCCTTTACGGCTTGTCTTCCTCTTTCTTTTTGGCAGGAAATATTAGCCAAAAAAGCCACGGCTGTCCCTGAGGCAGAGAAGGCTCCATCGGGCATCACACAGAGGCTGCTGTCCAGGAGGAACTTGCAGGAAGGTGACGGAGGTCCCAGCTTCCTGGGTAAGGATTAGTGGGGCATGTTTCATCATGGGGAGGAGACTCGTCTCTAACATTTTCAGAAATGGAGTCGTGTTTCAATAGGTTCAGACTTTATAGAAATAAAACCCTGCACTTTGCATTATGCCCATTCGGAATGTGGAAAACTGGGGGGGGAGGGGGGGAGCTTATGAAATATAAAATATCTTCCCAACTTTTTTGTCTTCCTTCCAGGTAATGGAGTGACCTGCAGAGAGAGTGAACAGATACTGGGGGTCCCTTCAAGGCCTCTTTCGCTTTGTGGTGCGGAAGAGGTTTCTGCACAGCCGGAGCAGGTAGGGGAGCCCTGAGGGTTTCTGTGCCCCTGAACATCTCTGTGGGTCTGGAAGAATCTCCCCTTTTCCCTTTGCTCCTATCTCAGGTGGCTGCTAGGGAGGCTGTGAATGTCACTCATGAAGCTTTGGCATTCAGAAGAAGAACCTCCAACCACCTCAGCTCTACTATTATTCTGAATAGTTACATTACATGGAAGGAGAACATGATCTCTTCTTCTTTCAGGGTCAGGTGACTTTTGAGGAGGTGGCTGTGCATTTCTCGGAGGAGGAGTGGGCGCTGTTGGATCCAGGCCAAAGGTCTCTGCATAAGGAAGTCATGGAGGAGAATCGTGGGAACCTGGCCTCTCCAGGTAAGAATAGCATCCCTCTGGGTAAGGCTCCCTCTTTGCCTTCCTGACAGCTTCTTGAAGATGAAATAATGACTCCTTTTTGTCTGAACCAGAGCATTGTGAGGATGCCATTGAGGATATAACATTAATTTGACCTTTTGGGGGGCTGCTATAGAGAGGAACAGCTTCAGACGTTCTGAATGTTTATGATAGCGGAAAGTGCCAGAAGTAATTTTGCTATTCCTACTCCCTTTAAAAGGCCTTCCAGTTTCCAAATCTGACCTCATCTCCTGGCCGGAAGATCCGTTTCTTGGGGCCTCCGAGGAAGGAGAGACATCAGCCGGTATGTGCTTAGGTCTGGTGGGACCCCTTCTCATGAAATAAAATAGATGATAATAACAATTTATATAGCACTTTGTTACAAAGCGCTGTACATGAAATAAAATAGATCAGCAGTTTACAATAGTGTAATAAATACAATCGTTCTGATAAAAGTCCTAGTGTGTGTGGGTGGGTGTGCTGAATTCTTCCACTTGGTTCAAACCCTGGCATAGTGAGAAGTCCATACCCAGAACTCTGGCTTGCCTCTCCACCAACAAGCCACACTCATTACCCAACGGTTGTTCTTGCTCCTTGAGAGGCATCAAGCTACATGCAGTAACTCACTGGCTTGCTCAACGTTACCCAGAGTTTAAAAAGCACACACACTGTGACGTTACAATATTTATAGGCAGGCCAATGTGACCTCAAAGCCTGCCTATTAATATTGTAAAAACTCTTTGTGTCCCACTTTGGTTGTCAGTTCTAGTGATTATCAGAGGCTACTTCCTATATTGGGAAGGATTCTTCCAACCCACCATTCTGATAATCAAAATAGTAATTGATTGGGTTTGTTCTCTTTATCCTCTCTCAGTTGACGGGAAGGAGAGCAATCAAAATGGCGTCCACCAGAGAAAAACAGCAGATGAGGAAGAGAAGTGGGGAAATACATCCGGTTCGTTTGAAAGGTCCGGGTTCCATGAATGGCCAATACCAGAAGAATCTTCTGCAGCGAGAAAAAGGAATATCTGTAGTCATAAAGAGGCAAAACTATGGAATTTCTCAGAGCGTGGAAGGAGTTTCCGTGAGGAGATACACCTTACTGAATGTCAAAGAATTCACACAAAAGAGAAAATGTTTCCGTCTGTGGCGACTTTAGTTGACAACAGAATCCTTAAGCTGCATGAAAGAAATCACACAAGTGAGAAGCCCTATAAATGCTTAGACTGTGGGAAGAGTTTCAATCAGAACGCACACCTTAAAACCCATCTAACGATCCACACAGGGGAGCAGCCTTATCAATGCTCTGAGTGTGGAAAAAGTTTCCGTTACAGAAAAACCATGTTTTCTCATCAAAGAAGGCACACAGGGGAGAAGCCCTATGAATGCTTAGAGTGTGGGAAGGGTTTCAATTGGAGCTCAGATCTCAAAACCCATCAAAGGATCCACACAGGGGAAACGCCCTATAAATGCCTAGAGTGCGGAATGAGCTTCCGAGAAAGCAGAGGCCTTAAAACGCATGAAACAATTCACACAGGGGAAGAGCGCTATAAATGTTTAGAGTGTGGGAAGAGTTTCCATTGGAGCTCGGACCTGAAGAACCATAGAAGAATCCACACGGGTGAGAAGCCCTATCAGTGCTTTGAGTGTGGGAAGAGTTTCCACTGGATCTCGAATATGAAAACCCATCAAAAAATCCACACCGGAGAGAAGCCCTATAAATGCTTAGAGTGTGGAAAGAGCTATGCGGTCAGTGCCCGCCTTAAAAGGCATCAAAGTATTCACATTGGGGAGGAGACATATATATGCTCTGAGTGTGGAAAGGCTTTTTTTAACAGCAGAAACCTTCGGCTGCACGAAAGAATGCACACAGGTGAGAAGCCCTATAAATGTTCAGAGTGTGGGAAGAGCTTCAATTGGAGCTCGGGACTTAAAACCCATCAAAGAGTCCACACGGGGGAGAAGCCCTACGAATGCTTAGAGTGCGGAAAGGGCTTCAGTATCAGTACGAGCCTTAAAAGACACGAAAGAATCCACACAGGAGAGACCCCCTATATGTGCTTACAATGCGGAAAGGGCTTCAATGATAGCAGAACCCTTAAAAGACACCAAAGACTCCACACAGGGGACAAGCTCTAACAATGAAGGACAAAGCATGCTCAATAAAGAAACGACCAATGGTTTAATGTACCCATTAGGGGCTTTCCATGTTTATTCAAATGCCAGTTCTCTGGGAAGTTACGTACCTTAACCAGATGTGTTATTTAGGCAGTATGTATATGGCATAGGGTGCAATCTTATGCATGCTTAGACAGGGGGGGAAATCCCTTACAACTCCCAGCATAGCATGCAGCCATGGACATCCGGTCGTAGGAGCAAGGGGGTGCAACTGCCCCCCACTCCCGGATTCCAGTGATGATATCGTTCTGAGAGGGGCAACAGCGGTTACTTGTGCTGAGCCCGCCCCATCAATCTTTCAGTTTCCAGCCACACGGGCAAGACTTAGGACACGACAGGAGGCCAGTAACGTAAAAACGGGAATGGGGGATGCCCTTGAGTTTAACTGGTGCTGCGGAAGCGTCTCCTCGTAAGGCAAAGAGGTTGTGGCAGGCAGCGGCATGGCCGGGTTCCTCCACGCCAAAGGAGCTCCACTCTGACGGCAGCAACTCAACAGTACCTCATGCTGCGGACAACTGACCCAATGCTCTCTGCTTCCCAATTCCCCGCAGCGTAGGCAAACGAGGTCCAGCCAGGACAGGCAATTCAACCTGCGGTGGAGGTGGGGTGAGCTCAGTGGAAAGTGGCTGTCCTACAAATGGTAGAACGTGGGCCTGGAAGGGGTGGTGAAACCAGCTTTTGGCAGGTCCAGCCACCAGGCCCGTTAGGCCCTCGGTTTGGCAGCCTGCAGCAGCACCTGCCTCATGAACCATCCTTTGCTGACTGTGATGATGGAGGTCACTGGCTTCCCGTCTTGGCACGGGCTCCTGGCTGACTTCGCTTTAATTTAAAGTGAACCAATGGGTGGTTTTCTAGCCCGTAGGTGAGGTGGGGTGGGCGGAGAACACAGGAATGTTGCCCGTCTGAGAAGTGAGGGGCAGAGTCGCTTGAAAGGACCATTCTTGCCAGTCCCAGAATCACAAGGGAAGATACACCCCTTAGGCATATTGGCTTTTTGTGGTTCAACCACCCCCACCCCCATAAATATGCATAAATTTGGGCTGTTAATGTTGGCATGTGAAAGCACCACAAAACCCTATACTTTCACTCATGTACGGGCAGGCCGGGGGGGGGGGAGGGGAAAGAAACCATACAGGAAATGGAGAGGTGGCTGTCACATTATGAGGATCGCCATTCCGAATTTCATCCACGCTCATGGACATCCACAGGACGGGGCAAGGAGGAGCAACTGATCCCCTGGGGATGAGCCATAGTCTCCAGATTCCATTCTTTAAAAAAGCAAGTCTATCGCCCCTGTAGAACCCAAGCTCTGAGGCAAAAGGTGAAGCCGCTGATCTGGCTATCCAGTTTGTGAGAAAGTAGCCAGCTCTGACCTGTTAGTGATTTTAGCCAATGCATGAAGTCACAGCAACGGATCACACACCCACCATTTGAGTGTGTTAACCTTTGTGGGTGTGTTAAGCCTTTTGGGGGATAGGAAGTATTTGGAGCCTCATTAAAAACAAATTAGAAATCCAGGAGTACCCTTTAGATGGGTTTGGACAATAGCGTGTCTTTCCCAAAAGCCAAAAGGTAGCAGCCAAGACAGCAGTCCACGATCTTTCTAACTCTGTGTTTGGGGTGTTTTGTTTCTTGTCCTGACGTGTTTCCTTTTATCCATCCCTCATTCCAAATAAAGTTTTGTTGGAGTTCATGATGCTTCTTGAATGTAACACTCTTCTGCTTTAGTGCTGTTCAATTCCCAGCACCTTCTACTAGGAAATGTAGGCTTCTATATGACACAGAATGTGATGCACAGCCAGAAAGAGCACACGCAAGCAAAGTGCAGAGGTGTGTTGTGGCAGCACGCGCTATGCGAGCCAATTACAGCTGCAAACTGCTCTGCGGCTTTCTCTCCCCCTGGAGAAATCCCAGTAGATGCTCATGTCTTGGAGGAAGAACAGATGAAGTCCTCTGACACTCTGTTTGAGATGTGGTCTACCTAGGCTGACCATATGAAAAGGAGGTCAGGGCTCATGTAACTTTAACAGTTGTAGAGAAAAGGGAATTTCAGCCAGTGTCATTTGTATGCAATTAGTTCCTGGTGAAATTCCCTCTTCTTCACAACAGTTAAAGGTGCAGGCACTATACTAGAGTGACCATATACAAAAGAAGGCAGGGCCCCTGCAACTTTAACTGTTGTGATGAAGAGGGAATATCACCAGGAACTAATTGCATACAAATGACACTGGCTGAAATTCCTTTTTCTCTACAACTGTTAAAGTTACATGAGCCCTGTCCTCCTTTTCATATGGTCAGCCTAGGTCTACCAATGCCCCTGATCATCCCTTTTCCATCCCCCTACAACGGCCCAGGGTGCAAGAGCAATTGTCCGGGCAGATCTCTGCAGAGTGAGGCACACTCCAAGGAAGCCAGGTGACAGTGGTGCAAATTCAGACTCTGGACTTTATGAAACTAATGAGTGGGCTGTGGAAGGAAAGGTGTCCCGCCCTCTTTTAGTTTGAAGAGTTGGTGCCTTCATTCTGCACTCCCTCTCAGTCTGCTGAGGGACTGAGTCCCGAAATCTCCCAGCAACTGCAAAGCTACTGAGTTCAGAGGGGAGAAGCTACAGGAGGGAGGGAGGTTCTGAGGAGAAAAAAGTAGACTGAGATGAAGAAAGAAGACGAAGATGGCGAAGAAAGGCCCTCCGGAAATGGAGGAGGAAGGCTTAGAAAAGACCAGGAAAAAGCAGCAGCAATAACCAGTGCCTCCCAATCCTTTTTGGTCGGTGGACACATTTCGGATTTTGAGAGCGTGTCACGCCCTCTCTCACAAAATGGCTGCAAACAAGGGTGCCCTGTCCATTCATAAAATGGCTGCCATGTTGGGCATGGCCTGTCAAAAACACTGACTAACCAGAACACAAACGGATGGGGCTAAAACAAAATCTCT
The DNA here is from genome assembly GCA_029215795.1 of Anniella stebbinsi. NCBI lineage: Eukaryota > Metazoa > Chordata > Lepidosauria > Squamata > Anniellidae > Anniella > Anniella stebbinsi. Next base: position 181,203,312 of record JARDYH010000005.1, read on the forward strand.
TCGTTTAAAACACACATTGTATCTTTTTTTAAAAAATGAAAGAAAATAAAAAAAATTGGGTGGCCTGGTGGAAACCAAGAGAGGCCTCCATGATCACATTGGCAGCGAGTCACATTACGTTGCAGAGCCTAGGGCTAGGCTGACCAGGTGTCCCATTTTGCCAAAGGTAGTCCTCTGTTTCAAGGACTGTCAGAGGACAGTTCTCTTTTTAAGGTCCTCTCAAGTAGAGGGGCTGCTCAGATGAGTTTGGGGGTCAGCAATTTCCTCCCTCGCCCATCTCACCACTGTATGAACCGAGGTCCCATGATTTCCACACCTCATAAGGTAGCAATTAACAAATGTGGGATTACATTGGGGACAAAAATCAGTCATCCGACTTATTGCAGCTACAATGGCCTTTCAGAAACTCTCACTCTGAGGGCCAAACTTGCCATGACATCATTCACGCAATGAGCAACTGGATATTGATTTAATAAAGGTATTTAAATATTGCTTAATAGATAGACCTGGCAAACCAGTTTACATGAAATTGTTAAACAATACAATCAATGTGCAATGAAAAAAACAAAGACAAACAACTTCTTGCCTTGGAGAAGCTGGTTCTGTTTCTTCTCCTCTCAGGGCAAGATGGGAGTCCACATGCCAGTGACGCCACCCTCCACTGGGCCTTGGGTACTCGGGCAGCTCTGCAGTGCCTATAAGGTGTCTCGTCAGGACACCATCTCTGTGGCTCATGGAGCCGGCAATGGGGCAGAGGGAGGTCGTATCCCCCCCCCAAGTCCTGGGCACAACATGTACCTGAGGAGTGAAAAAGGCTATGTCGCATCAAACTGGAAGCCCTGCGCCTTATTTTAATGGGCAGGTGGTTAACTCCGCCCCTGCTGAAAGTCCGACCCCCATCCCTGGAAGTCCCACTTCCGGAGGCCTGCCCCGGAAAGAGGGATCACTGGATGGGGGGTCATGCGACTCCTAGATGAAGTCATCATACCTCCATGGACCAATAGGATGGGGGTGTAGAACCCTGCTGTACATGTGGGGGGATGGAAGTGACCCAGTCGGGGTCATTTCCAACCCCATGCCCAGAAGTCCTACCCTGGAGGGAGGGATCACCTGATGAGGTCACGTGACCGGTCTACAAACTCTTCATGCCATGATCAGCCACCATAGCATGAGGAGTTTGTAGAGGAGTCACATGATCCCATCAGATAAACCCTCCATCTAGGGCAGGACTTTTGAAACTGGAACATCTTGGGATGGGCTTGGAAATGATCCCGCGTCTGCTCTCTAGCCTCCCGGACCTGCCCTGTGATGGATGCTCTGCCGTATTGACCCTCGGACTCCTCTGTGACTCTGCTTCTGGACTGTGTAATGCTCGTGAGTGCCTGACTGTGCTGTGTCCCCTGACTGCTATGTCAACCCCTCCTGCCTAAGCCTGAACCCCAGTTAGGGATGTCGGGGGAATCCGTTTGGAGGGTGGAGCTTCACAAGATTTGTCAGCTCAGCCCCCCGGACTCCATTTTGTCTTCCACCAACTGGCCCCACTCAATGTGCAATGAGTCAGGCCAGCTGGCGGAAGTTTCCGTTAAAATAGTTTTGCCCAAATATGGTTGCAAATTATGCAAATCTGCAAAATTTACAGTCGAAATGTATGCAAATCCCTATTAGCACAAATTAAGCTAAGACCAAAAAGAATCTGTAAAACTGCATGACCCAGGTGGCAAAAGCAAACCGAGTCAGGCATGCCAAGGAAGTCCAGTAAGCCCAAAAGGGCCGGATTTCTTGGCAATTGACATCCCTAATCCCTGTACCGAACTGCTTCCAGTGCCCCACATGTATGGCAGGGGCTAAACGGACAAATTCATAGAGGAGTCACATGCCCCCCATCCGGTGATGCTTCGACCTGGGATGTCCGGGGATGGGGTGGGACTTCTGGCAGACGCAGGGCTAAACCACCTTTGAATAAGGGGGAGGGCTGAAAGTTTGATGTGAGGCAGCCTTCCCAAGAGTCCCTTGACCTCCTCACTCTGTCTCCCATTGCAGGCTCTCCCAATGCCAGGTCCAAGCACCTTTTGTTGTGCCACATGGAGATGGAGATGGAGGATGGAGATGTTCCCGCGAACGGGATGAAGGGAGGGACATTGGCTGTGAATGCTTCCTCCCCTGAAGCTCTAGGAATGGGTTTCTTCACTTGGCGTCTGAACCAGGGGAAGCGTTGTACACATCGTATCCACATCGGAGACGGTTGGAGGCAGGGCAGGACCTTGGAGAGCACAGTCCACAAAGTGCTGGCTGGAGTTTTCTCCCATAAGGAGCCGTTGTTCAGGCGAAGGTCTGTAGTCCACATAGGCCTTGAGAGAGCCGGCTGCACGTGGTCTTTCAGGGGCTTCACCCATGTTGCCTACTAAGTGGAGTTCTTCAAGGGGTGCTGTCAGGTTCCATAGTCTAGTACTCTTGGTGACTGAGGAACAGGGGAAGATGGAGGTAGAGAAGGGGGTGCTAAGGATGCCCCCTGAGGTGATATTGGGTGTGGTCTGTCTTAATCTGAGTCATTCACAGGGTACTGTGGAGACTCCAATCTAGGAGGGGACAAGATGCCTTCCCCCTCTCTAGGCATGCCCCATCTCACCTGACTTGGACCAGGTTTTGACTGATGTCCTTCGTGAAATTTCTGCATGAGTAGATGTGTCTGGACAAGCATGGAGGCTCCCACAGGCGCTCTTCTAGACCATCAACTTTCCCATAGTTCAGTAGTAGTTGAACAATTGTAATTCCCCACTTGTCTTTTGACGAATCAAATAGGCACCCCGGCAGTTGAGTTGGAAGGTCAAAGGAAGACATGCTTTAGATGTTTACCCCCAATTCTGTGAGGGCTGCCAGGTCAAGTTGCTCTGACAGGGTATGCAAAGTCCTGGGACAAGGTCCATGGAGCAGTCAGAGGGGTGATGCGGGGCAGGCTTTCTTCTTCTTCCACCAGTTTGAATATGCCTTAAAAAGGAGCATACATGTTGGGAAGTTGAGGTTCTGACTCTGGGGAGACAGTGGCTGCTGACTGGATCATGTAATCCTGGAAGCAGGTATTTCAACAGTAGGCTGAATTGAACCCCACGGACGGATCACACTCTAATGGATAAACAGATTGTGTTGAGCAAGCCAGGCAGTCCTCATTTAGGCTGACCAGACCCCCCGGGGTTTCCTGGTTCTAAACGGGAAAAATGGGCCAAACCGGGCCGACCGGGCCCCAGGGGGCAACCTCCGGGAAACAGCTCGTTCTCCTCCCACGAGGAGGGGGGGGCGGCCTGTGCGGGGCGGGCGGCGGCGCGAGGCACTTACCTGCTGGGGCGTCTGCTTCCCTCCGGTGTTCGGAATCTACTGAGAAACAGCCTTCGCGGCCTGTCCCTCAGTAGCGCGCCGGGTGATGACATCATCACCTGGAGCGGTACTGAGAGACAGGCCAGGAAGCCTGTTTCTCAGTAGATTCCGAGCACTGGAGGGAAGCAGACGCCCCAGCCGGTAAGGAGCACGGGGCGGCTGGCGCGGGGCGGGCGGGCGGGCAGCGCGGGGCTGGCGTGCGGGCAGCGCGGGGTGGGGGGGCGACGGGAGGGGGCAGCGCGGGGGGGTTGTTCTGGGTGGGTGAGGTGGCGGGGGGGGTTCCGGGATTTTGATCCTCAAAATCTGGTCACCCTATCCTCATTACAGTTGGGAAATGGCAAGAGGGGACCTCATGAAAGGACAGCCATTGCCCATGGTTCTGGCTTGCAGTCCCTATATCCTGAATTCCATGCTGGACAGGGCCAGGTGTCAATGGCCATCCATCAATGGCTTCAAGAAGGACAGGAAGGGCTTTGGGAACAGCAAAACACCTCCTTGCTGGAAAGGTAAACTCAGTGAGATGGGGCTTCTGCTGGTGGGTTGGTGCCTCTCAGATGTTGGGCAAACTGCTGTGGGACACATCACAGTGGAGGCCATGGATTTTCCCATCGTCCAGTTACCCAAGATTTTCCCTGGACACACTGCAGCAGAGTCTCCCAATTGGCCACAATCCAAACACAAGTGGAACTGGAAGGCGCGGTTCTTCTCCTGGGATGAGAGATGAGCCTGTGTCCCATGAAGCTGTGTGGCTTTAGGCCCCGTCACCAATTACTCAGGTGGGACAAGCACTCGCATGTCAGTACCATGTTCCAGAGAACTGCCCAGGTAGGGACAAGCCCTTTTGTGGGACTCCAAACACCCCTCTAAGCGAAGACAAGCATATCAGGTCTGGCAACCTTGTAGGTGTGTCCAGCTGGTCTCATTCATCTTCAATAGGATCCACCAGAACTATCTAGAATTGATCACGGAGGGCAGCCCCATTCCAATCTAGGTCTTAGATACAGAGCTAGAAAGCACAGTAAGACAAACCCGTCCCTTGGTGCAGAGAGCAGTTGCAGGAATTGTCTGTTTCCTTCCTCCGAGCATCCCTCAAACACCTGTATCATCTCAGCGAGGAAGGCCACATAGCTATTCAAGAGAGGGCTCTGGCTCAGGAAGCAGGGTGTAGCCCATTTGGCTACATCAGCTTTCACCAGGCTCATAAAGAAAGACGCTAGTAGGATCCCCATTGTGAAGTCTCCAGGGCACAGCTCTATGGTAACCTGCTATTGAGCCATAACTGGGAGACATCCCTGGATATCCACCAACCTTTTCTGGGGAACTAACTCAATATCTTCCCCTGGATGAGGCAGGGGAATCAGTTGCAGTTTCGTTAGCCTTCCGTTGATATTGGTTTCAGTTTTTCAGCTGACAGTTGGCCCACTTGAGCTCGCAAAGTCTGGTCTGGGGCCATTAAAACCTGGTGCTCAGCTGTGAGAGTCTTCACCCCTTCCGTCTGGGCTGGAACAAGCTCTCCTGGCTCAGAAGGAGGCCCAGGAAAACTGCTCTGGATGGATGGAGAGAGCAAGGTACTGGAGGCAACGGGGGTGGTGGGCAGGTGGCAATCTCCTTGCCTGGTGTGCCTTTTGCTTCACGAGCTCCCACGATGTGTTGCAGGGCTCTTACCGACAGCTCCAGCTTCTGGGTCCCTGGAACAGTGAAGCACCTTTGAGGGACGCTCTTTGAAGGGGAGGAAATCCCAGGATCCTTCTTCGTCCTCCCGCCATCTGCAGCGAGGGGAGGTGTTTTGAAATCTCAGGTGAAATCTTGACAGACGAGTAGAGCAAGGAACCCGAAGACAAGCTTCTGAGGATCCTGGGGATGAATTTGAGAATTGCCGTCCCCGCTCTTAGTCAGAGGGAGATGCTTGGCATTGCCTCCCTTCCATGAAGAGTCAAGATGGACTTCCCACAGGTGAGTTCTGGGATGCTTATGCCAGTAGTAGCTGTGGTGAAGGGTCAGTCAAGTGTCGGCAGGGATCAAATTTCCAGAAACACTGGAAAGAAGAAGATATGACAACATTGTCCTGTGTGCCTCTGCCTGTATTCACCTGTTAAGGCTGCAGTCTTATCCTCACTTATAGGTTTGCTCCCTCGATCGAACTCAAAGGAGACATGGGGTGCCTCTTCACGAGAGGTTTAATGCTCTGAAGTCTCATTAAAAAATTTACCTCCACACCAGCGGAGCGCAAATGGGGCATAGAGGCGCGTTATCTCTCCGATTATGCGCATTATCGAATGCGCGTTAAATCACGAGTTTTATTTTGCTCTGTCCGTTAAAGCGCATTTTGACTGTGTGAATATGTGCTTATGTGCATTAACTACATGTAAAGCGCATTTTGGACATCCGTTAATGCGCTTCGCCGCCTCTCACCGCCTCTCGTGCAGAGGGATTAGGCGTAATGTGCTTCAGCGATTATGCGCATAATCGGCTAACCAGGCGCAAAAGCGAATCCTTGTAGAGGGGATTGTGATGTCACCTCAGACTGTCATGGGTGCTGGTCATAAAGACCTGATATGACAATATTTTAAAGACATTCCCTCTATAGGTAGAAAAAGGAAAGCATTCTCTCTTTAGTAAAACAAAGAAATGCCAGTCCTGCTTGTAATAATGAAGCAGTGTGAAAATGCATCCATCCATCCATTTTCATTCATTTCATTGTGTCCTTGCAATTGAACACCTTCAGCTACTAGACGGCAGATTTTCCTAACCAGCACATAGCTTTGCAGTCCAAACAGTTTGAAGCCAAGGGAGAAGCCCCATCCGATTTTGATGGGTCTGTGAATCCATTTTGGGTTTCAGTCTGAACCAACGAGAGCACTAAAGGAGCTATCTAAGGTGCTGAAACATAGCCCCATATTAGGTTCAGCACCATGGATAGCTCCTTCAGGGTTCGGGCTGCTTCTGACCGAAACCCAGAATGGATTCACAGCTCCACCGCAATTGGAGCGACCAGCCTCCACTGGGTTGAGGGACAGAGTTATGCACCTGTCCCCTTCCCCCCTGCTCTGTGGCAGCACCCCTCAGGGGAATGGGCTGGGCAGAGCAGAGCCCTCGCTCAGGGGCATATAGGGATGCGCCATGCCCCTTCCAGCTCCTAACTGCCATTGCTGAGGCAACCAGAGCATTCAGAGTGAGGCAACGGGCTCAGACAGATTTGGGCTATCATGAAACAGCAGTGACTTGTTAGCGATTTAATTTGTATTGTTACTGCCAGGGATGAAGAGAAGGGTTTGCGGAGTTTTATGCCTCAGGCAGCAAAATGTCTTGGCTGGCTGGGAGGCAGGCTCAGATCCCCCTCCACGAATTGCAGGCTCAGATCCCCCTCCACGAATTGCTACTCCCTGCTAAACTTTGTATCTAAGAGCTAGGACCTGAGTTTGCTTCAGTCCTCCTCCCTCCCAATGCCTTTTCCTTTCATGCTCTGTCTGTTAGAACTGCAGCTCTGCAAGGGAACAGAGGACCGCTGCTCTGGGCATTTTCTTTCAACTGAAGAGCAGGTAAAAATGCTTTGTTCATGTGTTTGTTAAATTTGTGTCTCACCCCACTGACAAATCTCTTGGGGAAGTTTAGAATCCAAGTTTATATCTTGGATTTTTTTTAAAAAAATGCATTTAAAATGCTTTTAAATGTTTAAAATATTTTAATAGTTTAATTATATTTTTAATTTTTGTATATATTTATCTGTTTTTAACTGTTCATGTTTAAATTTGTAAGCCACCTTGAGTCCCAGTATTGGCAAAAAGGCGGGATATAATAATAATAATAATAATAACAAGCAACACCTGCAATAGCATAACCAGCAATATCAAAATAACACAATATTAACCATTACAAATATTCAATGTCAAAGAACCAGCCGTAAAATTAATAACAGAGCAGCAGATTAAGAACAGGACATGGCTGGCTGGGGCATGCTGGGAGTTGTAGGCCTTTCTTTCTGTCTAAACATGCGTAGGATGGCACCCTCAGTGCCTGCTGGAAGAGGAAGGCAACCTGGCAGCTAAATGTATAGAGTGAAGAGTCTAGGCAGCTCTCCCTAGGAAGGGCATTTCACAGTCGGGGGGGCCACTACAGAGAAGGCCCTGTCCCTGCAGCTCTTGAGTGTGGCATCACCCAGAAAAGAGCTGCCAAAGATGATGCTAGGAGTCAGGCGGGAAATATGGGAGAAGACGCTCCCTCAGTTTGAGTTTGATCCTACGCCGTTTAAATAAACAGCTTTCAATAAACAAATAAACAAACATTTTACATATATATTTAAAAATAAAACTATCTGTCTTAGAAATAAATGCAACACACCCCATCCCACATACTTCAACTTGAGCGATGTTTTTGTCCTAGTCCCCCCCCCCTTTTCTCTCCTCGCACACACACCTTCCTTCAACTCTTCTTATATCTCTCTCTCTCATGGTGATGGCAAAGACCAGTACGCCCAAGGGACTTGTGGCTATTTCTGCTTGTGTGGAACCTGTGAGACCCTGAGGCTGCCCTCTTCTGAAGCTGCTACCAAGTGAGCCCGTCCTCCCCAGCCAGGGTGTCTGAGACACTACTATGATGTCACAAACAGGTTCACATGACAGGGCTGTAAAGTCTGACCGTGAAGATTCCACCACAACCAAGGATTAAGCTTTATTTATTAATCTATGATATTTATGTCTCACCTTTTCTCCCTGCCAAGAACCTAAGGCAGTTTCCATAATCCTCCTCCTCTCCATTTTTTCCCTCACAACCCAATCAGTTTCATGGCTTAGGGATGGGCAAGTGCTGTCCTATGGATCCCTATGGGCAAGTATGGTTTCTCTATGGGCAAGTACTGTCATTTGTTTTAGTAACTCCCCAATTTTTCTGCCATCCTTTTCGAGGGTGACCCTACGGAAAGGAGGACCGGGCTCCTGTATCTTTAACAGCTGCATAGAAAAGGGAATTTCAACAGGTGCCATAAGTATGCCTGCAGCACCTGGTGAAATTCCCTCCTCATCACAACAGTTAAAGCTGCAGGAGCCCTGCCCTCTATTGTACCTGGTCACGCTAGGCAGGGCTCCCGCAGCTTTGATTGTTGCGATGAAGAGGGAATTTCACCAGGTGCTGCATGCAGACAAAGGACACCTGCTGAAATTCCCTTTTCTATGCCACTGTCCTCCTTTCCGTATGCTCACTCTGTCTGGAGGTAATGCTGGAGGTGAGAAGCTCCATGCAAAGCGATGAGCAAGCCCCTCGCCACTGCCTCAGTGGTCCTCTCCAGTTCCCCCACCCCAAGACATCTTCTCCAATTGCCTTGTAGAATTCTGCTCCAGAAATATCCACTCCCCTCCGCCATGTCCCTCCTCCTCCTTTGCATTCACCGGATCCTTTCCCGTTTCCCCAAGGAATGGGATGGAAAGAGGAGGAGGAGGAGGAGGAGGAGGAAGAAGAGATGAAGCCCTTCCCCCGGTTCAGTCCCCTTTGTCTCTCCCAGATGGCAGGCAGGGTCTTTATCTTCCCCCCCCCTCCCCAATTCCTCTCGCCATGCGCCTTTAAAGAGAAAGAGAAGGGAGACTCAGTCCCAGGGAGGGGTTTGGGGAGAAGACGGCACCCACAGCTCAGAGGGGGGACTCACATGGGAGCTGGTGAGTGCAAAGTGTATCGGGGTCCCCAGGATGATGGGAGTGGGAGCGGAAAAGTCCCAGGAGGAGGGAAGCCCAGCTGGGGAAGATGGGCAGCAAAGGGGCAATTTTTTAAGTGGGGAGGAGGGAGAGAGCGACCCCTCCCCTGAGCGACTAATCCTTGTGGGGGGGTCCCTCCAGGAGAGAGAGCCGCCTCTCTCTCAAGCCAGGAAGTCCCAACCAGGGCAGGCGGGGGGGCAGTTGGCCAGGGGGCTACAATTTTGAAGGGGCGCTCTGATGAGGAGGTCCCCCACTAGCTTACGCTACTGCTTCCGTAGCTTAAGCGGCCCATCAAGAAGCGAGGAGCCCTCCTCGCGGAAACAGCGCAAAAGCCGTCCGTGGTGAATACCACAGTCAGACTACAAGCTCCAGAGGGCCATGCCACGTGCGGGGGGGGGGGGGAATATGTGCCTAAATTACGACGGTTGTCCTTACTGCGTCCCTTTCCTCCATCTTCTCCATGGCATATAATCTCTGGAGCGGAGGGTGGGGTAATGATGATGTCCTAAAACGTATCAAGTCATACTTTTGGTCCACAATGGTGCAAGAACGTTTGAATGGACTAGCAGTTTTGAGCATTAACAGTGACAAGGCCAGGTTGCTTGATTTTTCTGTTGTTATTGATGCATTTGCCCAAAGAAAAGTGCGTAAAGCGTTTCTGAATGTGAAGAGGTGATGTCTTACATCTTGAATAAAAGTGCTTCCCATTACCTTTTTTTAATAAATCGTTCTAGTTCATCTATGTATTTAGCACGGAATCAGGGCCACTGATTAAAAAATACTTACTGAGCAGTTTGAACTGGCGGGGAGGCACACACTTCCCATCAGGCCTGGGCATATGACCAGCTCTGCATGGCCCTGGGCCCGGCAACAGCCCCTTTGGGGGATAAAAGAAAACACTTCAAAACCTGGGCCGTCTGGAGGCATTGGAAATGGTTTCAAACCTGTTAATATTTGTAGGGTTAAAAGAGCAGAAGGGATCTGCTGGTGGGCTTTATGGGGGGGCAAAGCAGAGCTATGGGCAGGAGTGGGGGTCTCAGGGGGGGAGTAGTGTGAGTTGGTGCAGGGCTAGAGATGCCCCTCTGCCAGTCCGGTTGTGGAAGGGATCGGCTAGGGGGCTTTTGGACGGGGGTGAAGCAAACTCAGCCGTTTTGAGCAGGGGAGGGGGCTCAAGGGGAGGGAGGGGTGGGGAGGGGGAGTTGTGAGGGTCTGAGGAAGGTTTGGGTCTGAGCATCTTAGGAGGAGAGACTCCCTGACTCCCACCCGCCATCTCTGGTGTCCCTCGGAGTCGTGGTGTTCACCTGCCTTTCTTAGCCAGAACAATCATTTCCCCTTAGTGAGTGTAATTTATACGCACAGAAAGTCCTGTAGACTTTGTAATCTGTGATCTCTTCACATCAGATTCAGGCACTCCTGGCCTCAGGAAAGAATTGGCAGCAAAGCAAGTCCTTACTGGCATCAGAGATGGAGAAGAGAGTAAAGATGGAAGCATTTCCTGACCCTGAGGCAGGAAGAGGCCCCAGTATCAAACAGGGAAGGAGCAGTGCAGAGCCCTGGGACAGAAGAGTGCAGGAGAACCTGCCCAGGAGGAACACTAGCTAGTAGTGGCTAATGTGTTGGATTGGGAATCGGGAGATCTGGGTTCTAGTCCCCACTGGTCAAGTGTGAGGTGGCTGCAGAAGCTATACTAGAATGACCAAATACAAAAGAGGGCAGGGCTCCTGCAGCTTTAACTGTTGTGATGAAGAAAGAATTTCACCAGGTGCTGCATGCATACAAATGACACCTGCTGAAATTCCCTTTTCTATACAACTGCTAAAGATTCAAGAGCCCTGTCCTCCTTTCCATAGGGTCACCTTAACATAACATAGGATGGATTAAAAATAATACGGGAAGATGATATTGGGATAGCAACAGCAAAAGGTATGGGTGTTTTAGGATGTTTTAGTGATGTTTTATTGCTATTTTAATATGTGCCATGTTTTTAATCAGTTTTATGTATTTTATCATATTTTATATTTACTGTTGTTCCCCACCTCAATCCAAACGGAGAGGTGGGTAAGAAATAAATTTATTATTATTATGGGATAAAGTATGGACAATGTAATCAATGAAAATTGTGGGTTGAATCCAATTAAAGTCATGATTAGAGTAGATACATCAAAATAAAAATAATCATCATCATAATATATTTCTTTCTTTCCCGCCTCTTCCGCTGGATCAAGGTGGGGAACATCATTAAATACAAAACAGCATAAAATACATAAAACTGATTAAAATGTATTAAATTAATGAATTATTAAAAAACATATAAATCTAATACATTAAAATAACAATGAAACATCTTAAAATTCAGCTAGGCAGGCCTGCTGGAAGAGATCAGTCTTCATGGCTTTCTTAAAGTCAGAGAGACTGTTAAATTGACAAATCTCCTCTGACAGGTCATTCCACAGTCTCGGAGTGGCAGAAGAGAAGGTCCTCTGGGTAACGGTTGTCAGCCTAGTTTTGGCCCTCTGAAGTAAATTCTTCCCAAAGGACCTGAGTGTGTGGGGCGGATTGTATGGGAGAAGGGGATCCCGCAGGTAACCTGGACCCAAACCATGTAGGGCTTTAAAGGTAATAACACTTTATACTTCGCCCGGAAACTAATTGGCAATGCGACTTAAGTTAGTGAGCCCTGTTCATTTCAATGGGTTTACTCAAGGTAAGACTTTAGTTGGGATTCAACCCTGTATCAATATTATGGTGAAGAATTATAAAGGAAAAACTCCCAAGCAGCCTATGGATTTCACCCAATTTTTGGCTTGTCAGGTAAAGGGAAAACTCATCACAGATGTTAAATGTACTACTCTGTCAATAAGTAGATTTAAATGTAATGTGCTTTTATTTATTTATTTATTTAATTTATTTTCTGTTTGTGTAACCTTGTTTTGGAAAACAACCTTTTTAAGAAAGAAAATGAAGAATTCTAAATGCTGTGGTGTCCGCTGAGATATAGAGGTGTTTTTTTATATTTTTTTAGAAATGTGTATCTCTGTGTTAGTGATCACTCTAATATGAGGGATGTGTCTGTTTTGAAGGCTCTGTTCATGTTTTCTTTGTGGGAAATATTCATTATCATTACAAGGCTGTCATTGAGATCCACCCTGTCTTCCAATAGTAAGGGGCACAGGAAATGTTCTGTCATTGAGAACTATAAAACACACACATACACAATTAAAACACAGGTTGTTGGGTGGTTGTTTTTTTTAATGCATTTGAAATAAAATGAGGGGATACTTTTGACAGCAGCTCTCTCTGCCTCCTCACAAAGCCACATCCTCCAGCCCTGGGGTCTCTGTCTGGTGCTGTTTATTTATTTCATTTTTATACTGCCCAATAGCTGAGGCTCTTTGGGCAGCTCACAATTAAAACCATAAAATACAACAAATCAAAACATCGTATCAAGCATTACAAGTTTAGAAATATCATGTAAAAACCAAAATAGACCCACAGTCCAGGGAAAGCCTGTGTGAAAATATGTGTTTTTGGGAGGCGTTTAAAGGACGTTACATTCTCTGCCTCCCGAACTGCACGAGGGAGGTTTTTTCGGAGGGTGGGTGCCGCCACAGAGAAGGCCGTTCTTCTGCAGCAGGCAAGTGAGGATTTTCCTCAGAAGCAAATCTCCCTCTGTTTAATAGGGCTCACTCCCTAGTAATTGTGTCGGTTTGCAGCATAAAAGCATGGGTTATTATGGTCTACGATACATTCTCACACTTCCTCTTGCCAGTGTGCCATGTTCAGTTTGCAATAAATCAAAGAATATTTCAGGCGCGCTACAGCTCTTTGGGGTTTTATTTCTCCTAGTCAGCCACACGTAGTGAAGCCACAGCATGGAGCAAAGGACACTGCAGGAGTGACTACACCAGCCGTTTATTGCAGGATTGTATCACAGCCATTGCTAACGGGGCACGTGACGTTGGCCTGCTTCCGCTCCATCTCAGTTTTCACAGAATATCTCTAATTGCTTTTGTTGCGTTTTTTCGACTCTCACACATTTGCATTGTGCCCCCTCCGTTTGTGAGGTCGTTGAGTTCCAGGCTCAGCGAACATCCAGTCAGCTGTGAGGGGCGTGCGCATGGGTATCAGAGGTGCGCAGGAGAGGACCTGTCATTTTCACCACATGTTTTGGATGGGTATCGGCGTATTTTACCACTGAGTGTCTGGGTTTTTTAAATACAAACATATCTCTGTGCAGGAGCGCATATTTGGCGCAATTACTATCCCCTCATGCGTTGTTGTTGGTCTGCGCTCGTGTGCATCCCTCATGAGTCAGTAAAAAGAAAAAAAACCTCTGCACCATAGCCATTTTAAAATATATATATATTGTAAACCGCCCAGAGAGCTTCAGCTATGGGGCGGTATATAAATGTAAGAAATAATAATTTGCCTAGCCCCGCCCACTTCTACGGACACCCATGCGGAAGCGCCCCAAAGGGGCACATGGGCTCCCGCAACAGCACTCCTGTACTTACAGTAAAGTTCAGTCGTGCGTGCCCCATGAGTGCCAGTCGTGGAAGCGGGGAACATTCAGATGCATCCCTCTGCCGTAGCGAAAGGGCTACAGGTGTAGCTTAGCTCTGAGGTTTTCTTCACAGAGGCAAATCCTATTGGAGGATACACCTTACACATTTACTGGTAAACCCCTGTACTTGTGGATTTTATGACCACCCCTTTGAAAAAGGGACAGTGCCATGCCATAATAACTCACCTGAGGCACGCTCCCGGAAAAAAAACCACCCCACTTTCAGCATCCTGACGTTTAATTTGCAATTAACCCGTAACCATTCAAGGCGCCATACAGCTCTTTTCTGGTCCCATGACACTCCCTCCTCCCCATCTGGATTTGGGCCTTAAAGACCAAGGAAAAGTGTGGGTGCATGGAGGGTAAGGTGTAAGAAGGACAAACTGTAACATTGCAGTGTTGTTCTGCAAGCAAGCAAGCAAGCAAGGTTAATTAGCTTGCCTTTTATACAATTTAAATTACAGGAATTATTTCTAATAATGCACGTCAATTTGTCCATGCAAAGTAGCATCTGCAAATTTAGCCCCTTTTTGTGTCTTTTCGGTAGCATCATAACCAAAACAATATTGTACTTAACTAGCTATCCTTACTTCATACGCCTTAACTAAATCATATTTTTTCCCTGACTTTAAATGGCAAAGACTTCACACTTGTTTATCCCACGTTGCTTCGGTTAATAGCAGAATCAGCAGTCAATCAAAAGTTACAACGTATCAGCATAAATGCCTTTACTAGAACCCAACCAGATTCAAACGTCACAGGAGAATATATTTTAATACTTCCTAAGCTCTTTTATGAGAGTCATAGCTTATGGGCGCGGTAGAGACCAACATATATTAATTTAGGACGTCTGTTTGCAAGGTAGCCTGGAATGCCATTTGATGCAACATTCTATCAAGATATTTAAATAAAAGTTCAAAGACATCAGGGCCAAATATTTATCGCAAGGGAATTAAGAACATAGGGCATTTTCCTACACAAGTGAACTGTGTTCCATTATCGTTGAGGCTGCATTTTTTAGAAATCACGGCACACAACTATAGTTTTCAAAGTCCACTGTTCCAAGCTCCTCTTGAACGTTTTCATTGTGTTTCCCCAACCGCCGCTCCTGTTGCTTGAGTCAGTTACTTCTCTGGCATTCTACATGGATTTATTTTATTTTATTTTAAACATTTCTCGGCCCCCTTTCAGGGCAGAAGCCCTCACAAGGGGGTTTTCCACAATAAAATACACAAAACAATAAAAGCAACAAAATATTTAAAGCAACAAAACATCAATTAAAACAATAAAACCAACAATCAAAGCAGGAGGATCAACAATAGCAGCAATAACAACAATAACAACACTCATCCTGCGAAGGCCAAGTTAAAATAAAATGTTTTTAAGGCCTTCTTAAAAGCCGCAAGGAAGGTGCATGGCGGACCCCCGACGGAAGTTTGCTCCAGAGGTTTGGGGCCGCTGCAGAGAAAGCCCTGTCCTGCATGGACACCCACCTAATTGCCCTCACAGGTGGGCAAATGAGAAGGGCATTGGTTCCCAGGTGGATACGTGGCATGGTAGCTCTAGGTGCACAAAAGTTTCAGTTCCATAAGACTCCATGAGCCTACAGGCCAATCTGGGACTAGGGTTCAGCATTCTGCCACCCAGCTCCAAGGCAATAGTGCAGCAGGAACTAACCCCAGCAAAGGACACCATTCTAAAAATATAAGAGCCCTGCTGGATCAGACCCAGGGTCCATCTAGTCCAGCCCTCTGTTCACATAGTGGACAACCAGCCGTTGACCAAGAATCCACAAGCAGGACACGGGCGCAACAGCACCCTCCCACCCATGTTCCCCAACAACTGGTGTATATAGGCTTACTGTCTATGATACTGGAGTGATACTTTAACACATCTGTTAAAGGCATGGCGGCTTAATATCTCTAACTTCCCAGTGTACTGGAGTTTAAACATGGAAAACCTTTAACAGGCGCCTTAAACCAAAAGGTTGTTTCTTAATCGAGTATGCTTTCTTCTTGGCATGAGGCAGTAAGGCTGTGTGCACCAGTTGCTGGGGAACATGGGTGGGAGGGTGCTGTTGCACCATGCCCTGCTTTGTTGGTCCCTGATCGACGGCTGGTTGGCCACTGGGTGAACAGAGTGCTGGACTAGATTGGACCCTTGGTCTGACGCAGCATGAAATTTTATGTTCGAACCTTTTAAAATGAAGGACAGTGCCCCATTGTTACGGCTTGTCCGTGTGAATTCTTTTATGAGATTTAAGGGTTCTGCTGTCGTAGAAGCTCTTTCCGCACTGTAAGCATATATAGGGGGTCTCTCCTGTGTGGATTCTCTGGTGTCTTGTAAGTCGGGTGCTGACAGCGTAGCTCTTCCCACACTCTAAGCATTTATAGGGCTTCTCGCCCGTGTGGGTTCTGTGATGGGCTTTCAGGTCTGAGCTCCAATTGAAACTCTTCCCACACTCTGAGCATTTATAGGGCTTCTCGCCAGTGTGGATCCGTTCGTGCAGCTTCAGGTTTCTGCTGTTAAGTAAAGTCTTTCCACACTCAGCGCATATATACGGCTCTTCCCCAAAGTGAACACTTTGATGCCTTTTAAGGCGGCCGCTGACCGCGTAGCTCTTCCCACACTCTAAGCATTTATAGGGCTTCTCGCCTGTGTGGATTCTTTGATGGGTTTTCAGCTCTGAGCTCCAATGGAAAGTCTTCCCACACTCCGAACATTTATAGGGCTTCTCGCCGGTGTGGATCCGTTCGTGCAGCATAAGATTCCTGCTGTTAAGTAACGTTTTTCCGCATTTGGTGCATTTATAGGGCTCCTCCCCCGTGTGGATTCTTTCATGCGTTTTAAGGGCTCTGTTTTCCCTGAAGCTCATTCCGCACTCTGAGCATTTATAGGGCGTTTCCCCCGTGTGAATCCTTTGATGGGTTTTAAGGTGTGCATTCTGATTGAAGCTCTTCCCACAGTCTAAGCATTTATAGGGCTTCTTGCCTGTGTGGGTTCCTTCTTGCTGTTCAAGGTTTCTGGTGTGAACTGAAGTAGCCACGGATTGAAACTTTTCCCCTTTCGTGTGAATTCTTTGACGTTCTGCAAGGTGTATCTCCTCAAGGAAACTCCTTCCACATTCAGAGGAATTCCACAATTGCACCCCTTTATGATTAGTTCTTTTGTTTGCTTCAAAAGGTACTTCTAATATTGAATATTCATAGAAATCGGCTCCTTCGAACGGACTGGATGCATTTCCCCACTTCTCTTCCTCTTCACTTTTTATTCTCAGGTGTAGATCATTTTCATTATTCTCCCTCCTATCAACTGAAAGAAGAAACAGAGAACAGGGGTTAGTAACCTCAAGACAGGACTACTGCAATGGGCTCTATGTGGGGCTGCCCTTAAGGCTGCTCCGGAAGCTGGAGGTAGTGCAGAACGCAACAACTCGGCTGTTGTCGGGAGCTGCCCCTTTCCAGCCTGCAACTCCTTTGATGTATCTTTAACAGTTGTATAGAAAAGGGAATTTCAGCAGGTGTCATTTCTATGCATGTAGCACCTGGTGAAATTCCTTCTTCATCACACTGATGACACGCAGCTCTACTTCTCCTTCTCATCTTCATCAGGTGAGGCTGTGGATGTGCTGATCCGGTGCCTGGCTGCGACTATGGACTGGATGAGGGCTAATAAACTGAAACTCAATCCAGACTGAGATGCTGTTAGTGGGGGGTTCCTCTGACCGGATGGAGGGTGTTCAACCTGTTCTGGATGGGGTTGCACTCAACCTGAAGGAGCAGGTTCATAGCTTGGGGGTTCTCCTAGAACCATCTCTGTCACTTGAGACTCAGGGCCTTGGTGGCACGGAGTGCCTTCTACCAACTTCGGTTGGTGCCCCAGCTACGCCCCTATCTGGACAGGAATAACCTGGCTTCAGTTGTCTATGCTCTGGTAATCTCCAAATTGGATTACTGCAATGCCCACTATGTGGGGCTGCCTTTGAAGACGGTTCAGAAGCTGCAGCTTGTGCAAAATGCCGACACAAACCTACCCATGCACTATGTTCAACATCTAAAGTCCTCCTCCGGCTGCCTACTCCGAGGGAAGCTCGGAGGAGGTCCTTCTCTGCGGTGGCCCCCCAATTATGGAATGATCTCCCCGACGAGGCTCACCTGGCGCCAATGTTGTTATCTTTTCAGCTCCAGGTCAAGACTTTTCTCTTCTCCCAGGCATTTAACAGCAAATATTGAGGGTTTTGTTTTGTTGTTTGACCCAGAATAGTTGTTTTAAATGGATATTGTATTTATAATCTGTTTTATGCTTTTTAAATTTTGTGTATCGGTTTTTTAATGTTCAATTATTTTAATTTTTGTGAACCGCCCAGAGAGCTTCAGCTATGGAACAGTATATAAATGCAAATCATCATCATCATCATCATCATCATCATCATCACCACCACCACAATACTTATAGCTGCAGGAACCCTGCCCTCTATTGTACCTGGTCACTCTAGGCAGGGCTCCCGCAGCTTTGCTTGTTGTGATGAAGAGGGAATTTCACCAGGTGCTGCATGCATACATATGATACCTGCTGAAATTCCCTTTCCTGTACAACTGTTAAAGATAAAGGAGCCCTGTCCTCCTTTTCATAGGATCACCCTACAATACACCAAGAGAAACCCTCGCCTACTTTCCAGCTCCTGCTACGTGCTCTTTGAACTGATGGACTGTGGAACAGGACGCCAGACTAAGAAGATGCAGCGACCAAAGAGATGCAAGGGCTTTGCATGCCCAAGGTCACAGATTCAGCCCCTGGTACCTCCACACCAAGGCATTCAACTAGCAGAGTGGGGAAGATCTCCACCTGGATCCATCAATCCCAGCAGATAATATTGGGAAATCTCTTGCTATTGTCTTTAAGAACCAGAATTCTGTAGAGATTTCCTCTCCCCCGACTCCACACACACACACACTTAGGTAGGCTGACCATATGAAAAGGAGAACATGGTTCATATAACTTTAACAGTTGTAGAGAAAACGGAATTTCAGCCAGTGTCATTTGTATGCAATTAGTTCCTGGTGAAATTCCCTCTTCATCACAACAGTTAAAGGTGCAGGCACTATACTAGCGTGACCATATACAAAAGAAGGCAGGGCCTCTGCAACTGACGAAGAGGGAATTTCACCAGGAACTAATTGCATACAAATGACCCTGGCTGAAATTCCCTTTTCTCTACAACTGTTAAAGTTACATGAACCCTGTCCTCCTTTTCATAGGGTCAGCCTACACTTAGGAAACAAATGACACCTTTTGCACATGACAGGTTCCCACGTGACAGATGTCTCAAGTAACATTTAGACAGAAGACAGAAGAATGCAGAAGCTGAAGACTTGACAAGGGGTCCCAACAGACTTAAGCACATACCGGCTGCTGTCTCTCCTTCCTCAGAGGCCCTAAGAAATGAATCTTCTTCTTGTTTCTCCTGCAGGGAGATGAGGCCAGATCTGGGAACAGGAAGGCCTTTTAAAGAGAGTAGAAATAGAGAAATTACTTCTGGCACTTCCCACTAACATAAACGTTCAGAGCGTCAGAAACTTTTCCTCTCTATATCAGCCCCAATGCTCTGATTCAGGCAAAGAAGAGCCACAATTTCACCATTTAGGATCTGTCAACAAGGAAAGAAGGAAGCCTCACCCAGAGGGGTCCCATTCCTTACCGAGAGAAGCAAGATTCCAAGAGATTTCCTCCATGACTTCCTTGTGCAGAGTCCTCTGGCCTGGATCCAGAAGAGCCCACTCCTCCTCCGAGAAATGCACAGCCACCTCCTCAAAGGTCACCGGACCCTGAAGGAAGAAGAAGAAATCATTTTCATATTCCAGCAATGCAAAAGGACAGTAAAGGTGAGGTGGCTGGAGCTTCTCCTTCCAAGTGTCAGGCCTTCATGCATGATTTTCAAATCCTTCCTAACAGCCATCTTGGATAGGAGCAAAGGAAAAGGAGCAGATCGTTCCGGGCCCACAGAAATATGCAAAGGGCAGAGGTTGCTCAGCCTCCCCTACCTGCTCTGGCTTCGCAGAAAGTGCTTCCGCTCCACCACAAAACGACGGAGGCATTGAAGGAGCTCCAAGGAACATTTCACTCTCTCTGCAGGTCCTTCCATTTCCTTGAAGGAATACAAAAATGTTGGGAAGATATTTTAGATTTCATAAGCTTCTTTTTCCACATTGCGTTTGGAAATAATTCAAATTGCTGTTAGAATTAGAGCTGTGTGCAAATAGCCTCTCAAAATTCTCCACCCTATTTATGGGTAGAGAAATTGGGGGGGGGGGGGGGGGATTTTCACCAAAGTTCTCCAGGGGAGGAAAAATCCTCCAACAATTTCTCACAGGGCATCACCATTGGCAAGAGCTTCTTTCTTTCTTCCTTTCTTCCTTTCCTAAGGTAGGCTGACCAGATAAAATCCAGGTCAAGGCTCATATAACTTTAACAGTTGTAGAGAAAAGGGAATTTCAGCCAGTGTCATTTGTATGCAATTAGTTCCTGGTGAAATCCCCTCTTCATCACCACAGTTAAAGCTGCAGGCACTATACTAGAGTGACCATATACAAAAGAAGGCAGGGCCCCTGCAACTTTAACTGTTGTGATGAAGAGGGAATTTCAGCAGGAACTAACTGCATACAAATGACACTGGCTGAAATTCCCTTTGCTCTACAACTGTTAAAGTTACATGAGCCCTGACCTGGATTTTATCTGGTCACCCTAACATAACACAACGGTTGTGCAGGAACTCTCCTCTGCACAACATGGATATTCCGTGTGGAGTGTTTCCCAAAAATATTCCACTGTTGTGTGGAATTTTCCCACCAGACAACACATTTCTCAACGGTGATGTAAAAACTCCACTGTGGAGTTCTAAAACCACGGTTGAGAAACGTGTTGTCTGAACTGAGCCGCTGTCTTGCCCTGGGTGGGAAGTGCAGGAAGCTAAGGAGGCTACAGGCTGTCAGAGAGATGACTGTACTTTGAAAGAGAGGACACTCACACAAACTCCTCAGCCACCTCCTAAGTAACGGAAGCACAAGAACCCTGAACCAGACCCATGAGAATTTCTCCGAAATTTCTCCTCCTTTGAATTTCTTTTTGAAAGCAATTTATTTTCTATCAAATTGGGAGAAATGTTTGACACTAGTTAGAATCTCCTCCCCATATTAAAATAGGCCCCACTAATCCTTACCCGGGATGCTGGTACCTCTGGCACCATCCTGCAGGATCCTCCTGGATGGCGGACTCTGTGTGGTGCCTGTGGAGGCCCTCTCTGGTTCAAGGAAATCCGTGGCCGCTTTGGCAAATATCCCCTCCGCCTGGAGACGAAGAGCCCAGTCAGTGAGGAGGGAAAAACGATTAGGAAAGAAAAAGGAATTGGCTAAGGCAAAGTTTGCAATCTATTTGCATTCAGGTCCCTTTCTAGAGGTATTCTACTTCTTACACCCTGCAGCTGTCCTTTTGGCAGGTAAGCACAAAAGGATTTGGACCAAAAAATCTCCCTAGCGTGAGAAGAAGATTTAAAAAATGCATCCTA
This sequence comes from Anniella stebbinsi, assembly GCA_029215795.1. Classification (NCBI taxonomy): domain Eukaryota; kingdom Metazoa; phylum Chordata; class Lepidosauria; order Squamata; family Anniellidae; genus Anniella; species Anniella stebbinsi. The sequence continues at coordinate 181,224,487 of JARDYH010000005.1, forward strand.
AAACCAACCAAGAGAAGAGAAGGAAGCTCTAAGAAGGTCAATGACTCTCTGCTGCCTAAAACCACCAATCCTGTTCTGTTGGGACAACAGAGGAAGGATCCCCTCCTTCCCTGGAGCATCACAATCTATTTCAGGTGCCTTTGATTGCCTAAACACATTCAGAACTTGTGGAGTGTTTGCAGGTGGTTGTGTGTTGTGGGAGGGGGTGATTGGGACATCACTACCTTGATTGAAAATGTTGGGAGGTTGAAAATGTTGGAGCTGTGAGGATGAAATGCGCTCACCTGCACCTGTTCATCCACCTGGCTCAGGAGGAAGCCTTCTGCCAGGGCCACCGCCTGAGAACTGGTCTCCGCTCCACATTCTCTGACCCAGCTCTCCATCTCCGGGGGCAGGACGGCCAGGAACTGCTCCAGAAGCACCAGGTCCAGCATCTGAGCTTTCGTGCTGCTTTCTGGCTTCAACCACTGACAGCAAAGGTTGTGGAGTCGGCTGCAAACCCCTCGGGGGCCGTCAGCCTCCTGGTAGCAGAAGTCCCTGAAGCGCTGGCTCTCTACGTCTGAGCTGGTGTTGCTCCCAGAGAGGTTCTCCAACACTCTTCTTTCCCAGACGTCTGCACTGCTCCCTTCCTGGATGATACGGGGCCCTTTTCCCACCTCCGGGCCAAACCATTCTTTCGTCTTCACTCTCATCTCCATCTCTGATGCCAAGAGGACTCGAAAGATTTCCTTGCTTTGCTGCCAATTCTTTCCTGAGGCCAGGAATGCCTGAATCTGATGGGAGTAGATCAAATAATACAAAGCCTACAAGCTGTTTTGTGTGTATAGATTACACTCACCAAGCAAAAACATCACACTGGATAAGAAAAGCAGCTAAAAACCATGATTCAGGGGGATAGTAGAAATAGTAAAATGCTCAGCCCCTCCAGATTCACATGGCCCAGGTTTTGCAGCCTTTTCTTCTGTCCCCAAAAAGTGTTGTTGGGACTTCCTTGCTTAAGAGCGAGCAGGGGAAATGTTACAAATGTGAGTCTCCTGGAGGGACCCCAAATGGGTCATTCATCGGGGGGGGGGGCACTCTGAGCGTAAATTACAGGGGGTGACAGGGCTCAAGCCCCTACCTGGATTTCCCAGAGGGGGCAATGCCCAACCAGGTAACATCAGTAAGCTCACAGCCTGGCTGGCAGATTCCTCAGTCAGTCTCCAGTTGTCTGTATTGTTATGTGTTTGGGGGTCAGTCTAAATTACCTCCAAGCAAACCCAGATTCCTCCTCAGCTGACTTTCCTTCTACCCCCTCAGGCCTTGTGGGACAAAGGGTTGCCCATTTAGGAATTACCGAGGGGGGGGGCAGTTGCCTTTTAAATATGTCTGAATATTGTTTTACTATGTACAGTACCATGTGCAATGATGGTGCTATATAAATAAATAAAATAATAATAACAATACACACATAATGGCACGATCCAGCTACTATTAAACACTTCTAGCTACCTAAATTTATGCATGTTTACTTAGAAGTAATTTCCAGAGAGCTCACTGGAACTTCCTTATTTATAAAGAATCTCCTTAAATTAATCCAGTACGTCTTAACTATTACATGTCAGACATTTTCAGATCAAGCACAGGAATAGGGTGTTGAGGGTATGGGATATTATTGCACTGGGTCATGGAGGTGGCGGGGGGGGGGGGAGTTTGAAGAATACTGGTATATGGTATAGGACTATGGATGGTGGGGTAGTGTGTAAACTATCATTATATTATTATCAAAATGCAATACTTTTGTTGTGCACTTGGTATTTTAACATGTGGCTTTAAACACTCGGGGATCCATTGTTGATGAAGGATGGTTTTCAGAAATAGAAATATATACGTAAAAGTAAACAAATAAGCCTACCCCCCCCTTTTCCAAGTTTAGCTCCATGCCGCCCCCATGGAAAAATTGAGGAGTCTATGCCCCTGCCTGGAGGGACCCCAAATGGGTCATTCATCTGGTGGGGCATTCTCCCCCCACCCCAAAGATTTGCCCCCTGCCCTTGCTGCCTCTCTTCCCCGACTGGGCTTCCCTCCCCCTTGGCTTTTCCCTTCCCACTCCCATCATCCTGGGGACCCCAATGAACTTTGCACTCACCAGCTCCCATGTGGGGGGGGGCCTTTTGGGCTTCGGGTGCCACCTTCTCCCCAACGCCCCCCTCCCCAGGAAGCGGCACCCATTCGCTTTCGCCCTGGGGCCGAATCGCCCCGGAAAACCCAATGTCTGCCGAAAGTGCTGCACGAGGCTCTTGCAGAAACGAGACTCTCTTCTGCAGCCGCGATCTTGCACCCAGATCTCCTCTCTTTGCCGCCTTTTCTTTCTCTCTCAGGACAGGAGGGAGGAATTTTTCCTGATGGGGGTGGGAATACAAAGGGATGTGGTCTGGGGGAGGAGCTGGGAGGGGTCTTGGTGAATGCAAAGGGAGGAGGAGGGACAGGGGGGTCTGGAAAAAGCCGATTTTCCTTGCTGAGAAGATTGGGGGAAATGCTCTCCCACCTCTCTCAAAACAGTTTACCACGTCTTGTGAAATGCTACTACCAAACGTGAATGATGAATATTTAAGAATTTGGAAATATGATGAAGCTAAACGTAGCAATGGTGCTAAAGTAGGGTGACCCCATGGAAAGGAGGGCAGGGCTCCTGTATCTTTTACAGTCGTTTAGAAAATGCCATTTCAGCAGGTGTCCTTAGTAGGCATGCAGCAGCTGGTGGAATCCCCTCTACATCACAACAGTTAGAGTTGCAGGAGCCCTGCCCTCTTTTGTATCTGGTCACTCTAGTATAGCTCCTGCAGCTTGAACTGTTGTGATGAAGAGGGAATTTCACCAGGTGCTGCATGCATACAACTGACACCTGCTGAAATTCCCTTTCCAATGCAACTGTTAAAGATATAGGAGCCCTGTCCTCCTTTCCATAAGGTCACCCTATATGCAGAAAAGGACAATAAAATGATCAAGGGGCTGGAGTATTTCCCCTGTTAGGGAAGGTTACAACAACAGTGATTGTTTAACTTGGGGGGGAAACGAGCCCAAGGAGAGACATGATCGAGGTGTACAAAATGATGGAGTGTGGAGAATGATTTATTTATTTTTTTGCCCTCTCTCTAAATACTAGAACCTGAGGTCATCCCATGAAGCTGATTGGTGGGAGATTCAGGACAGATGTAAAGAAGGACTTCTTCACACAGCACATAGTTAGACTATGGAACTGGCTACTGCAAGGCACAGTGATGGCCCCCAATTTGGATGGCTTTAAAAGGGGGTTGGATAAATTCCTGGATGGAGAAGGCTATCAAGGGCTACTATCAGGTTATACTTGAAGCATCACTTTACACTTACTTGCATTGAACTGCATTTGCCCTTTGGATGCCCACTCTCCCAGCTTGGAGATATTCCTTTGGAGCTCCTCACAATCCCGTTTTGTTTTAACCACCTTAAATAATTTGGTGTCATCGGCAAACTTGGCCACTTCACAGTTCACACCTAATTCCAGATCATTTATGAACAAGTTGAAAAGAATTGGTCCCAATACAGAGTCTTGTGGGACCCCACTATTTCCTTCCCTCCATTGGAAGAATTTACCATTTATTCCTACTCTCTGCTTTCTGTTCTTTAACCAGTTACTGATCCAGGTTCTGTGTGTTGGTGCTCACTCGTCTGTCTGATTTTAAGGCTGCATTAATGTTTTGTGTATGGGAAATATTGGTTGTTATTATTATGAAGCTATTATAAACTACATTCAAATCCACCGGAGCCAGGCCTACACCAAGCAGGATATAGCACTATGAAAGTGGTTTGAAAACGGTATATGGCATGTGTCACGGGCCCCAAGAGTTGTCAGTGCACTTCAATACCGTTATAAAGCATTAGTGGTAGATCCTGCCTGGGTGTCTCAATACTAGCAAGCGGAACAAAGGGCCTCTCGTCATATTGAACTGGGGGCCCCTGCGTTTTGCTGTGCATTGGACTCAAACCAGAGAGACCCGGATCCAAACTCCCACTCAGCCATGATGCTCACTGGATGCTCCTGGGCCAGTCTCTCCCACACTAATAGGCTGACCATATGAAAAGGAGGACAGGGCTCATGTAACTTTAACAGTTGCAGAGAAAAGGGAATTTCAGCCAGTGTCATTTGTATGCAATTAATTCCTTGTGCAATTCCCTCTTCATCACAACCGTTAAAGGTGCAGGCACTATACTAGAGTGACCATATACAAAATAAGGCAGGGCTCCTGCATCTTTAACTGTTGTGATGAACAGGGAATTTCACCAGGAACTAATTGCATACAAATGACACCAGCTGAAATTCCCTTTTCTCTACAACTGTTAAAGATACAGGAGCCCTGTCCTCCTTTTCATATGGTCAGCCTACACACTAACCTACCTCACAGGGTTGTTGTGAAGATCAAATTGGGGGGGGGGGGTGGAAGAGAACCCTGCACATCCCCCAGAACTCCTGGGACAAGGGAGAGAGCAGAAATAGGCTAAAGAAAATGTTTCATTCTAGCATCCTCCAAGAAGAGGCCGTTTTTCTAGCAGTTTGCTTTCAGACACACCGTCTTTTTTTGGACATCCTTTTAGCTGGAGGAGATGCTGGGGGAAAGAGTCCGCAGTGCAAAGTTCCTGGCAAGCCTTTCCCACCCACCTCCACCCCGCCATTCAGGGGTGCTGCCCCCCTCCCAACGTCTCCCCCCATGTGTCCCCCCCCCCTTTGCGTTCACTGGATCCACCTTCCCAAGGAGTGGGGTGGACAGGAAGGGGGAGGAGAGGAAGCCCCTCCCCAGTTCCCTCCCCTTTGTATATTTCGATAGGGAGGCGCTGCTCCCCCCCCCTCTCGCTCTCACCCCCCCCTTCCCGGAAGAGATTCTTTTCACCTCCCCGCTCCTGGAAGAGATTCCTCTTGCCGGGAGCCTGCAAAGCAGCGGGTGAGTGGCCGGAGTGGGGCGATTCTGGCTGGAGTCCCCCACCCTCCCAGGAGACCCACATCTGATAGTTTTCCCCCTCCTCTCTCTGAAGCCGGGATGTGTCAAAACCCGGTCCCTGGGAATCTGGAGCCACTGAAACCGGTTTCAAACTCTTTCCCAATTGGGGGGGGGGGGGTGTTGAAACGCGAGGAGGGATCTGCTAAAAAAGACTTTGGGTGCGAAAGAGACCCCACCCTTGTGGGCAAGGGAGGGGTCTCAAGTGTTGGGGAGGGGGGAGCTGAGAGGGTTGCTCAATACAGTGTGAACCAGATGAAGGTGTGGGGCTGAGCATCTTAGCAGGAAGAACCCCCCCCCCTGACTCCCACCCGGAGTCCCTATTGTTCCCCTAAGTCTGGTGAAAGCATAGAAGGGATCTGCTAGTGGGCTTTGGGGGGGGGGGGGGGTGAAGCAGAGTTGTGGGGTGGGGTGGGGGCAGGAGGTGAGAAGTGAGGGTCGGCGCAGGGCTAGCGGTGCTCCATCCGCTGGTCTGGTTGCAAACAGTCCGGTTTCTGACAGGTAGGGAGGAGGGCAGGCCAGCAGAGGCGGAGCCAAGGGAACCAGCAGACGTGAAGCAGTCCTTGAATCTCGAACAGGCAGCAACCCATTCCACAGAAGGAGAAAACTGAGGCACAACACAGGCAAAGGGCTTGGGGGGTGATCACATAGCCACACAACAGCCCTCCTGTGCACCCCAGTTCCGGGGGTGGGGGAATCCCATTCCACAGAGAACAGAGTGACTTTATGATGGTGAGTAGGAGGGGAGAATCCGCACACCCATAATAACTAGTGTGATAATACTAATAATTGAAATAATGCATGATATTCCTGGAGCCACAGCGAAACGCAGCCTTTGGAACATGTTCTGAAAGCATCCAAAAATCTATGCCATTATATAACCATTGCAAAACATCCATGTTTAGCCTGGGGAAGAGACGATTGAGGGGAGACATGATAGCACTCTTCACATACCTGAAAAGTTGTCACGCAGAGGAGGGCCAGGATCTCTTCTCAATCAACCCAGAGTGCAGGACGCGGAATGGTACAACTACTCAGACGCAACACAGTACAAAATTCCAGATGATGCGTATCTCCTGAGAAGTACGGTCTGGATCGCTCAAGAGAAAATATGGGCATTCCTTTGCATGTCATACTGACGATGATGGTTATATCTCTTGGAAAGCCATCAGGAACACTTTGCAAAACACACAGACATCCCCCCGTTGGGTTCTAAGACCTCCCTCAAAAGAGAGCTGGTGAGTGCCAAGTTCACTGTGGTGTCAAGGATGATGGGAGTGGAGGACACTGCCCAGGGGGACGGAAGCCCAGCCAGGGAAGGGAGACAACAAAGGCCGGGGGGGCATGATTTGCAAGGGGGGAGGGATAGAATCACACAGGTGAGCTGTCCATTTGGGGTCCCTCTCACATTTTGTATGTGTTATCCCTACTGTATAATAATTATTATTATTATTTAATTCTTACCTACCTCTCCCTCTGGATCGAGGCTAGGAACAACATCAAATACAAATACATAAAACTAATAAAAACATATAAATCTAATACGTTATTAAAATAACAATGAAAATCTTAAAATTTAACTAGGTAGGACTGCCGGAATATCAGTCTTTATGGCTTTCTTAAATTCCAGGAGACTATTAAGTTGACGAATCTCTCCCAGCAGGCCATTCCACAGTCTGGGAAAGGCAGAAGAGAAGGTCCTCTGGGTAACAGTTGTCAGCCTAGTTTTGGCTGACTAGTGTAAATTCTTCCCAGAGGACCTGGCGGATTGTATGGGAGAAGGCGATCCTGCAGGTAACCTGGACCCTAACCATGTAGGGCTTTAAAAGTAATAACCAACACTTTATACTTCACCCGGAAACTAATTGGCAGCCAGTGGAGTGATCTTTATGCTGATGTAATATGGTCCCCCCTAGGTGTACCAGTGACCAACCTGGCTGCCATATTTTGAACTAGTTAAAGTTTCCACACTAGGCACAGAGGTAGCCCTATGTAGAGCACATTGCAGAAGTCGAGCCTCGAAGTTACTGCGGTACTTTTAATGTATCAATATTTATGTCACAGCCCCCTGAGGAATGCCTTTGAATAAAATACAGGCCGAAACGCGTTGGGCTTTGTGAAATAAAATATTTGCATCCTGAGAACTCGCTTCTCCTTTTTTCTGACCTGGCTCGGATGCCCTCCTCCTTTTGTGATTGGTTTTCCCCCTCGCATAAGCCGCAAAGTCTCAACAGCACCTGCCTAGGAGGGAAGAAAAAGGACTGTGAACCTGGAGGCATTGAATCCAGTTTCAAACTACTTCACATGTGGAAGTTTGCAAGAATAGAAGGGATCTGCTAGTGGGATTTGGGGGGGGGGGGGTGAGAAGCAGAGGAGTGGGGAGGGGGCGAGGGGAGTGGGGAGAGTTGGCGCAGGGCTAGAGGTGACCCATCGGCTGGTCCAGTGGGAGAAAGGATCTTCTAAAGGGTTTTTTTTGGCAGGGGATGTATGTGTGAAGTGTACATAGCCCTTGTGGGCAGGGGAGGGGGAGTTCTGAGGTTTGGCTCAATAAACTGTGAACCAGGCAAAGGATTGGCTCTGACTCTTTTAGGAGAAGAAACCCCCTAACTCCTTCCCCCTATCTCTAGTATTTCCCCCCAAATCATGGTTTTCACCTGCCTTTCTTAGCCAGCATGATGTTTCTGATTGGTGAGTGTAATCTATACACACAAAATAGCTCGTAGCCTTTGTAACAGGTGATCTACTCCCATCAGGTTCAGGCACTCCTGGCCTCAGGAAAGAATTGGCAGCAAAGCAAGGAGATCCGTCGAGTCCTCTTGGAATCAGAGATGGAGAAGAGAGTGAAGACGGAAGACCGGTTTGGCCCAGAGGCGGGAAAAGGGCCAAATATCATTCAAGAAGGGAGCAGTGCAGAGCTCTGGGAAAGAAGAGGGCAGGAGAACCAGCCTGGGAGCAACACCAGCTCAGATGTAGAGCTCCAGCACTTCAGGGACTTTTCTGACCTGGAGGCCGAGGGCCCCCGAGACGTTTGCAGCCGACTCCACCATCTTTGCCGTCAGTGGCTGAAGCCAGAAAGCTGCACGAAAGCTGAGATGCTGGACCTGGTGGTCCTGGAGAAATTCCTGGCTGTCCTGCCCCTGGAGATGGAGAGCTGGGTCAGAGAATGTGGAGCGGAGACCAGTTCCCAGGCAGTGGCCCTGGCAGAAGGCTTCCTCCTGAACCAAGCAGAGGACAAGGAGGACGTGAGAGCATTTCATCCTTTTAGATCCGAAGGAGCGTGGTCTTGAAAATGCCCACCAGTATCCCAAAATTGTCTGGCTGTCAACTAAGATAGTCCTTTCCCAATCTCCCACCTCCCCCGTCCCTCGTCCAACCATCCCACAGGTTCTGAATGGGCATAGCAGGCCCTCCTTAAGGCATGACAAAGCCCCCAGAAGAGATTGTGACCTTCCAGGAAAGGAGGGGGTCCTTCTTCCACCAGCGGCACCATCATCCCAGCAGAGCAGGATTAGCAGTTCGAAGCGCCACACTTTAGAGCTTAGAGCAGCTGTGTGTCAGGGAACCTGCAGGGGCTTCTTTCTCTTCTCCCAGTTGGTTTTAGGAGGGAGTTTGAGATACATTTTTCTTGCCCTTTTCCAATGCAAAAGCACATCTGCTGCAGGGCTTAGGAGCCAGCTCATCTTTAGAAGGAGACTTGAACGCAAATAGATTGGTAAACTCTGTCCATGGACTTTAGCTGTTATATTTCTCTTGTTTCTTAACCCCCTTTCCCCCCTCACTGCCTGGCCTTCTTGTTCCTTCCCCAGGTGGAGGAGATATTGGCCACAGCAGCCATGGATTCCCCTGAAGCAGGGAAGGCTCCGTCGGACACCACACAGGCGCCGCTGTTCAGGTGGACCTTGCAGGCAGGTGACGGAGGACCCAGGTTCCTGGGTAAGGATTAGTGGGTCATATTTCATCATGGGGAGACTCTTCCCTCTAACATATTGAACAATGGAGTCACATTTCAATAGATCCAACCTTATAGAAATAAAAACCAACACTTTGGATTATGCCCAGATGCGATGTGAAAAATGCTTCTGAAGTATAAAATGTCTTCCCTCCATCTTTGCCTTCCTCACAGGAAACGGAATGAGCTGCAGAGAGAGTGAAATGTTCCTGGGAGCTCCTTCAAGGCCTCTGTCACTTTGTGGTGGAGCAGAAGCTCTTTCTGCGCGGCCAGAGCAGGTAGGGGAGGCCTGGCATCCTCCATCCCCTGAACATCTCTGTGGGATCGGAAAGATCTCCCCCTTTCCCTTCGCTCCTATCTAAGATGGCACTAGGAAGGCTGTGAATGCCACTCAAGAAACTCTGGCATTTGAAAGGAGAATCACCAACCACCTCACCTTTATTGTCTGCATGGATTGAAACATTATGCGTAAGGAGAACATGATCTCTTCTTCTTCTTTCAGGGTCCGGTGACTTTTGAGGAGGTGGCTGTGCATTTCTCGGAGGAGGAGTGGGCTCTGCTGGATCCAGGCCAGAGGACTCTGCACAAGGAAGTCATGGAGGAGAATTGTGGGAACCTGGCCTCTCTGGATAAGGATGGGACCCCTCTGGGTAAGGCTCCCTCTTTGCCTTCTTGACGGATCCTAGAAGGTGGAAGTATGACTCCTCTTCATCTGTATTAATGCATTGTGAGGCTGTGATTAAGGGCACAATGACATCCTTCTTTTGATCTTTTTAGGGCTGGTAGAGAGGGGAGAGGGTTCAGAAAGGCTGTTTGGGACACTCTGAATGTTTGTTGCTATAGTGGGAAGTGCCAGATGTAATGTCACTTTTTCTACCTTCTTTAAAAGGCCTTCCAGTTCCCAGAGCTGACCTCAATTCCTGGCAGGTAAAAAAAGAGGAAGATCCATTTTCAGGAACCTCTGAAGAAGGAGAGACATTAGCAGGTATGTGCTTAGAGCTGTGTAACCCTTTGCCAGCTCTATAAAGCTCCACGATTTCCTGGCTCATAAGAACATAAGAAGAGCCATACTGGATCAGCCCAAGGTTGCAGAACACAAGTGCAACAGCACCCTCCTGCCCATGTTCCCCAGCAACTGGTGCACATCGGCTTACTGCCTCTGATACTGGAGGTAGCACAGATCCATCAGGACTAGAAGCCATTGAGATCCAAGAATTTATCCAACCTCTTTTAAAGCCATCCAAATTGATGGCCATCACTACATATTGTGATAGTGAATAACATAGTTTAACTATATGCCGAGTGATGAACTTCAAACCTCAACTATGTGCTGGATGGTCCATGGTCTCCTTGCAGGTAAGTCTTCTGGCTAAATGTCACCTACTTGGCACTTGAAGCATCACTCAGAGATGATGTGATAGAGGTAGGGATCTTGTCACATTGGAAAGAGTTCTGTGCCATTCATGCTTAGTTACCAGTTCGAATACTTTGTCTTTCTCACCACAAGCAACACCTTCTATCACACACACACTGTAACGCTGCTACCAGGACCTTTACCTCATATCCAACATCTTTACTTCTTAAGATGTGAGGACACACTGGCTGTATATACAAAAGTACATTATTGTTTTTATCCCTTTTACCCTTCGGGTGTTATGGGCCATAGGCATGGGATTTTGAAAAACAGAGAAATATCTATTATTTTCAGAGTTTAGATGTTAACAGTAAATAGCCACTTCACTCTCCTCCTGCACATAAATAATTGCGTCACAATAATAGGTCCCTTGAAAAGCTGCTATATATCCTGTCACAAACACACACACACTCAATGACAACTTCAATGCTGTAAACACAGTTCTGAGACACAATCTCTTCACAAGCCCTATCTGTCTCTTCCCTGCCTGTTCCCTATCAAACACATCTCTACCTATCACTATCAAAGTCTATCTAAACTACAAAAGGACTTCTCCCTGTTTATATCTCACAGACATTCACCTGCCATTCAGTCAGCCAATCATCTCACATACACAAAAACATGTCCCTCTTGTCACTGATACCAATCACACTCTAGATGTACTTATCAGAAAAATAAAGAGTTACAACATTAATGCAATACACACACAGAGATTCATAACATATACATGTAGCTTCATAAGGCACGTGTCTTAAGAGTGCATGTGGGGAAAACTTCTATCTGAGACACTAATCTCCTCCCAAACCTTATCTCTTTTCTATCACTTCCCTATCAATCTCAATACCAAGAGATCTCCCACTATTGTCTAGTTGTAATTGTTGTGATAATGTCAGATAAGCAAGAACTGGCAAAAATATCTGCGACCTGTTGAACTCTTAAGTACTTTAATTTGGCCAATGAGTCTTTCAGCTCGAAGGACTGTCCATACCAAAGTTCTGTCAGGTTTTCCAGTCCCTGACTTTGGCTGCCTCTACAAGAGGCATTTAAAGCTCTTTCAAGGCACATTAAAAAATTTACCTCTACAAGAACGGAGCGCAAATCGGGCGTAGAGGCGCGTTTTCTCTCCAATTATGCGCATTATCGAATGCGCGTTAAATAGTGAGTTTTATTTTGCTCCGGCCGTTAAAGCGCATTTTGACTATGTGAACAAGCGATTCTCTGCATGTCAACAGTTTAAATCGCATTTCGGTCGTCCAGTAATGCGCTTTGCCACCTCTCGTACAGAGGTATTAAGCGTAAATGCGCTTCTGTGAATATGCGCATAATCACCTAACCAGGCGTAAAGGCGAATTCTTGTAGATGAGGCCTAAGATGCCCAACATCAATATGGTTTCCCCATTGCTATCTCCCCAGTTCCAAACACAAGGGAAGGGTCAATCCATACATGGGTTCCAAACCCGGACAAGGAATGGGGATGATCCCTAACATGATCCCTCAGACAATCAAATTCATTGGTAACTCCAGACAACACGGTCAAGGCCTAAACAAGATCAAGGGGAAAGTAAACCCTCAGACTTAAGGCGTTCCATGCCTCTGCTTTCACATTGGCAACTCCACGCCGCAGGAGTCCAGGCAGAGGGAAGTCCAAACATCGTAGATCAAACCCAGTCTGCGGGTACACTGAGCTGGCCGTAAACAAAGACACACGATCCACAGGGAACGAGAGTTCAAGGCTATGAAAGGCTTCACAGTACTTTTCATGGCAGGCCCTTAGCAATCCAAAGCTCCAGTTTGGAGAGCCCACGTGCAGAGTGCCTCCAGAGGCCCAGACGATGATGGATCCAAACAGGGAGGGGTTTCAGGCATTGCAGGTGAGATGTTCCTAGCAAAGGCTCCGCACCTTTGCAGTAACTTAAAAAGGGATGTGTGATGCCTCATCCTGGACCCCTTGACAAACAAGGGCTTTTGGCCTTTCAGCAAAGCCCCTGTCCAAACAAGGCGTCTTTGCTCAGCCCACCAGGATGACGCTTCAATCTGGGTGATCCTTCTGCAGATCCCCACCCCTCCTCTGTCAGGTTCTCACAGAGAGCTCCCAGTCTCCCTGCTTGTCAAGGTCGACTTCCCAGATGGGTGGGGTGGGACAGGTAGTGGAGTGGAGTGACTCCCCCTTGCTCTGCTCTGAGAACACTGACACAGCTAAGCTCCCACCGATTCTGACATTCCACAGGCCGAACAGGCCCAAACACTTCCAGACTATTTCTAACTACATCTTAGCTACAAATTACAAGGCCCACGGCAGTGCCAAAACTATTCCCTGACAGATCTAAGGCTTGTAGTTTCCCATTATTCCCATTAGCCACAGTGACGAGCCACACTAGTAACACGGGATTTGTTCTTGCTGTCAGGAGGAGCCAGTTGAGAGCAATCAAGCTACACGCACCAGCACAGTGCGCTGCCTTGCTCCAAGTTCCCTAAAGTTAGAAAAAAGAATATGTTGCTGTGTGATATGTGAACCATGGCTATATGCACAAAAAGGTGGCCTACAAGTATTGAAATCAATAAAGTAAAAGTTCTGTGTCCCACTCTGGTTGTCATTTCTACCGATTCTCACCAGCTGTTTAATATATTTTGAAGGATTCATCCTCCCACTGCTCTGATAATCAAACTAGCTACTCATTGGGTTTCTTATCTTTTTCTTCTTTCAGCTGATGTTAAAGACAGCGATCCAAATGGCCTAAACCGCAAAATAAAAACTGAAGTTCAAGAGAAGTGGGGAAATACATCCAGTCCTTTTGTAGCGGCCAACTTCCATGAATGCCCCATGCCAGAAGACATTCTTGAAGCAAACGAAAGGAATATCCACAAAGGGGAGGCACCGTGGAAATGCTCTGAATGCGGAAAGTGTTGCACTGAGGAGATGCATCTTATTCAATGTGAAAGAAGAGGCACCGAAGGGAAGAGATCTCAGAGTTTGGTGTGTAAAAATCAATTCAGTTGCCACTCAGATTCTAACTTGCATCAACGAATTCACGAAGCAGAGGAGCCCTGTAAATGCTCAGAGTGTGGGAAGACGCTTGCTAACAGCAAAAACCTTAAGGTGCATGAAAGAATTCACACAGGCGAGAAGCCCTATCAATGCACAGAGTGCGGAGAGAGCTTCAAAGAAAGCAGAGTCCTTAAAATCCATCAGAGAATTCACACAGAGGAGGAGCCCTATAAATGCTCTGAGTGTGGAAAGACTTTAGCTGACAGCAGGAACCTTAAACTGCATGAAAGAATCCACACGGGGGAGAAACCCTATAAATGCTCTGAGTGCAGAAAGAGCTTCAGAGACAGCAGAACCCTTAAAGCCCATCAAAGAATCCACACAGGGGAGAAGCCCTATAAATGTTTAGAGTGTGGGCAGAGTTTCAGTTGGAGATCAGCTTTTAAACTCCATCAAAGAATCCACACAGGGGAGAAACCATACAAATGCTTAGAGTGTGGGAAGAGGTTTACTACAAGGGAAAACCACAAAAGGCATGAACGAATTCACACAGGTGAGAAGCCCTATACGTGTTCAGAGTGCAGAAAGAGCTACAGAGACAGCACCGCCTTTAAAAACCATAAAAAAATCCACACAGGGGAGAAGCCCTATAAATGCTCCAAGTGTGGAAAGACATTAGGTGATCACAGAACCCTTAAGGTACATGAAAGAATCCACACAGGAGAAAAGCCCTACAAATGCCTAGAGTGTGGGAAGAGCTTTACTAGGAGGTCAGACTTTAAGAGGCATGAACGAATTCACATAGGTGAGAAGCCGTACAGTGGCTCCGAGTGCGGGAAGAGTTTCAGCCAGAACAAAGCCCTTAAAAACCATCAAATAATCCATGCAGGCAAGAAGCCATATAAATGCTCATAGTGCGGAGGGTGCTTCAAGGACAGCAAAGTCCTTAAAAAACACCAAAGAATTCACATAGGAGAAGCCCTGTAAATGTCCCGAGTGTGCAAAGGGCTTCACTCTCGATACATACCTTTAAAAAAATCCACACACAAGAGAGATGCCCAGTAAATGCTCTGAGGGTGGAAAGATTTTCCTTAACAGAAATCTTTGAATGCATGAAAGCTTTCAGACAGGTGAGGAACGATATAAATGCAGTCAGAGTTCACACCTTAAAACCCATCAAAGAATGCAGTGATTTGAGAGGGTTGTTCAAGTATTTCCTCTGTGATTGTCTCTCTTTTGTTGTTCTTGTGGCGAAATTGTAAGGACCTCTGGTTATATACAATAAAATCTACCGAATTGAACTGAACTGAATCTGTGGCTCAGGGATCTTTGGAGTTTTATTTAAGTGTCTTGAAAGACTTTTCCACCCACCTCCATCATGTGCTTGGACTACTGAGCTTCACCAACTCAGAAATGCCCTTGGATAATACTTTTTACCCATTTTCAAAAAATGCGTCCTCCCAAAATTATACTTAAATATATTTTTGAAAGGCTTTTTGCTTTTTGAAACAACTTTGCATTTTTTTTCCGTGGTCTCTGCTTTTGTATCAGATGTTATGATCCTGTAAAGATTGCTTGAGATTTCAAAGTAAAATAAAAAATAACCTGCCCGATCTCAGAATCCTATATGTAAAAGAGGATCTACTGTCAATATCAGGGATTCAGGGAACCTTCATTTTCTTGGAGGCACATTGTTCTTGGGAAACTAAACTGGAGGGGTTTTATGGCTGTCTAGGATGAGACTAAGTTCTAAATTCTCATCTCATAAAACCCCTTGGCAAGGACAAATTCATCACTCTTTCTCCAAGAATCACTTTCTGTATGAGAGAGAAGCTCTCATCATCCTGCCCAGGGTTTCAGTTGGGTGAGGTGCCTGCTGCTTCCAGCCCAGAAGCAAGACAGAGCTGTAGCTTTACCCAGCTGCAAACAACAGCTCTATTGTGTTGGGCAGAACACAATACAGTCCCTCCAGCATCCATCTGAAGGAAGGAAGCGCCGTAGCAGAGATTCAGGGCATGTTGGAGGCGGACTGCAGTATTTCATGGTGGGTCTACGGGTAGATCTGTTCATTTACAAAGACACAGTGTAGGGGGATTTTTCAGGTGACTTTTAATTTATGGGACACTGAATACAGGCTACAGTAATTTGCATCAATGCTCCATAAATTCCCCACCCCAGTCGGTGAAAAGGAAGATCCGAAGATAGACACTCAGAATGACTGATTTTCCTCAGACTCACAAACTTAGGCTGACCATATGAAAAGGAGGACAGGGCTCCTGTATCTTTAACAGTTTCATAGAAAAGGGAATTTCAGCAGGTGTCATTTGTATATATGCAGAACCTGGTGAAATTACCTCATCATCACAAAGTTAAAGCTGCAGAAGCCCTGCTCTCTTTTCTACATGGTCAAGAGACAGGGCTCCTGCAGCTTTAACTGTTATGATGAAGAGGGGATTTCACCAGCTTATGTATGTATACAAACAACACCTGCTGAAATTCCCTGTCCTTTGCAACTGTTAAAGATACAGGAGCCCTGTCCTCCTTTTCATATGGTCACCCTACACAAACTCAATGAAACTGTTATTGCTTTAAAACATTTATTAAAACAATTTAAGGAAGTTAAAATTAAACAAACACACAAATCTCTCCATTCAGCCAAGCAAATAAAAGAATATACTCACAAGTCTGGCAGATTTCTTGAGAACATAGACAAACACCACAACCCCAATGACAACACTCATACTAACTCTGCAAAGGAGCTCTTCTCCGCAGAGAGCCTTCCATTTCTCCCAGGCAACCCAGGAGTCGCTGAGGCCTACATGCTAGGCTCAGAGCAACATCCTGGATGCCATGCCTGAGGGAAAGGAAAGGCTTCTTGGATCCTGTATCCTAGACTTCAATATTTTTTCTTTGCAGACAAAGACCTCCCTCTTAATACATATCAATTTATTCTGAAATGGCCTAATTCATTGGTCCACGTCGTCAATTTAGACCACAGTCTTCCCAGAATATACCTCCCCCCTTTGACATAGTTGTTTATGACAACAAAAGGTCAAATTCCCTATTCTTGTGGTTAACTGTCTGGTTTACTTCCCTGTTCTTATGCACACGGTGATTTTTCTAACTACAACCTCACCGGTTCTTAACCCTGGACCCTTCACCTAGTTCCCTAAAGGAATACATACGGTTGATATAAGTCACAAGTTTATATGACTAGTATCTTTGGGCAATATTGTTGGTGCAAGTCTTCATGAGTAATGTCCTTGAGCAATATCAAATACATTCCCAAATCATTCTTTATCAGGCCTCACCCAAACCAAAGCATCCAACCTTGGGTGCCTCTACAAGAGCGATTTAAAGCTCTTTCAAAGCGCATTACCGATTTCACCTCCACATGAAAGGAGCGCAAATCGAGGGTTGGGGCGCTTTTTCTGTCCGATTATGCACATTATTGAATGCGCATTAAATAGCGAGTTTTAATTCACCATGGGAGTTAAAGCGCCTTATGACCACGTAAACAAGCGATTCTCCGCATGTAAACACTTTTAAAGCATGTTTCATACAATCGGTAATGCACTTCACCGCCTCCCGTATATAGGGATTAGGCATAAAAGCGATTGCGAGAAGATGCGCATAATCGGCCAACCGGGCACCAAACTGAATTCTTGTAGAAGGGAACCTTGTGACAGTGTTCCATGCCTACTTGCCCCTTGCTCCCTTTAATATCAAAACACTACCCTATCCCTTGTACATCCATTTAAACCCACTCTATGCCCCAAAAGCTCCTTTTCCCCTTCTATACCAACAAACCCTTATAACCCCGCTTTTACACATATTTAGTAAAATTTCTAAATCATAAAAAGTTGCTACAACAGCTAGAGCTGTGAAGGCTAAGGGAGATCAACCAATTGAGCCCTTTCAATTGCGGCAAACCCATAGGGCTGGCATGCATCAGGACTGGATTTTTACTGCATGTTCCTATGCGTGTGTGTGAGTTAGGGTAGCACAGTTGGACTTCTGGCCTAGTCACTGACTGGGATCCCTACAAGCCACCCAGCATAGGTTCACACGACACACACGAGAAGCTGGGCTGCTGGGGGCAATTATGCTAATCTCTACACAATGCATCCGCCACGCTGGGGGAGGGGGAATGGGCCATTGTGACTTATTTCCCTTCCGTGATCCTGTGAAACAGGTCACTGACTCTCAGCCTAAGCTACCTCACAGGGTTGTTGTGAGGGCAAAGTAGTGAGGTGGATCATGTAAGCCCTCTTTGGTTCTGGGATGAAATCAAGGTGGGATATAAACGTAATACACAGAATAGGTGCCTGAGGAAAGGCAGCGACAAGCCAGCAGGGAGGGGGGAAGGGTGAGCAGGAAGAAGCCAGAGGCAGACTGGGGCAGCTGCTGGGAGCACCCTGGGGTGGGGTGGGGTTTGGGCTCATATGTTTGAAAGGATAGTGGCTGAATAGCTTAGTTGGAGATTTAGGAGGGATCCTGGAAAAGAGTGACCTGCTTTGAAGAGCAAAAGGAAATGGCTAGTAATCCCGATGGCTATGTGCTGCCCCAAATAGCAAAGGCGGTATGCCTCTGTGCACTGCTTTCCGGGGAACATGGGAGGGATGGTGCTGTTGCACTCATGTCCTGCTTCTGGGTTTCCTGTGGGCACTAATTGACCACAATGTGAACAGAGTGTTGGACTGGATGGACCCTTGGTCTGATCCAGCAGGGCTCTTCTTGTGTCCATCCATCCATCCATCCACCCACACAGAAGCAGCCCTGTTTCCATCATGCATTGCATGGAAAAACCCTCCTTTCCCTTGTGCTCCTCAGAGCAGGTCACTCTTTTCCAGGATCCCTCCACAATCTCCCACCAAGCTCTGCAGCCAGTCAGACATAGGGGCCCCAAACCCTCCCCAACCACCACCACCACCCCCCCCGGGTTGCTCCCAGCAGCTCACCCAGTCTGCCTCTGGCTTCTTCCTGCTCACCTTTCCCCACTCCCTGCTGGCTTGTCGCTGCCCTTCCTGGCTGGGTCTGGAGACCCTTCCTCAGGCATTTATTTATTTACATTTATAGCCCACATTCATTTCATCCAAAGATCAAAGAGGGCTTACATGATCCTCCTCCTCTCTACTTTGCTCTCACAACAACCCTGTGAGGTAGCTTAGGCTGAGAGTCAATGACCTGTTTCACAGGATCAAGGAGGGGAAATAAGTCACAATGGCCCATTCCCCCTCCCCCAGCATTGCAGGGGGATTAGCATAATTGCCCCCGGAAGCCCAGCTTCTCGTGCGGTGGGACCTCGTGCCGGGTGGCTTCATGGGATCCTAGTCAGTGACTGGCCCAACAGTGCTACTCTAACTTTCATGGATAGCCTTCTCCACCAGGAATTTGTCCACCTTTTAAAGTCATCCAACCTGCTGGCCATCAGTACGTTTTGCAGTTATGAATTCCATAGCTTAACTAGAATTCATGTTCAACAGCTGGTTGGCGCTGCGTACTGGACTGGATGGACCCTTGGTCTGATCCAGCAGGGATCTTCTGTTCTTATCATCTTGAAACGCAGGATCCATGTCGTGGTGATACTGTCACGCTCAGAACAGGGAGAGCCCGATCCAAAACCTCCGCTCAGCCATGAAGCTCGCTGGATGCGCCTGGGCCAGCCATTCTCTCCCACACTAACCTACCTCACAGGGTTGTTGTGAGGAATAGGGGGGAGGAGAACCATGCATCGCCGCCCCCCCCCCGAGTTCCTCGGAGAAAAGAGAGGGTAGAAATGGACTAAATAAAATGTTTCCAAGAAAAGGCCATCTTGCAACGCTTGGGGGTGGGGGTGGGGGTTTTACATCCTTTTAGCTAGAGGTACGGCGGGGGGTGGGGTGACAGTCCATGCAAAGCTTTGAGCACCTCCCCACTGTTCCTGATCCCCTCCGAACATCTCTTCCCTCCCCTCCGCCTCCACCAGACCCTTCCCAGATTCCCCGGCAGGAAAAGAGGGGGGAGGGGAGTTAGTCCCTCCCCCAGTTCACATCCTTCTGAGTTCTTCTAACCCCCCCTACCGCCCCCCAAAGAAGAGCCCCCTCCGGCCTGGCGCCTCCCCCGAGGAAGAAAAGGCGGCGGCAGCAGAGGACGGAGGGGGCATCTCGGAGCAGCAGGAGCCCAGCCGCAGCCCCTCTCCCGGGGAGGAAGCAGAGAAGACCCACGTGGCTGCCGGGAGGACCGGGCCTGCGACCTCCGGCTCTCGGGAGAAGAGGCGCCTCCGCCACGCGCTCCCTGCGCCGCCTCGCCTCGTGGGCGCGATCCGCCGCCCCTCCTCGCCTGCAAGGCAGCCGGTGAGTGGCCGGAGTGGGGCGGCTCGAGCTGGGCCTGGGGGCTGAACCCCGAGCGCGGAGGCGGGGCGACAACCTGGAGCTGGTGAGTGTCAGGTGCATTGGGGTCTCCAAATGATGGGAGTGTGGGAGGCAAAGGCCCCGTGGGAAGGGAGCCCAGCCGGGGCAGGGAGCTAGTTTTGAGGCGGTGGGGATGGGGAGAACGCCCTACCAGGAGACCCTCATTTTGTAGCCACCCCACTATCTCTGAAGCCAGGAGGACTTCAGCCCCTTGCTGGGAGAGAAGGAAAGGCTGTGACTCCTGGGCCGTGTGAAGAGAGGTTTAAAGCGCTTTCAAGGCGCTTAAAAAAATTTACCTCTACAAGAACAGAGCGCAAATCGGGCGTAGAGGCGCGTTATCGCTCCGATTATGCGCATTATCGAATGCGCGTTAAACAGCGAATTTTATTTTGCTCCGGCCGTTAAAGCACATTTTGACTATGTGAACAAGCGATTCTCCGCATTAACTATTTGTAAAGCACATTTTGGTCATCCCTTAATGCGCTTCGCCACCTCTCGTGCAGAGGTATTAGGCGTAAATGCGCTTCTGCGATTATGCGCATAATCGGCTAACCAGGCACAAAAGCGAATCCTTGTAGAGGGGACCTGAAACAAGTTCACATTGCGAGGGCTGAAAAGTAGAAGGGAGCTGCCAGTGGGCTTTCCGGGGGTGGATGGGTGAAGCAGAGCGGAGGATGCTGGTGGGGGGCTTGAGGGGAGGTGTGAGGGTTGGTCCAGCCCTAGAGATGCTCCATCCGCACCTCCGGTTGGGGAAGGGTCAACTAGAAGGCTATTGGGGGAGGGGGGAGTGAAGCACACACAGCTGTTGTTTTCGGGGGAGAGGCCTCAAGGGGAGGGAGGAGTTGTGGGGATTGGATCACTAAACTATGAACCCGATGAAGTTTTGGGTCGGAGCAAATTCGGAGGAGGAACCCCCTGGACTCCCACCCCATCTCTCTAGTGATCTTCTCACATCAGATTCAGGCACTCTTTGCCTCAGGAAAGAATTGGCAGGAAAGCAAGGAGGACCTTCAAGTCCTGTTGGCCTCAGATATGGAAAAGAGAGTGAAGATGGAAGAATATTTTGGCCCTGAAGCAGGAAAAGGCCCCCGTGTCATCCAGAAAGGGAGCAGTGCAGAGCCCTGGGACAGAAGTGAGCTGGAGAACCAGCCTGGAAGCAACACCAGGACAGACGTAGACCTCCAGCACTTCAGGGACTTCTGCTACCAGGAGGCCGAGGGGCCCCGAGAGGTTTGCAGCCAACTCCACCGCCTTTGCCATCAGTGGCTGAAGCCAAAAAGGAACACAAAAGCTGAGATGCTGGACCTGGTGGTCCTGGAGCAGTTCCTGGCCGTCCTGCCCCCGGAGATGGAGAGCTGGGTCAGAGAGTGTGGAGCGGAGTCCAGTTCCCAGGCGGTGGCCCTGGCAGAAGGTTTCCTCCTGAGCCAGGCAGAGGATAAAGAGCAGGTGAGAGCATTTCATCCTGACAGTTCCAAAGGCGCGTGGTCTTAAAAATCCCCACCAGTATCCCAAAATTTTTAGGCTGCCAGTCAAGGTAGTGATGTCCCAAGCCCCCTCCCATCCATGACCATCTGCAACCATCCCACAGGTTCCGAATGGGCATAGCAGGCTCTTTAGGGGATCACAGGCACCCCAAAGAGATTGTGATGTTCCTGGGAAAGAGAGGATCCTTCTTCCACCAACAGCAAAGCAGGATTAGGGGTTCTAAGCACCACACTCGTGTGCTTACAGCATCTGAGAGTCAGTGAACTTCTGGGAGCTTCTTTTTCTTCTACCAGATGGCTTTGGATGCACTTTTCTTGTCTTCTTTTCGTGCTAGGGATACATTTTTGGCCCAAATCCCTTATTTGTTCCCCTTCCAAAGGCCCAGCTGCAGGACTTAGAATAACTTTAGAAGGCGAACTGAATGCAAATAGAATGGCAAACTCTGCCCATAGACTTTCGTGGTTATATTTCTCTCCTTTCCCAATCCCTTTCCCCCCTTTACTGCCTGGCCTCCTCATACCTTCCCCAGGTGGAGGGGATATTGGCCACAGCAGCCACGGACCCCCCTGAGGCAGAGAAGGCTCTGTCGGACACCACACAGGCACCGTTGTTCAGGTGGACCTTCCAGGCGAGTGACGGAGGACCCAGCTTCCTGGGTAAGGATTAGAGGGGGACATTTCATCATGGGGAGGAGACTCTTCCCTCTAACGTATTGAAGAGTGGAGTCACATTACAATAGATTCAATGTTATAGAAATAAAAACCAGCACTTTGAATTATGCCTAGATGCGATGTGAAAAATGATCCTGAAGTATAAAATCTCTTCCCTCCATCTTTGCCTTCCTCACAGGAAATGGAATGAGCTGCAGAGAGAGTGAAATGTTCCTGGGAGCTCCTTCAAGGCCTCCGTCGCTTTGTGGTGGAGCAGAAGCACTTTCTGCGCGGCCAGAGCAGGTAGGGGAGACCTGGCATCCTCCATCCCCTGAACATCTCTGTGGGATTGGGAAAAAAATCTCCCCCTTTCCCTTCGCTCCTATCTAAGATGGCGCTAGGAAGGCTGTGAATGCCACTCAAGAAACTCTGCATCCTGCAGAGAAACCTCCAACCACCTCACCTTTATTGTCCTCATGGATTGCAACATTATGTGTAAGGAGAACCTGACCTCTTCTTCTTCCGTCAGGGTCCAGTGACTTTTGAGGAGGTGGCTGTGCATTTCTCGGAGGAGGAGTGGGCGTTGCTGGATCCAGGCCAGAGGACTCTGCACAAGGAAGTCATGGAGGAGAATCGTGGGAACCTGGCCTCTCTGGGTAAGAAAAGCGACCCTCTGGGTAAGGCTCCCTCTTTGCCTTCTTGACAGATCCTAGAAGGTGGAGGTCTGACTCTTCTTCATCTTTATTAATGAATAGTGAGGCTGTAACTGAAGGCACCATGGCATCCTTCTTTTTATCTTTTTAGGGCTGGTAGTGAGGGGAGAGGGTTGAGAAAGGCTGCTTTGGACACTCATTGGCTGAATTCAGACAACACAACAGTCAGTGGTGGGGTAATAATCAACTTTACAGTTGTTCATCTAGGGGGTACTCCCCACACAACATGATAATAAATAATCAACTGTGGTGTGGATTAGGATCAGCGCTGAGTTGACTATGGGAGCATTCGGATGACACGATACTCAATACAACTGACGATTGTTTCCACCCCACCCCCCAGCTGCTTAATGTGTCGTCCGAATTCAGCCTCTATGTCTGTTGTTATAGTGGGAAGTGCCAGATGTAAAGTCACTGTTTCTACCTTCTTTAAAAGGGCTTCCAGTTTCCAGACCTGACCTAATTTCCAGGCAGGTAAAAAAAGGGGAAGATCCATTTTCGAGAGCCTCTGAGGAAGGAGAGACATCAGCAGGTATTTGCTTACATCTGTCTAACCTTTTGCCAGGTCTATAAAGCTCTGTGGTTTCCTGGCTCATAAGAGCATAAGAAGAACCATGCTAGATCAGACCAAAGGTGCAGGACACAAGTGCAACCGCACCCTCCCACCCATGTTCCCCAGCAACTGGTGCACATAGGCTTACTGCCGCTGATACTGGAGGTAGTATAGAGCCATCAGGATTAGTAGTCTTTGATTGCCAGGGCATCCCTGCTCAGCCCACCAGGATGATGCTTCGATCTGGGTGATCCTTCTGCAAATCCCCACCCCTCCTCTGTCAGGTTCTCACGGAGAGCTCCCAGTCTCCCAGCTTGTCAAGGTCGACTTCCCAGATTGCGGGCGGAGTGGAGTGACTCCCCCCTGCTCTGCAAACACTGACAGACTTACGCTCACACCGACTCTGACATTCCACAGGCCGAACAAGCCCAAACACTTCCAGACTATTTCTAACTACATCTTAGCTATAAACTACAAATCCCACTGCAGTGCTGAAACTATTCCCTGACAGATCTAAGGTTTGTAGTTTCCCATTCTTCCAGGTAGCCAGCATGACAAGCCACCCTCATCACTCAGGGTTTGTTCTTGCTGCTCCTGCAGCCGTGAGATGCCCATTGAGACCAATCAAGCACTAGCACACTGGTTTGCTCAGGGTTACCCAGAATTGTAAAAAGACACACCACACAAACATTGTTGTGATGTGGGAACTAGGCCATAATATACTAAAAGTTGCCAATATGTATTGAAATCATTGAAGTAAAAGCTCTGTGTCCCACTCTGGTTGTCAATCTTATCGATTCTCACCAGCTGTTTAATATATTTTGAAGGATTCATCCTCCCACTACTCTGATAATCAATTAGCTACTCATTGGGTTTCTTCTCTTTTTCTTCTTTCAGCTGATGTTAAAGACAGCGATCCAAATGGCCTAAACCGCAAAATAAAAACTGAAGTTCAAGAGAAGTGGGGAAACACATCCAGTCCTTTTGTAGCGGCCAACTTCCATGAATGCCCCACGCCAGAAGATGTTTTTGAAGCAAACGAAAGGAATATCCACAAAGGGAAGGCACCGTGGAAATGCTCTGAATGCAGAAAGTGTTTCGCTGAGGAGATGCACCTTATTCAATCTGAAAGAATAGACACCAAAGGGAAGAGATTTCAAAGCTGGGTGTGTAGAAATCAATTCAGTTGCCGCTCAGATTCTAACTTGCATCAACGAATTCACGAAACAGAGAAGCCCTTTAAATGCTCAGAGTGCGGGAAGATGTATGCTAAAAGCATAAGCCTTAAGGTGCATCAAAGAATCCACACAGGGGAGAAGCCCTATAAATGCTCCGAGTGTGGAGAGAGCTTTAGAGATAGCAGCGCCCTTAAAACCCATCAAAGAATTCACACAGAGGAGGAGCCCTATAAATGCTCTGATTGTGGGAAGAAACTCGCTAACAGCAGAAACCTCAAGATGCATGAAAGAATTCACACGGGCGAAAAGCCCTATAAATGCTCCGAATGTGGGAAGAAACTCGCTAATAGCAGAAACCTTAAGGAACATGAAAGAATTCACACGGGCGAGAAGCCCTATAAGTGCTCAGAATGCGGAGAGAGCTTCAAAGAAAGGAGAGTCCTTAAAGCACATCAAAGAATTCACACAGAGGAGGGTCCCTATACATGCCCTGAGTGCGGGAAGACTTTAGCTGACAGCAGGGGCCTCAAAGCACATGAAATAATCCACACCGGTGAAAAGCCCTATAAATGCTTAGAATGTGGGCAGAGTTTCAGCTGGAGATCAGCATTTAAACTCCATCAAAGAATCCACACAGGGGAGAAGCCCTATAAATGCTTAGAGTGCGGGAAGGGTTTTAGTCGGACCGCAAAGCTTAAAATCCATAACAGGATCCACACAGGGGAGAAGCTGTACAAATGCTTAGAGTGTGGAAAGAGGTTCACTGTAAGAGCAAACCTTAAAGTGCATGAACGAATTCACAGAGGCGAGAAGCCGTACAGTTGCTCTGAGTGTGGGAAGAGTTTCCGTCAGAACACAGCCCTTAAAAACCATCAAGGAATCCACACAGGCGAGAAGCCTTATAAATGCACAGAGTGTGGAAAGCAATTCAGAATGAAAGAATGGCTTACCTCACATGAAAAAATTCACACTGGGGAGAAGCCCCATAAATGCTTAGAGTGTGGGAAGAGTTTCAGTCGGCGCTCACTATTGAAAGACCATCACAGGATCCACACTGGAGAGAAGCCCTATTTATGCTCCAAGTGCGGAGGGGGCTTCAAAGACAGCAGAGCCCTTAAAGTACATCAAAGAATTCACATGGGAGATGCCCTATAAATGTTCTGCGTGTGCAAAGACCTTCACTTGTGATACATACCTTAAAAGGCATGGGGGGAAAATCCATACACAGGAGAGACGCCTTATAAATGCTCCGAGTGTGCAAGGGGTGTGAAAAAGCACCCTCAGAGAGGAGGGAAAGGGGACAGTTCTGGGGGAGGCTGGCTTTTGAACAATCCTCCGGCCACCCCAGACTCCTTCCCTCCCGTTCTGATGCGAGCTGTTCTTCTGCCCTTCATAGGATGGCCGTCCACCTCCGGGTTCACAGGTGGATGGGCATCGCTATTGGATTGCACCCTAAGGCAGGTTGGGGAAAGACACGCCGTGTGCTACCTCCAGTATGCCTATGTACACCAGTTGCTGGGGAACATGGGCGGGATGGTGCTGTTTCACCCGTGTCCTGCTTGTGGGTCCCTGGTCAACAGCTGGTTGGCCACTGTGTGAACAGAGTGCTGGACTAGATGGACCCTGGGTCTGATCCAGCAGGGCTCTTTTCATGGTGCTCATAAAGATGCTTCAACAATTCAGCAAAGAGGATTTAGCAGGTGGTGCAATCTTTACAAGCGTGAGTGATCTTTCTTTGATTCTCTTAATTCCTTGGCTCACTCGGAGGTAAGGCAGGCATTTACAGAATTACGTTTCCAGACTATGCCTTTGACATACCTGGATGGGATCTATACAAATATTCCTACATTTCAACTTCTTGTTGTATGTGTGGGGCTCCACAAACAGAGAATGTTATATCTAATTATCTGAAAAGATTTCTTGCTCCTTTGCTGGGAGGAACGTCTGATAGGACTTTGGCTGAGCAGATGTGTAAACTATGTAACTCATCAAGTAGCCTTATTTGCAGTGGCTGCTACCAAGATTAGAGCACAGGTCCTAAGAACCGTAGCTGTAGACTGTGCACATGATGAAGTGATTTGAGTGGTGTCTTCAGTTGTTGTTTTTTCTGTTTTTGTTCTTGTGGCAAAATTGTAAGGACCTATGACCAATAATTCTCCCGTCTGGATTACTGCAGTGCATTATACGGGGGGCTGCCAGACTGTTAACAGGGACTGGCCAACGAGACCATATTACGCCAGTCCTTTTCCAGCTTCACTGGCTGCCGGTCCAGATCCGGGCCCGATTCAAAGTGCTGGTATTAACATTCAAAGCCCTAAATGGCTTGGGGCCAGGTTATCTGAAGGAACGCCTCCTCCCATATGTACCTGCCCAGACCCTAAGATCAACCTCGGGGGTCCTACTCCGTGAGCCCCTGCCAAAGGAAGTGAGGCAGGTGGCTACCAGGAGGCAGGCCTTCTCTGCTGTGGCACCCCAGCTGTGGAATGAGCTCCCTAGAGAGGTTCGCTTGGCACCTACATTATACTCCTTTCAACGCCAGGTGAAGACCTTATATTCTCACTATTTTAACATTTTACCATCTTAACCTTTTAACTCCGCTGTTTAAAACCTATTTTAAGTCTGCATTTTAAATCTGCTTTGCTGAGCGGTTTTACCCTGGTTGTGCTTTTATATTGTACTTTTATATTGCATTCTTGTTTCGCTTTATACTTTGAGTCTTGTTTGATGGTTTTAAGTTTTGTGAACCACTCAGACAGCTTCGGCTGTTGGGCGGTATACAAATGTAATTAAATAAATAAATAATAAAACATGATTATATACAATAAAATCAACCGAATTGAACTGAAAATGTGACTCAGGATTCTTTGGAGTATCTTGAAAGACTTTTCCACCCATTTCTGTCATATGCTTGGACTACTGAGCTTCACAGAAAACAACTCAGAAATGTCCTCGGATAAGACGTTTTACCAATTTTTAAGGAAGCCATGCTCCCAAAGTTACTCTTAGGCTCTCTCTACAAGGATTCGCTTTTGCGCCCGGTTCGGCGATTATGCGCATTATCGCAGACGCGCATTTACTGCTAATCCCTCTGCACGGAAGGCGGCGAGAGGCGGCGAAACGCATTAATAGATGTCCAAAAAGCACTTTACAAGAAGTTAATGCGCATAAGCGCTTGTTCACACGGGAAAAATGCGCTTTAACGGCCGGAGCAAAATAAAACTCGCGATTTAACGCGCATTCGAAAATGCGCATTATCGGAGAAATAACGCGCCTCTACGCCCGATTTGCGCTCCGTTCTTGTAGAGGTAAAAATTTTAATGAACCTTCAAAGCGCATTAAACCTCTCTTGTAGAGGCAGCCTTAAAAATATTTTTGGACTGGTAGCCATGGATAGCCTTCTCCTTAAGGAACTTGTCCTTTTAAAGTCATCCAACCCGCTGGCCATCACTACAACCTGCGGTTATGAATTTCATAGTTTAACTGGGATTCATGGTCAGCTGCGGGTTGGCCACTGTGTGAACAGAGTGCTGGACTAGGTGGACCCTTGTCTGATCCAGCAGGGCTCTTCTTATTATCTTCAAATGTTGGATCCATGCCGTGGTGACAGTCTCAGGACAGCCCGATCCAAAACCTCTTCTCAACCATGAAGCTCGCTGGATGCTCCTGGGCCAGCCGTTCCCTTCCACTCCAAGCTACCTCACAGGTTGTTGTGAGAATCAATTAGCCGCGGGAGGAAGAAATGTGATGGGTAGAAAATGGAATAAATAAAATGTTTCCAAGAAAAGGCCATCTTGCAACGCGGTTGTGTCCGTCCCCCAACATCCTTTTAGGGCGTTAAAAGTCCATGCACAGCTCTGAGCACCTCCTCTCCCCATTCCTGACCCCTCCCAACACCTCTACCCTCCTCCCCCGTTTACATCCAGGTTCCCCAAGGAATGGGGGGAGGGGAGGTAGCCCCTCTCCCAGATATCCTTCCGTGTCCTCCCCCTTGAAGAGCCCCCTCCGCCCTGGCGCCTCCCCCGAGGAAGAAAAGGCAGCAGCAGAGGACAGAAGGGGCATCTCCGAGCAGCAGGAGCCCAGCCGCAGCCCGACTCCCGGGGAGGAGGCAGAGAAGACGCACGTGCCTGCCGGGAGGATCGGGCCTGCGACCTCCGGCTCTCGAGAGAGGCGCCTGCGCCACGCGCTCCCTGCCCCGCCTCGCCTCGTGGGCGCGATCCGCCGCCCCTCCTCGCCTGCAAGGCAGCCGGTAAGTGGCCCGGAGTGGGGCGGCTCGGGCGGGGCCTGGGGGCTGAAGTCCAGGGACCCGTGCACCGGGTGGGGTGTGTGTGCAAAGTGCATCGGAGTCCCCAAATGGTGGGAGTGGGAGGCAAAGGCCCCGGGTGAGGGGAGCCCAGCCGGGGCAGGGAGGCAGCAAAGGGCAGGGAGGTAGTTTTGAAGCGGTGGGAAGGGGAGAACGCCATCTGGGGTCCTTCCAGGAGACCCTCATTTTGTAGGGGGGGGGGGCTCTGTTAGAAGCCGGGAGGTCTCAACAGCCCCTTACTGGGAGAGAAGGAAAGGCTGCGAATCCTGGGCCGTGTGAATATGGAGCCACTGAAACCGGTTTCAAACTAATTCACATTGCGGGGGTTGAAAAGTAGAAGGGAGCTAGCTGCCAGTGGGGCTTTCGGGCAGGGGAGCATGAAGCAGAGCGGTGGGTACGGGAGGGGGTAGATTGAGGGGAGTTGTGAGGGTTGGTCCAACCCTAGAGATGCACCATCGGTAGCTTAGGTTGGGGAAGGGATCTCCAAGAGGCTTTATATGAGGGGGGGAGGAGTGAAGCACACACAGCCGCTGTGGGCGGGGGAGAGGTGTGTGTGGATTGATCATTGGGGAGGGGGGAGTTTTGGGGGGTGGGATCAATAAGCCACATGAAGGTTAGGGTCTGAGCATCTTAGGAGGAGGAACACCCTGGAGTCCCCTCCCTCCCATATCTCATACCAAGCATTTCTTGCCTCAGGAAAGAATTGGCAGCAAAGCAAGGAGATCCTTCGAGTCCTGCTGGCATCAGAGATGGAGAAGAGAGTGAAGACGGAAGAATGGTTTGGCCCGGAGGTGGGAAAAGGGCACCGTATCATCCAGGAAGGGAGCAGTGCAGAGTCCTGGAAAAGAAGAGGGCAGGAGAACCAGCCTGGGAGCAACAACAGTTCAGATGTAGAGAGCCAGCACTTCAGGGACTTCTGCTACCAGGAGGCCGAGGGACCCCGAGAGGTTTGCAGTCGACTCCACCACCTTTGCCGCCAGTGGCTGAAACCAGAAAGCAGCACGAAAGCTCAGATGCTCGACCTGGTGATCCTGGAGCAGTTCCTGGCTGTCCTGCCCCCAGAGATGGAGAGCTGGGTCAGAGAATGTGGAGCGGAGACCAGTTCCCAGGCAGTGGCCTTGGCAGAAGGCTTCCTCCTGAGCCAGGCAGAGGAGAAGAAGCAGGTGAGAGCATTTCATCCTTTTAGATCCAAAGGTGTGTAGTCTGAAATATGCCCACCTGTATCCCAACATTTTCTAGTTGTCCTTTCCCAATCTCCCACCTCCCCTTGTCCCTCGTCCAACGATCCCACAGGTTCTGAATGGGCACAGCAGGCCCTCTTTAAGGCATCACACAGCCCCCAGAAGAGATTGTGACCTTCCAGGGAAGGAGGAGGTCCTTCTTCCACCAGCGGCACTGTCATCCCAGCAGAGCAGGATTAGCAGTTCAAAGCGCCACACTTTAGAGCTTAGAGCAGCTGTGTGTCAGGGAACCTGCGGGAGCTTCTTTCTCTTCTCCCAGTTGGTTTTAGGAGGGAGTTTGGGATACATTTTTCTTGCCCTTTTCCAATGCAAAAGCACATCTGCTGCAGGGCTTAGGAGCCAGCTCATCTTTAGAAAGAGACCTGAATATGAATAGATTGGCAAACTCTGTCCATGGACTTTAGCTGTTATATTTCTCTTGTTTCTTAATTCCCTTTCCCCCTTCATTGCCTGTCATCGTTCCTTCTTTAGGTGGAGGGGATATTAGCCACAGCAGCCACGGATTCCCCTGAAGTAGGGAAGGCTCCATCAGACATCACACAGGCGCCGCTGTTCAGGTGGACCTTCCAGGCGGGTGACGGAGGACCCAGGTTCCTGGGTAAATGTTAGTCGGGCATGTTTCATCATGGGGAGGAGGCTCTTCCCTCTAACATATTCAAAAAAAGGAGTCACGTTGCTATAGATTCAACTTTATAGGAATAAAAAACAACATGTTGAATTATGCCCAGACGCAATGTGAAAAAAAGATTAATTCCATTCAAGGAACTAAAATGTAAAATAGGGTGACCAGATAAAATCCAGGTCAGGGCTCATGTAACTTTAACAGTTGTAGAGAAAAGAGAATTTCAGCCAGTGTCATTTGTATGCAATTAGTTCCTGGTGATATTCCTTCTTCATCACAACAGTTAAAGGTGCAGGCACTATACTAGAGTGACCATATACAAAAGAGGGCAGGGCCCCTGCAACTTTAACTGTGGTGATGAAGAGGGAATTTCACCAGGAACTAATTGCATACAAATGACACTGGCTGAAATTCCCTTTTCTCTACAGCTGTTAAAGTTACATGAGCCCTGACCTGGATTTTATCTGGTCACCCTAATGTAAAATGCTTATGAAGCAAATAAATCTCTTCCCTCCACCGTTGTCTTCCTCACAGGCAATGGAGCTCCTTCAAGGCCTCTTTCCCTTTGTGGTGGAGTGGAAGCGCTTTCAGCACAGCCAGAGCAGGTAGGAGAGGCCTAGGATTCCCTGTACCCTCCATCTCTCCCTCATCCTGGAAGAACCTGCCCCTTTCTCTTTGCTCCTCTCCAAGATGGCTGCTAGGAAGGCTTTGAAAGTCACTCATGAAGCTCCAGAACTTGCAGATGAAACTCCAACCACCTCACCTCTACTGTTGCTCTGAATAGTTACACGATATGTAAGTAGAACATAATTTCTTCATCTTCTTTCAGGGTCCGGTGACCTTTGAGGTGGCTGTGCATTTCTCAGAAGAGGAGTGGGCGCTGATGGATCCAGGCCAGAGGGCTCTGCACAAGGAAATCATGGCAGAGAATCGTGGGAACCTGGCCTCTCTGGGTAAGGAATGGGGCCCCTCTGGCTCCCTCTTTGCTTTCTTGACAGCTCCTAGACGACGGAAGTGTGACTCTCCTTTGTCTGTATCAATGCATTGTGAGGCTGTGATTCAGGACACAATGGCATGCTTCTTTTGATCTTTTTAGTGCTGGTAGAGAGGGGAGAGGGTTCAGAAACGCTGTTTCGGACACCCTGGATGTTTGTTGCTATAGTAGGGAGTGCCAGAAGTAATTTTGCCATTTCCGCCGTTTTCAAAAGGCCTTCCTGTTCCCAGAGCTGACCTCCATTCCTGGCAGGTAAAAGAAGAGGAAGATCCATTTATTGGGGCCTCTGAGGAAGCAGAGACATCAGCAGGTGTACGTTTAGATATGTGTAACCGTTTGCCAAGCCTGTCAGGCTCCGTGGTCTCCCGGCTCTGTGGTCGCCTGGCTAAATGTCACTTCCTTTTCACTTGAGACGTCACTCAGAGGAACAGCCAAGGAAATAGGTGTAGGGAAAGGGGTCCGTAGCATTCCTGCCTATTTACCGGCGTGAATACCTTTTCTAGTAGGCCTTTCTCACAGCAGGTAATACCTGCCACATAGAGAGTAACGCTGCTGCCTCAAGTCCAACACCTTCACTTCTCGAGACTTGAGGATGATGCAGTGGCTTTTTAGTCGGACATCTGTTAGTCTCTTTACTCTTTCTACCCTCTGGAAGCCCTCTTTTCTCGATTAGCTTCCGTCAACGTGTTAATTGACCATGCCTGTGACCTCTTGGACTTTTTGCTACCTTTTCTGACCGGTGATATATGCATTTTAGCTGAGCTTCTGTTACTGTGTTTTTGATTAACCTCCCAAGCATTTTGAAGGGATCTAACCCTCTTGCCTCCCCCTTTCAACTTCCTTTTCGCCAATTCCCTCATTTTCAAGAAGTTTCCTCCTTTGAAGTCCAATATGACTGTGTTGAACTTCCTGGGCAATTTTCCACTTAAATATATATTAACTCTGATAGCACTGTGGTCGTTGTTTCCAGCTGGCTCAGCAACATTTACATCTCTTACTATGTCCTGGGCAACACCATTTAAGATTAGATTACCTCCCTTATGCTCGGTCCGGGGCATCAAGAAATTTGACCTTTTTGTCATGGCTGGAACATGCATTTTTCCAGGCAACGTGGGTAAACATAAAATTGCTGATCTTCTAACAAAAACATGCAACTTGTCCTGCGTGTAGGCTTTCCGTGGGCCGCTTTTTGGGCCACCATGTAAAACGAATGCTGCACTAGATGGACCTTGGGTCGGATCCAGCCTAATTGGTCTAATGTTCAAATGGGTTTCCGTTGGTCCTCATAGCTGCCCAACCTCCATTTTTTCTTTGGCAATTTTAAGTTTTAGGAACAATACATACGCAAACGAACTCACTGACCAACACCACATTTACAGCAAATCAAAAGTCAATATATGTTTGATCCATCATTGAAAGTAGGTCAAGTTAATTCATCTAAAAGAGACTTTCCAGGGAGTACCATACGTATTCAGTGGGCGTCGTACTTTTGTTCATTTCTTATATGGTTTAGAAAAGGAACCAAGAACGGGCAAAAGTTGTCCTCTGAGTACTTTAATTTGGCTGGTGAGTCTTTCAGCAGGTGCCCATACCAAAGACCTAGGGGAAGTGGATTGCCAGTCTTCCAGGGAGACAGAATGGCAAGCCACAGACCTGACACAGGATTTGATCTTGCTCTTCTGTCTACCAGGAAGAGCCAAGTGAGAGCAATCCATGCACACTGGCTTCCTCAATGGTTACAGAGAGGTTTTTTTTAAATTACATTGCTGTGCGATGTGCAAACCAGACCAGTATGTCCTTAAAAGCTGCCTATAAACAGTGTACTAAGGTAAAAACCTCTTGTGTCTCACTCCGGTTGCAATTTCTATCAATTATCACAGGCTGTTTCATATATTGGGAGGGATTCCTCCTCCCCGCTAAACTCTGGAAACCAAAATAGCAGTTCATTGGCTTTGTTCTCTTTATCTTCTTTCAGCTGGTGCGAGGGAGAGGAATCAAACTGGCGTCCACCAGAGAATGAACACAATGGCAAACACATCCAGGTCCTTTGAAGGGCCTGGTTTCTACGAATGTCCTCTGCTAGAAGAAGCAAACAACAGGAATATTCATAATGGGGAGAAACTATGGAAATGCTCCGAATGTGGAAAGAATTTTACTGAGGAGGTACAGCTTTTTGAATGTCAGAGAATTCACAGAAAAGGAAAAATGTTTCAATGCTTGGAGAGTGAAAATCAGTTCAGTGGCAGATCAGACCTTAACTTCCATCAAAGTATTCACCCAGGGGTAGCGCCCTATAAATGTCTTGTGTGTGGAAAGACTTTATTTGACAGCAGAACCCTTAAGCTGCATGAAAGAATCCACACAGGAGAGAAGCCCTGTGAATGCTTAGCGTGTGGAAAGATCTTCAGTTGCAGTTCACACCTTAATAGACATCAAAGAATCCACACAGGAGAGAAGCCCTATGAATGCTTAGCGTGTGGGAAGAGTTTTCGTGAGTCCTCAACGCTTAAAGCCCATAACAGAATCCATACAGGGGAGAAGCTATACCAATGCTTAGCGTGTGGGAAGAGCTTTAGTGGGAGGACAGACGTTAAAAGGCATGAAAGAATTCACACAGGTGAGAAACCCTATAAGTGCTCAGAGTGTGGGAAGTGTTTCCGTCAGAACACAGCCCTTAAAACCCATCAAAGAATCCACACAGGAGAGAAACCGTATAAATGCTTAGAATGCGGAAGGACCTTCTCTGTCTTCGCGCACCTTAAAAGACATCAAAGAATCCACACAGGGGAGAAGCCCTATAAATGCTTAGAGTGTGGGAAGAGTTTCA
Organism: Anniella stebbinsi; assembly: GCA_029215795.1. Lineage (NCBI taxonomy): Eukaryota > Metazoa > Chordata > Lepidosauria > Squamata > Anniellidae > Anniella > Anniella stebbinsi. Next base: position 181,258,800 of record JARDYH010000005.1, read on the forward strand.
GTCGGAGCTCAAACCTGAATGCCCATCACAAAATCCACATAGGAGAGAAGCCCTATTTATGCTCCCAAGTGCGGAGGGGGCTTCAATGACAGCAGAGCCCTTAAGAAAATCAAAGAATTCACATGGGAGAAGCCCGATAAATGCTATCAGTGTGCAAAGGGCTTTACCCGTGGCACGTGCCTTAAAAGGGAGAGATGCCAAATAAATGCTCAAGAGTGTGAAAAGAGCTTCATTGAAATCAGGTTCCATAAAACCCATCGCAGAATTCACACAGGGGAGGAGCCTTTTAAATGCTCTGCCTGTGGGAAGATTTTCCTTAACAGTAGAAACCTTGGAATGCATGCAAGCATCAGACAGGTGAGAAATTATATAAATGCATAGAGTGTGGGAAGAGTTTCAGTCAGAGTTCACGCCTTGAAACCCATCAAAGAATCCACACAGCGGAGAAGGTCTAAAAATGCTCAGACTGTGGGACGAATCCAAGCTCCTCTTCCCTTCAGAGCCAGCATGGAGACACGGTTGCCTCTATGAGTTTGCAAAAGCACCTTTGGAGAGGAAAGAAATGGGGCGGTTCTGGGCAAAGTCATGATGCCTTCTATGCTGCTCTTGCCCTTCTTCGTAGGAGGACCTCCCGAGGACCTCCCGAGGACCTCCCGAGTTCACGGGCGGATGGGCATCCCTTTTTGATTGTGCCCTATAGCAACATGGGTGCTGCCTGGGAAATACAAGCTATGTGCTACCTGCAGTACACCAGTGGCTGGGGAACGTGGGCAGGAGGGTGCTGTTGCATTCTGTCCTGCTTGTGGGTTCCTGGTTGGCCACTGTGTGAACAGAGCGCTGGCCTGGATGGACCCTTGGTCTGATCCAGCAGGGCTCTTCTTAGGATGCTAATAAAGATGCTGGAACCGTTCCGCAAAGAGGATTTAGCACATGGTACCATCTTTACTAGGATGAGTGATCTCTCTCTGATTTCCTTCATTCCTTGACTCATGCAGAGGTAAGGAAAGCATTGACAGAATTACACTTCCAGACTATCCCTTCGGCATACCCGGATGGGAGGTATACAAATGTTCCTGCATTCCAACGGCTTTGTATATGTGGGGCTTCACAAAGAGAAGGATGAATATGTGTGTGTGTGTGAAAATATTTTTGCTCCTTTGCTGAGAGGAACGTCTGATAGAACTAGATACGGATCTTTAAGGAATGGATCTTTAAGGAACTAATAGATATGGATCTTTAACTCATCAAGTAACCTTGTTTGCAGTGGCTGCTACCAAGATTAGAGCAAGGATCCTATAAACTGTTGCTGTAGACTGTGCACATGATGAACTGATTTGAGCGGCTTCTTCAACTGTTTTTTTCTGTGATTGTTTCTTTTGTTCTTGTGGCAAAATTGTAAGGACCTATGGTTGTATACAATAAAATCTACTGAATTGAACTGAACTGAATATGTGGCTCATGAACCTTTGGAGTTTTCTTTAAGCATCTAGAAAGACGGTTGCATCAACTTCTGTCATATGCTTGGTCTACTGAGCTTCACAGAAGTGGCTCATAAGAAATAAAACAACTCAGAAATGTCCTAGGATAAGACATTTTACCCATTTTCAAGAAAGTCATGCTCCCAAAGTTATTCTTAAAAATATTTTTGAAAGGCAATTTGCTTTTTAAATCTTTCTATGTGGTCTGTGCTTTTGTATCAGATTTTATGATCCTGTAAAGATTGCTTGAGATTTCAAAGTAAAAAATAAGAAAGACCTGCCTGATCTCAGAATCCTATATGTAAAAGAGGATCTACAGTCAATACCAGGGATTCAGGAAACCTTCTTTTTCTTGGGAGTACATTGTTCTTGGGAAACTAAACTGGAGGGGTTTCATGGTAGTCTAAGACCAGACTGAGTTCGAAATTCTCATCTCATAACCCCCCTTGGCAAGGATGAATTCATCACTCCTTCTCCAAGAATCACTTTCTGGATTGGGGGAGAAGCTCTCATCATCCTGCCCAGGGTTTAAGCTGGGTGAGGTGCCTGCCCCTTCCAGCCCAGAAGCAAGACAGAGCTGTAGCTTTACCCAGCTGCAAACAACAGCTCTATTGTGTTGGGCACAACGCAATACAGTCCCTCCAGCATCCATCAGAAGGAGGAAGTGCCATAGCAGAGATTCAGGGCGCGTTGGAGACGGACTACAGCATTTCATGGGTCTATGGCTGGATCTGTTTCCTTACAAAGACACAGGTAGAGCTGTGAAGGCTTAACAGGGTTCCACCAATTGGGCGCCTTCAATTGCAGGAAACCCATAGGGCTGACAGGCATCAGAACTGGATTTTTACCGCACATCCTTATGCGTGTGTGTGAGTTAGTGTAGCACAGGTACTGTGGAAGTCCCCATTTGGCATTTTGGGCCAGTCACTGACAGGGATCCCAAGAAGCCACCTGGCACAGGTTCACAACACGAGAAGCTGGGCTGCCGGGGGCAGTTATGCCAATCCCCCTGCAATGCTGGGGAGGGTGAATAGGCCATTGTGACTTTTTCCCCCTCCTTGATCCTGTGAATTCTCTAAGCCTACACTTCCACACAGGGTTGTTGTGAGGACAAAGTAATGAGAAGGAGGATCATGTAAGCCCTCTTTGGTTCTGGGATGAAATCAAGGTGGGATATTAATGTAATACATAGAATAGGTGCCTGAGGAAGAGTCTCCAGACCCTGCCAGGAAGGGCAGCAACAAGCCAGCAGGGAGGGGGGAAGGGTGAGCAGAAAGAAGCCAGAGGCAGCCTGGAGCAGCTGCTGGGAGCAACCTGGGGTGGGGTGGGGTTTGGGCTCATATGTTTGAAAGGATAGCAGCTGAAGAGCTTATTTAGAGATTGGGGGGGGGGGGGAGCCTGGAAAAGAGTGACCTGCTCTGAAGAGCAAAAGGGAGTGTTTTTCTGTGCCGTGGATGATGGATACGGGGGTGCTTCTCTGTGTGGATGGATAAACAAACACAAAAAGAACCCTGCTGGTTCTAACCAAGGGTCCTTCTAGTCCAGCATTCTGTTCACATCGTGGAAAATTCACTACCCATGGGAAACCCACAAGCAGAACGTAAGTGCAACAGCACCATCCTGCCCATGTTACCCAGAAACCAGTGCACAGAGGCATACTGCCTTTGATACTGGGGGTAGCCAAAGCCTTCAGGACCAGTCGCCACGGATAGCCTTCACCTCCAGGAACTTGTCCTTTTAACGTCATCCAACCTGCTGGCCATTGCTACGTTATGAATGCCATAGTTTCAATGGAATTCATGGTCGGCCACTGTGTGAACAGAGCGCTGGACTAGACGGGCCCTTCTTCTCATCTTCAAATGTAGGATCCATGCTATGGTGAGAAGTCTCAGGCTCAGAATAGGAAGATGGAAAGAGGAGGAAAACGAAGAAAAACAAGAGCCAAGCTCTGGTGCTGTATGAAAACATTTCTTTAACCTTTAGTCTTATCCTCAACCCGCTCGATGCGTTTCAGATAAATCCTTCATCGGGAGCTACATGGAGAACAAATATGGCTACATTTTAGACCAACATTCACTAAAAGATAAGACGTAACGCTGCTTAAAACGCAGTACAGAAACAAAGCACAAAACAACACCCATATCAGATACAAAACACCTTTCTTTTTTTAAAAAAATCCTTTGCTAGTGACAAACATTGAAAATAAACCTTTTTACGTTCTTCTAGAAATACTGCAAAAGCACGGACTTGAGAGGAAAAAGGCACTTCTCTGTAAATTCATGGTTGTTGCCACAACATCAATCAAAACATACAAGAATAAATACAAAATAAAAGGAGATAAACCAGAGTTCTCAACTCATTAAACGTCCCAAGGGACTCTGTGATGTCTCGAGATTTGAGAGCCAATTTAAGTCAATCCATAAACAGCAGCTGCCTTGATTGCCTTTTCTCTAAATGATCCTGTCCATACTTAGCTGCCAACGCACTTCATTGTTATTTGAAATGTGGTTCACTTTTTTAATCTGCTTTTAATAGTTTTTTTAGTTGTTTTTATTTATTTAAAGTTTTTATTATTTATAAACATAGATAAAACGCAAACATTACAAACACCAGCATTACAACATACAGCATTAAAATGGGCTTCCAAATTTCTCCGACACACAAAAAATATATAAGTTTTCTTTTACACCTTATCAAACAAATAAAAATAAAAATAAAAGTTTAGCGGGTGGATTCCCCCCCCTGCCTTCCCCTCTTATCCGTTGTTTTACTCCCATGTTAATCACTGAATCCACATGCAAATATTTAATTCCCTTCTCTTTCTTTTAAAAAGTCAATCATCGGTTTCCATTTTTCGATAAACTCCACTGTTGTTTTGTCCTTTATTATCGCAGTGAGTTTTGCCATTTCCGCCAGTTCCATCATCTTCGATAGCCTGTCCTCCTTTGTTGGGACCTTCTTACTCTTCCAGTATTAATCTTGCTGTTGTTATCATGTACAAAAACAAAGTGCCATGGCTTTGACTTCCGGACACAATTGTATTTTGATCTCTAATACATCTTGAATGACTTTATGCATTTGTATCCAGAAGGATTTTGCTTTTTTACAAGTCCACCATAAGTGATAGAAGGTTCCTTCTTGTTCTTCACATTTCCAGTGCTTTCCCGATGTCCCTTTATACATTTTTGCCAATTTTGATGTGGGTATACCCAGATGAATTTTAAGTGTTTTATTGGTGTTTTACTGGTATTTTAATGATGTATTGGTTTTATGTGTTTTTAATCAGTTTATGTATTTCATGCTTGATGTTGTTCCCCGCCTCGGTCCAGAGGTAGAGGCGGGTAATAAATAAATTTATTATTATTATTATTATTATTATTATTATTATTATTATTATTATTTGTACATCTTTTTGTAAGAGTTTCCACTGATCTAATTCTCCTCATGCTGGAAGCTTATCCTAAATGCTACTGTTGTTGAATGAGGACAGCTCCAGAGGATCATTTTGTATTTATTCTTGCATGTTTTCATTGATTTATGTTGTGGCAACAACCACGAATATACAAAGAAGTGCCATCCAGATTCCCCAAAGAATGACATAGGAGGGCTGGAGGAGGGGAGGTAAGCCTCTCTCTCAGATCCCATCCCTTGAAGGACCCCCGCCCACGGCCTGGCGCCTCCCCCGGGGAAGAAAAGGCAGCAATAGCAGAACAGGGGGAGGGGAATTTCTCGGAGCAGCAGGAGCCCAGCCGCAGCCCCTCTCCCGGGGAGGAGGCACAGAAGACCCACGTGGCTGCCGGGAGGACCGGGCTTGCGACCTCCGGCTCTCGGGAGAAGAGGCGCCTCCGCCACGCGCTCCCTGCCCCGCCTCGCCTGCAAGGCAGCGAGTGAGTGGCCGGAGTGGGGCGGCTGGGGCTGGGCCTGGGGGCTGAAGTCCGGGGAGCCCGAGCACCGGGTATGGGGTGCAAAGTGCGTAGGGGATCCCCAAAAGGTGGGCGTGGGAGACAAAGGCCTCGGGGGAGGGGAGCTCAGCTGGGGCAGGGAGCTAGTTTTGAGGCAGTGGGGGTGGGGAGAACGCCCCCCACACCTCAAGTGACTGACCCATTTGGAGTCCCTCCAGGAGACCCTCATTTTTGTAGCCCCCCCCCTCCTATGTTACAAGTGGGGAGGTCTCAACAGCCCCCTGCTGGAAGAGAAGGAACTAGGCTGACCCTATGAAAAGGAGGACAGGGCTCATGTAACTTTAACAGTTGCAGAGAAAAGGGAATTTCAGTTGGCATCATTTGTGTGCAATTAGTCCCTGGTGAAATTCCCTCTTCATCACAGCAATTAAAGTTGCATGCACTATACTAGAGTGACCAGATACAAAAGCGGGCAGGGCCCCTGCAGCTTTAACTGTTGTGATGAAGAGGGAATTTCACCAGGTACGAATTGTATACAAATGACGCCGGCTGAAATTCCCTTTTCTCTACAACTGTTAAAGTTACATGAGCCCTGTCCTCCTTTTCATAGGGTCAGCCTAGGAAAGGCTGCGAATCCTGGGCGGAGTGAATCTGGAGGCACTGAAACCGGTTTCAAGCCAGTTCACATTGCAAAGGTTCAAAAGTAGAAGGGACCTAGCTGCTCGTGGGCTTTCGGGGGGGGGGGGGCGTGAAGCGGAGCGGTGGGTGTGGGAGGGGGCAGATTGAGGGGAGTTGTGAGGCTTGGTCCAACCCTAGAGATGCTCCATCCTCCCCATCCGATTGGGTAGAGATCTCCCAGGGGGCTATTGGGGAGGAGGGGTGAAGCACACGCAGCTGTTGGGGCGGTGGCGGGGCCCCAAGGGAATAGCCTGTTGGGGGAGATGTGGAAGTGGGATCAATAAACCATGAACCTGAGGAAGGTTTGGGTCTGAGCATCTTAGGAGGAGGACCCCCCTGGACTCCCACCCCAAATCTCTAGTGATCTTCTCACATCAGATTCAGGCGCTCATGGACTCAGGGAAGAAAGCGGCAGCAAAGCAAGGAGATCCTTCGAGTCCTCTTGGCATCAGAGATGGAGAAGAGAGTGAAGATGGAAGAATTAACTGGACCTGAAGCAGGAAAAGGCCCCCGTATCATCCTGGAAGAGAGCAGTGCAGAGTCATGGAAAAGAAGAGTACAGGAGAACCAGCCTGGGAGCAACACCCATTCATACATAGAGCGTCAGCGCTTCAGGGATTTCTGGTACCAGGAGGCCGAGGGCCCCCGAGAGGTTTGCAGCCGACTCCACCACCTTTGCCGTCAGTGGCTGAAACCAGAAAGCAGCACGAAAGCTCAGATGCTGGACCTGGTGGTCATGGAGCAGTTCCTGGCCATCCTACCCAAGAAGATGGAGAGCTGGGTCAGAGAATGTGGAGCGGAGACCAGTTCCCAGGCGGTGGCCCTGGCAGAAGCTTTGCTCCTGAGCCAGACAGAGGACAAGAAGCAGGTGAGATCATTTCATCCCCACAGCTCCAAAGGAGCGTGATCTTAACTCCCCACCACCCGGATCCCAAATTTTCAGTCTGCCAATCAAGGTAGTGATGTCCCACTCTCCCCCCATCCATGACCATCGGCAACCATCCCACTGGTTCTGAATATTATATATATATATACCAGAATTCTTTAGGGGATCACGAGGCACCTCAAAGAGATTGTGATGTTCCAGGGAAGAAGGGGATCCGTTTCCTACCAGCAGCACATTGGTCCCAGAAGAGCGAGATTCGTGGATCTAAGCACCACACTTCTGGGTTTACAGCTGAGAGTCAGTGAACTTCTGGGAGCTTCTTTCTCTTCTTCCAGTTGGTTTTGGATGCTCTTTTCTTGTCTTCTCTTCATGCTAGGGATACATTTTTGGCCCAAATCCTTCTATGCTCACCTGCCAAAGACATAGCAGCAGGACTTAGAATAACTTTAGAAGGAGATCTGAACGCAAATAGATTGGCAAACTCTGCCCATGGACTTTGCCTCTTCCATTTCTCTCCATTCTTAACCCCCTTTCCGCCCTCACTGCCTGGGCCCCTCATTCCTTCCCCAGGTGGAGGAGATATTGGCCACAGCAGCCATGGATTCCCCTGAAGCAGAGAAGGCTCCGTCGGACACCACACAGGCGCTGTTGTCCAGGTGCACCTTCCAGGAGGGTGACGGAGATCCCAGCTTCCTGGGTAAGGATTAGTGGGGCATGTTTCATCATGGAGAGGGGACCCTTCCCTCTACCATACTGAAAAATGGAGTCACGGTTCAATAGATTCAACTTTATAGAAATAAAAGCCAGCACTTTGAATTATGCTCAAATGGATGTGAAAAATGATTGAATCCACGCAAGGAACTAAAACGGAACATGCTTCTGAAGTATAAAATCTCTTCCGTCCGACTTTGTCTTCCTCACAGGAAACGGAACGAGCTGCAGAGAGAGTGAAATGTTCCTGGGAGCTCCTTCGAGGCCTCCATCGCATTGTGGTGAAGCGGGAGTACTTTCTGCACAGCCAGGGCAGGTAGGGGAGGTCTGGCGTCCTCCATCCCCTGAACGTCTCTGTGGGACTGGAAGAATCTCCCCCTTTCCCTTTGCTCCTCTCCAAGATGGCTGCTAAGGAGGCTGTGGAGGTCATTCAAGAACCTGGCATTCGGAAGAAGAACCTCCAACCACCTCTATTGTCGTTGTGAATAATTACCATATGTGAAAGGAGAACATGATTTCTTCTTCCTCTTCCTCTTCTTCTTTCAGGGTCCGGTGACTTTTGAGGAGGTGGCTGTGCATTTCTCGGAGGAGGAGTGGGCTCTGCTGGATCCAGGCCAAAGATCTCTGCACACGGGAGTCATGGAAGAGACTCGTGGGAACCTGGCTTCTCTGGGTAAGGCTTCCTCTTTGCCTTCTTGATAGATCCTAGAAGGTGGAGGTCTAACTCTTCTTTGCCTGTATTAATGCATTGTGAAGCTGTGACCGAGGACACAATGACATCCTTCTTTTGATCTTTTTAGGGCTGGTAGAGAGGGGAGAAAGTTCAGAAAGGCTGTTTGGGACGCTCTGAATATTTGTTGCTATAGTGGGAAGTGCCAGATATAATGTCACTATTTCTGCCTTCTTTAAAAGGGCTTCCAGTTCCCAGACCTGGCCTCATCTCCAGGCAGGTTGGAGAGGAAGGAGAGACATCAGCAGGTATATGCTTAGATCTGTCTAACCCTTTGCCTGGTTTACCAGGCTCCATGTTGTTGGCAAAGAAGTAATGATAGTACTATCATGGGGGTGGGGCATCGCTCAGTGACTGAGCACATGATTTGCATGCCAAGTATCTAGGCTTAATCCCCAGAATGTCCAGCTCTTAAGAACATAACAGGAACCATGCTGGATCAGACCAAGGGTCCAGGACATGAGTGCAACAGCACCCTCCCACCCATGTTCCCCAGCAACTGGTGTACATAGACTTACTTCCTCTGATACTGGAGGCAGCATATAAACACCGGGATCAATCTCTCAGTAGTGGGGATGATTCCTGACATGAACCCTCAACCAATCAAAGGGGAACATCTTTGAAATGCTTAACAAACCACCCCAAAGGGAGCCAGTCCAATTTTGGATCATTTGTTGGTAACTCCAGACAACACGGTCATGGCCTAAACAGGATCAAAGGAAAAGTCAACCCTCAGATGCCAGGAGTCCAATGCCACGGTTCTCACAGTAGCAACTCCACGCCACATGAGTCCAGGCAGAGGAAAGTCCAAAAGTTGCAGCTTAAACCCAACTTGCTGGTACGCTGAGCTGACAACAAAGAAAGACACAATCCACAGCAAAAGAGAGTTCATGTCTGTGAAAAGCCTCACAGTACTTTTCATGGCAGGCCCTTAGCAATCCAAAGCTCCAGTTTGGAGAGCCCTTGTGCGGAGTGCCTCCAGAGGCCCAGATGATGATGGATCCAAACAGGGAGGGGTTTCGGGCATTGCAGTTGAGATGTTCCTAGCAAAGGCTCCGCACCTTTGCATCAACTTAAAAAGGGAGGCGTGACGCCTCATCCTGGACCCCTTGACAGACAAGGGTGTTTAGCCTTTCAGCAAAGCCCCTGTCCACAAAGGGCAACTCTGCTCAGCCCACCAGGATGATGCTTCAGTCTGGGTGATCCTTCTGCAAATCCCCACCCCTCCTCTGTCAGGTTCTCATGGAGAGCTCTCAGTCTCTCTGCTTAAGGTCAACTTCCCTGATGCACGGGGTGGGGTAGGGGAATGGAGTGACTCCCCCCGCTCTGCTCTGAGAACACTGACAGAGCTAAGCTGACACAGATTCTGGCATTCCACAGGCCAAATAGGCCCGAACACTTCTGGACTATTTCTAACTACATCTTAGCTACAAACTACAAGGCCCACGGCAGTGCCGAAACTGTTCCCTGACAGATTTCAGATTTGTAGTTTCCCATTATTCCAATTGGCCAGAATGACAAACCACATGAGTAACACAGGATTTGTTCTTGCTGCCAGGAGGAGCCAGTTGAGAGCAATCAAGCTACACTCACGAGCACACTGGCTTGTTCCCAATTCCCTATAGTTTTTTTTAGAAAAAGGACTACTTTGCCGTATGATGTGCAAACAATGTATGTACAAATAGTTGTCCGTTGTCTATAAGTATTGAAATCAATAAAGTAAAAGCTCTGTGTCCCACTCTGGTTGTCATTTCTATCGATTATCACTGGCTGTTTAATATATTTTGAAGGATTCATCCTCCCACTACTCTACTCGTTTTACGCTGCCTTTTTAACTTTTTAATGTTTAAATTTATATTGTTATTCTCATGTTTTTTAATTGTGCATTGCCCAGAGAGCTTTGGCTGATGGGCAGTATAAAGATGTAATAAAATAATAATAATAGTAATAATAATAACAATAATAATAATAATAATAATCAAACTCGCAACTCATTGAGTTTTTTCTCTTTTTCTTCTTTTAGCTGATGTTAAAGAGAGCAATCAAAATGTCCTACATGGGAGAATAAAAACTGAAGTTCAAGAGAATTGGGGAAACACATCCAGTTCTTTCGTAGCGGCCAACTTCCATGAATGCCCCATGCCAGAAGACGTTTCTGAAGCAAACAAAAGGAATATCCATAAAGGGGAGGCACCGTGGAAATGCTCTGAATGCGGAAAGTGTTTCGCTGAGGAGATGCATCTTATTCAATGTGAAAGAAGAGGCACTGAAGAGAAGAGATCTCAGAGTTTGGTGTGTAAAAATCAATTCAGTTGCTGCTCAGATACTTACTTGCATCAACGAATTCACGAAGTTGGGGAGCCCTTCAAATGCTCAGAGTGTGGGAAGACGCTTGCTAATAGCAAAAACCTTAAGGTGCATGAAAGAATCCACACAGGCGAGAAGCCCTATCAATGCACAGAGTGCGGAGAGAGCTTCAGAGACAACAGCACCCTTAAAACCCATCAAAGAATTCACACAGAGAACGAGCCCTATAAATGCACCGAGTGTGGGAAGAAACTTGCTAATAGCAGAAACCTCAAGATGCATGAAAGAATTCACACGGGCGAAAAGCCCTATAAATGCTTAGAGTGTGGGCAGAGGTTCAGTTGGAACTCAGCATTTAGATTCCATCAAAGAACTCACACAGGGGAGAAACCGTACAAATGCTTAGAGTGCGGGAAGGATTTTAGTCAGATCTCAGCGCTTAAAAACCACAACAGAATCCACACAGGGGAGAAACCGTATAAATGCTTAGAGTGTGGAAAGAGCTTTACTTGGAGCTCAGGCCTTAAAAAGCATGAAAGAATTCACACAGGTGAGAAACTCTATAATTGTTCCAAGTGCGGGAAACAATTCAGAAGGAAAGAATGGCTTAGCTCGCATGAGAGAATCCACACAGGCGAGAAACCCCATAAATGCTTAGAGTGTGGGAAGAGCTTTACTAGGAGGTCAAGCCTTAAAATGCATGAAAGAATTCACACAGGTGAGAAACTCTATAAATGTTCCGAGTGCGGGAAACAATTCAGAAGGAAAGAATGGCTTAACTCACATGAGAGAATCCACACAGGTGAGAAACCCTACAAATGCTTAGAGTGTGGGAAGAGTTTCAATTGGAGGACAGCATTTAAACTCCATCAAAGGAATCACACAGGGGAGAAGCCATATAATTGCTCAGAATGTGGAAAGAGCTTCTCTGTCAAAGTCAACCTTAAACAACATCAAAAAAGACATACAGGGGAAAAGCCCTATAAATGCTCATGTGGAAGGGGCTTCATTGACAGCAGAAGCCTTAAAACCCATCAAAGGGCTTCACTCGTGGCATGTGCCTTAAGGCATTAAAATCCACAAAAGAGAGAGCCCCATTAATGCTCAGAGTACAGAAAGAGCTTCAGTAAAATCAATAAAACCCATCAAGAAATTCACACAGGGAACCTTTTAAATGCTTTCCCTGTGCAAAAAATTTCCATAACAGCAGAAACCTTCAGCTGCATGAAAATTCAGACCATTGAGAAACTATATAAATGCATGGAGTGTGGGAAGGGTTTCGATCAGAGCTCACACCTTAAAACCCATCAAAGAATCCACACAGAGAAGGAGCCCTATAAATGTGTAGTGTGAATACTGAGCTTCAATCTCAACACGCGCGTCATAAAAGCCATCGAATGAATTCACCCTGGGGATCAGCCCTATCAATGCTCAGAGTGCAAAAAGACCTTCCATGCATGCAAGTGCCTGAAACTGCACCAAAGATCACACCTAGGGAAGGATCTATAAATCCTAGCAATGTCTGGAATGTTTGAAGGTCTTTAAACAGAGCGCAGCCCCCTTATTTTGAAAGATTCAAGCCCCCAATGAACAGAAAATGTGGGTTTTCCATGTTTTCTTTTTAATTTTTTTATTTGCAAATATAAAACTTCATTATTAACCTAATGCAGAAACCATACATGCAAGAGATAATAAATTATATAAAAAAAAATTAAAAAAAGAAAGAAAATACTACACAGTCCAGCACATCATACAAATTATTTAAAATTGGTTATTAGGCAGTTTTAAAGGGCAATTCCTTAATTCATGGGAGGATAGATCCCAAATCAAGGCTATTTTTAAAATTATTGGTATTATTTTAATTTTTTTCTCCAGAAACTCTTGTAACCATACACTGTTAAAGGCAGTTGGAACCTGGGTTGGTGCTGTCGTTTTGTTTGTGTGGGTAATAAAACACGACCGTTCTGTAGCAAAACTGTCTTTTTTCTTTTGTCCTTTTAATACTCTCAAACGTTGAGTAAGTCTCTCTGAGAGCACTGTTTCCCAGACTATACTGTACCACTTCCTTATATTTAATCCTTTTGCCTCCTTCCAGCATTTAGCTATCAGCATGCGTGCTGCCATTAAGAGATACTCAGTTTGCTTTTTGTGTAATATAGTTTGGTTTTGTTAATTTATTAAGTACCGCCAATTCCGGTGTTTTTATTTCGTCAAAAATCTCCGTCCAAAATCTTTGAATACGTTCACAGTTTAGCTCCAAATTCAGCACTTCCTTGGAGCTGGATGGCAGAGTGGAGGAACTATTTCCCAGATTCGTCTGTTCCCAGGATCAGACACATTGAGTCTATGCAACTAGAGCTGTCATTACATTCTTGGCAACTGACGGAGGGAGGGAGTAGTCCTATGGCCCCTAGAAAGAATCAGGAGCCCATAGGATTTGTTGTATCCCTGGATCTGAGCAGGAGAAAGCGTTCTGTCCTCGGAGCCATGAGTCTGAGCTCCCTGCCTTCTCCCCATCACAAATTAAATTGCAAATGGGATGGTGTAAAAGCCGGAACGGGCCGGAATAACCCCTTTATATTAAAAAAAACACGCCAAAAAGGTGGACGACTTGCCCTCTCGATCCCTGTCCTTGGCTGGTCGCCTAGGGAGGAGATGCAGTTAGATCACAATTACAATATATTATTGATGCATCTCTCAGGAACGGGAGTTTTCCATAGTGTTTAAAAGAAGCAGTGGTACGGCTGCTTCTAAAAAAGCCCTCCCTGGACCTTAATAACTACAGGCCAGTATCAAATCTTCCATTTGGGGGCAAAGTGATTGAGAGGGCGGTTGCCTTCCAATTCCAAGCAGTTTTGGTGACACTGATTTTCTAGACCCATTTCAAACTGGCTTCAGGGCAGGATACGGAGTTGAGACTGCTTTGGTCGCCTTAGTGGATGATCTACGCCTGAGTATTGACGGGGGAGTGTGTCCCTGTTGGTACTCCTTTCGATACCATGACCATGGTATCCTTCTGGAGCGCCTGGGGGAATTGGGAATCAGGGGCACTGCTTCAGTGGTTCCGGTCCTACCTCTCGGGCAGGTTCCAGATGGTGATGCTTGGGGATAGCTGCTCTTCAAAGAAGGAGCTGCTATGGGGCTTACCACAAGGTGCCATCCTTTCCCCAATGCTGTTTAACATCTACATGAAACCATTGGGAGAGATCATCCAGAGGCATGGGCTGGGGTGCTATCAATAAGTTGATGACACCCAAATATATTTCTCTATGCCTTCGACAACATCATCAGCTAAGGGTAGTGTTTCCATGGCTGTTTTGTGGCATATTATCTGACCCAGCTAATAACGTAGGACTGTTGAGTTTGGTTGAGTTGGCTCACTCGGAGGTTGCTGTTCCAGCTTGTTTTGTGCAATATGGACCAGGGCCCGGAACGGGTATTGGAACTTGGTTTCCGTGGAAATTTTGGTACTTATTGCATCCCTGCCATGGAGTTACATGTGCCTGGCGGGTGTGGTTGATTTCACTCATTCAGAAGTGTCCGTTCCGGGCCATCCATTCTGTTCCGGATGTTGTTCTGGGAGTTATGGGGTTAATAGTAATGTAATATTGGAAGGGTTTTAGTCCTAAAATATTGTTCTCACGTGTTTCTAACACATGCCACTGTTTTTGGCATGTTTTTTTTTAAAGATGAAGGGGTCGTTCCGGCCTGTTCCGTTTCTGCTTTTACGCCGTCCCATTGCAAATTCTGTTACATCTCAATATATTACCAGCTTCTCTTTTTATTCTTCTACCTTAGGCCATAGTTGAAAGATATTGATTTTTAAAAAGCTGTTTCTCTTTGTAATACCAATGGAATCCTATGTCTACTCAGAAGGAAGCTTCACCAAGATCAATGGGGCTTACTCCCAGGTAATAACATTATTAAGGTGGAAAAATCTATGCCCCCTGACATGGGAGGGAGCCCGCTGAGTAGACATAGTAATAATACTTAGCATTTGGGATTTAGTGTTTTGCCCTGCAGATAGTGTTGTGCTAAGACCAAGGATATCTGTTTACAGAACCTGCTCTCAGCCATGAAGTTTACAGGATGCTCCTGGGTTAGTCACTCTCTCCCACACTAACCTACCTCACAGGGTTGTTGTGAAGATCAAATACAGGGGGGGTGACGGTGGAGGAGAACTTTGCACATCCCCCAGAACTCCTGGGAGAAGGGAGAGGGTAGAAATAGGCTAAAGAAAATGTTTCATTCTAGCATCCTCCAGGAAGAGGCCGTTTTTCTAGCAGTTTGCTTTCAGACGCACCGTCTTTTTTTGGACATCCTTTTAGCTGGAGGAGATGCTGGGGGAAAGAGTCCGCAGTGCAAAGTTCTGAGCAAGCCTTTCCCACCCACCCCCCGCCATTTAGGGGTGCTTCCCCCCCCGCATGTGTCCCCCGCCCTTTGCATTCACTGGATCCACCTTCCCCAAGGAATGGGGTGGACAGGAGGGGGGAGGAGAGGAAGCCCCTCCCCAGTTCCCTTTGTATATTTCTATAGGGAGGGAGGCAGTGCGCTCTCTCTCGCCTCCCCTTCCCGGAAGAGATTCCTCTCGCCAGGAGCTTGCAAGAAAAAGCGGAGGAGCAGAGGAGAGAAAGAGACAGGTGACACCCCGCACACACACACACTTGCAGCCCCTCTTCCTGGGGCCCCCGAATGGATCCACGTGTCTGCCAGCAGGATCGGGCCTGTGACCTCCGGCTCTCGAGAGAGGCGCCTCCTCCACTCGCTCCCTGCCCCTTCTCGCCTCGTGGGCGCGATCCGCCGCCCCTCCTCGCCTGCAAGGCAGCGGGTGAGTGGCCAGACTGGTGGGGCGGCTCGGGCTGGCCCTGGGGGCTGAAGTCCGGGGACCCACAGCATCGGGTGGGGGAGCTCAAATGGGAGCAGGTGAGTGCGAAGTGCATGCGGCTGCCCAGGATGATGGGAGTGGGAGGCAAAGGCCCAGGGGGAGGGGAGCCCAGCCGGGGTAGAGAGGCAGCAGAGGGAAATCGACAAGATCCCGCAGGTGACTGGCCCATTTGGGATCCCCCCAGGAGACCCACATCTCGTAGCTTTCCCTCCTCTCTCTAAAGCTAGGAAGTGTCAAATGTCCCTTCCTGGGGGACTGCAAAACCCGGTCCCTGGGAATCTGGAGGCACTGAAACTGGATTCAAACTAGTTCACATTTGGGGGACTGAAAGAGAAGAAGGGCTCTGCTAGGGACTTCGGAGGTGGGGAGGGGTGAAGCAGAGGTGGGGGTGAGGGAAGGGGGCTGGACTGGAGCCGGGCTAGAGAGGCTCGATCAGCCAGTCCAGTTGTGAAACAGTGGAGTCCCATGGGTTTTCTGACTGGTGGAGCGGACCCAAGGGGTCCAGGGGACGTGGAGCAGTCCTTGAATCTCGAACAGGCAGCAACCCATTCCACAGAAGGAGAAAACTGAGACACAAAACAGGCAAAGGACTTGTGGAGGATCACTTAGCCACACACCAGCCCTCCTGTGGACCCAGTTCCAGGGGAAAATCCCATTCCACAGAGAACAGAGTGACTTTATGATGGCGAGTTGGAGGGGAGAATCCGCATAACAAGGGCAGTTGGGGAGGCAGAAAACCTGGCATCTTTTAATCACCTCCTGAAAATACACTTGCTTGCCTTGGGCTGTAAGAAAATTAATCATGCTGCTCCATTTTGCTGCTCCTTGAATTGTTTTGTTGTTGTTTTTATTGTGGTTGGAAGTGTTTTTCATGTTGTGTTTTTAATAATGTCTTTTAAATGTCTTTTAATATTTGTTGTGAACTGCTGAGTGATTTTATATTCAGCGGTATATAAGGCTCGGTTCAGGCAACACATTTCTCTACGGTGGTTTTAGAACTCCACGGTGGAATTTTGACACCACCGTTGAGAAATGTGTTGTCTGGCGGGAAGACTCCACCCCATGGTGGAATTTTTTGGGAAAACACTCCAGGCAGAATATCCACGCTGTGCAGAGGAGAGTTCCTGCACAACCATTGCGTTGCGTGTTGTGTGGCGGGCTCCGTGGAGTTTTCCATTGAGTTGACTTAACCCTCTAGCTATAGAGTTCGCTGGCAAGAGTGGCGAAAGGAGAGAGTGCCGCTCTAGGAGAGCCGCCTGCATTGCTATTGTTTTTACAGCAATGGTTGATGGGATACCATCAGGAGGACTGGGGGAGAAGAGAGGTTAGAGGAACTGTCAGTCAAACATTGCAGTGGAATTTATTCAACTCCATGGTAGCCCACAGTCACACAATGGTGGAGTTCAAACATGTTGTGTGGGGAGTATCTCCTAAAAACTCAACCGTTGAGTGGATGTTTCACACAGCGTAGAGAAACGTGTTGTCTGAACTGAGCCAATGTGTCACAAATAAATGAGTGAATAAATAAATAATCTGACCAGGAGAAAAGGGCTGCCAGAATGCTTTTTCCTGTCCAGATCACTGATCTTCTCTCCAGCATGATGGGAGGGGGCTGCCTCCCCACCCCACACACACACACAAACCAGCAGCACAGAAGCTGAGTCAGATATTGGGAGTAGATGTTCCCCCTGCTCCTGACATCTGCTGCCATAGCTGCCCAAGATTCTTAGGGTCTGGGTTGTTTGGGGGGACTGGGGGAGATTGAGAAGGAGCGTGGAACTGATAGGCAGGGCTCTGCCCTCTTTGCTTCCACCAGAGCCACCTCTGGTTGTGAACAGGAGGAAGCTTTGAGCCTGAGTGCCTTAGGAGGAGAATCACCCACCCCCACTATCTCTGGTGTCCCCCTAATATTCATCTGCCTTTCTTAGCCAGAATGCTCTTTGTGCTTGGCGAGTATAATAGATACACACAGAGTAGCTTGTCACCTTTGTAATATGTGATCTTCTCACATCAGATTCAGGCACTCCTGGCCTCAGGGAAGAAATTGGCAGCAAAGCAAGGAGAAGTTTCGAGTTGTACTGGCATCAGAGATGGAGAAAAGAGTGAAGATGGAAGGATTTTCTGGCCCTGAGGCAGGAAAAGGCCTCCATATCATCCAGGAAGGGAGCAGTGCAAAGCTCTGGGAAAGAAGAGTTCAGGAGAACCAGCCTGGAAGCAACACCCAGGCTGGTTCTTATTTAGAGCGCCAGCGCTTCAGGGATTTCTGCTACCAGGAGGCTGAGGGCCCCCGAGAGGTTTGCAGCCATCTCCACCACCTTTGCCACCAGTGGCTGAAGCCAGGAAGGAACACGAAAACTGAGATGCTGGACCTGGTTGTTCTGGAGCAGTTCCTGGCCGTCCTGCCCCCGGAGATGGAAAGCTGGGTCAGAGAGTGTGGAGCGGAGACCAGTTCCCAGGCAGTGGCCCTGGCAGAAGGCTTCCTCCTGAGCCAGGCAAAGGAGCAGGTGAGAGTATTGCATCCTGTTAGGTCCAAAGGAGTGTGGTCTGAAAAATGCCCACCAGTATGCCAACATTTTCTGGCTGTCAGGTCCAAATCTCCCACCTCCCCTGCCCTTCGTCCAACCATCCCACAGGTTCTGAATGGGCATAGTAGGCCCTCTTTAAGGCGTCACAAAGCATCCAAAAGAGATTGTGACCTTCCAGGGAAGGAGGGGGACCTTCTTCCACTTGTGGCACAGTGGTCCCGACAGACCAGAATTAGCGGTTCCAAGCACCACACTTCTGTTCTTTCAGAGGAAGCAGGTGATGATCAGTAAACTTCAGGGGGATTTTTTTTATCTCCTCCCAGTTGCTTTTAGTAGGGAGTTTTGGATCTCTAATGCTTGAGATACATTTTTGGCCCAATACCTGATGTACTTACCTGCCAAGCGCACACTTGCAAGACTTAGGAAGTCAAATAACTTTCAAAGGAGGCCAGAATGCAAATAGATTGGCAAAGTCTGCCCTTGGCCTTTACCTGTCCCAGTTCTTTCCTAACTCATTTACCCCCTGTGCTACCAGGCCTTCTCAGTTCCCTCTACAGGTGGAGGGGTTATTTGCCGAAGCCGTCATGGATGTCCCTGGGGCAGAGAAGGCTCTGTCGGACACCAAACATGGAATGACTTGCAGAGGGAGTGAACTGATGCCGGAGGCTCCTTCTAGGCCTCCTTCACTTTTTGATGGAGTGGATCTGGTGACCTTTGAGGAGGTGGCTGTTCATTTCTCGGAGGAGGAGTGGGCGCTGCTGGATCTAGGCCAGAAGGTTCTGCACAGGGACATCATGGAGGAGAATCGTGGAAACCTGGCCTCTCTGGGTAAGGGTTAGGGCTGACTTCATCTCCCAGCAGGAAAAAGAGGGGGGGGGGGAGATCCATTTCGTGGAGGCACCAAAGAAGGTGAGACAGCAGGTAGATGTTTAGGTCTGGTAGGACCCTTTGTCAGGTGGGAGGGCATGGGGCATCCTGGTGATACAGCGAGGGGACTGATACACACCAGGAGAGAGATGGCAACTCCCAGTGATCCCTCATAGTGGTTATTGATCTCTTTGGTGGAGGCTCAGCAGAACAGAGCAGAGTAATGAAAGCAGGCAGGGTGAGCGTAGGGAAACAAAGCCCTATGAGGAGAGACTGAAAGAACTGGGCATGTTTAGCCTGGAGAAGAGCAGACTGAGCGGAGACATGATAGCACTCTTCCAATACTTGAAAGGTTGTCACATAGAAGAGGGCCAGGATCTCTTCTCCATCAACCCAGAGTGCAGGACACGGAATAATGGGCTCAAGTGACAGGAAGCCAGATTCCAGATGGACATCAAGAAAAACTTCCTAACTGTTAGAGCAGTATGACAATGGAACCAATGACCTAGGGAGGTCCTGGGCTCTCCCACACTAGAGGCATTGAAAAGGCAGCTGGACAACCATCTGTCAGGGATGCTTTAAGGTCGATTCCTGCATTGAGCAGGGGGTTGGACTGAATGGCCCTATAAGCCCCTTCCAACTCTACTATTCTCTGATTTCAGAGGCGCTTCGTTCCATTTGGACAGAGGTCATGGTCCCCACTAGTTGCCTTTCTTCAAGAAACCACACCAGGACCCAAGGAGTGACGTTAATTATTTCCCACTCTCTAACCAGCAGCCTCTCAACGCCAAGTGGTCTTGGAGGCAACTGGCTATTTGGGTCCCAGATTCCCTCCTGGGTTTGTGATGAGAAGAGCTATGGTCACCCTGGCAAATGATGTACGGTATGCTATGAACTGGTATGGGTCAAGCTGAGCCATGTTGATTCTCCCAGCAGCCTTCCATACCATTGACCATTATATCCCTCTAAACAGTCCAGCTCAGTTTGGTTATTGCTGCTTTTTTTAAAACCAAGCCTAATCATAAAACGATTTTTGAGCTGCTGCGTGGCTTATTCAATCTCATCTGTCGTAGAGTTGTGAGTCTCCTGATAGGGTTCACACCACACAGCCATCCAGAGATGTTGTAAATGCAGATGCACCGGGAGCAAGCCACCTTGCTAGTGTCTGTGTCTTGACTGCTACTGCTTGGTTCATCCCTAGCTTGGTTCTTGTGACATCTGAGAAAGCAAAGCCACAAGCCTTGATATACCTGCTCTGCATGTAGGCCTCTGGATGTAGTTTGGTTCTTGCAAGTGAACTGCACGATGGGATTGGAATGATGTATGTGTCTGAACGTGCTGTAATGATGGAACTGCTTAATTGGAAGGAAATGCTTAATTTGAATTTCTAGCTGTTAAGACCTTTTTGATATAGGATGAGACAAATAAGCTAGTTTGATGAGGACTGACCATCCAGGTCAATCTGACATTGCTAGAAGAGTTATGGGCCACCTGTTGATAAGGTAGAATGAAGAAGTTTCCTTTGATCTGTCTTTGTTTTGCTTTAGAATTTTACCAACTGCTAATTGGTTAAGATGCTAATATGTACAAATATACCTGCTTTTCACATGGCCAGTTGAGAAGTTCTTTGTCTGTAGGACTCTCTCCATACAGCTGTATTACGCTCAATAAAACAGAGTTGCCTTACAACCAAAGTGGATTTTTATCCTTGATACATCCAAACCAGAAACTCTGGCTTGTCTTTCCCTTGACAAACCACGCTCATAACCCAGGGTTTGCTCTTGCTGTCAGCAGGAGCCAGGTGAGAGCAATCGAGCAACAAACTCTAGCACACTGATTTGCTCACGGCTATTCAGTTGTTGTTTTTAAAGAAACCTTCTTTCCTGTGTAATGTGCAAACTCTGCCAGTATGTCCTGAAAGGAAACCTATAAATATTGTAATAAACAAAATAAAAACTCTGGCTGTCATCTGTTGATTATCAGAGGCTATTTAATATATATTTGGAAGAATACTTCCTCCCACTACTCGGATCATGAAAACAGCAATTTATTGGGTTTGTTCTCTTTTTCTTCTTTCAGTTGATGGAAGGAAAAGCAAGATAAATGCTGTGTACCAGAGAATGAAAGATGAAGATGAAGAGAAGTTGGGAAATGCAGCTAGTAATTTTGAAGGGTCTGACATCAGTGAATGGCCAATACCAGGAGAACTTTTTGAGGCAAAAAAAGGGAATATTGACAGTGTGGAGAAACCGTGGAAACACTCTGAGTGTGGAAAGAGTGTCACGGAAGAGGTCAACCTTATTGATTGTCAAAGAACTCACCTAAAAGGGAAAAGTTTTCGATGCTTGGAGTGTGAAGATCAATTCAGTTGCTGCTCAAACCTTAATTTCCATCAAAGAATTTGCACAGAGGAGGAGCCCTATAAATGCTTAGTGTGTGGGAAGAGGTTCCTTCATGGGACAAGCCTTCAATCACATCAAGCCATCCACATGGGGGAGAAACCATATCAGTGTTCAGAATGTGGAAAGAGTTTCAATCTGAATTCCCACCTTAAAAGACATCAAAGAATCCACACAGGGGAGAAACCATATCAGTGCTCGGTGTGTGAAAAGAACTTCAGTGATAACAGAGCCCTTAAAACTCATCATAGAATCCACACAGGAGAGGAGCCCTATAAGTGCTCTGAGTGCGGAAAGATTTTACTTAACAGCACAAACCTTAAGCTGCATGAAAGAACTCACACAGGTGAGAAGCCCTATCAATGCTCAGATTGTGGGAAGAGGTTCAGTCGGAAGTCATACCTAAATCTCCATCACCGAATCCATACAGGGGAGAAACCCTATAAATGCTTGGAGTGTGGAAAAAGTTTCACTCTCGGCAGGCACCTTAAAACCCATCAAAGAATCCACACAGGGGAGAAGCCCTATAAATGTTCTGAGTGTGGAAAGAGCTTCTCTCTCAGTATGAACCTTAAAACTCATCAAAGAATCCACACAGGGGAGAAGCCCTATGAATGCTTAGAGTGCGGAAGGAGCTTCAGTGTGATCTCACGGCTTAACACCCATCGCAGGAACCACACAGGGGACAAGCCCTATAAATGCTCAGAGTGTGGAAAGAGCTTCAGTGTGAACACAACCCTTAAAACCCATCAAAGAATTCACACCGGCGAGAAGCCCTATAAATGCTTAGAGTGCGGGAAGAGTTTCAATCGGAGCTCAAACCTTAACTCGCATCAAAGAATCCACACAGGGGAGAAACCGTATCGCTGCCTGGAGTGCGGGAGGAGTTTCAGCCAGAGCTCACACTTCAACTCCCATCAGAGAATTCACACACACGAGAAACCCCATGAATGCTCAAGAATGCAGAATGAACTTCATTCTCAGCACGTACCTTAGAAAGCATCAAAGAATTCACATTGGGAAGCAGCGCTATGATTGCAGGTGCCTGAGATGACATCAAGGAACACACCTTGTACATCCTAACAATGTCAGGAAAGTGGGAAGATCTGCAAATGCAGCAGAGCCCTTCATTTTAAATAATTCAAGGCCAGGAGAAAACATACTCAATTAAAAATAATAAATGTTCAGTTTAACTTATTTTTTTATGGGCTTTCTATGTTAACTCTAATTCCAGTTTCTGGGAAATTAGAACTGATAAGGGCCGGGCCATTAACAGTCGTGCTATTTAGGCACTATGCATATGGTATGGTGCTTAGTTTCAAATTCACCACTACCTTGGAGCTGAGAAAGCAAGGCCGCAAGCCTTCATATACCTGCTCTGTATGTAGGCCTCTGGATGTAGTTTGATTCATGCAACTGAACTGCATGATGGGATTGGAATGATGTATGTGCCTGACTTTGCTGTAATGCTGTAACTGTTTAATTGGAAGGAAATGCTTAATTGGAATTTCTAACTGTCAAGATCTTTTGATATAGTGTAAAACAAATAAGTTAGCTTGATGAGGACTGACCATCCAGGTCAATCTGACATTGCTAGAAGAGTAATGGGCCATCTGTTGATAGGGTATAATGAAGAAGTTTCCTTTGATCTGTCTTTGTTTTGCTTTAGAATTTTGCCAATTGCTAATTGGTTAAGATGCTACTGTGTATAAATATACTTGCTTTTCACCCTGCCAGTTGAGAAGTTTTGTCTGTAGGACTCTCTCCATGCAGCTGTATTACGCTCAATAAAACAGAGTTGCCTTACAACCAAAGTGGATTTTTATCCTTGACAGAGCTGCATGGCTGTCAGTGGCTGTCAAGTCCCAGATTTGTCTGTTCCCGGAAATAGAAACATGGAGTCTGCGCAACTGAAGAGGCCATTCCATGTTACAAGTATCCACCTGGAAACCAATCCCATCTACGTAGAATGACAGAGAAATAAGTAACTCAAACATCATGGCTGATGGTTGGAGAAACACAGGAGTTGAAAACGTGCAAGAGGAGCTTTGAACAGTGGACTTTGAAAACCATAGTTTTGTGCAGTGGATTCTAAAAGAGGCAGCCGCAGAGGTGATGGGATACAGTTTGTGTAGGAAAAGCTAGTCTGCATGCTTAATCCCCTTGTGATGAATGTTTGGCTCAGACATCTTTGACTTTCATTTAGGCATCTTGAAAGAATGTTGTATCAAACTGCATAATAAGCTAACTTGCAAATATATATTTTAAATTCATATATGTCGACCTTTCTCATATGCTACAACATTCATAAAGGATCTTACGGAATATTGAAATACATTCTCGTGTGAAGTTTGAATCCGGTTGACTGAAGGCATTCGTGTTGACATGCTGTAACTTTTCTCCAACCTCTGAGTTTGCTGTTGTTAATCTAAGTTACATGGGATAAACCACTTTGAACCCTTTCTCATCTAAAGTCAGGCAAAATCTAACATATTCTTCAGTTAAAGAGCCTGAAGGACGGATAGCTGGTTAGGGATAATATAGACTAGGTTCAGAGAACACGATACCCACTGGTGGTTTAAATAGTCAATGGTTGGTTATTCAACCCACTGTGGTTTATCATGCTGTGTGGAGGGAGTTTTTTTTAAACCAACGGTTATTTGACTAAAATAACCAACACATATAACCAATGCTATGCAGAGTTGGCTATGTGAAACATTG
The DNA here is from genome assembly GCA_029215795.1 of Anniella stebbinsi. Classification (NCBI taxonomy): domain Eukaryota; kingdom Metazoa; phylum Chordata; class Lepidosauria; order Squamata; family Anniellidae; genus Anniella; species Anniella stebbinsi. The sequence continues at coordinate 181,282,889 of JARDYH010000005.1, forward strand.
TTGGTTACTGTGTCATGTGGAGGGTACCGTTAATTATTTCCTTAGCCACTGTTGGTTATTTCGTCAGTCACAGAGTCGCAAGGCAAGAGTGGTCAAAGTGGCGGCTGCTACTCTAGTCCAGCCGGCAGGATAGATTTTCAACAGCAATGGGTGATGGGATACTAGCGAGAGGACTGAGTTGGGAGAGAGGGGGGGTATGAGTGAGTCAACTCAACGCTGGTCCTATGCCACACCACTATTGTATGAGGAATACCTCCTAGATAAGCAGTTGTTGAGTTGATGATTACCCCACCATTATGAAATAAATATATTACCCCCAAATCATAGCTGGGATATTATTATTATTATTATTATTATTATTATTATTATTATTATTATTTTGGGGAAAAAAAAATACTTAATTGTCAGAGCTTGCATTCCGTTCTTTGTTAACTATCACGTAAGCAGCTCATAAGCAATAAAAGAACTCAGAAATGTCCTGTGGGTAAGACATTATCCTTGTGTTTTTTAAAAAAAGGAATGCTCCTAAAACTCCTTTAAAAGATTTTTTAAAGGTGATTGGCTTTTTTGCCACAACTTTGTATTTTTGGATGTGGTCTATATGCTCTTGAAGCAGCTGTTACCGCCATGTAAAGATTGCTTGAGATTAAAATATGAAGGATTCAGCTGATTACAGAGCCCTATATGGAAAAAGTACATCTGTTTTAATATTTGAAGCCATCTTTTTTACGTGCCATATATTTTTAATTGCCTGGTTTGATTCCTGTGTCTCTAGGGCCGTGTTTACACCAGCCATTTATTCCACGATAATATCAAAGTTGTCCCTACCGGGCCATATTACGCACATCTGATCCCGCTGTGATCTCGGCTCCACCATTCACTTATTCTGGGATTTCGCTGGCTGGTTTTGTCACATTGCTCCGATCCCGAAATCCGCAGTTGGTTTGTGTCCCCCACCTCGCAAAGCTGTTGGGTGCGAGTTCCTGGCTCGGCAGACAGCCAACTTGCTATCAGGGGCGTGTGCATGGGCATTGGTGTATTTCTATCCACAAAAAGGAGGCAGTGGTTGTAATACTATGCCATATACAGGTGCCTAGCACCCAACCGCTCAAAATACAATTAGGGCCCCAAAAATGATAAATCTAACAGTATTCGTATTTATATTTATCAGTGCATAACTGAACTCACATTATTATAGTTCATTAAATGCACATTAAGTGTTCATAATCCAATTCACAGGAGTTTTAAAGCACACTGTTCACATTTAAACTTGTCAGCACTTAATACATCAAAGTAATCATCTAATCACAGTGTTTTTATATATGCACACACATGATATATTAGTTCAACCAAATGTTTTAAAGCACATAGGTCCATATACAGAGTGACACTCATAAACACATTACAGTTCAGTAGTATATAGTAATTCGGTTCCAACGTGTATCCTCTGTGTAATACTTCAGCATATAATATCTTTACAGGACTCCGGTATTCAACCTGTTTCATTAAACTTCGTCAGAATATGCGCAATTCAAGAACAATTGCCATCATTTTGTAAAAGGGGACAAAGCCTCCTAGTAGGAAGAGTTCTAAGAAGTAGCGTTCGTTTCAAAGACGCGTTTTTTTAAATGTTGCAGACATGAGCGGGCATCCTAATGATCTCTCTCTCATCACCAGACTAATTGCATGAGGTTGTTTGAAGAATTCTGGAGGGATGTGTGCTTTGTTCCCTCACCAGCATTTATTTTATTTATTATTGCATTTATATCCCACCTTTTTTCCTCCAAGGAACCCAAGGCAGCATACGTAATCCTCCTCCTCTCCATTTTATCCTCACAACAACCCTGTGAGGTAGGTTGGACTGAGAGTCTGTGACTGGCCCAAAGTCACCCAGTGAGCTTCCATGGCTGAGTGGGGCTAGGACCCGGATCTCCCAATTCCCAGTCCAACATTTTAGCCGCTACACCACACTTGCTCTCCCCAAAATCTCCCAAGCAGAGGATGGAGTGATTGATTAAAATGCTTTCCTTGTAAAGGTGTGTTCTACACCCATCCTACCCAGGCATGAACCAAGGTAAAGGGTTCACTCCTTCCAGCCCAGAAGCAGCACAGAACTTTATTGTTGTTGTTGTTGTTATTATTATTATTATTATTATTATTACAGTATATCCCGCCTTTTTTCCCAGGGCTGGGACTCAAGGTGGTTTACAAGATTAAAACATATATAATTAAAACATATAAATTTACAGAAGTTAAAATAGGATTAAACCTGCAGTTAAATTAAAAACACCTCAAGAAATTTAAAAACAGTAACAGTTAAAAAAAAAAAAACCAATACATTAACACGGTCCAAAGTAGTTCCAAAAGCCTGCTGGAATAAAAACGTTTTTGCCTGCCTCTGAAAGTTTAGCACAGAGGGAGCCAGCCGGGCCTTCCTAGGAACGGAGTTCCAGAGCCTTGGAGCAGCCACCGAGAAGGCCCTCTCCTATGTACCCATCAGTCGTAACTGTGATATTGGTGGAACTGAGAGAAAGGCCTCCCCAGACGATCTCAGAGCACAGGCAGGCTCATATGAAAGAGTACGGTCTTTCAGTTAACCTGGACGTGAGCCACCAACAACAGCTCTGTAGTGTTCGCCAGAACACGATACAGCACTCCACTATCCAGAAGAGTACAAAAAGGGCTGTAATGTGGATTCTGGGTGTGTTGGAGAAGGAATGCAACATTGTATTGTTTGTCCACAGGAGGATCTATTTACTTAGCAGGATTCAGAGCTATGAAGACTAAAGGAGTTCAGTCAATGCGGTACTTACGTTGTGGGAAAACCTTAGGGGTAATAGGCATCAGGACTGGATTTTTACTGCACATTCCTATGCATGCCTGAGAGATAGAATCATAGAATAATAGAGTTGGAAGGGTCCTCTAAGGCCATCAAGTCCAACTCCCTGCTCAGTGCAGGAATCCACCTTAAAGCATCCCTGACAAGTGGCTATCTAGCTGCATCTTGAATGCCTCTAGTGTGGAAGAGTCCATGACCTCCCTAGGTCATTGATTCCATTGTCGTATTGCTCTTACAATCAGGAAGTTTTTCCTGATGTCCAGCTGGAATCTGATTTCCTGTAACTTGAACCTATTATTCCATGTCCTGCACTGTGGGATGATCAAGAAGAGATCCTAGCCCTCCTCTGTGTGACAACCTTTCAAGTACTGGAAGAGTGCTATCATGTCTCCCCTCAACCTTCTCTTCTCCAGGCTAAACATGCCCAGTTTTTTCAGGCTCTCCTCATAGGGCTTTGTTTCCAGACCCCTGATCATCTATTTTGCCTCTGAACCCCTTTTAGCTTGTCTGCATCCTTCTTGAAGTGTGGTGCCCAGAACTGGACGCAATACTCAAGATGGGGCCTGAACAGAGGGGAACCAGTACCTCACACGATTTGGAAGCTATACTTCTATTAATGCATCCCAAAATAGCATTTGCTTTTTTTGCAGCCACATCACACTGTTGGCTCATATTCAGCTTGCGATCTACAACAATTCCAAGATCCTTCCCACTTGTAGTATGCTGAGCCAAGTATCCCCCATCTTGTAACTATGCATTTGGTTTCTTTTTCCTGGGTGTAGAACTTGGCATTTATCCCTATTAAATTTCATTCTGTTGTTTTCAGCCCAGCGCTCCAGTCTATCAAGATAACTTTGGAGTTCGTTTCTGTCTTCCAGGGTATTAACAATCTGATTCCGTTTTGTGTCTTCTGCAAATTTGATAGCATTCCCTGCATCCCCTCGTCCAAGTCATTAATTAAAATGTTGGTGTAGTGCAGTGATAAATGGTAGTCCCCAGTCTGAATTCTACCCCTGCCAGGAACTCATTTGGTGGCCTTTAGCAAGCCTCTTGCCTTACCTCATTTCCCCCATCTGCAATATGAGAAATAATAAAAATGACATAAGAACATAAGTTCCATGCTGGATCAGACTGAGGATCCAACTAGTCCAGCACTCTGTTCAAACAATGGGCAACCAGCTGTTGACCAGGAACCAACAAAGCAGGACATGATGCAACACTTCCCTCCCACCCATGTTCCCCAGCTACTGGTATATATAGGCTGACTGCCTCTGATACTGGAGGTACCACATAGCCATCAGGACTAGAAGCCATGGATAGCCTTCTCCAGGAATTTATCCAACCCCCTTTTAAAGCCGTCCAAACTGGTGGCCATCACCACATCTTGTGGTAGTGAATTCCATACTTTAATTCTGCGCTGTGTGAAGAAGTCCTTCCTGTGATCGGTCCTGAATCTCCCACCAATCAGCCTCATGGGATAATGACCCCATTGGGTTCTAGTATCACGGGAGAGGGAGAAACATGTCTCCACACCAGGCATCATTTTACACACCTCTATCAAGTCTCTCCTTAACCTCCTTTTTCTCCAAGCTAAACAATCCCAGCTGTTGTAACCTTCCCTCATAGGGGAGATGCTCCAGCCCCTTGATCATTTTAGTTGCCCTTTTTTGCACTTTTTCCATATACTGGGAGGGGTTTTTTTGACATATACTGGGATTAAGAAATGGTGTGCCGATGGCCACCTCACTCTCCTTTGTGGCTGGTGTGCCTTTCCACACCCATACTTTTTTTAAAAAAAAATCTCAACTTTTCTTACCAGCAGCTGAACTGGCTTCAAAGAAGCCAGTGTGATGTAGTCAGAGACAATGTGGTCTAGTGCTTAGAGCATTGGACTGGGACTCAGGCTTATTTCCCCCTCTGGGGTTGTGCAAGCCAGGTCACTGACTCGGCCTAACCTACCTCACCAGGTTGTTGTGAGGATGAAGTGGAGAAGAAATCATGCAAGCCTCCTTGGGGGAAATAAAGGTGGGATATCAATGTAATAAATTAATACGGGCAAGTGTGTAGCATCAATCCCAGAGTATGCTCAGACATAAGATGTTCTAGTTCATTTTCCTGGGAAGTCTGAAGATTGCTGCTGGGGAGATCTTGTGCCGTGCTGTATCAGTTGCTGTATCAGTCCCACCTAATCAGCTGCGACCGGTGAATTTGGTTAGTTGCCAAAGGAAGTGAGGCAGGTGGATACCAAGAGGAGGGCCTTCTCTGCTGTGGCACCCCAGCTGCAGAATGAGCTCCCTAGAGAGGTTCGCCTGGTACCTATATTGTATTCTTTCCAACGCCAGGTGAAGACCTTTTTTATTTTTTCAGTATTTTAACAGTTCATCAGCTCAACTTTTAACTCTGCTGTGTAAATTTGTATTTTAAATCTGTATTAATTTCCGCATGGCTGCTCGGTTTTTATCCTAGTTGTCCTTTTATCCTGTATTTTATATTATGCTTTTACACTGCGGGTTGTTTTATATTTTGAACGGCTATTGGGCGGTGCAGAAATGCAATAAAAAATGTAAACAAATTCTCGCCTTTTTTCTCATGCCAAAAATGTTTGATTCCAAAACCTTCCAAGAAAAGGTCAGCTATCGATCAACTTGCTTTTTAGTCACCATCTTCTCCCCCCCCCCCCAAAAAAAAACTTTTAGCTGGAAGAGATGCTGGATGGTGAATCTGCATGCATATTTCTGAGCAAATCTTCACACACACACACACACACACCCTCTTTTCATTTGCCTGGTCGACTTTGCCACCAGGACAAAATCCCTCCCGCCGTCCACCAGTTCCGCCGTTGCGTTGAACAACAGGGCCCAGATTCCCCATAGAATGAGATGGGAAGTGGGGCGGGGAGGAGAGGAGAGAAAATCACCCACACCCAGATCACATCCCTTTGCATTTCTAGGAAGGTAGGCGGGGGTCTCTCTCTTTCCCCACCTGCCTGAGAGAAAGAGCAGGCGGCAGCAGGGAGGAGAGATCCTGCAGGACCGTTTCTCCCTGGCTTGAGGCGGAGGCGAGCCACCTTTTTGCCAAAAAAAAAAAGCCCTCGGAGGATCTTCTCCAGGCACTGAAACTCCCAGGGAGACTCATTCCCAAAGCGAAAGCGACGGTGCGCGCCGCGCCCTATGGAGAGTTTGGGGGGAGCTGCAGCCCCGGGGAGCCCCCAAATGGCAGCCGGTGAGTGCAAAGCGCATTGGGGGGGGGGTGCCCAGGAGGAGGGAAGCCCACCTAGGGAATGGAGGGCAGGGGGCACCTTTTGCAGACGGGTGGGGTTGAGCGTGCCCATGGGCCATACAGGCGCATGCACGCAAACCATGTGCAGAAGGCACATGGAGAAGTCACCTTCTCTGCAAGTTCAGTCCCGACGGGGAATGCAGGAGGCGGATTCTGCAAAGATTCAAATAAGGCGCAGCAAGTGAAGCGTTTGGCCCTCGGTGGGCCGGGATTAGGAAGAAACAAGGGGGAATGTGGCATCCTCCATTTTAGGGATGAGTTTCAGAAGTGTTTTCTAATCCTAGTAGAAACACCAAGCGCATTCAACTAATGGACTACGCGGAGAGGAGATTCGACAGAGTTTGGATTAACAACTGCCGCAGGTCGCAGGAGGCATTTTTAGATGTTCTAAATCATAAAACGGAATTCAAGCCAACTTTGGTAGTATTACCTAGTAGCTGGAGGAGGCGGAACACCTCCTTTCACACGGCACGTTGGGACTACCCTGAATTGGCAGATGATGTAACTAGAAATTCCCCCTGCCACTCTTCATGTACCCCCATACCTCAAGCCTGCCTATTTAACATCTTGCCCGATGAAGAGATCTGGAGATCTCCAAAGCTTGCACATGTTTTACGATATTTTGCTAGGCCTAACCAAAGCATCATTATAGCGAGTTGGATGATTGAGGTTTGAAAAAGACGAAACGCCCTTCCGGCACCATGAATTGATTTTGCAATGTATGCAAGGGCCCCGCAACAGCATAAAGTATTTTTTAAAAATTTACAAGGAAACTGTAATTTTGCTCTCTCTCTCTCTATATATATATATGCAAGCACCAGAAACCGATTTGTTAAAATATACAAGGAGCCCCCAAATTGATTTTTTAAAATACACAATGCTCTGCAGCACCAGAAATAGATTTCAAAGTATATGCAAGGACCTCTACCCCATAAATTAATTTTAAAAATATATGAAAAACCTTTCCCATAAATTGATCCTTAAAATTATGCAAGGACCTCTACCCCATAAATTAATTTTTAAAAATATGCGAGGAAACTAGTTTTTTAATATACAACACACACACACATCTTTTTAAAAATATAAAAGGCTCTCAAAACCAGAAATTGTTTTTAAAATATATGCAAGGACCCCTACCCTATGAATTGATTTCTAAAACTACAAAATGTTCCCCCCCCCCCCAATGAATTGAAAGTACACATCACAAGCACCAAAAACGCACACACACATACTGGTGAGTCCCTCATACATATAGACACCCCCTTATAGGCTCAATTTGGACGACACAATAAACAACTGGTGTGGGGGAAACAATCGGCAGTTGTTTTGACTATTGTGTCATCTGAATGCTGCCATAGTCAACTCAGCACTGATCCTCATCCACACCACAGTTGATTATTTATTACCATGTTGTGTGGGGAGTATCCCCTAGGGTTAGGGATAGGGTTAGGGTTAGTCAACCCACCATTGACTATCGTGTCGTCCGAATTGAGCCATACTCTCTCTCTCTTTCGCGCTCTCTTTATCTCACACACGCGACTTGTCTGCTGTGTGGTGGGAAGTGAATATAAGAACTTCAGAAGAGCCCTGCTGGATCAGACCAAGGGTTCACAGAGTGGCCAACCAGCTGCTGGCCAGGAACCCACAAGCAGGACATGGGTGCAACAGAACCCTCCCACTCATCTTCCCCAGCAACTGTTGTACATAGGCTTACTGCCTCTGATACTGGAGGTACCACGTAGCCATCAGGGCTAGTAGCCCTTGATAGCCTTCCCCTCCAGGAATTTATCCAACCCCTCTTTTAAAGCCATCCAAATTGGGGGCCATCACTGTGCCTTGCAGTAGCCAGTTCCATAGTCTAACTATGTGCTGTGTGAAGAAGTCCTTCTTTACATCTGTCCTGAATCTCCCACCAATCAGCTTCATGGGATGACCTTAAGTTCTAGTATTTAGAGAGATGGCAAAAAAAATCATCATTCTCCACACTCCATCATTTTGTACGCCTTGATCATGTCTCTCCTTGGGCTCGTTTCCCCCCCCCCCCAGTTAAACAATCTCTGCTGTTGTAACCTTCCCTAACAGGGGAAATGCTCCAGCCCCTTAATCATTTTATTGTCCTTATGCACACAAAGTAGCTTACATTTGATCTACTTACATCACATTCAGGGACTCCTTGCCTCAGGAAAGAAACTGGCAGCAAAGCAAGGAAATCCTTTGAGTCCTGCTGGCAGCAGAGGGTGAAGATGGAAAAGCAAGACTCAGCTGACCTTGAGGAAGGGAAAGAGCCCCGTATCTTCCAGGAAGGGAGCAGTGAAGAACCCTGGGAAAGAAGAGTGTTGGAGAACCAGCCTGGGATCAACAGCAGCTCAGATGTAGAGCGCCAGCGCTTCAGAGACTTCTGCTACCAGGAGGCTGAGGGCCCCCGAGAGGTTTGCAGCCGACTCCACCACCTTTGCCGCCAGTGGCTGAAGCCAGAGAGGCTCACGAAAGCCCAGATGCTGGATCTGGTGGTCCTGGAACAGTTCCTGGCTGTCCTGCCCCCGGAGATGGAGAGCTGGGTCAGAGAGTGTGGAGCAGAGACCAGTTCCCAGGCAGTGGCCCTGGCAGATGGTTTCCTCCTGAACCAGGCAGAGGACAAAGAGCAGGTGAGAGCATTTCATCCTGGCAGCTCCCAAGGAGTGTGGTCCCAACATTTTCTCTCTACCAACCGGGATGTCCTAATCTCGCCCCCTCTCCTGACTCCTCTAACTCTCCTGTATGTATATAGCAGGACATCTTTATGGGATCCCAAAGCACCTGGGGAGATTGTTACGCTCCAGGGTAGGAAGGGATCCTTCTTCCCCCAGTGGACAGTCGTCCCAGCAGAACAGGACTAGCCCTTAGAAACACCACACCACGCTGCAGGGCTTAGGAAGTAGAATAACCTCAGAAGGAGATCTGAATGCAAATAGATCGGCAAATTCTTCCCTTGGCCTTTACCTGCCCCACTTCCTTCCTAATCTCCTTTCCCCCCATCACTGCCTGGCTTCCTTGTTCCAGATGCAGGAGATATTGGCCACAGCAGCCACTGATGTCTCTGAGTCAGAGAAGGCACCGCTGTTCAAGTGGACCTTCCAGGAGGGTGACGGAGGACCCAGCTTCCTGGGTAAGGATTAGCAGGGGTAGTTCGTCATGGGGGAGGGGATGCTTTTCTCCAAGGCGTTCAAAAAAGGAAATCGTTTTTCAATGCATTCATGTTTTATGAAAATAAAAACCAGTGCTTTGAGTTCTGGCCAAACAAGATGGGAAAAGGCTGGTTCCACTCCAGCACTTTTATTACAAAGTAGCTCTCTTTTGAGTGGGCCGTCCTGACTCCATTTTGAGACAGCCAAAAAGCCAAGGCGTCTTCATCCCCCCACCTCCAGCAAAAGATAGGACAAAGGCACAGGGTCGAGAGAGCCATCAGGAAGGCTAGATCAGGCAATTCAGTTTCTAATGGACCTCCTAAAATGCATTCCCCAAAGTGAGGGGTAAAATAGAGCAGAATATGAATGCTGGTTAGCAAGAGCGATAATTAGTAATACACCTGGTCAGCCTGGACACCTTTTAAGACAGTCATTAGCACTTAAAGTCACCTTTGTGCTAAAAGAATAGAAATGTTAAGGAAGGCCAAGTTGAGCTTTTGTTTTCCGCAAGTATGGCCATCATCCCCAAGCACCCTCTTTTGTTATGTGGGATGAAAGGCCAGCTAAGCCTCTGGCCCATAGCAAAATGCATCTTTTCCAGTGCTTATGAGCAGTGAAGTCACTGCTTTTCTCTAAACTTTGTAAGTACCTTCAGTTTTGGAGAGGCCGGGCCCCCTCTTCCCAGAGGCATGGGGCCATGCTGCTGAAATCACCAGGTGCCTTAACCACCCAGACCCCAGGGGAAAGGTGCCACACTGCTGCTGAAATCACGGAGTCCCTCTTCCTACAGGAAAGGCTCCTGCTAAAACCACTAGGCTTCTTGCATGCCTGAGCAAGGTGCCATCGGTGGATGCCTTGCCTCCCCTAGTCCCCTGTTTTCCTTCCTCTTCACAGAGACCAGGAGCTGCACCACACACTAGTTGCTGTCTACATGAAAGGGCTTCAGCATATTGCTTTTAGAGGTTCCATACCTTCTTTCCCCTGTGTTTGTGTGTGTGTGTAGGCTTTGTCTCAGGAAGACTCCTTCTAGGGTGATCTAAAGATGGTAGTACACACGCTGATAACTTTGAGGCTCGACTTCTGCAATGCGCTATACCTAGGGCTACCTTTGTGCCTAGTCCGGAAACTTCAACTGGTTCAAAATATGGCAGCCAGGTTGGTCACCGGTACACCTAGGAGTGACCACATTAACTTTAAAAGCACTTCACTGGCTGCCCATTAGTTTCCGGGCGAAGTATAAAGTGTTGGCTATTACCTTTAAAGCCCTACATGGTTGGGGTCGAGGTTACCTGTGGGATCGCCTTCCCCATATAATCCGCCCCACACATTCAGGTCCTCTGGGAACAATTTACTCAAGTCAGTCAAAACTAGGCTGACAATTGTAGGGTGACCAGATAAAATCCAGGTCAGGGCTCATGTAACTTTAACAGTTGTAGAGAAAAGGGAATTTCTGCCAGTTTCATTTGTATGCAAATAGGTCCTGGTGAAATTCCCTCTTCATCACATCTGTTAAAGTTGCAGGGGCCCTGCCTTCTTTTGTATATGGTCACTCTAGTATAGTGCCTGCAACTTTAACTGTTGTGATGAAGAGGGAATATCACCAGGAATTAATTGCATACAAATGACACTGGCTGAAATTCCCTTTTCTCTACAACTGTTAAAGTTACATGTGCCCTGACCTGGATTTTATCTGGTCAGCCTAGATAACTGTTACCCAGAGGACCTTCTCTTCTGCCTTTCCCAGACTGTGGAATGGCCTGCTGGGAGAGATTCGTCAACTTAACAGTCTCTTGGAATTTAAGAAAGCCATAAAGTCTGATCTCAGCAGACCTACCAAGTTTAATTTTAAGAGTTTCATTGTTATTTTAATAATGTATTAGTTTTATATGTTTTTTATTAGTTTTATGTATTTTATACTGCTTTGCATTTAATGTTGTTCCCCACCTCAATCCAGAGGGAGAGGCAGGTAAGAAATAAAATTATTATTATTATTATTATTATTATTATTGGAGGACAGGGCTCCTGTATCTTTAAGACTTAAATAGAAAAGTGAACTTCAGCAGGTGTCATTTATATGCAGGCAGCACCTGATGAAATTTATTTTTCATCACAACAGTTAAAGCTGCAGGAGCCCTGCCCTCTTTTATATCTAGTCAAGAAGGCAGGGCTCCTGCAACTTTTACTGTTGTGATGAAGAGGGAATTTCACCAGGTGCTGCATGCATACAAATGACAACTGCTGAAACTCCCTTTTCTACACAACTGTTAAAGGTACAGGAGCCCTGTCCTCCTTTTCATAGGGTCACCCTGTTTAAACCTCAATAAATGTGCCACTGAAGCATCATCCTCTTCAAGGGTGTGGATCTCTTTGGGTGGGAATCACCTCCTTCGCCATAGACACTCTATTGTCAATGTCTAAAGATTCCTTATAAATGGATGTGTAAGACTTGTGAGAACGTCTGGTAGACTTTACACGGGTTTAACTAGAGCACCTCATGTGACAAACTGAAATGCAAAGTGTTTATGAAGTATGAAATATCTTCCTGCCTCCTTTGTCTTCCTCAAAGGAAATGGAAAGACCTGCAGAGAGAGTGAACTCATACTTGGGGTTCCTTCTAGGCTTTCTTCGCTTTGTGGTGGAGTGGAAACCGGTTGTGTGAAGTCAGAGCAGGTAGGAGAGGCCTGGGTTCCTCTGTCCCCCTTCACATACCTCTGTGCCTGGAAGAATCTGCCCCTTTCCCTTTGTGCCTCTCCAAGATGGCTGCTAGGAAGGCTTTGAAAGTCACTCATGAAAGTCACTTCAGAAAGAGAAACCTCCAACCACCTCAAAATGGTTTCTTCTCTTGGAAGTAGTTTGGAATTAAACCCGAAGTTAGCTCTACTAGCAATATGGGATAGTAGGAACAAGCATATAATAAATAAAGAACTGGTAAACAACCTCCTGGCACCTGTTAGAATACTGATTGCTAAAAATTGGAAAGGGCAACGAAGTTATACAATAGAAGAGTGGTATAAAGAAATTTGGGATTTAGCTTTGAATGATATGTTGACTTGTAAAATGAAAATAAAGAGGGGAATGTCCAGGAAGAGTGATTTTGGGGAAATATGGACTCCCTTTTTGAATTATGTTTTAAGATCGGGAAAGGGACAATTGCCTTCAAAAGAATCATTAAAATTTTGGAAAGAGGATGAAGGATTATGAGATGGTCTCGGATGGGGGGGGTGCACAGGGGGTAGTCGAGGGGGGAAGTTTGTTTTATTTTATATTATTGTTTATATTATGTGTATGTGTATGTTGAAATCAATAAAAAAAATATATATTTTTTTAAAAATGGTTTCTTCTTCTTCCATCAGGGTCCGGTGACCTTCGAGGAGGTGGCTGTGCATTTCTCGGAGGAGGAGTGGGCTCTGTTGGATCCAGGCCAGAGGGCTCTGCACACGAAAGTCATGGAGGAGAATCGTGGGAACCTAGCTTCTCTGGGTAAGGAATGGGACTCCTTTGCGTAAGGCTTCTATTGTACTACCTCTGATACTGGAGGTAGTAAGCCTATGTGCACCAGTTGGTGGGGAACATGGGCAAGGAGGTGCTGTGGCACTCATATCCTGCTTGTGAACCACCGTGTGAAAAAGAATGCTGGACTAGATGGACCCTTGGTCTGACCCAGCAGGGCTCTTAGGTTCTTATCATAGAATCATAGAATCGTAGGGTTGGAAGGGGCCCATAAGGCCATCAAGTCCAACCCCCTGCTCAGTGCAGGAACCCACCTTAAAGCATCCCTGACAGATGATTGTCCAGCTGCCTCTTGAAGGCCTCTAGTGTGGGAGAGCCCAGGGCCTCCCTAGGTCATTGGTTCCATTGTCGTACTGCTCTAACAGTCAGGACGTTTTTCCTGATGTCCAGCCAGAATCTGGCTTCCTGTAACTTGAGCCCATTAATCCGCGTCCTGCACTCTGCGTTGATCGAGAAGAGATCCTGGCCCTCCTCTGTGTGACAACTTTTCAAGTATTTGATGAGTGCTATCATGTCTCCCCCCAATCTTCTCTTCTCAAGACTGTGTATTAGTGTACTGTATAGTATATGTATATTACATACATTTACATGTATAGAGACGCCGCTACCTGTTATTAAATGGTTATGCAAATTTATATACGTTGTGGTTGGGAATCTATGATTAACCCACCAACTTCTAAGGTAGCCTATTCAGTGGAGTTTATTTGCCCATTGTTAAGCTCACATGAGCACGTTATACATTGACTGCCACGACTGCCTTTACATTTTTTGCATGAATGCATCCATAATTATTCTTCTTCTTAGGTCCTTCTTGTTTGTCTTATCTTGTGAGGGCTCCTCTCTTTCCTCGTTCTGCCTACAAATGATACCTGCTGAAATACCCTCAGCATCTGTTAAAGATACGGGAGCCCTGTCCTCCTTTCCATAGTGTCACCCTAGGTTTGTGCCTTCCCATCCTAGCCACACTCCTCACACAGGGTTTGCTCGTGCTGTTATTGCTGCCGTGAGGAGTCAAGTGAGACCGATCAAGCTACATGCACTAACACAGTGGCTTACTCACAGTTATTTTAAAAAATGGATGCTGTGTGATGTGCAAAGTGTGTCCTAAACAGCCACCTATAAATACTGAATTAAAAGTTCTGTGTCCCGCTCCGATTGTCAGTTCTGTTGATTATCTGAGGCTATATTTGAAAGCTCTTCCTCCCAGCTGCTCTGATAATCAATATAGCAATTGACTCGAGTTTGTTCCCTTTTTCTTCTTTCAGCTGATGGCGTGGAGAGCATTAAAAACGACGTTTGCCAGAGAATGAAAGCTGAGCGTGAAGAGAAGTGGGAAAACAGATCCAGTTCTTTTGAAGGGGCTGACCTCCAGGAATTTCCGATACCAGAAGAACGTTTTGGAGAAGACAACAGGAACGTTGACAATAGGGAGAAGCTGTGGAAATGCTCGGAGCGTGGGAAGAGCGTCACGGAAGAGGTCGACCTTCTTGACGGTCGAAGAACTCGCCCAACGGGGAAAAGAGTTCAATGCTGGGAGTGTGAAAATCCGTTCCGTCGCAGCTCAGACCTTGACTCGCATCAAAGCAGTCACACAGGGGAGGAGTCCTGTAAATGCTCTGTCCTTAAAGCCCATCCTTCCAGCCTCACCCCTGCTCCTGTGGCAACCCCTGAGACGGAAGGCGGGCAGTCGCTGTCTCCACAGAAACGACAGGGCAGCATTGTGTGGGACCACTTTGAGGTGGGAGTGGATCCCTGCTTTGCTGTCTGCCGGCATTGTAAGGCATCTCTGAGCAGGGGTAAAATGCCAAGGCACTTTAGCACCAGCAGCCTGCTCCAACATCTAAAGAGGCACCACCAGTCGGTCCTGCTTGAGGCCGATGCGCCCAAGTCCCAGCCGACTGGTGGTCGCAGAGTCGAGAAGAAGGCTGGAGCTGCTGCAAGCTCTCCCTCTCCCACCCCCAAGAAGCTTAGGCAGGCCGCTACGGACGGCCCGGGGTGGGGGAAGTACGGGCCCACAAGGTGGCAGTTTCCAGCTCCCGACCAGATCACCAATTGCATCGGTGAGATGGTGGCGTTGGATGACCAGCCGTTCAGCCTCGTGGAAAACGCTGGCTTCAAGAGGCTGATGGCTCTCGTGGTTCCCTACTACAGGCTGCCGTGTCGCACCACCTTTAGCAGGCGGGTGATGCCCTCCCTGTACCAGGCATGCAAGGAGATCGTGCTGGGTCGCCTGTGCCAGGAGGAGGAGCAGATGGTGCATTTCACCTCGGACGTTTGGTCCAGCAAAGCTGGAGCACACGCTTACTTGTTCCTGATGGCTCACTGGTGGGCAGCCACAGGGATGGAAGCGTCCAGCACTTCCGAGACCAGGAGAGGGGGCTACTGCTGGGCCTTCCTCCACGCTCAAGTCATGGGCCAGTCCCACACGGCAGCCGAGATTACAGGGGCCGTGAACCGCATGGCGGAGAGGTGGTTGGCCGGGCGACAGCTCACCCGCGGTTACATGGTCACGGATGAGGGAGACAACATGGTGAAGGCTGTCCGCGATGGCGGATTTGAGGGCATCCGCTGCGCCGCGCACATCATCAACGTGATTGTCAAGGACGGCCTTGGAATGAGCAGCGCCAAGGTCAATCCCACTCCGCTGAAAGGTGTGCGGAAACTCTTGGAGAGCTGCCGGAAGGTGGCCGGGCACTTCCACCATAGCGCCGAGGCTCGGAGGTTGCTGCGGGAGAAGCAGGCGGAGTTGGGACTCCCGCAGCACCCGCTACCGCATGACGTGGCCACACGCTGGAGCTCCACCTACCTCATGCTCGAGCGCATGGTGGAGCAACAGCAGGCCATCCACGAGATGTGCGGGGTCGGGGACTGTGGCATCCAGGCACCACTGGGCAGACGGCAGTGGGATGCCATGTCCCAGCTTGTGGCGATCCTCAAGCCGTTCCTCGAGGCCACCGAGACCCTGAGCGCCGGCACTGCCCTCCTCAGCCAGGTGATCCCAGTGGCCAGGCATCTCCAGAGGCAGATGGGCGAGTTTCTGGAGGCCCGGGATCCCGTCACCGGCAGGCGCTTCCTGCCCGTTGTGCGGAAAGTGGTGGCAAGACTGAGGGACAGCCTAGGACGGTGGGTGGAGCCCCTGTGCAAAGAGGGGGTGTACATGTTGGCCACCATGTGTGACCCTCGGCTGAAGGATGGGCTTTGTGGGGAGGATTCCAGGAGAGAGTGGCTGGAAATCCTGGAGGGGGACGTTCAGGAGGCGCGGGTGAAGAGGCTGGGGCAGACAGGGAAGGCGGAGGAGGGCCCCCCTTCACAAGGCAGCGTTCCCTGCAGTAGCAACAGGATCACAAGTGAGGGGTTTTGGGCCAAAGCTGTGGAGGCCGTGGTCGCGGGGAGAGGCACCCAACCCGACCGCCATGGCAATGCCGCAACATCTGTGTGGCATTACCTGGCGGAGCCTATGGAGGACTGCTCCGTCGACCCCCTGGCCTACTGGTCGTCCCGCAGCCAGCTTTGGCCCGACCTGGCTCGGGTGGCCAGAGATCGACTGAGCTGCCCACCGACCAGCGTTCCAAGCAAGAGGGTGTTCTCCACGGCAGGCGACATGGTGACACCCTTCCGCTCCTGCTTGGAAGCTGAGTTGGTGGAGCAGCTGATGTTTCTTAAAGTCAACCTGCCCTTGCTGGGGTACCCCACCCTCAAGCCCTCGGGGGAGTGATGGGCATACTCGCTGTATTTCCCCCACACACACACACACACTTTGGCAGGCTTTTTCTCTTTCTTTGATACAGGTGGACTCTTATTTATTTATTATTGTGACTGTTATTATTTACTATCGCTTTGGCTGGGCTTTCAGTGCGGTGAGTCAACTCTGAAGGAAGGGACCCAAAGGGATCCTCCTCCTGGCCTCTGTGATGAAGGGGAAGCTATTGTATCTCTTTGTCTTTATCAGAAGTTTTCTTTATTTGAGTCAGGCAGGCTATTATTAATAATACCAACAACCACATTTCTTTCTTTTTATTGTGCATGTTAACAAAACAAAAAATAAATCGTGAAACAGAAAAAAGATTACGTATATAGGAATATCATTTTTTCCATCAGGTATACCATTCATAAAAGGGGGGGGGGGGTTGATGCGTAGGTTTCAAGAAAAGCAGACCATACAGCCATGTATTTATCCATTCGCAAGTCGCGCCTATATACTGCCCGTTCAAATGTTGATAGCGTTGTTACATCCTCCATCCCTTGCATTATAGGAGGTGAACATTTGTCCTTCCGACTTGATAGTATAAGTCTTTTAGCTGTCATAAGGGCTCTGAAAATCCATTTGTGCTGACCATATGTTAACTTCCAAGAAGCCAGTAGGTAGTTTAGGAGGACATGTACATCCTTACATATTTAAGATTGTTTCAGTACAAAGTTTATCCTTATGATAACCTCCTCCCAAAGCCAGTAGGCAGTTTAGGAGAACATGCACATCACAAAGTTTATCCTTATGATAACCTGCTCCCAAGAAGGTGCAGCTACTGGGCATTGCCAAACATTTCCAACAGTTATAGAAGTTAAACAAACCCTTGTGGAAAAGGCGTGCAGTACAATAAACCCATTATTATTATTGCATTTATATCCTGCCCACTTTTCCTCCAAGGAACCCAAGGCAGCATACATAATCCCCCTCCTCCTCTCCATTTTATCCTCACAACAAGCCTGTGAGTAGGTTGGGCTGAGAGACTGTGACTGGCTCAAAGTCACCCACTGGTTTTCCATGGGGACTAGAACCCGGATCTCCTGGCTCTCAGTCCAACACTTTAGCCACTACACCACATCATCATTATCATCATCCAACAACTGGTTGCGGTTTCAGTGCAGTGTCAACTCCGATGGTGATGGTCCTCCTAGCAATTTCTTTGCATCTCTCTGATCTGCCTCTCTGTATCCTGCTTTGACTCAGGACATGTGCCTGCCTCGCAGGGCCAGTTTGTTTGCCGCTGCTGTGCCTACCTCTCCACCCCTGTGCCAGCCTGCCTGCCAACCAACTCTCTGCCCACCTGGAACTTGCATTCTGCTCTTTGTCAAAGATAACACCTGCATCGCATGAGAAATAAAACAACTCAAAAGTGCCCGACGAGTAAGAGGTTTTACTCATTTTTAAGGGAAGCGTGGGCCTAAAAAAACCTTTAGGAGTTTTTAAAGGTGATTTGCTTATTTCAAGATCTTTGTATTCAAAGATACATTTGCATTTACTTGGTGTCACCTTGTTCTTTGGAAATTGAACAGGAGTGCTTACCTGGTGAGCTAGGACCATTCCAAAGAACAACTAGAAAATGCAAGTTCACTGAATGCAAAGGCTCCTCAAACAGAATCCTTAGATAAGGGCAAAGTCATCACACGTCCTCTCCCAAGTTTCACTAGTTGTTGGGGAACATGGGTAGGAGGGTGCTGTTGCACCATGTCCTGATTGTGGTTCCATGGTCAACAGCTGGATTGGCCACAGTGAACAGAGTACTGGACTAGATGGATCCTTGGTCTGATCCAGCAGGGCTCTTACGTTCTTACATATTTTGGATCTCAGATGATAATCATCATCACAGGCGACTGAGGAAAATTTCAGACAGGCTAGCTTGGTTCCTCCTTGACGATCAAGAGATAGACTCGCTTATTTTTGCAGAGCATTAATAATTCTATGTGTTTAATCTTTCAAACCACAGTTTATGGGCTCCATCTTTTTAATTGTCTCATATTCCTGTGTCTCCAAATTATTTTGATGCTGGCAGCAATTATTTAATGGTGTGCTATTTTTTGAATGCTACAAACATCAGGATTTCATCAGTCTCACATAACGGCACGGTACTGATGCAATTAAGCCATAAAACGTCCACAGAAACGACATTCAGATACCCGTTCTGGACAATAGTCCTCATTCTCAAAAAATGTCCCAGAAGAACAACTTCCAAGTGAGCCAGATCAACCGAATTCACATCACAGGTAACTTACATGGGAGGGATGGAGTGAGCCACAAAAAGTTGCCTCGAGGTCTACAATAAACCGGTACTGGGACATCAAGCTTTATCACCGCTTTATCGCTTATTCATTCTCACGCGCTTCTGTGTGGTCGATGAATTTGGTTGATTTGGCTCACTTAGATGTTGCTATTCTGGGACATTTTCCAGAAAATAGCCTTTTGTCTAGAATGGATACTGGAAGGTGTTTTTTGTTGTTGTTGTTTGTGGATGTCTTTGGCTCATTGCCTTCCTCCAATACAGTCATATTTGCCTGGTGAGTCGGGTTGATTTCACCCACTTTCACGTTGCCATTCTGGGCTGTTTTTCAGAATAGGGACTATTTTGCCCGGAACGTGTATCTAACCATGGTTTCTGTGGAAATTTTGTGGCTTTTTTGCATCCTTCCCTTACAGTTATGAGAGAATGGTGAATTTGGTTGCCTTGGTTCACTTGGAAGGGGCTGTTCTGAGCCGTTCTGGATGTGTGTTCTGGTCATTAAAGGGTTAATAATTTCATACTATTGCAAGGGATTCTGTCCTAAAATATAGGCTCACCGTATGAAAAGGAGGACATTGTTCTGCATGCAGCACCTGGTGAAACTCCCTCTTCATCACAGCAGTTTAAGTTACAGGAGCCCTGTCCTCTTGACCACATACAAAAAAGGGCAGGGCTCCTGCAGCTTTGACTATTGTGATGAAGAGGCAATGTCACCAGGTGCTGCATGCCTACAAATGACACCTGCTGAAATTCCCTTTTCTGCACAACTGTTAAAGATACAGGAGCCCTGTCCTCCTTTCCATAGGGTCACCCTAGGTGTTCGTGCCAAGTGGGGGGAGCGGCTGCCCCAGAGGGGGAGGACAGTGGGTGGACAATACTGCTGACATCCCATAAAATCCGGTGCACATGGCAGGCTATGTTACGCACTCAAAGGAAAACTGGCCATGCAAAGAACGGATCTGGATCCCACAAAGCCTCCAGAATCAGACGGAGCGGCGATGCTGCGGGAGAAAAGCCCCCTGTGGAAAAGCCCTCAGTCTGTGTGTCTGCCAGGAGCCCCTGGAAGAGCCTCTGCAGCTCTTTGGCTTTCCGGGGTGGATTCAATCTAAGTCTGAAGACCGAGCAAAGATGGCTCTGCAGTCTTGCTGGGGCCTCTTTGCTGAGAGAGTTCTCAAGAGCAAGTTTCCCAAACAAAATGCGGCTTGGAGGGAGATGCCTCCCCTGTGAGAGCCGGGAAGGCAGGGGGCCGTAGGAAGGGCTACCTGTGGCCCCAAAATGGATAAATGGCATAGCAACTGGGTGTGTCTTAATCTTCCTCTGGGGCCGAGAGTGTGAAGAGGCATGGCGCTTCTGAGGAATTTTGGAGGTCGTTGAGGGTTGCACATATTTCAACTAACAATGCGTTGCAGTGGCTGA
Source organism: Anniella stebbinsi (assembly GCA_029215795.1). Lineage (NCBI taxonomy): Eukaryota > Metazoa > Chordata > Lepidosauria > Squamata > Anniellidae > Anniella > Anniella stebbinsi. The sequence goes on from JARDYH010000005.1 coordinate 181,303,093, forward strand.
AGTCACTTTCTTGATTTTTTAAAAGAAAAAAACACCCAAGCTTTTCCTGGATTTTTACATCACCTCAGCTGAACAGCCTTGCTTAGGTATTTCTTTTATTTATTACATTGATCCCTCACCTTTATCCCTTCCAAGGAATCGAAAGTGGCCCACGGGATCCTCCTCCTCCTCCTCCTCCTCTTCCTCCTCCTCTCTACTTCATCCTCTCAACCACCCAGGGTGGCAGGTTAGGCAGAGAGCCAATGACCTTGTCAGGGACCATTGGCAGCATGATTAACTCCCATATTGCCGATGGAGAACCTTCACAGCTCTAACTGTGCCTTTGTAATGAACACGGATCCACCCATAGGCCCAAGATGAAACATTGCAGTCCGTCTCCAACGCACCCAGAATCCACGCTACAGCACTTGCTCATGTTCTGCTGGATAGTGGAGGGGCCTACTGTGTTCTGTCCAACACAACAGAGCTGTTGTTTATGGCTGAGTAAAGCTACAGTTCCATCCTGCTCGTGGGTTGGAAGGAGCAAGCACCCCTCCCAGGTCCAAGCCAGGGTAGGATGGATTTAAAACATACATTTAATTTCACACATCCTTTAAGCAGCCTTGTGTAATGAGTCTAGTGGGGAGCAGGGAGAGATAATTAGGATGACTTCTCATATATTTAACATATCGTGAAATAGTTTGCAACTTCAAACATTTTTGGAGACATAGGGAAAAAACAGACCATCCATATATATCAAACAATATGGCAATGCATGGCATGGAGATTCTGAACTATGACACAGTGGAGGTTCCTAGCTATGAGAAGAACTTTGTATGCTGGAGGTTCTGAGCTATGACAAGAACTTTGTGTGGCTAAACAATAGGATATATAAACACAGCTGGGAGCGGGGGGGAGTGGCTGAGAGGGCAAAGCCCAGAGAGGAGACTGGGCAGCTCACCAGCACACATGCAGGCCTCAGGCAAGTCCTGCGGGTCAGTGGGCAGGCGAGCAGGGGGGAGCAGTCCAATTAACTTTCAGTCAGCTTCAAGCCCAGCTTTTCCAGGCACCCACAGAAATGTATGATGCTGAGCAATAAAACACTAGTGTGCAGATAATTTGCACAACTCAAGCTAGTTAAAAATAAAGGACATATAAACAGCGCTTTGAAAGATTAAAACCACTGACTGGTGTTCTCCTGGTCATCAAGGAGGAACCAGGTCGGACTTTCTGAAATTTGCTGCAGTAGCCTGTCATGAAGGTTGGGATCCAAAGAGTGATACCTGGAGAGGGTGGGATGAATATGTCTCTGCTTAGGGATGCTCTGAGACGAGCCTTTGATATTCAGAATGGTGTTCAATTTCCCAAGAACAATGTGCCACCAAGAAAAGGAAAGTTCCCTGAATCCTGGTATTGACAACAGGTGTACTTTTTCATATTGGAGTTAGAGATCAGGTGTGTCTTTTTTCAAACTTTTATTTCAAAATCTCAAGCAATCTTTACATGACTGTATAATCTAACATAAGAACACCGACCACATACAAAAACACAAAGTTGTAAGAAGCAAATCACCTTTCAAAACTCGTTTAAAGGATTATTTTAGGAACATGCCTTCATAAAAATATGTACTCTACCCTACTCATGGGACACGCCTGAGTTCTTTTATTTCTTCTGAGCTGCTTACGTGTTGTTTCACAATGAATGGAACACAAGCTCAACACTACCACAATTAAGTATTTTCCCCCCTGAAAAATTAATTCCCAGCAATGATGTGAGAGTAGTACATTTACTTCATATCCCCAACAGGAATACTTCATTTCAAGGCATATTTGCATCCTCTTCCACGGCTTCTATTTTCTTTGCTACTTTAACTCTGGAGTGTTGTTCAATTCTATTCATTTTTTAAAACACTTTATGCGATCATCACTAGTTTACAAAATAAGCAGAACATATTACGCCAAACAAACTCTCCTTCCTTCAGGCTCCATATCTGACAGATGTTATTTTTCTTCTTCTTGACTTTAAGAGTGGAAAAGGGTTCAATCTTGCTTTCCCCATAATCTAAGTATCTATAGGGCTTCTCCCCTGTGTGAACTCCTTGATGCAATTGAAAGGCTGTGCTCCCAGGGAAGTTCTTTCTACACTCTAAGCATTTGGGGGGCGGGGGGGGGGGGTCCTCCATGTGGATAATTTGAAGAGTTGTAAAGATTGAGCTTCAACTGAAACTCTTCCTACATTCTAAGCATTTATAGTGTTTCTCACCAGTCTGAATTATTTCATGCAGCTGAAGGTTTCTGCTGTTAAGTAAATGTTTCCATGCACACAGAGCATTTACAGGGCTTCTTCCGTGTGGATTATTTGATGTGTTTTAAGGCTTGACCTCAAATTAAAACTCTTCCCAAACGCTAAGCATTTATAGGATTTCTCGCCTGTGTGGATTCTTTCATGCATTTTAAGGGCCCTGCTGTCAGCTAAAGCCATTCCACACTTAGAGCACTTCTAGGGTTTTTTTCCTTGTGTGGATTCTTTCATGCATCTTAAGGTTCCTTTTGTCAGCTAAAGCCTTTCCACACTTAGAGCACTTATAGGGCTCCTCCCCGGTGTGAATTCTTAGATGTCTTTTGAGGTCTCTGCTTTGCCTGAAGTCCTTTCCGCATTCGGAGCATTTATAGGCTTTTTCCCCTCTGTGATCTTTTTGATGGAGCTGAAATGCTGAGCTCCAACTGAAACTCTTCCCACATTCTAAGCACTTATAGGGTTTCTCGCCTGTGTGGATTCTTTCATGCATCTTAAGGGTCCTGCTGTCACCTAAAGACTTTCCACACTTAGAGCATTTGTAAGGCTCTTCTCCTGTGTGGAGTCTTTGATGTGTTTTGAGACTTCTGCTTTGTCTGAAGCTCTTTCCGCACTCTGAGCATGTATAGGGTTTCTCCCCCGTGTGGATTCTTTGATGGAGCTGAAATGTTGTGCTCCGACTGAAACTCTTCCCACACTCTAAGCATTTATAGGGTTTCTCGCCTGTGTGGATTCTTTCATGCATCTTAAGGGTCCTACTGTCAGATAAAGCCTTTCCACACTTGAAGCACTTATAGGGCTGCTCTCCTGTGTGAATTCTTTGATGGGCTTTAAGAGCTCTGTTTTGCCTGAAGCTCTCTCCACACTCAGAGCATTTATAGGGTGTTTCCCCTGTATGGATTCTTATATGTGTTTTAAGATTTGAGCTCAAATGGAAACTCTTCCCACAATAAAGGCATTTATATGGATTCTCCCTGGAGTGCTTTATTTGATGGTCTTTAAGTTGTGACCTCCAAGGGAAACTCATCCCACACTCTAAGCACTGATGCAACTTTTTGCCTGAGTAAATCCTTCCACGCGGTTTACATTTTCTCTTAACTGTTTTTTCCCCTTCTCTGTGAATTCTTTCACATTCAGTGAGGTGTATCTCCTCAGGGAAACTCTTTCCACATTCAGAGAAGTCCCACAGTTCCTCCCCATCATCACTACTCCTTTTGTTTGCTTCGAACGGTTCTTCTGGTATTGTAAATTCATGGAAATCGGCTCCTTCGAACGAACTGCCTGTGCTTCCCCACTTCTCTTCCTCTTCAGTTTTTATTCCCTGGTGGACGCCATTTTGATTGCTCTCCTTCCCGTCAACTGAGAGAGGAAAAAGAGAAGAAACCCAATGAGTTGCTAGTTTGATTACCAGAGCAGTGGGAGGAAGAATCCTTCCAAATATATTAAACAGCCTCTGGTGATCCATAGAACTGACAACCACAAGCCAGTGTGCTAGCGCTAGTAGCTTGGTGGCTCTCATTGGCCTCCTCCTGAACGCAGAAATAGGAAGAATAAATCCTGTGTAATAATAATAATAATAATAATAATAATTTTCTTTCTTTCTTTCTTTCTTACCCCTCTCTTAAACAGCCTCTGGTGATCCATAGAACTGATAACTACAGTGGAACACAGAGCTTTAGTTAATTTTATTTCTTATACTATTTCTAGGCAAACTTTTATTATTTACTTTTTTATTTATTTTATTTTATTTCATTTCTACACCACCCAATAGCTGAAGCTCTCTGGGCGGTTCACAATAATTAAAAGTGTAAGTACAACATAAAATATAATATAAGAGCTTAAAATTATAATAAAAATCATAATAAATACTGGTATAGGATGTACATAGTGGCATAGATTGCAAGTTATACCAATGTTTGTGGGTGGGTTTTTTTTAAGTTCTGGCTGTCCTTGGGGAAGCCAGTGGGCAAGTGCTTGTAGTTTCATTGTTCTCACTGGGCTCCTCTTGGAGCCACCAGAACAAAGCCTGGGTGATGAGTGTGGCTTGTCATGCTGGCTAAAGGGAAGAATGGGAAACTACTAGCCTTAGATGTTTGGTATGGATGCCTGTGGACAGCCACCCTAGCTGAAAGTCTCACTAGAACATGTAAGAAATGGAGAAAAGTACGACACCCACGTTCTCGCTCTAACTTTCGTTGCTGCGGTCGCATACAGTGTGACGTGATAAGAGACATATCCTTGTTCATCAGAGAACAGGTGTGTTGTTATGTTCTGAACTGGCCACGCACTACCTTGCGACACCAGATGAGACAAAAATGCTTTCTAGGACAAGCATACAATGGACAGCACAATGCATACTGCAGTAGGAATCTTGTGGGATTTCTCAATTTGCTGATTAAAGCTGGACTGAAAGCCGAGCAGAGCTGCCCTCTCTCTGGGGATTGGTTATCGGTTCGTGCGTTGATGACAGATCTTCACCCATCCCCACATCTCTGTTGTTCATACCAGCACTTCTTAAGGAGCCGTAAATCAGCCATTTTATTCAATCTGCACCAATATCCTATCATCCTTTTGTTAACTCTAGATTCAATAGAAGGCAGTCTGGTCTCTGCTCTCAACAGGGCTGCTGGTGAGCCCAGGGATAAGGCTAATATTTTCCTTATCAATCCATAAGATGGAATTTAGACAGGGAAAAGTTTAATAGAGACAGAAAGGGAAGAGTTTGATAGGGAACAGATAGGGAAGAGATAGATAGGGCTTGTGAGGAGATAAAGTGTCTCAGATCTGTGTTTATCGGATTAGAGTGATCATTGACTACTAGAGGGTAAAAGGGATGTAGAGAGTAATATATATCGGAATACAAAGCCAGTATGTCTTCACATCTCCAGAAAGAAAGGTGTTGGACCTGGAGTAAATATTCTGGTGGCAGTGTTACTATGTGTGTGGTAGATGGTGTTGCCTGCTATGGGAAAGACCTTACAGAAAAGATATTTTTGCTGGTCAATAGGCAGGGATGCCAGACACCTATTCCCCATGCGACATGAACCCAGAATCTATTTCTTTGGCTGTTTATCTCAGTGATGTCTCAGGTGCCAAGTAAGTGACATTTAGCCAAAAGTCTTATCTGCCAGGAGACCATGGAGCATGAAAGACCTGACAAGGAGCCCCACCAGATCTGGGAACAGGAAAGCCTTTTAAAGGAGGAAGAAATAAAGAAATTATTTCTGGCACTTTCCACTATAGCAACAAACATCCAGAGTGTTCCAAAGAGCCTTTCTGGACCCTCCCCCCTCTCTACTAGCCTAAAACTAGATCAAAAGAAGGATGCCAATGTGCCCTCAGTCACAGCCTCCCAATGCATTAATACAGACATCGAAGGGTTATACTTCCACCTTCCAGGATCTGTCAAGAAGGCAAAGAGGGAGCCTTGCCCAGAGGGTCCCATTCCTTACCCAGAGAGGCCAGGTTCCCATGATTCTCCTCCATGATATCCCTGTGTAGAGCCCTCTGGCCTGGATCCAGCAGAGGCCACTGAAAGAAGAAATCATGTTCTCATTACACAGAAGGTAACCATCCAAGAAGTCAATAAAGGTGAGGTGCTGGAGGTTCATTTGCAGGATCCAGACGGAGAGGCGGGTAAGAAATACATCGTTATTATATTATCGTTATTATTATGAGAGACATTAAATGGCTTCCTATCGGCCATCTTGGAGACGAGCGAAGGAAAAGGGGGCGATTCTTCCAGGGCCAAAGACACCCAGGCCTCTCCTACCTGCTCCGGCTGCACAGAAACCGATTCCACTCCACTACAAATCGAAGGAGACCTAGAAGGAACTCCATGTAACATTTCAGTCTCTCTGAAGGTTGTGCCATTTCCTAGATGGAAGAAAATGATGGAGGAAAGAGATTTTATACTTATTACTTATTACATTTATATCCCACCTTTTTTCCTCCAAGGAACCCAAGGCAGCATACATAATCCTCCTCCTCTCCATTTTATCCTCACAAAACAACCCTGTGAGGTAGCTTGGGCTGAGAGGCTGTGACTGGCCCAAAGTCACCCAGTGAGCTTCCATGGCCGAGTGGGGACTCGAACCCGGATCTCCCAATTCCCAGTCCAGCACTCTAACCACCACACTACACAGGCTTCCTAAGCATTTTCCATTTTTGTTGCTTGTATAGAATAAGTCTTTTTCCTAATTCATCTGGGCATAATTCCGAATGCTGGCTCCATTTCTATAAAGCCTGAATCTATTTTTTAAACTAATCTAGTGAAAACAGACCCCCCACCCCAACTTGTTGAAATCTGCCCCACTAATCCTTACCCAGGAAGTTGGGACCTCCGACACCCCCCTGGAAGGTCCACCCGTCCAGCGGCCTCCGTGTGGTGTCCGACGGAGCCTCCTCTGCCTCGGGGGAATCCATGGCTGCTGTAACCATCATCCCCTGCATCTGGAGGAAGAATACGGAGCTCAGGCAGTGATGGGGGGAAAGAGATTAGAAAAAGAAAAGGACAGAGTTTGCCAATCTCTTTGCATTCAGGTCCCCTTCTACATTTATTCCATTTCCTAAGTCCTGCAGTTAAGCCTTTGGCAGGTGAGCATAGAAGGATCTGGGCCAAAAACGTATCCCTAGAATACAAGGAAAGTGCACCCAAAACCAACTGGGAGAAGAGAAAGAAGCTCCCAGACGTTCACTGACACTCAGATACTGTAAGCACAGAAGTATGGTGCTTAGAACCGCGAATCTCGCTCTTCTGGGACCAACACGCTGCTGGTAGGAAAAGGATCCCCTCCTTTCCTGGAACATCACCATCACTTTGGGATGCCTTGTGATCCCCTAAAGAAGTCCTGCTATATATATCCTAACCCTGTGGGAAGGTCCTGGATGTGGGGAGCTTGGGACAGCACTACCTGGATCAGCAGCCTGAAAACGTTGGAACACTGGTGGGCATTTTTAAGAGCGCTCTCCTTTGGAGCTCTCCAGATCAACTGCTCTCACCTGCTCCTTTTCCTCTGCCTGGCTCAGAAGGAAACCTTCTGCCAGGGCCACCGCCTGGGAACTGGTCTCCGGTCCACACGCTCTGACCCAGCTCTCCATCTCCGGGGGCAGGACAGCCAGAAACTGCTCCAGGACCACGAGGTCCAGCATCTCAGCTTTTGTGTTTGTTTCTGGCTTTAGCCACTGACAGCAAAGATGGTGGAGTCGGCTGCAAACCATTTGGGGCCCATCAGCTTCCTGGTAGCAGAAGTCCCTGAAGCGCTGGCTCTCTACGTCTGAGCTGGTGTTGCTCCCAGAGAGGTTCTCCTGCCCTCTTCTTTCCCAGGGCTCTGCACTGCTCCCTTCCTGGATGATACGGGACCCTTTTCCCGCCTCCGGGCCAAACCATTCTTCCGTCTTCACTCTCTTCTCCATCTCTGATGCCAAGAGGACTCGAAGGATCTCCTTGCTTTGCTGTCAATTCTTTCCTGAGGCCAGGAGTGACTGAACCTGATGAGAGTAGATCACATGTTACAAAGACAACAACCTCTGTGGGTATAAACTACTCTCACCAAGGAAAAAGAGTATTTTGGCTAAGAAAGGCAGGTGAACGTCACGGCTCAGGGGGACACTAGAGGTGGTGAGTCAGGGGGTCTCTCCTGCTAAGATGCTCAGACCCAAACCTTCCTCGGGTTCACAGTTTATTGAACCCACCCACCCACGTCCGCCTCCCCAACACTCCCGCCCCTGCCCACAATGGCTGCATCTACTTCATCCCCCCCTCGCCAAAAAAAACCCTTTAGAAGATCCCTTCTCCTACCGGACCAGCCGATGGGTCACCTCTAGCCTTGCGCCAACTCTTTTCACACAGACTTTCCCTGGTTAAAGCTGCAGGAGCTATACTAAAGTGACCAGATACAAAAGAGGGCAGAGCTCCTGCAGCTTGAACTGGTGTGATGTAGAGGGAATTTCACCAGCTGCTGCATGCCTACAAAGGACACCTGCTGAAATTCCCCTTTCAATACAATTGCTAAAGATGCAGGAGCCCTGTCCCCCTTTCCATATGAAAAACCAAAAGTAGGAGAGCATCCACTCAGGGTAAAAAAGAGGAAGAGAAGCAAGTTCTCAGAATGCTAAATTACTTTACTGTTCATGCCCAACGTGTTTTGGGCTATGTTGTTTCTTTAAGGCCTTCTTCAGAGGGCTGTAACATCAAGAATACATTGCATTATGTTTATGGGGATAACACATAACAGATCAGTTTAGGGGGTTAGTTAGGCATATTGGCTCAAAAGGCCTGTGCCCACTCCTGTGACTCAGGAATTGCCTCATAACAAGAATAACGACGCTTGTACTTATCATTTCCACATGGAAACACCTGGCAAAGCAAAAAAAATGACCAAAAAAAATGACGCAACAATGAGAAAAGATGAATTAGAATAATAAAAAGAGGGCCCTGGAATGATTGAATTTTCTCAGTCGCCACTGAATATCATAGGAGACGATCATCCTGCTAAGAGGTGTCTGCAGACATCTCTCACCAAGTAAGAACCGATATCTTGAATTTTTTGTTAAAAGTGTTTTTACATCATAATTTTTTTATATGATGTATATAAATTTTAATGTATAATGTGAACAGGCCCAAGAGCCTTCATGTTGTATTAATTTTTTTAATGAAACTGATATATGGGCACAGGCCTTTTGAGGCAATATGCCTAACTAACCCCCTAAACTGATCTGTTATGTGTTATCCCCATAAACATAATGCAATGTATTCTTGATGTTACAGCCCCCTGGAGAAGGCCTTAAAGAAACAACATAGGCCAAAACACGTGGGGCGTGAACAATAAAGTATCTCAGCATTCCGAGAACGTGCTTCTCTTCCTTTTTTTACTCCTTTCCACAGGGTCACTCTATTCCAGGTTTAGGGGAGAGGGACCCCCAAATGCACAGCTCACCTGGGTGGCTCTATCATCCTCCCCATCCTGCAAATCATGCCCCCCTTTGCTGCCCTTCTTCTCCTTCCCCCTGGGCAGTTTCCTCCCACTCCCATCATCCCGGGGACCTCGATGCACCCTGCACTCGCCAGCTCCCATGTGAGCGATACCCCCTCCCCACCCGGGGCTCGGGGTCTCCGGACTTCATTCCCCAGGCCCAGGCCCAGCCACCCCACTCCAGCCACTCACCCGCTGCCTTGCAGGCGAGGCGGGGCAGGAAGCGCGTGGCGGAGGCGCCTCTTCTCCCGAGAGCCGGAGGTCGCAGGCCCGGTCCTCCCGGCAGCCACGTGGGTCTTCTCTGCTTCCTCCCCGGGAGAGGGGCTGCGGCTGGGCTCCTGCTGCTCCGAGATGCCCCCCCGTCCTCTGCTGCCGCCGCCTTTTCTCCCTCGGGGGAAGCGCCAGGCCGGCGGAAGCTCTTCTTTAGGGGGCGGTAGGGGGGTTAGAAGAACAAAGAGGGGTGTGAACTGGGGGAGGGGCTACTTCCCCTCCCTCCCTATTTCCATCCCATTCCTTGGGGAATCTGGGAAGGGTGGATGCAAAGGGGGAGGGGAGAAGTGTTGGGGGGGGATTTATAATTTTAAGGGGGGGGAATGTGATGTTCAGCTGCAGTTGAGATCCTTGTAAATAAAAGATTGTAAGTAGTTGTTTATAAAATGCCATAAAAGAAGGTAAATAGACTTACAGTTATGTTATAACTAGGTAAGCATAAGCGGGGGAGGGAGTTCATGTGTGAGTGCTGATTGGACGGTGGCGGGGGAGTGCCGGGATTGGCTGGCTGTATGAGAGTGTCTGTGTATATATTGAGGGAGCTGACAAAGGAGGGTGCGAAGGAGAGAGAGAGGGTGGGGAGAAGAGAGGGAGGAGGGAGGAGGGAGGAGGGGGGAGGGAGGAGGGGGGAGGGGGGAGGGGGGAGGGGGGAGGGGGATTGTTGGTGAATAGATTAGAGGCTAGGAAGGACCAACGTGTTTTGTTATTTTGGTGGAACTAGATGGTGGGAAAGAGTGTAGGGTAGAGTGGGTAGAGCAGGCAGGAGAAACATAGAACGTGAGAGTTTCTATTGTAAATGTCATAAACAGAAAGTACTGAAACCATAAAGCATTGTGCCTGTAACCAATACGAATATATACCTGAGGAAACCATCACGCTTATTGACATACATATACTTCTGTTAATAAATCTTGTTAATTACAACTGGTGTGATCGTTGGAAGTGTACCTGAGGAAGGTACGGGTGGCAGCGGACAGAAGAAGGGGGATTTGAGGGCTAGGGTGCTGGGCTGTGGAGCCGTGGGGCCTAGAAGAATAAAGGCGGGACGGGAGCAGCAGCAGTAGTAAGCCTAAACCCTCAAACACGTCATAAGCACGGGGGGGTTGAAGTAAGCCCTGAGTGCGAGTGGCGTGGACAGCCCTGTTGTGTAGCCTGGTGAGTGTCACAGGTGCAGGCAGGGTGTCACAAGACAGGTGCAGGCAGGGCGCCAAGGTCAATCCCGCTCCCCTGACTGGTGTGCGGAATCTCTTGGAGAGCAGTCGGAAGGTGGCCGGGCACTTCCACCGCAGCGTCAAGGCTCGGAGGTTGCTGCGGGAGAAGCAGGTGGAGTTGGGACTCCCGCAGCACCTGCTACCGCATGACATGGCCACACGCTGGAGCTCCTCCTACCTCATGCTCAAGCGCATGGTGGAGCAACAGCAGGCCATCCACGAGATGTGCGGGGTCGGGGACTTTGGCATCCAGGCACCACTGGGCAGACGGCAGTGGGATGCCATGTCCCAGCTTGTGGCGGTCCTCAAGCCGTTCCTCGAGGCCACCGAGACCCTGAGCGCCGGCACTGCCCTCAAGTCCTCGGGGGAGTGATGGGCATACTCGCTGTATTTCCCCCCCACACACACACACACACTTACTTTGGCAGGCTTTTTCTTTTTCTTTGATACAGGTGGGCTCTTATTTATTTATTATTGTGACTGTTATTATTTACTATCGCTTTGGCTGGGCTTTCAGTGCGGTGAGTCAACTCTGAAGGAAGGGACCCAAAGGGATCCTCCTCCTGGCCTCTGTGATGAAGGGGAAGCTATTGTTTCTCTTTGTCTTTTTCAGAAGTTTTCTTTATTTGAGTCAGGCAGGCTATTATTAATAATACCAACAACCACATTTCTTTCTTTTTATTGTGCATGTTAACAAAAAAAATAAAATCGTGAAACAGAAAAAAAATTACGTATATAGGAATATCATTTTTTCCATCAGGTATACCATTCATAAAAGGGAGGGGAGGGTTATGCATAGGTTTCAAGAAAAGCAGACCTTACAGCCATGTATTTATCCACTCGCAAGTCACGCCTATATACTTCCCGTTCAAATGTTGATAGAGTTGTTACGTCCTCCATCCCTTGCATTATAGGAAGTGAACATTTGTCCTTCTGACTTGATAGTATAAGTCTTTTAGCTGTCATAAGGGCTCTGAAAATCCATTTGTGCTGACCGTATGTTAACTTCCAAGAAGCCAGTAGGTAGTTTAGGAGGACATGCACATCCTTACATATTTAAGATTGTTTCAGTACAAAGTTTATCCTTATGATAACCTCCTCCCAAAGCCAGTAGGCAGTTTAGGAGAACATGCACATCTTTACATATTTAAGATTGTTTCAGTACAAAGTTTATCCTTATGATAACCTGCTCCCAACATTTCCAACAGTTATAGAAGTTAAACAAACCCTTGTGGAAAAGGCGTGCAGTTCAATAAACCCATTATAATTATTGCATTTATATCCTGCCCATTTTTCCTCCAAGGAACCCAAGGCGGCATACATAATCCCCCTCCTCCTCTCCATTTTATCCTCACAACAAGCCTGTGAGGTAGGTTGGGCTGAGAGACTGTGACTGGCTCAAAGTCACCCACTGGTTTTCCATGGCCCAGAGGGGACTAGAACCCGGATCTCCTGACTCCCAGTCCAACACTTTAGCCAGTACACCACATCATCATTATCATCATCATCCAACAACTGGTTGCGGTTTCAGTGCAGTGTCAACTCTGATGGTGATGGTCCTCCTAGCAACTTCTTTGCATCTCTCTGATCTGCCTCTCTGTATTCTGCTTTGACTCAGGACATGTGCCTGCCTCGCAGGGCCAGTTTGTTTGCCGCTGCTGTGTGTACCTCTCCACCCCTGTGCCAGCCTGCCTGCCAACCAACTCTCTGCCCACCTGGAACTTGCATTCTGCTCTTTGTTAAAGATAACATCAGCATCGCATGAGAAATAAAACAACTCAAAAGTGCCCGACGAGTGAGAGGTTTTACTCATTTTTAAGGGAAGCGTGGGCCTAAAAAAACCTTTAGGAGTTTTTAAAGGTGATTTGCTTATTTCAAGATCTTTGTATTCAAAGATACATTTGCATTTACTTGGTGTCACCTTCTTCTTTGGAAATTGAACAGGAGTGCTTACCTGGTGAGCTAGGACCATTCCAAAGAACAACTAGAAAATGCAAGTTCACTGAATGCAAAGGCTCCTCAAATAGAATCCTTAGATAAGGGCAAAGTCATCACACGTCCTCTCCCAAGTTTCACTAGTTGTTGGGGAACATGGGTGGGAGGGTGCTGTTGCACCATGTCCTGATTGTGGTTCCATGGTCAACAGCTGGATTGGCCACAGTGAACAGAGTACTGGACTAGATGGACCCTTGGTCTGATCCAGCAGGGCTCTTATGTTCTTACATATTTTGGATCTCAGATGATAATCATCATCACAGGCGACTGAGGAAAATTTCAGACAGGCTAGCTTGGTTCCTCCTTGACGATCAAGAGATAGACTCGCTTATTTTTGCAGAGCATTAATAATTCTATGTGTTTAATCTTTCAAACCACAGTTTATGGGCTCCATCTTTTTAATTGTCTCATATTCCTGTGTCTCCAAATTATTTTGATGCTGGCAGCAATTATTTAATGGTGTGCTATTTTTTGAATGCTACAAACATCGGGATTTCATCAGTCTCACATAACTGCACGGTACTGATGCAATTAAGTAGGGTTTAGGAAACCAAAAAGGAGGACAACATGGCCGCCCCAAGGTGGCGTGCCCACCAATATGGCCGTCCCCCAAGGGGGCATGCTCATCCAAACATGGCCTTGGTCAGATGTCTGATTTCACAGCATACAATTAAGACAAACCTGTTCTACACAACATCTTCATGTTAAAATCATTAAAATAAAGAACAAGTGAGACATTCAATGTATCTGAAATTAACTTTACTCACTCCTACTTTTGTAGCTTTTGCTGTACTTTGAAACTTTTGCTATGCTCTGTGTGATAGCTTCCCCTTCCCTCAAATATGTTTTCTGACTGCAAATCCTTCACTGGATGACCGTAATCCCAACGTTCCTAACATTTAACACTCTTTCCCCATCACGTTTCTCTTATCCATATGCACAGATTCAGCATACTGCTACCACTGAACAAATGAAGCAGTTGACAAGTGCAGAAAAATCTAGTACAACAAACTAGCAACCTAGCATGCAAACTAGCAACCCTGCAAACATTGGCCATGGAACAAAATGGACTAAAAGCTTGTTGTAGTCACTTCTCACCTCTTAGCTTGTTTCAAATTTGGTTTATCAGTGAGAAACAAATCTAAAAATGTGTCATTATATCTCTGGTTCATTAGCCATGTAAACAAAACCATGGTCAGTAGCAATACAAAGAAAGGCCAGAACAGATGCCCATTATCACAATGCTAGGCAAGGATCTTTCCCTCCTTTTATCCAAGTATATCCTGAATTTACACTGCCTCAGTGTATAGAGAATAGAAATCCCAGTCAGAGTCCCAAAGAAAACTGCCCAAAGAAACTTTAGAAATAATTCTTGTTGATTTCAATAAAGCTTACTCCCAGATAAATGAATGTAGGATTGCAGCCTCTTCACATCTGTTCACCTTACTCTAGCAAGTGCAAGGCCCTTCTGTCAAGGACAACTATGCACTCACAGAACCTGGCCTCCTCGATCATGCAACCAGCAGGTGCTTTCCGGAAAGATGCTTTCAGAGCCTAGGAGATCCAGACACAGTCAAACAAGTCAAGCCAAGCCATGCTATGCTGGAACAGAACAATTCTGGGACAAGACACTACTTTGCAAGCGATCAGACACAACAGTCATACATATAAAAGAAAAACACAACTACCTCATTGACACAGCAATACCCAATGACAAAAATGTTGCAGAAAAGGAAGAGGTAAAGAGAGACCCAGCAAAGGTTTTAGGAAATCTTGCTCATATTGGCATAGGTTGAGATATTTTGCTGGTCAGAATTTTCATCAGTATAACTCCAATGGACTTTAATGGAAATGTCTTTAGGACTTTTAACAATTTTACTTTGGGCTTTCAGACTTCAGAAACTTCAGGTGGATGATATGAAATAATTAGCAATTACAGGAGAAGTGAAAAACCCTTCTCCACCCACCCCACCCACCATGCCCATTGGCGCAAGAGCTAATAGTTAGATCCAAAAGATCAGTGAATTAATCGGAAAATTCATTAACAGTCTGACACGGGTTTTGAGAATTAATTGAGGAAATATATAGCAGATACAATAAACAATGTGGATCTAGACTCCAGCTCAGCTAGATATGACCTTATGAAGATTAATAAACTGAGGAGGAATATGACTTTTTTAAAAAAAACTTAGAACTCTATGTACTGGGTGCCCCAAGGTATACAGTTGTTTAGAATGTTGATGGGAGGTGTGAGTACTATACTGTATACCTACTTTTGGGCCACTTGGTATTTCAGCCTTCCCCAATCCAATCCTCTCCAAATATCTTTGACTATGACTCCTATCTGGTCATGCTGACTGGGCGTTGGGAGTTTTATCCAACACATCTGGAGAGAACCAGCTTGGGGGAGGATACTGTATTTAACAAGAATTGTCTGTTTTTGTACAGTTACTAAAGGATAAAACAAATGCTAGCACCAGTAAATATCACATAGATGAAGTAAAAACACCATGGCCAGTAACAATCATCCTCCAATAGAGATGGATAATAAATTATGTTTTCATTATGTTTAAAAGGCCCATTGAAATTGCATCCATATACTTTGCCTTTCACCCAGCCATGAGCTATGTTCAAATAAACTTCTAATATGATACCACTGCACATTTTTATATTCTTTTTTCTAAACTGCTTCATAATTTATTCAAATAAGAAGCAGTAAATAAATATTGCTAATAAGTCAATTCATACATCAATATATTACAATGTTCTCCTCCAACAAAATAATCAAAGAAAAGCAAACGGGTGAGGTAATCAGATAAAGGTACTGCTTTGAAGCCAGTTTTCTGTTCCAGCAAAACACCTATTTTTCAGACAGCTAAACCAATGTCTTCAAACCATCTCTAAATGAATTCTTAGAAAATTAATTCATTCAAATTTATTTCCCGTAAATAGAAATATCAACTCCATATCATCCCCCAACTCTCACACACAAAACTATGTCCCCCCACTCTCAACATGCACACAAACACGCAAACTCTTTCAAAATCATCCACCGCAAAACACACAGGCACACATCCATTCATAGACAAATGAACATGCACCTATCACATAAATACACTCACACACTGCAAACACGTAAACTCTCTCAGGATCACCCACCACAAAGCATACGCACACACATTCATTCATGGACAAATGAACATGCACCCCATGCATAGGCTGACCATATGAAAAGGAGGACGGAGCTCCTGTAACTTTAACAGTTGTAGAGTAAAGGGGATTTCAGCCAGTGTCATTTGTATGCAATTAGTTCCTGGGGAAATTCCCTCTTCATCACAACAGTTAAAGTTGCAGGGGCCCTGCCTTCTTTTGAATACGGTCACTCTAGTATAGTGTCTGCAACTTTAACTGTTGTGATGAAGAGGGAATATCACCAGGAACTAATTGCATACAAATGACACTGCCTGAAATTCCCCTTTCTCTACAACTGTTAAAGTTACAGGAGCCCTGTCCTCCTTTTCATATGGTCAGCCTACCCATGCACCCACCACATAAATACACTCACACACACATACCTCTCCCAAGGCTGCTCCTATGCTTGCTTCCACTCTCCCCCCCCCCATTTTCTAGGCGAATGATGGGGATTTTTACATTCACCTTAAAAATATTCTTAGTGGTAGCAAGGGGTTGCAGAGGAGGGGATTAGAAAAGTACAGGATAAGACCTGGGGGAGGAGAGATCCTAACAGGTGGAGGGCAGTTTTGGAAAAATTCTCAGAACCTTGTAACTCCCAGGGTAAAACTGTCCTACCTGCTGCTCTGCCTGCTTCTTGTCCTCTGTCAGCACCATCCAAGAAGCAGCCCAGGATTGTCACACGGGGGCCGGAAGGGGTTTGGTAAATGTGGATGACCCACCAGGGGCAGGCCTCAGAAGTGCCCGAAATGGGCCTACTGAGGCCTGCAGAGGCCAGCGGAAGCCATCTCCGGATTCCTAGAGGGCCATCACCATAGCGACGGCCCTCTAGGAACCCGGAAATGGCTTCGGAAGGCCTAGGAAGGCCAAAACCGGAAGTGCCCAAAATGGGCCTACTGAGGCCTGCTGAAGCCATCTCCGGATTCCTAGAGGGCCATTGCCATAACGATGACCCTCTAGGAAACCGGAAATGGCTTTGGCCGGCCTCGGAAGGCCAAAACCAGAAGTGCCCGAAATGGGCCTACCGAGGCCTGCCGAAGCCAGCTGAAGCCATTTCCAGATTCCTAGAGGGTCGTCGCCATAGCGACGGCCCACTAGGAACCCGGAAATGGCTTCGGAAGGCCGAACCCGGAAGTGCCAGAAATGGGCCTACCGAAGCCTACTGAAGCCATTTCCAGATTCCTAGAGGGTCATCACCATAGCGACGGCCCTCTAGGAACCCGGAAATGGCTTCGGAAGGCCTCGGAAGGCCGAAACCGGAAGTGCCCAAAATGGGCCTACCAAAGCCTGCTGATGCCATTTCCAGATTCCTAGCGGGCCGTTGCCATAGCGACAGCCCTCTAGGAATCCAGAAGCGGCTTCGGCAGGCCTCGGAAGGCCAAAACGGCCAAGTACCCAGCCAAAACGGGCTTTTGGGGCGCTAAATTTCTGGATTTGGCCCCCCAAAACGGTTTTTCCTCCCGGACGCGGATTTGCTCCCCATTTTCCGGGCATGTCTGGACAAATCCGGGCGGATGGGCACCCTAAATTAAGCCATAAAACGTCCACAGAAACGACATTCAGATACCCGTTCTGGACAATAGTCCTCATTCTCAAAAAATGTCCCAGAAGAACAACTTCCAAGTGAGCCAGATCAACCGAATTCACATCACAGGTAACTTACATGGGAGGGATGGAGTGAGCCACAAAAAGTTGCCTCGAGGTCTACAATAAACCGGTACTGGGACATCAAGCTTTATCACCGCTTTATCGCTTATTCATTCTCACGCGCTTCTGTGTGGTCGATGAATTTGGTTGATTTGGCTCACTTAGATGTTGCTATTCTGGGACATTTTCCAGAAAATAGCCTTTTGTCTAGAATGGATACTGGAAGGTGTTTTTTGTTGTTGTTTTTTGTGGATGTCTTTGGCTCATTGCCTTCCTCCAATACAGTCATATTTGCCTGGTGAGTCGGGTTGATTTCACCCACTTTCACGTTGCCATTCTGGGCTGTTTTTCAGAATAGGGACTATTTTGCCCAGAACGTGTATCTAAACATGGTTTCTGTGGAAAATTTTGTGGCTTTTTTGCATCCTTCCCTTACAGTTATGAGAGAATGGTGAATTTGGTTGCCTTGGTTCACTTGGAAGGGGCTGTTCTGAGCCGTTCTGTTCTGGATGTGTGTTCTGGTCATTAAAGGGTTAATAATGGCATACTATTGCAAGGGATTCTCTCCTAAAATATAGGCTGACCGTATGAAAAGGAGGACATTGTTCTGCATGCAGCACCTGGTGAAACTCCCTCTTCATCACAGCAGTTTAAGTTGCAGGAGCCCTGTCCTCTTGACCAGATACAAAAAAGGGCAGGGCTCCTGCAGCTTTGACTGTTGTGATGAAGAGGCAATGTCACCAGGTGCTGCATGCCTACAAATGACACCTGCTGAAATTCCCTTTTCTGCACAACTGTTAAAGATACAGGAGCCCTGTCCTCCTTTCCATAGGGTCACCCTAGGTGTTCGTGCCAAGTGGGGGGAGGGGCTGCCCCAGAGGGGGAGGACAGTGGGTGGACAATACTGCTGACATCCCATAAAATCTGGTGCACATGGCAGGCTATGTTACGCACTCAAAGGAAAACTGGCCATGCAAAGAACGGATCTGGATCCCACAAAGCCTCCAGAATCAGACGGAGCGGCGATGCTGCGGGAGAAAAGCCCCCTGTGGAAAAGCCCTCAGTCTGTGTGTCTGCCAGGAGCCCCTGGAAGAGCCTCTGCAGCTCTTTGGCTTTCCTGGGTGGATTCAATCTAAGTCTTTTTTTTTTCCTAAATAATATTTTTATTTCAACTTAAAACAACATAATACAACATAAACAACATACAATACAATACATAACCTACATACCCCCTGTGCTCCCCTCCCCCCCAGGAGACCTACTTTTATTCAATTATACATCCTTCCAAAATTGTGAAGAATCTTTTGAAGGTTTTTGCCCCTTCCCCGATCTTAATACATGTTCCAATAATGGATTCCATATATTTTCAAAATCATTCTTCCTGGACATTCCCGTCATTATTTTCATTTTACACATTAACTTATCATTAAGTGCCATATCCCATATTTCTCTATACCATTCTTCTATTGTATAAATTCCTTGCCCTTTCCAATTTTTAGCTATCATTATTCTAACTGGAGCCAGGAGGTTGTTGATCAATTCTCTCTTACTTACATTCTCATTCCCTTTATCCCATATTGCTAGTAGAGCCAGCTTTGGGCTTATCTCCAATTTACTTCCCGTTATTTCACTTATTTCTTCAAACACCCTTTTCCAAAATTTTTGCACATATTCACAGCTCCACCACATATGAAAATAGGTTCCAACCTCCTGACATCCCCTCCAACAATTCTTGGGCACTTTTTTATCTATCTGATGGGATCTTACCGGCATTAAATATCATCTTCATACTGTCTTGTAATAATTCTCTTTAATTCTAATCGACAAAAGCTTTAACATTCTTGCATCCCATATCCTCCCCCAGTTGTCTTCATTAATCTGTTCCTTTAAATCATCTTCCCAAATCATTTTAAGAGAGTCTTGATATTCATCTTCCTCAATCAAAATTTTATATATTTACTGGTCAAACCTTTTTTAAATTTAATTTCTTCCTTCTTTCCTCTTGATTCAATTAAATCTTCAAATCTTGTATTCTTTCTACACTCCTTATTTTTCCTTTTCCAATCTTGTGTCCATTGTTCCAATTGTATACATTTGAACCAAGCTACCTTTTGCCCTATTAATAGGCCTCCAATTTGTTCCTTATTTATCATTCTTTTTAACCAATCTCTTAATTTTATAATTTTCTGATCCCTCAAACCCCCTTCCAACTCTGCTTTTAAGTTCCTTGGGAGGTCTCCCATTACTACAACTGGGGTAAGAGGAGAAACTCCTGGTATTAACTTCCCCTTAACTTTTTCCCATATCTCTAAGATATTTTTCAACAACGGGTTGTCCAGGCCCTTCAAATCTTTTTTTTTGCATTTTAATAAAAAAGATATTTTGCAATTTAAAGTCTTGTTCTCCTGTTTGCGACTCTAACCATTCTAAATCATCCTCCCCTAATATACTATTTATAACATGTCTTAATTGATTAGCAATATAATACTTCTTTATATTTGGAAGTCCTAAACTTCCTTTCTTTTGAGTCTTATACCAAAACCCTTTATTAATCCTTGCTTTTTTATCTCCATTACAATAAGCATTAATCATATTTTGCCAACTCTTTAACTCTGCTTCAATCTAAGTCTGAAGACCGAGCAAAGATGGCTCTGCAGTCTTGCTGGGGCCTCTTTGCTGAGAGAGTTCTCAAGAGCAAGTTTCCCAAACAAAATGCGGCTTGGAGGGAGATGCCTCCCCTGTGAGAGCCGGGAAGGCAGGAGGCCGTAGGAAGGGCTACCTGTCGGCCCAAAATGGATAAATGGCATAGCAACTGGGTGTGTCTTAATCTTCCTCTGGGGCCGAGAGTGCGAAGAGGCGTGGTGCTTCTGAGGAATTTTGGAGGTCGTTGAGGGTTGCACATATTTCAACTAACGATGCATTGCAGTGGCTGAAGTCATTTTCTTGATTTTTAAAAAGAAAAAAACACCCAAGCTTTTCCTGGATTTTTACATCACATCAGCTGAACAGCCTTGCTTAGGTATTTCTTTTATTTATTACATTGATCCCCCACCTTTATCCCTTCCAAGGAATCGAAAGTGGCCCATGGGATCCTCCTCTTCCTCTTCCTCCTCTTCTTCCTCCTCCTCTCTACTTCATCCTCTCAACCACCCAGGGTGGCAGGTTAGGCAGAGAGCCAATGACCTTGGCAGGGACCATTGGCAGCATGATTAACTCCCATATTGCCGATGGAGAACCAGAGGTTAGGAGAGAGGGTTGCCTAAAGCCACCACAGGAGTTCAGGGCAGGAGCAAAATTCAAATTGGGGACTTCCACAGCCCCTGTGCTCCATACACCACCTCTCACACTGGCATCGGAGCGGGCAGTAAAAATGCACTCCTGGTGCCTATCAACCCTATGGGTTTCCTGCAAGCCAAAGCACCCAATTGGTTGATCACCCTTAGCCTTCACAGCTCTACCTGTGCCTTTGTAATGAACACATCCACCCATAGACCCAAGATGAAACATTGCAGTCCGTCTCCAACGCACCCAGAATCCACGCTACAGCGCTTGCTCATGTTCTGCTGGATAGTGGAGGGGCCTACTGTGTTCTGTCCAACACAACAGAGCTGTTGTTTATGGCTGAGTAAAGCTACAGTTCCATCCTGCTCATGGGCTGGAAGGAGCAAGCACCCCTCCCAGGTCCAAGCCAGGGTAGGATGGATGTAAAACATACATTTAATTTCACACATCCTTTAAGCAGCCTTGTGCAATGAGTCTAGTGGGGGGCAGGGAGAGATAATTAGGATGACTTCTCATATATTTAACATATCGTGAAATAGTTTGCAACTTCAAACATTTTTGGAGACATAGGGAAAAAACAGACCATCCATATATATCAAACAATATGGCAATGCATGTCATGGAGATTCTGAACTATGACACAGTGGAGGTTCCTAGCTATGAGAAGAACTTTGTATGCTGGAGGTTCTGAGCTATGACAAGAACTTTGTGTGGCTAAACAATAGGATATATAAACACAGCTGGGAGCGGGGGGGAGTGGCTGAGGAGGCAAAGCCCAGAGAGGAGACTGGGCAGCTCGCCAGCACACATGCAGGCCTCAGGCAAGTCCTGCAGGTCAGTGGGCAGGCGAGCAGGGGGGAGCAGTCCAATGGACCCAGTCAGCTACAAGCCCAGCTTTTCCAGGCACCCACAGAAATGTATGATGCTGAGCAATAAAACACTAGTGTGCAGATAATTTGCACAACTCAAGCTAGTTAAAAATAAAGGACATATAAACAGCGCTTTGAAAGATTAAAACCACTGACTGGTGTTCTCCTGGTCACCAAGGAGGAACCAGGCTGGACTTTCTGAAATTTGCTGCAGTAGCCTGTCATGAAGGTAATCACCTGGGATCCAAAGAGTGATACCTGGAGAGGGTGGGATGAATACGTCTTTGCTTAGGGATGCTCTGAGACGAGCCTTTGATATTCAGAATGGTGTTCAATTTCCCAAGAACAATGTGCCACCAAGAAAAGGAAAGTTCCCTGAATCCTGGTATTGACAACAGGTGTACTTTTTCATATTGGAGTTAGAGATCAGGTGTGTCTTTTTTCAAACTTTTATTTCAAAATCTCAAGCAATCTTTACATGACTGTATAATCTAACATAAGAACGCCGAACACATACAAAAACACAAAGTTGTAAGAAGCAAATCACCTTTCAAAACTCATTTAAAGGATTATTTTAGGAACATGCCTTCATAAAAATATGTACTCTACCCTACTCATGGGACACGCCTGAGTTCTTTTATTTCTTCTGAGCTGCTTACGTGATGTTTCACAATGAATGGAACGCAAGCTCAACACTACCACAATTAAGTATTTTCCCCCCTGAAAAATTAATTCCCAGCAATGATGTGAGAGTAGTACATTTACTTCATATCCCCAAACAGGAATACTTCATTTCAAGGCATATTTGCATCCTCTTCCACGGCTTCTATTTTCTTTGCTACTTTAACTCTGGAGTGTTGTTCAATTCTATTCATTTTTTAAAACACTTTATGCGATCATCACTAGTTTACAAAATAAGCAGAACATATTACGCCAAACAAACTCTCCTTCCTTCAGGCTCCATATCTGACAGATGTTATTTTTCTTCTTCTTGACTTTAAGAGTGGAAAAGGGTTCAATCTTGCTTTCCCCATAATCTAAGTATCTATAGGGCTTCTCCCCTGTGTGAACTCCTTGATGCAATTGAAAGGCTGTGCTCCCAGGGAAGTTCTTTCTACACTCTAAGCATTTGGGGGGCGGGGGGGGGGGGGTCCTCCATGTGGATAATTTGAAGAGTTTTAAAGATTGTGCTTCAACCAAAACTCTTCCTACATTCTAAGCATGCATAGTGTTTCTCACCAGTCTGAATTATTTCATGCAGCTGAAGGTTTCTGTTGTTAAGTAAATGTTTCCATGCACACAGAGCATTTATAGGGCTTCTTCCGTGTGGATTATTTGATGTGTTTTAAGGCTTGACCTCAAATTAAAACTCTTCCCACACTCTAAGCATTTATAGGATTTCTCGCCTGTTCGGATTCTTTCACGCATTTTAAGGGCCCTGCTGTCAGCTAAAGCCTTTCCACACTTAGAGCACTTCTAGGGCTCCCGTGTGAATTTTTCGATGTGTTTTGAGGTCTCTGCTTAGCCTGAAGCCCTTTCCACATTCGGAGCATTTATAGGGTTTTTCCCCTCTGTGATCTCTTTGATGGAGTTGAAATGCTGAAGTCCAATTGAAACTCTTCCCACACTCTAAGCATTTATAGGGCTTCTCACCTGTGTGGATTCTTTCATGCATCTTAAGGGTCCTGCTGTTACCTAAAGACTTCCCACACTTAGAGCACTTATAGGGTTTTTCCCCTGTGTGGATTCTTTGATGGATTTTAAGGACTGTGCCTCCTCTGAAGCTCTTTCCACACTCAGAGCATTTATATGGTTTCTGTCCTGTGTGTATTCTTTGATGGGCTTTAAGGCCTGTGCTTCTTCTGAAGCTCTTTCCACACTCAGAGCATTTATAGGGCTTTTCCCCTGTGTGGATTCTTTCATGCATCTTAAGGTTCCTTTTGTCAGCTAAAGCCTTTCCACACTTAGAGCACTTATAGGGCTCCTCCCCGGTGTGAATTCTTAGATGTCTTTTGAGGTCTCTGCTTTGCCTGAAGTCCTTTCCGCATTCGGAGCATTTATGGGCTTTTTCCCCTCTGTGATCTTTTTGATGGAGCTGAAATGATGAGTTCCAACTGAAACTCTTCCCACATTCTAAGCACTTATAGGGTTTCTCACCTGTGTGGATTCTTTCATGCATCTTAAGGGTCCTGCTGTCACCTAAAGACTTTCCACACTTAGAGCACTTATAGGGTTTTTCCCCTGTGTGGATTCTTTGATGGATTTTAAGGACTGTGCTTTCTCTGAAGCTCTTCCCACACTCAGAGCATTTATATGGTTTCTGTCCTGTGTGTATTCTTTGATGGGCTTTAAGGCCTGTGCTTCTTCTGAAGCTCTTTCCACACTCAGAGCATTTATAGGGCTTTTCCCCTGTGTGGATTCTTTCATGCATCTTAAGGTTCCTTTTGTCAGCTAAAGCCTTTCCACACTTAGAGCACTTATAGGGCTCCTCCCCGGTGTGAATTCTTAGATGTCTTTTGAGGTCTCTGCTTTGCCTGAAGTCCTTTCCGCATTCGGAGCATTTATAGGCTTTTTCCCCTCTGTGATCTTTTTGATGGAGCTGAAATGATGAGTTCCAACCGAAACTCTTCCCACATTCTAAGCACTTATAGGGTTTCTCACCTGTGTGGATTCTTTCATGCATCTTAAGGGTCCTGCTGTCACCTAAAGACTTTCCACACTTGAAGCACTTATAGGGCTGCTCTCCTGTGTGAATTCTTTGATGGGCTTTAAGAGCTCTGTTTTGCCTGAAGCTCTCTCCACACTCAGAGCATTTATAGGGTTTCTCCCCTGTGTGGATTCTTATATGTGTTTTAAGAATTGAGCTCAAATGGAAACTCTTCCCACAATAAAGGCATTTATATGGATTCTCCCTGGAGTGCTTTATTTGATGGTCTTTAAGTTGTGACCTCCAAGGGAAACTCTTCCCACACTCTAAGCACTGATGCAACTTTTTGCCTGAGTAAATCCTTCCACGCGGCTTACGTTTTCTCTTAACTGTTTTTTCCCCTCCTCTGTGAATTCTTTCACATTCAGTGAGGTGTATCTCCTCAGGGAAACTCTTTCCACATTCAGAGAAGTCCCACAGTTCCTCCCCATCATCAGTACTCCTTTTGTTTGCTTCGAACGGTTCTTCTGGTATTGTATATTCATGGAAATTGGCTCCTTCGAACGAACTGCCTGTGCTTCCCCACTTCTCTTCCTCTTCAGTTTTTATTCCCTGATGGACGCCATTTTGATTGCTCTCCTTCCCGTCAACTGAGAGAGGAAAAAGAGAAGAAACCCAATGAGTTGCTAGTTTGATTACCAGAGCAGTGGGAGGAAGAATCCTTCCAAATATATTAAACAGCCTCTGGTGATCCATAGAACAACAAACCACAAGCCAGTGTGCTAGCGATTGTAGCTTGGTGGCTCTTATTGGCCTCCTCCTGAACGCAGAAATAGGAAGAATAAATCCTGTGTAATAATAATAACAACAATAATAATAATAATAATAATAATTTTCTTTCTTTCTTTCTTACCCCTCTCTTAAACAGCCTCTGGTGATCCATAGAACTGATAACTACAGTGGAACACAGAGCTTTAGTTAATTTTATTTCTTACACTATTTCTAGGCAAACTTTTATTATTTACTTTTTTATTTATTTTATTTTATTTCATTTCTACACCACCCAATAGCTGAAGCTCTCTGGGCGGTTCACAATAATTAAAAGTGAAAGTACAACTTAAAATATAATAGAAAAGCTAAAAATTATAATAAAAAACACAATAAATACTGGTATAGGATGTACATACTGGCACGGATTGCAAGTTATACCAATGTTTGTGGGTGGGGTTTTTTTAAGTTCTGGCTGTCCTTGGGGAAGCCAGTGGGCAAGTGCTTGTAGTTTCATTGTTCTCACTGGGCTCCTCTTGGAGCCACCAGAACAAAGCCTGGGTGATGAGTGTGGCTTGTCATGCTGGCTAAAGGGAAGAATGGGAAACTACTAGCCTTAGATGTTTGGTATGGATGCCTGTGGACAGCCACCCTAGCTGAAAGTCTCACTAGAACATGTAAGAAATGGAGAAAAGTACGACACCCACGTTCTCGCTCTAACTTTCGTTGCTGCGGTCGCATACAGTGCGACGTGATAAGAGACATATACTTGTTCATCAGAGAACAGGTGTGTTGTTATGTTCTGAACTGGCCACCCGCTACCTTGCGACACCAGATGAGACAAAAAATGCTTTCTAGGACAAGCGTACAATGGACAGCACAATGCATACTGCAGTAGGAATCTTGTGGGATTTCTCAATTTGCTGATTAAAGCTGGATTGAAAGCCGAGCATAGCTGCGCTCTCTCTGGGGATTGGTTATCGGTTCGTGCGTTGATGACAGATCTTCACCCATCCCCACATCTCTGTTGTTCATACCAGCACTTCTTAAGGAGTCGTAAATCAGCCATTTTATTCAATCTGCACCAATATCCTATCATCCTTTTGTTAACTCTAGATTCAATAGAAGGCAGACTGGTCTCTGCTCTCAACAGGGCTGCTGGTGAGCCCAGGGATAAGGCTAATATTTTCCTTATCAATCCATAAGATGGAATTTAGACAGGGAAAAGTTTAATAGAGACAGAAAGGGAAGAGTTTGATAGGGAACAGATAGGGAAGAGATAGATAGGGCTTGTGAGGAGATGAAGTGTCTCAGATCTGTGTTTATCGGATTAGAGTGATCATTGACTACTAGAGGGTAAAAGGGATGTAGAGAGTAATATTTATCGGAATACAAAGCCAGTATGTCTTCACATCTCAAGAAAGAAAGGTGTTGGACCTGGAGTAAATATTCTGGTGGCAGTGTACTGTGTGTGTGGTAGATGGTGTTGCCTGCTATGGGAAAGACCTTACAGAAAAGGTATTCTTGCTGGTCAATAGGCAGGGATGCCAGACACCTATTTCCAATGCGACATGAACCCAGAATCTATTTCTTTGGCTGTTTATCTCAGTGATGTCTCAAGTGCCACGTAAGTGACATTTAGCCAAACGTCTTATCTGCCAGGAGACCATGGAGCATGAAAGACCTGACAAGGAGCCCCACCAGACTTAAATACATACCTGTTGATGTCTCTCCTTCCTTGGAATCCCCAAGAAATGGATCTTCCTCTTTTTTTACCTGCCCGGAGATGAGGCCAGATCTGGGAACAGGAAAGCCTTTTAAAGGAGGAAGAAATAAAGAAATTGTTTCTGGCACTTTCCACTATAGCAACAAACATCCAGAGTGTTCCAAACAGCCTTTCTGGACCCTCCCCCCTCTCTACTAGCCCAAAACTAGATCAAAAGAAGGATGCCAATGTGCCCTCAGTCACAGCCTCCCAATGCATTAATACAGACATTGAAGGGTTATACTTCCACTTTCCAGGATCTGTCAAGAAGGCAAAGAGGGAGCCTCACCTAGAGGGTCTCATTCCTTACCCAGAGAGGCCAGGTTCCCACGATTCTCCTCCATGACATCCCTGTGTAGAGCCCTCTGGCCTGGATCCAGCAGAGCCCACTTCTCTTCCAAGAAATGCACAGCCACATACGCAACTGGACCCTTGAAAGAAGAAATCATGTTCTCATTACACAGAAGGTAACCATCCAAGAAGTCAATAAGGGTGAGGTGGCTGGAGGTTCATTTGCAGGATCCAGAGCTTCATGAGAGACATTCAATGGCTTCCTATCGGCCATCTTGGAGACGAGCGAAGGAAAAGGGGGCGATTCTTCCAGAGCCAAAGACACCCAGGCCTCTCCTACCTGCTCCGGCTGCACAGAAACCGATTCCACTCCACTACAAATCGAAGGAGACCTAGAAGGAACTCCATGTAACATTTCAGTCTCTCTGCAGGTTGTGCCATTTCCTAGAAGGAAGAAAATGATGGAGGAAAGAGATTTTATACTTATTATTACTTATTACATTTATATCCCACCTTTTTTCCTCCAAGGAGCCCCAAGGCAGCATATATAATCCTCCTCCTCTCCATTTTATCCTCACAACAACAACCCTGTGAGGTAGGTTGGGCTGAGAGGCTATGACTGGCCCAAAGTCACCCAGTGAGCTTCCATGGCCGAGTGGGGACTCGAACCCGGATCTCCCAATTCCCAGTCTAGCACTCTAACCACCACACTACACAGGCTTCCTAAGCATTTTCCATTTTTGTTGCTTGTATAGAATAAGTCTTTTTCCTAATTCATCTGGGCATAATTCCGAATGCTGGCTCCATTTCTATAAAGCCTGAATCTATTTTTTAAACTAATCTAGTGAAAACAGTCCCCCACCCCAACTTGTTGAAATCTGCCCCACTAATCCTTACCCAGGAAGTTGGGACCTCCGACACCCCCCTGGAAGGTCCACCCGTCCAGCGGCCTCCGTGTGGTGTCCGACAGAGCCTCCTCTGCTTCGAGGGAATCCGTGGCTGCTGTGACCATCATCCCCTGCATCTGGAGGAAGAATAAGAAGCTCAGCCAGTGATGGGGGGAAAGAGATTAGGAAAGGAAAAGGACAGGTAAAGGCCAAGGGCAGAGTTTGCCAATCTCTTTGCATTCAGGTCCCCTTCTACATTAAGTCCTGCAGTTAAGCCTTTGGCAGGTGAGCCTAGAAGGATCTGGGCCAAAAACGTATCCCTAGAATGAAAGGAAGACAAGGAAAGTGCACCCAAAACCTTGGGAGAAGAGAAAGAAGCTCCCAGACGTTCACTGACACTCAGATACTGTAAGCACAGAAGTATGGTGCTTAGAACCGCGAATCTCGCTCTTCTGGGACCAACATGCTGCTGGTAGGAAAAGGATCCCCTCCTTTCTTGGAACATCACCATCACTTTGGGTTGCCTTGTGATCCCCTAAAGAAGTCCTGCTATATATATTCTAACCCTGTGGGAAGGTCCTGGATGGGGGGAGCTTGGGACAGCACTACCTGGATCAGCAGCCTGAAAACATTGGGATACTGGTGGGCATTTTTAAGAGCACTCTCCTTTGGAGCACTCAGATGAAACGCTCTCACCTTCTCCTGCTTTTTGTCCTCTGCCTGGCTCAAGAGGAAACCTTCTGCCAGGGCCACTGCCTGGGAACTGGTTTCCGCTCCACACTCTCTGACCCAGCTCTCCATCTCCGGGGGCAGGACAGCCAGGAACTGCTCCAGGACCACGAGGTCCAGCATCTCAGCTTTTGTGTTTGTTTCTGGCTTTAGCCACTGACAGCAAAGATGGTGGAGTCGGCTGCAAACCATTTGGGGCCCATCAGCTTCCTGGTAGCAGAAGTCCCTGAAGCGCTGGCTCTCTACGTCTGAGCTGGTGTTGCTCCCAGAGAGGTTCTCCTGCCCTCTTCTTTCCCAGGGCTCTGCACTGCTCCCTTCCTGGATGATACGGGACCCTTTTCCCGCCTCCGGGCCAAACCATTCTTCCGTCTTCACTCTCTTCTCCATCTCTGATGCCAAGAGGACTCGAAGGATCTCCTTGCTTTGCTGCCAATTCTTTCCTGAGGCCAGGAGTGACTGAACCTGATGAGAGGAGATCACATGTTACAAAGACAACAACCTCTGTGGGTATAAACTACTCTCACCAAGGAAAAAGAGTATTTTGGCTAAGAAAGGCAGGTGAACGTCACGGCTCAGGGGGACACTAGAGGTGGTGGGTCAGGGGGTCTCTCCTGCTAAGATGCTCAGACCCAAACCTTCCTCGGGTTCACAGTTTATTGAACCCACCCACCCACGTCCGCCTCCCCAACACTCCCACCCCTGCCCACAATGGCTGCATCTACTTCATCCCCCCCTCGCCAAAAAAAACCCTTTAGAAGATCCCTTCTCCTACCGGACCAGCCGATGGGTCACCTCTAGCCTTGCGCCAACTCTTTTCACACAGACTTTCCATGGTTAAAGCTGCAGGAGCTATACTAGAGTGACCAGATACAAAAGAGGGCAGAGCTCCTGCAGCTTGAACTGTTGTGATGTAGAGGGAATTTCACCAGCTGCTGCATGCCTACAAAGGACACCTGCTGAAATTCCCCTTTCAATACAATTGTTAAAGATGCAGGAGCCCTGTCCCCCTTTCCATATGAAAAACCAAAAGAAGGAGAGCATCCACTCAGGGTAAAAAAGAGGAAGAGAAGCAAGTTCTCAGAATGCTAAATTACTTTACTGTTCACGCCCCACGTGTTTTGGGCTATGTTGTTTCTTTAAGGTCTTCTTCAGGGGGCTGTAACATCAAGAATACATTGCATTATGTTTATGGGGATAACACATAACAGATCAGTTTAGGGGGTTAGTTAGACATAATGCCTCAAAAGGCCTCAAAAGACTCAGAAATTGCCTTCAGTGACTCCCACATAACAAGAATAACGACACTTGTACTTATCATTTCCACATGGAAACACCTGGCAAAGCAAAAAAAATGACGCAACAATGAGAAAAGATGAATTAGAATAATAAAAAGAGGGCCCTGGAATGATTGAATTTTCTCAGTCGCCACTGAATATCATAGGAGACGATCATCCTGCTAAGAGGTGTCTGCAGACATCTCTCACCAAGTAAGAACCGATATCTTGAACTTTTTGTTAAAAGTGTTTTTACGTCATAATTTTTTTTATATGATGTATATAAATTTTAATGTATAATGTGAACAGGCCCAAGAGCCTTCATGTTGTATTAATTTTTTTAATGAAACTGATATATGGGCACAGGCCTTTTGAGGCAATATGCCTAACTAACCCCCTAAACTGATCTGTTATGTGTTATCCCCATAAACATAATGCAATGTATTCTTGATGTTACAGCCCCCTGGAGAAGGCCTTAAAGAAACAACATAGGCCAAAACACGTGGGGCGTGAACAATAAAGTATCTCAGCATTCCGAGAACGTGCTTCTCTTCCTTTTTTTACTCCTTTCCACAGGGTCACTCTATTCCTGGTTTAGGGGAGTGGGACCCCCAAATGCACAGCTCACCTGGGTGGCTCTATCATCCTCCCCATCCTGCAAATCATGCCCCCCTTTGCTGCCCTTCTTCTCCTTCCCCCTGTTTTAAAAATCTGAACAGATCTATGATTTGCACCCCAAAACATGTCCATTTCCCCTGACACGCATCTTACACGCATCTTACACGCATCCTACATGTGTTTGCTGATACGCACACCCAAACCATCCACACACAGCATCCCAAAGCCCCATTCTCCACTGCCTGTCCATTGTATCCATTTCTGCAAAAGTCAAGCTGCTTGCAAGTGATTTAGCAGCGCAAGAGCTAGGAGCTTGTCAATATTGCCATTGCTCCTTCTTCTCCAGGTTAGACTCCATTGTAACCAGGAGTGTGACTCATCCAGATGTGACCGTGACACACCTGGAGAGAGACAAAATGACCATATAAGGGAATGCTAGAAGTGGAGGGACATTGCAAAGCATCTCTGGGTACAAGTAAAATAGCACATGGCAATGCAACGCCACATCTGGCCACTACTAGGGACTACTCGAGAGTAAAATAGAGTTGGCCAAATGATGTCACTGGGGTTATAAACCAATAGGATGAGGGCTGATGCCCTGTAACTTTTGGAGTACAAAAGCATTGTTTGAACCTTGGTGTGGTGTGACTCTGGAAAGCAGCGTAAGCGTGCGGAGGTCACCTATTCTGCGCAGAATAATAAATTAGTTTCCAAAGCTTCAGGAGGTCTTTCGCCAAGTGTTTCATATCTGGACTTTGGACACTTGGGAATAGCATCATTTATGCAACACCCCTGGGCAGTTTCCTCCCACTCCCATCATCCCGGGGACCTCGATGCACCCTGCACTCGCCAGCTCCCATGTGAGCGATACCCCCTCCCCACCCGGGGCTCGGGGTCCCCGGACTTCAGCCCCCAGCCCCAGCCGCCCCACTCCGGGCCACTCACCCACTGCCTTGCAGGCGAGGCGGGGCAGGGAGCGCGTGGCGGAGGCGCCTCTTCTCCCGAGAGCCGGAGGTCGCAGGCCCGGTCCTCCCGGCGGCCACGTGGGTCTTCTGCGCCTCCTCCCCGGGAGAGGGGCTGCGGCTGGGCTCCTGCTGCTCCGAGATGCCTCCTCCGTCCTCTGCTGCCGCCGCCTTTTCTTCCTTGGGGGAGGCGCCAGGCCGGAGGGGGCTCTTCTTTGGGGGGCGGTAGAGGGGGTTAGAAGAACAAAGAGGGGTGTGAACTGGGGGAGGGGCTACTTCCCCTCCCTCCCCATTTCCATGCCATTCCTTGGGGAATCTGGGAAGGGTGGATGCAAAGAGGGAGGGGAAGGGAGAAGTGTGTGTGTGTGTGTGGGGGGGGGGGTATTTAGAGCTTTGCATGCAATTTCACAGCCCCCCACACCCCAGCACCTCCTCCATTTCAAACCTTTGTCTGAAATAACCCATGGATAGCGAGTTGTTGCGATCCTCCTCTCTTCTTCATCTTCACAACAACCCAGTGAGGTAGGATAGGCTGAGAGCCAATGACTTATTTCACAGGCTCACGGGGTGGAAATAAGCCACGATGGCCCATTCCCCCTCCCCAAGCGTGGCGGCTGCATTGCGGGGGGATTAGCATAATTACCCCCAGCAGGACAGCTTCTCCTGTTGTGTGAACCCGTCCAGGGTGGCTTATTGCAAACCCAGTCTGTGACTGCCCCAAAGTCACCCACACACCACCAAGCTCAGAGAAAGATTTTCGAGACCACACTGGTGCGCGTAAGCACCCCATAGCCTACTCCCACTGTGTAAGTTATGTCAACGGTATGAAGTCCCCTATTAGAGAGGGTGGAACTGAGGCTAGGAGAGAGGAGGCTTGCTTAAGGCTCACAAAGGAGTTTACAGCCAGAGCAGAATTCAAACTGGGGCCAGGTAACCACAAGAACTACCTGCCACAAAGAAAATGAGGTTCCCTGAATTCCTGGTATTGATCATAGGTGCTCTTTTTCATTTAGGAAACTGAGATCAGGCGTGTCTTTGTGTATTTTATTTCAACATCTCAAGCAGTCTTTAGATGATAATAAAAACTGAGATAAACGCACAGACCACATAGAAAAAGACAAAGATGTTTTAAAAAGCAAATCCCTTTGAACACATCAGAAATGAAAATTGGAGTGTCGATCGGTGAGCTTAAGAATTAACAGTTGCGAGCAATTAATTACAGTGTGTTAAACAAGTAAATGATTATTTTTTTAATACAAGGCAGAAATTGCAATGTTAACAAATCAAGATATCCTCTAATGTATGTAACCAAAACAGCTAAGAGTAGAATCCAAACTGGGGACTTTCATAGTCAATGTGCTCCACCATAAAACTCCAGGCCTCCTCATGCCAATCAACCCTATGGGTTTCCTGCAACCCAAAGTACCCCACTGGCTGATCTACATTAGTGTTCACAGCTCTACCTTTAACTTTGTAAATGAACAGATACCCCTGCCAATCCACCATGAAATGCTGGCAGTCCATCTTCAACACGCCCTGAATTGACACTACATCTCTTGCTCAAGTTCTACCGGATGCTGGAGCGCAGTATTGCGTTCTGACCAATACTATAGAGCTGTTGTTTACGGCTGGGTAAAGCTACAGTTCTGTCTTGCTTCTGGGCTGGAAGGTGCAGGCACCTCACGCAGCTCAAAACCTGGGCAGGATCAGAGTTATCCTCGGAGACTGAAAAAGTGATTTATGGAGAGGGTGTACCTACCTGTACACTATGTTCAACGTCTAAGGCCCTCCTCCAGGTACCTACTCCGAGGGAAGCTCAGAGGATGGCAACAAGGGAGAGGGCCTTTTCAGTGGTGGCCCCCAATTATGGAATGATCTCCCTGATGAGGCCCACCTGGTGCCAACATTTCTTTTCAGCACCAAGTAAAGACTTTTCTCCCAGGCATTTAACAGCATATGTTGAGGGGTTTTTTAACTGACCCTAGAATGGTTGTTTTAAATGGATATTGTCTTGGTATGTAATCAGTTTTTATGTTTTCAAATCTTGTATATCAGTTTTTAATGTTCAATGTTTTAATCTTTGTAAACTGCCCAGAGACCTTCAGCTATGGGGTGGTATATAAATGTAATAAATAATAATGATGAATTTATCCGTGCCAAGGGATTTTATGAGATGCGAATTTAGAACTCAGTATGGTCCTACACGACCAGGTAACCACTCCCGTTCAATTTCCCAAGAACAATGTGCCACCAAGAAAATGCAGCTTCCCTGAATTCCTGGTATTGATCATAGATGCTCTTTTTCAGTTAGGAATCTGAGATCAGTTGTGTGTTTGTATATTTTATTTCGACACCTCATGCGATCTTTAGATGCTAATAAAACGTGAGATAAAAGCACAGGCCACATAGAAAAATACAAAGAGATTTTAAAAAGCAAATCACCTTTCAAAAATATTTTCAAGAATAAGTTTGGGAGCATGGCTTTCTTAAAACTAAGTAAAATGTCTTATCCTAGGACATTTCTGAGTTGTTTTATTGCTTATGAGTCACCTACATGATGTTTAACAAAGAATGGAATGTAAGCTCAATACTGTAACTATTAAGTATTTTTTTTTCTGAAAAATTAGTCCCAACAATAATTTGGGAGGCATATAATTTATTTTGTTTGCCTAAACATATGGAGAACATATTATACGAACATATCAGAAGCATATGTTATCTTTGAAGTATATGTTATCTGCATGTTATTTTTTCTTGAATTTAGAGTGGAAAATCTTGTTTTCCCCAGAATCGAAGTATTTATAGGGCTTCTCCCTCTATGTGAATTCCTTCATGCGATTTAAAGTCTGCGCTCCCAGGGACGTTCTTTCCACACTCTTCTTAAGCATTTCCGGGGTTCCCCCTCCGTGTGGATAATTTGATGGGTTTTCAGGATTGGGCTCCAATCAAAACACTTCCTACACTCCAAGCATTTATGTGGTTATGTCAATTCTTTCATGCAGCTGAAGGTTTCTGCTGATAAGTAAAAAGTTTCAACACATAAGAGCATTTATAGGGCTTCTCCCATGTGAATTCTTTGATGGGTTTTAAGGGCTTCGCTGTCTTTGAAGCCCCCTCCGCACTCCAAGCATTCATAGGACATCTTCTGGCCTGTGTGGATTCTTTGATGGGTTTTAAGGCTTGAGCTCCCACTGAAACTCTTCCCACACTCTAAGCATTTATGGGGCATCTCGCCTGTGTGGATTTTTTGATGGGTTGTAAGGGTTGTGCTCCAACTGAAACTCTTCCCACACTCGGCACATTTATAGGGCCTCTGCCCTGTGTGCATTGTTTCATGCATTTTGAGGGCCCTGCTGTCAGATAAAGCCTTTCCACACCAGGAGCATTTGTAAGGCTCTTCCCCTGTGTGGGTTCTTTGATGTGTTTTGAGGCCTCTGCTTTGTCTGAAGCCCTTTCCGCACTCTGAGCATTTGTAGGGTGTTTCCCCTGTGTGGATTCTTTGATGGAGTTTAAGTTTTGAGCTCCAACTGAAACTCTTCCCACACTCTAAGCATTCATAGGGTTTCTCCCCTGTGTGAATTCTCATATGCATTTTCAGGCCTCGGCTGTCAGCTAAAATCTTTCCACACTCGGAGCATTTATAGGGCTCCTCCCCGGTGTGGATTCTTTGATGGCTTTTGAGGTCTCTGCTTTGCCTGAAGCTCTCCCCGCACTCGGAGCATTTGTAGGGCGTTTCTCCTGTGTGGATTCTTATATGTGTTTTAAAAGTTGAGCTCCAATAGAAAGTCTTCCCACAATCTAAGCATTTATATGGATTCTCCCTGGAGTGCTTTACTTGATGGGCTTTAAGGCGTGAGCTCCAAAGGAAACTCTTCCCACACTCTAAGCACGGATGCAACTTTTTGCCTGAGTAAATCCTTCCACGGCGCTTACGTTTTCTCTTGTCAACTGGTTTTTTCCCTCCTCTGTGAATTCTTTCGCATTCAGTGAGGTGTATCTCCTCAGGGAAACTCTTTCCACGTTCAGAGAATTCCCACAGTTTCTCCCCATCATCAGTACCCCTTTTGTTTGCTTCAGACGGTTCTTCTGGTATTGTATATTCATGGAAATCGGCTCCTTCGAACGAACTGCCTGTGCTTCCCCACTTCTCTTCCTCTTCAGTTTTTATTCCCTGGTAGACGCCATTTTGATTGCTCTCCTTCCCGTCAACTGAGAGAGGAAAAAGAGAAGAAACCCAATGAGTTGCTAGTTTGATTACCAGAGCAGTGGGAGGAAGAACCCTTCCAAATATAGTAAACAGCCTCTGGTGATCCATAGAACTGACAACCGGAACGGGACGCAGAGTTAAAATTTTATTTCTTATACTATTTCTAAGCAATGTTTTATCAGATAGTGGCACAGCTTGTACGTCACATGAACATTTCTAAGTGTGTATTTTTCAACTTTGGGTATACATTTGTGTCTGCTTTTTAAATTCTGGGTAACCCTGAACAAGCCAGTGTGCTAGCGCTTGTAGCTTGGTGGCTCTCATTGGCCTCCTTCTGAACGCAGAAACAGGAAGAATAAATCCTGTGTTTAATAATAATAATAATAATAATAATAATAATAATAATAATTTATTTCTTACTCATCTCTCCCTCTGGATCGAGGCAGGGAACAATAAATATAAATACAGAGACCATAAAATAGATAAAACTTTAAAAACAATACATTATTAAAAACATCTTAAAGTTCAACTAGGTAGGCCTGCCAGAAGAGATCAGTCTTCACGGCTCTCTTAAATTCAAGAATACCGTTAAGTTGTCGAATCTCCTCCAGCAGACCATTCCACAGTCTGGGAGCGGCAGAAGAGAAGGTCCTCTAACGATTGTCAGCCTGGTTTTGGCTGACTGAAGTAAATTCTTCCAAGAGGACCTGAGCGTGCGGGGCAGATTGTACAGAAGAAGGTGATGCCGCAGGTAACCTGGACCCAACCATGTAGGGCTTTAAAGGTAATAACCAACACTTTGTACTTCGCCCGGAAAGTAATTGGCAGCCAGTGAAGAGATTTTAAAGCTCGTGTAATATGGTCACCCCTAGGTGTATCGGTGACCAACCTGGCTGCCATATTTTGAACTAGTTGAAGTTTCCAGACTAGGCACAAAGGTAGCCCTATGTACAGCGCATTGCAGAAGTCAAGCCTCGAAGTTACCAGTGCGTTTACTACCACCTTTAGGTCTTCCAACTCTAGGAAGGGGTGCAGTGTAGCCTGCCATTCTGACTAACTGGAAGAATGGGAGACTACTAACCTTGCATCTCTGGTATGGACACATGTTGACATCCTAGCTGAGGGACTCTCTAAACTATGTAAGAAATGAAGAAATACCCACTGGATATGCACAGCTCTCTCTGGAAAAGCTCTTTGAGATGAATTAACTTGATCTACTTTCAGTCTTGGATACATTTGTCTCCAATTTGCTTGAAACATGGAGTCTTTCAGTTTGTTTATTTGAATCGTTCTTAATTTCGTCTTTTTATATAAAAGTAATTAAAATATTTTGGAGAGGTTGGCCAGGTGGACAAGAGACCCACAGAAACCCATAAGAACCTTAGAAGAGCCCATGCTGGATCAGACCAAGTGTCCATCTAGGCCAGAAGATACATTCCTCTGGGTTTCTGAGATGCAACACAGCATCAATCCCTGACATCTCGACATGAAAACATTCAAAGAGCAGTGTTGGGAAGACCTCCACCTGTGATTATCACCCTCAGTCCAACTAGGCGTTGGCTGCTATGGGAAAGACCATATCGAAAAGGTATTCACAATGGAAAATAGGCAGGAACACTGCAGACCCCTTTCCCAGGTGACCAGCCCCCTACCTCTATCAAATCATCTCCGAATGATGTCTCAAGTACCAAGTAGCCACAACACTTATCTGCCAGGAGACCATGGAACCAGGAACCGGAGGAACCGGAAAGACCTGGCAAAGGGTTCCACCAGACTTAAGCACATACCTGCTGATGTCTCTCCTTCCTCGGAGGCCTCATGAAATGGATTTTCCTCCTTTTTTACCTGCCAGGAGATGAGTCCCGGTCTGGAAACTGGAAGACCTTTTAAAAAAGGTAGAAATTGTGAAATTATTTCTGGCGCTTCCCGCTATAACAACAAATATTCAGAGTGTCCCAAACAGTCTTTCTGAACCCTCTCAACTCTACAACAGCCTAAAAAGATAGGCAAGAATGTCACCTGAGACAAGATCTTCACACCAATTTCTATGGTGGTTCCTCTGAATGATGTCTCAGGTGCCAAGTAAGAGACATTTACTCAGAAAACGTATCTGCCAGGAGACCACGAAGCATAAAAGTCCTGACAAGAGGTCCCACCAAACTTAAGCACATACTTGATGTCTCCTCTTCCTCGCAGGCCCCAAGAAATTGAACTTCCCCCTTTTTTTCCTGCCTGGAGATGAGGCCAGGTCTTGAAACTGGAAGACCTTTTAAAAAAGGTAGAAAGTGTCCAATTACTTCTGGTGCTTTCCACCAGAAAAACAAACATTCAGAGTGTCTAAAGCAGCATTTTTGAATCAGCCCTTACAAGATCAGAAGAAGGATGAAATTGTTGCGCTCATTCACAGCCTCACAATGCACTGACAAAGAAAGAAGCGCTATAATCCCACATTCTAGGATCTGTCAACGAGGCAAAGAGGGAGCCTTCCCTAGAGGGGCCCCGTTCCTTACCCAGAGTGGCCAAGTTCCCATAATTCTCCTCCATGATGCCCCTGTGCAGGGCCCTTTGGCCTGGATCCATCAGAGCCCACTCCTCTTCTGTGAAATGCACAGCCACAAAGGTCACTGGGCCCTGAAAGAAAAATTCATGTTATCCCTAAACCTAATGCAGCAAACAATGAAGACAATAAGGGTGGGAAGTTAGGCAGTTCCGAATGCCAGTTTCATGAGTGACATTCAAAGACTTCCTAGCAACCATTTTGGAGAGGAACAAGGGAAAGGGGGAAATTCTTCCAGACCCACAGAGATGTTCAGGGGACAGAGGGCCTCTCCTACCTGCTCTGGCTGCGCAGAAACCGTTTCCACTCCACCACAAAGCGAAGGAGGCCTTGAAGGAGGTCCCAGTAACATTTCACTCTCTCTGCAGCTCGTTCCGTTTCCTGTAAGGAAGACGAAAAGTGGTGGGAAGAGGTTTTGTTGCTTCGTAAGCGTTTTCCATTTTAGCTCCTTGAATGGAATCAAGCTTTTTCCACATTTCACCTAGGCATCATTCAAAGCATTGGTTTTTATTTCTATGACATCAGAATGGGTTGAAACAAAAAGACACCTTCTTGAATATGTTAGACAGAAGCATCTCTATGGGGCGGTATAGAAATGGAATAAAATAAATAAATAAAATAAATGAAACATGCCCCTCTAATCCTTACCCAGGAAGCTGGGACCTCCGTCACCTCCCTGGAAGGTCCACCTGAACGGCGGCGCCTGTGTGGTCTCTGACAGAGCCTTCTCTGCCTCAGGGGAATTCGTGGCTGCTGTGGCCAATATCCCCTCCACCTGGGGAAGGAATGAGAAGGCCAGGCAGTGAGGGGGGGGAAAGGGGTTAGGAAAGGAAAGAAATAGGACAGGCAAAGGCCACAGGCAGATTTATTTGCACTCAGGTCTCCTTCTAAAGTAATTGTACTTCCTATGCTCTGCAGGCAGACTTTTGGCAGGTGATTGCACAAGGATTTCCCCCAATAACTTAACTTGAGCATTAGAATAGGACAAGAAAAATGCATCCAAGACTCCTGCCTAAAAGCAGCTGGGAAGAGAGGAAGAAACTCCCAGAAGTTCACTATGTCTCGGTTGCTGTAAGCACAGAAATGTGGTGCTTAGAACCGCTAATCCTGTTATGGTGGGACAACTGTGCCGCTGACAGAAGGACCCCCTCCTTCTCTGGAATGCCACAATCTTTTTTGGATGATTTGTGATACCTTAAAGAGGGCCTGCTACGTACGTTCGGAACCTGTGGGATGGTTATGGCTGGAGGGGAGACATCATTACCTTGATTGGCAGCCTGAAAATGTTGGGATACTGGGATGGGATTAGGCGGGATATAAGACCAGACTCTTTTGGATCTGTCAGGATGAAATGATCTCACCTGCTCCTTCTCCTTCTCTGCCTGGTTCAGGAGGAAGCCTTCTGCAAGGGCCACCGCCCGGGAACTGCTCTCCACTCCACACTCTCTGACCCAGCTCTCCATCTCCGGGGGCAGGACGGCCAGAAACTGCTCCAGGACCACCAGGTCCAGCATCTGAGCTTTCGTGCAGCTTTCCGGCTTCAGCCACTGGCAGCAAAGGTAGTGGAGTCGGCTGCAAACCTCCCGGGGCCCCTCGCCTTCCTTGTAGCAAAACTCCCTGAAGCGCTGGCGCTCTACATCTGAGCAGGTCTTGCTCCCAGGCTGGTTCTCCAGCACACCTCTTTCCCAGGGCTCTGCACTGCTCCCTTCATGGATGATATGGGGCTCTTTTTCTGCCTCAGGGCCAGGAAATTCTTCCGTCTTCACTCTCTTCTCCATCTCTGATGCCAACAGGATTCGAAGGATCTCCTTGCTTTGCTGGCAACTTCTTTCCTGAGGCCAGGAGTGCCTGAATCTAATGTGAGTAGATCACCTATTAGAAAGGCGACGAGCCTCTCTGTGTGTATAAACTACCCTCAACCAGGGCGTAGACTTCTCCATTTCCCTGGGTGTGGAGGCATGAGGCCAAACCTAGGAAAGGGGGCTAGGCTTGTTTGTTTACATTTATGTATCCTTCATCGATGGATCCCACAATGTTTTAAGCCACATGTTAAAACAACCAGTACTCAACAAAAATATTACATTTTAATTGTAATATTATGATAGTTTACACATTACCCTACCATCCATAGCCCTATACAATATACCATGAATGCTGAAGCCCAAGGTAAAACTCAACAAACTCTTTTTATGAATTAAAACAAATTTATTAGAGCACTAACAAAACAGCCCACCAAGGCGAAAATATACGTTCCTGATATGTACTACGCCTTCCAGCCAGGCTGTCAGCTTACTGATGTTACCTGGTTGGGCATTGCTCCCCACCCACCCCCCGGAAATCCCGGAGGGGGCTTCAGCACACACAAAAACCGTAGTTTACACCCCTGCTCTCAGCAAGGAAAAAGATGATTCTGGCTAAGAAAGGCCGGTGCGAGGCAGGTAAGCGTCCGAGGTGAGCATGTAAAGAGAGAATGATCTCAGGATGAAGTAAACAACTTTACTGACAAAAAAGCCTGCTAAAAAGGCAGGTCAACCCCACGACTGAGAGGGACACGAGGGTGGGGGTGGGAATCTAGGGTGCCCCTCTTCCTAAGATGCTCAGACCCAAACCTTCACCTGGTTCACAGTTTATTGAGCCCACCCTCTCAACACCTCTGTCCCTTGCCCACAAGGGCTGTGCCTGCTTCACCCCCCACCCCGCAAAAGCCCTCTAGCAGATCCCTTCTCCCACCGACCCTGTGGATGGAGCACCTCTAGACCTGCACCAACCCCACAACGACCCTCCAGCCCCCCTCCACACACCCCCACGCAGCATACGAGACTTCCTGGCTTCAGAGAGAGGAGGGGGAAAGTTATTAGATGTGATTTTCCTCGAGGAGTCCCCTAAAGACTATTTACCTGGGGGGGAAGAGACGCTCTCCCCACCCACCCCCGACAAAACATCCCCCCCACCCTGTCCTTTGCTGCTTCTCTTCCCCAGCTGGGCTGTCCTCCCCCTGGGCATTCCCCCGCCCCACTTCCATCATCCTAGGAACCCCAGTGCACTTGGCACTCAGCTCCCGAGCACCCCCCCCCACTCCGGCACTGTGGGTCCCTGGAATTCACGCCCGCCGCCGCCCCGGACCCCTCTGGGCCGCCCCACCGCGCCAGCCGCTTACCCGCTGCCTTGCAGGCGAGGAGGAGCCGCGGATCGCGCCCACGAGGCGAGGGCGGTGCAGGAAGCGAGCGGCGGAGGCGGCTCTCCCCAAAGCGGAAGCTGGAGTGCCCGGTCCTCGGAGGGGCCTTGCAGGCGCCTGGATGCATCAGCAGCCCCCCAGGGACGGAGGGAGAGGGGCTGCAGACGCCGCCACCGCCTCGTTTTCTCATGCAGGAAGCTCTCCAGTTGGAGGGCGGGGAGAAGCACACAAAGGGACACGAAATGGAGGAGAGATTACCTCCCCTCCCCCCCCTTCCATGTCAATCCGATCTGTGGATGCAAAGGGGGAGGGAAGGGAGGAGGTGTTGGGAGGGGGCAACAACGGGGGGGGGGTTACTCATAGATTTGCATGCACTTACATACACGCGCGCGCGCACGCGCACACACCAGCATCCCCTCCAGCTCAAAGGATCTCAGAAACATATTGGACACATTGGAAGGAAGCATTTTATTTATTTAGCCCAATGCTACCCTCTCCCTTCTCCCAGGAGCTCTGGGTGATGTGAGGATCAAATCTTGGGGGAGGAGGAGAGACCCCTGCACAACACCCCTGCGAAGTAGGGTGGTGCCGGGGAGAATGAGTGGTCCAGGAGCATCCAGTCTGCTTCATGGTTGAGAGCAGGTTTTTGCATCCAGATCTCTCTTAGGTCTTAGTACAACACTATCAGCAGGGCAAAATACTGGATCCCACAGTTCAGTACGACTTGAGACGTTTTCTTCTGTTTGTTAG
This sequence comes from Anniella stebbinsi, assembly GCA_029215795.1. Taxonomy (NCBI): domain Eukaryota; kingdom Metazoa; phylum Chordata; class Lepidosauria; order Squamata; family Anniellidae; genus Anniella; species Anniella stebbinsi. The sequence continues at coordinate 181,345,437 of JARDYH010000005.1, forward strand.
TATTGAGAGACAGGGTGGATCTGAATGTATTCATAGAATCATAGAACAGTTGAGCTGGAAGGGGCCTATAAGGCCATCAAGTCCAACCCCCTGCTCAATGCAGAAATCCACCTTAAAGCATTCCTGACAGATGGTTGTCCAGCTGCCTCTTGAAGGCCTCTAGAGTGGGAGAGCCCACGACCTCCCTAGGTCATTGGTTCCATTGCTGTACTGCTCTAACAGGAAATTTTTCCTGATGTCCAGCCTAGGGTGATCATATGGAAAGGAGGACAGTTATCTTTAACAGTTTAACTGAAAAGGGCATTTTAGCAGGTGTCACTTGTCTGCATGCAGCACCTGGTGAAATTCCCTCTTCATCGCAACTGTTAAAGCTGCAGGAACCCTGCCTTCTTGTATCTGGTCATGCTAGGCACAGCTCCTGCAGCTTTCACTGTTGTGATGAAGAGGGAATCTCACCAAGTGCTGCACGCATACAAATGGCACCTGCTGAAATTCCCTTTTCAATACAACTCTTAAAGATACAGGAGCCCTGTCCTCCTTTTCATATGGTCACCCTAGCTCCAGCCGGAATCTGACTTCCTGTAACTTGAGCCCATTCTGCGTCCTGCACTCTGGGATGATCGAGAAGAGAGCCTGGTGCTCCTCTGTGTGACAACCTTTCAAGGATTTGAAGAGTGCTATCATGCCTCCTCTCAAACTCCTCTTCTCAAGCCTAAACATATCCAGTTCTTTCAGTCTCTCCTCATAAGGCTTTGTTTCCAGACCCCTGATCATCTTCGTTTCACTCCTCTGATCCCCCTCCAGCTTGTCTGCATCCTTCTTGAGGTGTTGTGCCCAGAACTGGACACACTACGCAAGATGAGGCCTAACCAGTGCTGAATAGGAGGGAACCAGTACTTCGTGTGATTTGGAAGCTATACTTCTATCAATGCAGCCCAAAATAGCATTTGCTTTTTTTGCAGCTACATCACACTGTTGGCTCATATTCAGCTTATGATCTACAACAATTCCAAGATCCTTCCCGCTTGTCGTATTGCTGAGACAAGTATCCCCCATCTTGTAACTATGCATTTGGTTTCTTTTTCCTAGGTGTAGAACTTGGCATTTATCCCTATTAAATTTAATTCTATTGTTTTCAGCCCAGCACTAAATTTTATTCTGTTGTTTTCAGCCCAGCGTATTAGATTATTCAAAATAATATTTCCTACACAGAAAACATTATCTGAGCCTTAACAGCAAAGTGTGTGTGTGTGTGTTAATACTCACACTTCACATGTCTATAGAGACCTTATAGCTTAGAATTCTTCCTCATTTTAAAGTATATCCATTACACTGAATCCTACCGATTGTCAATATTCAACTGCAAATTTTATTACATCTCAAGATATTATCAGCTTCCCTTTTTATTGTTCTACAGAATGCCTTATTTGAAGATACTGATTTAAAAAAATGTTCCCTCTTTGTGAGACCAATGGAATCCTGTGTCTACTTAGAAGGAAGCTCCACCAAGATCAATGGGGCTTACTCCCAGGTAATAACCTTAATAAGGATGAAATCCTACACCCACTGAGATGTGAGAGGCGCTCACTGACATCAGCAGCAGCAGCAGCAGCATTTGCATAGCACTTGCAGAATCTGTCCTGGGCACCAACACAAAATGGCTGCCATGGGAGGTGTGGCCTAGTCAACAAAGGAAAACTAACCTTCCAAAAAGACTGAGCACAAGGTAGAGATAGACTCTGAGCCCATAGACTCATTCTCTCTACCTCTCTCATACACACACCACACCGCCTCCCTAGCTGCTTTCCTGCTTCTTATCTATATAAAGAATTGCTTGATGTTGTAAGACCAGGGAGATCTGGATACAAAACCTGTCTCAGCCATGAAGCTTACTGGGTGCTCCTGGGCCAGTGCTTTAAGGTAGATTCCTGCATTGAGCAGGGGGTTGGACTGGATGGCCTTATAGGCCCCTTCCAACTCTACTATTCTATGATTTATCTCTCCCACACCATTCTAGCTCGCAGGGTTGTTGTAAGGGTCAAATATTTGGGGGCGGAGAAGAGGAGAGAACCCTGCAAATCACCCAGAGCTTCCGGGAGAAGGTAGAAATGGGCTAAATAAATAAAATGCTTCCTTCCAATATAAGTTCCAAGAAAAGGAGAGTCGATTTCAGTCACCCTCTTTGTTTCGGAGATCCTTTGAGCTGGAGGAGATGCTGGCGTGCGCGCGCGTGTGTGTAAGTGCATGCAAATCTCTGAGTAACCCCCACACACACACTGTTGCTGCCCCCTCCCAACACCTCCTCCCTCCCCTTCCCCTTTGCATCCACAGATCGGATTGACATGGAAGGGGGGGAGGGGAGGTAATCTCTCCTCCATTTCGTGTCCCTTTGTGTGCTTCTCCCCGCCCTCCAACTGGAGAGCTTCCTGCATGAGAAAACGAGGCGGTGGCGGCGTCTGCAGCCCCTCTCCCTCCGTCCCTGGGGGGCTGCTGATGCATCCAGGCTCCTGCAAAGCCCCTCCGAGGACCGGGCACTCCAGCTTCCGCTTTGGGGAGAGCCGCCTCCGCCGCTCGCTTCCTGCACCGCCCTCGCCTCGTGGGCGCGATCCGCGGCTCCTCCTCGCCTGCAAGGCAGCGGGTAAGCGGCTGGCGCGGTGGGGCGGCCCAGAGGGGTCCGGGGCGGCGGCGGGCGTGAATTCCAGGGACCCACAGTGCCGGAGTGGGGGGGGGTGCTCGGGAGCTGAGTGCCAAGTGCACTGGGGTTCCTAGGATGATGGAAGTGGGGCGGGGGAATGCCCAGGGGGAGGACAGCCCAGCTGGGGAAGAGAAGCAGCAAAGGACAGGGTGGGGGGGATGTTTTGTCGGGGGTGGGTGGGGAGAGCGTCTCTTCCCCCCCAGGTAAATAGTCTTTAGGGGACTCCTCGAGGAAAATCACATCTAATAACTTTCCCCCTCCTCTCTCTGAAGCCAGGAAGTCTCGTATGCTGCGTGGGGGTGTGTGGAGGGGGGCTGGAGGGTCGTTGTGGGGTTGGTGCAGGTCTAGAGGTGCTCCATCCACAGGGTCGGTGGGAGAAGGGATCTGCTAGAGGGCTTTTGCGGGGTGGGGGGTGAAGCAGGCACAGCCCTTGTGGGCAAGGGACAGAGGTGTTGAGAGGGTGGGCTCAATAAACTGTGAACCAGGTGAAGGTTTGGGTCTGAGCATCTTAGGAAGAGGGGCATTCCAGACTCCCACCCCATCTCTCGTGTCCCTCTCAGTCGTGGGGTTGACCAGTTTTTTAGCAGGCTTTTTGTCAGTAAAGTTGTTTACATCGTCCTGAGATCATCCTCTATTTTCATGCCCACCTTGGACGCTTACCTGCCTCGCACTGGCCTTTCTTAGCCAGAATCATCTTTTTCCTTGCTGAGAGTAGTTTACACACAGAGAGAATCTTGTAGCCTTTGTATTATTTGATCTACTCACATCAGATTCAGGCACTCCTGGCTTCAGGAAAGAAATTGGCAGCAAAGCAAGGAGAACCTTCAAGTCCTGCTGTCATCAGAGATGGAGAAGAGAGTGAAGACGGAAGAATTTCCTGGCCCTGAGGCAGAAAAAGAGCCCCATATCATTCAGGAGGGGAGCAGTGCAGAGCCCTGGGAAAGAAAAGAGCCGGAGAACCAGCCTGGGACCAACACCAGCTCAGACATAGAGTGCCAGCGCTTCAGGGACTTCTGCTACCAGGAGGCCAAGGGCCCCCGAGAGGTTTGCAGCCGACTCCACCACCTTTGCCGCCAGTGGCTGAAACCAGAAAGCTGCACGAAAGCTCAGATGCTGGATCTGGTGGTCCTGGAGCAGTTTCTGGCCGTCCTGCCCCTGGAAATGGAGAGCTGGGTCAGAGAATGTGGAGCGGAGAGCAGTTCCCGGGCCGTGGCCCTGGCAGAAGGCTTCCTCCTGAACCAGGCAGAGAAGGAGCAGGTGAGATCATTTCATCCTGACAGTTCCAAAAGAGCCTGGTCTTATATCCCACCACCACCACCACAGTATCCCAACATTTTCAGGCTGCCAATCAAGGTAATGATGTCCCCCCTCCAGCCATAACCATCCCACAGGTTCTGAACGTACGTAGCAGGCATGACAAAGCATCCCAAAAAGATTGTGGCATTCCAGATAAGGAAGGGACCCTTCTTCATTCAGCGGCACAGTCGTCCCACCATAACAGGATTAGTGGTTCTAAGCACCACACTTCTGTGCTTACAGCAACTGAGACATAGTGAACTTCTGGGAGTTTCTTCCTCTCTTCCCAGCTGCTTTTAGGCAGGAGTCTTGGATGCATTTTTCTTGTCCTATTCTAATGCTCAAGTTAAGTTATTGGGGGAAATCCTTGTGCAATCACCTGCCAAAAGCATACCTGCAGAGCATAGGAAGTACAATTACTTTAGAAGGAGACCTGAGTGCAAATAAATCTGCCCGTGGCCTTTGCCTGTCCAATTTCTTTCCTTTCCTAATCCCTTTCCCTCCTCACTGCCTGGCCTCGTTCCTTCTCCAGGCGGAGGGTATATTGGCCACAGCAGCCACGGACTCCCCTGAGGCAGAGAAGGCTCCGTCGGAGACCACACAGGCGCCGCCGTTCAGGTGGACCTTCCAGGGAGGTGACGGAGGTCCCAGCTTCCTGGGTAAGGATTAGAGGGGCATGTTTCATCATGGGTGAGAGGGAGAGACGCTTCTCTGTAATGTATTCAAGAAGGTTTCTTTTCGCTTCAAACCTTTCTGATGGTCATAGAAATAAAAAACAACACCTTGAATGATGCCCAAACGTTTTGCGGAAAAAGCTTGATTCCATTCAAGGAACTAAAATGGAAGATGCTTTTAACAGCATATGATGAGGGGGTTTGTGTTTTGTGTTGTTGTTGTGCTTTGACCCAGAAGGATATTGTAATTTTAACTTGTTTTTATGCTTTATGCTTTTAAATTTTGTATATTGGTGTTTTAATTGTTCAGTGTTTTTAATTTTTGTAAACCGCCCAGAGAGCTTCGGCTATGGGGCGGTATATAAATGGAATAAAATAAATAAATAAATGAATAAATATGAAGCAAAATATCTCTTCCCACCACCTTTGTCTTCCTCACAGGAAACGGAATGAGCTGCAGAGAGAGTGAAATGTTCCTGGGAGCTCCTTCGAGGCCTCCTTCGCTTTGTGGTGGAGTGGAAACGGTTTCTGCGCAGCCAGAGCAGGTAGGAGAGGCCTGAGGGCCTCTGTGCCGTGAACATCTCTGTGGGTCTGGAAGGATCTCCCCTTTTCCCTTTACTCCTCTCCAAGATGGCTGCTAGGAAGGCTTTGAATTGTCTTCATGGTTTGGTACATTAGTTTTAAGGAGAACATGATTTCATCCTCTTCGTCCAGGCTCCGGTGACAGTTGTGGCTGTCCATTTCTCGGAGGAGGAGTGGGCTCTGATGGATCCAGGCCAGAGGGCTCTGCACAAGGAAGTCATGGAGGAGAATCGTGGGAACTTGGCCACTCTGGGTAAGGAATGGGACCCTCTGGGTAAGGCTCCCTCTTTGCCTTCTTGACAGATCCTGGAAAGTGGAATTAATAGCGCTTCTTCCTTTTCAGTGCATTGTGAGGCTGAGATTGAGTGCAACAATTTCATCCTTCTTTTGATCTTTTAAGGGCTGCTTCAGAAATGCTGATCTGAACACACTAAATGTTTGTTGTTCTAGCGGGAAGTGTGAGAAGTAATTTGACGCTTTCCACCTTTTTTAAAAGGTCTTCCTGTTCCCAGATGTGGCCTCATCTCCAGGCAGGAAAAAAAGGGGGAAGTTCAATCTTTGGGGGCCTCCGAGGAAGGAGAAACATCTGCAGGTATGTGCTTAAGTCTGGTTGGACCTCTTGTCAGGACTTTCATGCTCCGTGGTCTCCTGGCAGATATGTTTTCTGAGTAAATGTCACCTTTCACTCAGAGGAACCTCCATAGAAATTGGTGTGAGGATCTTGTCTCAGGTGACATTCTTGCCTATCTTTTTAGGCTGTTGTAGAGTTGAGAGGGTTCAGAAAGGCTGTTTGGGACACTCTGAATATTTGTTGTTATAGCGGGAAGCGGCAGAAGTACTTTCACAGTTTCTACCTTCTTTAAAAGGGCTTCCAGTTCCCAGATCGGGCCTCATTCCTTGGCAGGTAAAAAAAGAGGAAGATCCATTTCTTGGGGCCTCCGAGGAAGGAGAGACATCAGCAGGTATGTGCTTAAGTCTGGTGGGACGCCTTCTCAGGTCCTTCAGGCTCCATGGTCTCTTGTTAGAGAAGTCTTCTAACTAAATGTCCCCAACTTGTCCCTTGCGTCATCACTCAGAGGATCCTGGAAGGTGAAATTATAACTCTTCTTCATCTGTATTAATGCACTGGGAGGCTGTCATTGAGGGCATAATAGTGTCCTTCTTTTGACCCTTTCAAGGTTGGTAGCAAGAAGGAGACAGTTCAGAAAGGCCGTTTTGGAAACTCTGAATATTTGTTGTTATAGCAGGAAGCGCCAGAAGTAATTTCTCTATTTCGACCTTCTTTAAAAGGGCTTCCAGTTTCCAGACCGGGACTCATCTCCTGGCAGGTAAAAAAGGAGGAAAATCCATTTCATGGGACCTCAGAGGAAGGAGAGACATCAACAGGTATGTGCTTAGGTTGGGTGGGACCCTTTGCCAGGTCTGTCCAGTTCCTCAGTTTCCTGGCTCCATGGTCTCCTGGCAGATAAGTATTGTGGCTACTTGGTACTTGAGACATCACTCAGAGATGATGTGATAGAGGTAGGGGGCTGGTCACCTGGGAAAGGGGTCTGCAGTGTTCCTGCCTATTTCCCATTGTGATTACCTTTTCTATAAGGCCTTTCCTATAGCAGGCTGTCCAGCAGTCTCATTGACCGAACCGTCCAAAATGCTCTTTAATTTTTTTGAAAAACAGAAATTAAGAACAATACAAATAAATAAACAGTGAGACAACTAGAAGGAACCAGGCATTTCCAGTAGGTGTCTAGAGAGTCCCTCAGCTAGGATGATTGTCCACATCCGTTCATACCGCATGTAGTGATGGCCACCAATTTCGATGGCTTCAAAAGGGGGTTGGACAAATTCCTGGAGGAGAAGGCTATCCATGACTACTCGCCCTGAATGTTATGTGCGGCCTCCAGTATCTGAGGCAGTAAGCCTGTGTGCACCTGTTGCTGGGGAACATGGGCGGGAGGGTGCTGTTGCACCCATGTCCTGCTTTGTTGGTCCCTGGTTGACAGCTGGTTGGCCACTGTGTAAACAGAGTGCTGGACTAGGTGGACCCTCAGTCTGATCCAGCAGGGCACTTCTTACGTTAGTAGCTTCCTATTCCCCGAAGTAGTCAGAATGACAAGCTACCCTCACAACAAGGTTGTGTGACGTCCGAGCTATGCCACCGTGTAAGAAAACGTTGCCTAGAAATGGTTTAAGAAATAAAATTAAAGCTCTGTTTCCTGTTCTGGTTGTCAGTTTATCGATTATCAGAGGCTATTTAATATGTTTGGAAGGATTCTTCCTCTCGCCACTCTGGTAATCAAAATAGCAACTCTTTGGGCGCATTCGGACGACATGTTAGTGAACCCTGTGGGCATAGTGTATGCCACAGTTGAGTATTAGCACGTCGCGTTCAACGCGACGTGCTAACACTCAACCGTGGAGTACTCTGTGCCCACAGGGTTGACCATTCATCTCTCCTCCCCACCGAATGGTGGCGCTGCTTCCTGCTTACCATATTGGGGCGCCTCCTTGCTAAGGCGACGGCTGCAACGAAAGAGGCGCTGCGGCTGTCGCCGTTGCAACAAGTGCCGGAGCGCTGTCATCGCCTGACAGGAGATGAAATTGCTCTGCCGCTGCCTCCTTGCTACTGTGACAGCTGCGGCGCATCTTTCGTCACAGCCGTCGCCATAGCAAGAAGGAGGTGGCAGGAAGAGTGATCTCATCTCTTGCCTGCGCTATTTGTGGGAGGGGACGGGATGTACGGATGGCGAGATGTACAAATAGCGAACGGAGAGCAAGGTGCAGGTGAGCACTCGGTGGAAGGAGATCGCCCATAGTTCGACGTTTTTTCCATCTCATCGAGCTGGTATGCAGATGGATTGCTTAGGGAGGGGGGCAAGGGACGTGCATTGGCGGCCTCCCCGCCCAGGGACGGCGCGATCGGCGGCTCCCCAAGCGCTTCCCGGGAAGGGATTATTTCCCATGCCTGTAGAGTCCCGCTGGGCAAGAGCGGCAGGGGCTTCTGCCGCTCTTACCTTGCAACTTTGTAGACCTGGGAAATAATCCACAGAGCCTGCCACATGACACAATAATCAATGTTTGTGCAGATAATCAACTCTGCACACCGTTGATTATGTGTGTTGGTTATTTCGTGGAAATAACCAACCGTGATGTGGTTTTGGCCCGACAGACGACACAGTAGTCAACAGTGGACTGTTCAGTCTACCGCGGACTATTCAATCAGCCGTTGACTATTGTGTCTTCCGAACCCAGTCATTGGGTTTCTTCTCTTTTTCCTCTCTCAGTTGACGGGCGGGAGAGCAATCAAAATGGCATCCACCAGGGAATAAAAACTGAAGAGGAAGACAAGTGGGGAAGCACAGGCAGTTCGTTTGAAGGAGCCGATTTCCATGAATATACAATACCAGAAGAACCGTTTGAAGTAAACAAAGGGAATATTGATGACGGGGGGAAACTGTGGGAATACTCTGAATGTGGAAAGAGTTTCCCTGAGGAAATACACCTCACTGAATGCGAAAGAATTCACCAAGGAGGGGAAGAATTAGTTGACAGCAGAAACTTTGAGATGCATGGAAGAATTCACACAGGCAAGACGTTGCATCAATGCTTAGAGTGTGAGAAGACTTTCAGCTGGAGCTCACGGCTTAAAGACCATCAAAGGAAACACACCAGGGAGAATCCATATAAATGCTTAGAATGTGGGAAGAGTTTCTTTTGGAGCTCGGGTTTTAAAACACATATAAGGCTCCACACAGGAGAAAAACCCTATACGTGCTCTGAGTGCGGAGAGAGCTTCAGAGAAAGCAGAGCTCTTAAAAGCCATCTAAGAATCCACACAGAGGAGGAGCCCTATAAATGCTCTAAGTGCGGAAAGACTTTAGGTGACAGCAGGACCCTTAAGATGCACGAGAGAATCCACACAGGCGAGAAACCCTATAAATGCTTAGAGTGTGGGAAGAGTTTCAGTTGGAGCTCAGCATTTAAACTCCATCAAAGAAATCACACAGGGGAAAAACCCTATAAGTGCTCCGAGTGCGGAAAGGGCTTCAGGCAAAGCAGGGACCTCAAAACCCATCGAAGAATCCACACAGGGGAGAAGCCCTATAAATGCTTCAAGTGTGGGAAGGCTTTAGCTGACAGCAGGAGCCTTAAAATGCATGAAAGAATCCACACAGGGGAGAGGCCCTATAAATGCTTAGAGTGTGGGAAGAGTTTCAGTTGGAGCACAAGGCTTAAAAACCATCAAAGAATTCACATAGGTGAAATGCTCTATAAATGTTTAGTGTGCGGAGGAGGCTTCAATCACCCCAGAACCCTTAAAATACATCAAGGAATTCACATGCAGGAAGCCCCATGAATACTCCGTGTGTGGAAACATTTTACTTAACAGCAGAAACCTTCAGTTGCATGAAAGAATTCAGACGGGAGAAACCATATAAATGCTTAGAATGTAGGAAGAGTTTCGATCAAGCATCCCTGTGAGCGTAGCCTTTTAATCGCATCCAGGAATTTACATAGGGGAGTAGCCCTATAAATACTTAGATTTGGGGGGAAATAAGGTTGAATCCTTTTCCGCTGTAAACTCAAGAAAAAATAACATGCTTCAGTTAACATCTACTTCAAAAAATAACGTATGTTTCTGATATGTTTGTATAATATGTTCTGCTTTTTTTTAGGCATATGAAATAAATACATTACTCCCAAATTATTGCTGGGGCTAATTTTTCAGGAAAAATAATAACAGTATTGAGCTTGCATTCTGTTCTTCGTTAAACAACATGTAGTTGACTCATAAGCAATTTTTTTAACAAAACTCAGAAATGTCCTAGGAGAAGACATGTTATCCATTTTCAAGAAAGGCATCCTCCCAAAATTATTCTTTAAAATGTTTTTGAAAAGCGCTTTGCTTTTCAAAACAACTTTGCATTTTTCTACGTGGTCTTATGCTTTTGTATCAGATTTTATGTTCCGTGGTCTTATGCTTTTGTATCAGATTTTATGTTCCTGTAAAGATTGCTTGAGATGTCGAAGTAAAATATATAAAGACACACCTGATCTCAGAATCCTACATGAAAAAGAACATCTATGGTCAATAACAGGGATTCAGGGAACCTGCATTTTCTTGGTGGCTCATTGTTCTTGGGAAATTAAACTGGAGGGGTTACCTGGTGGTCTTTATGGCATCTGTCTGTCTTCATGGCAAATGGTGACAAAAGATGAAGTTCTCAATCTTGTTGACAAATTGAAAGTTAATAAATCACATGGTATTCATCCTAGAGTTCTTAAAAAATTGAAATATGAAATTGCTGGTTTTCTAATAAAAATATATAATAAAAACAGGTCCCTAAGATCAGCCTCTGCATCAGAGGACTGGAAGATAGCCAATGTAACACCAATTTTTAAAAAGGGATCCAGGGGGGATCTAGGAAATTACAAGCAGGTTAGCTTAACATCTGTTCCATGTAAACTGGTTGAAAGCATTATTAAAGACAATATTAGTAAGCATATGGAAGGACAATCCCTGCTGAAGAAGAATCAACACGGCTTCTAGAAAAGTAAATTTTGTCTCATGAACCTTTTGGAGTAAATATTTGAGCCCCCAGGGATTTGTGCTGGCACCAAAACTTTTCACCTTCATAAATGATTTGGAATTCAGAGTGAGCGGTGAAGTGGCCAAGTTTGCCAAATATACCAAATTATTTATGGTGGTTAAAACAAAAAGGGAACGTGAGGAGCTCCAAAATGGGAAAATTGGCATCAAAATGGCAAATGTGGTTCAATGTAAGCAAGTGCAAAGTGATGCCCATTGGGGCAAAAAATAGTCCCAACTTCAAGTAACATCTGATGGGATGTGAGCTGGCAGTGACCAACCAAGAAAGATCTTGGGGTTGTGGTGGACAGCTCCATGATCAACCCAGTGTGCAGCCGCTGTAAAGAAGGCAAACTCCATGTTAGGGATTATATTATTATTATATATTATTATTATTATTATTATTATTATTATTATATTTTATTATTATTATTATTATTATTATTATTATTATTGCATTTATATCCTGCCTTTTTTCCTCCAAGGAACCCAAGGCGGCATATGTAATCCTCTCCATTTCATCCTCACAACATCAAGCTTGTTTGGTAGGTTGGGCTAAGAGTCTGTGACTGGTCCAAAGTCGCCCAGTGGGTTTCCATGGGGGGGGGGGGGCCTAGAACCCGGATCTCCTGACTCCCAGTCCAAAACCGGAAGTATCATACTGCCTTTATACAAATCTATGGTGCGACCACACTTGGAATACTGTGTACAGTTCTGGTCACCACATCTAAAAAAAAGATACTGTAGAGCTGGAAAAAGTACAGAAAAGGGCAACTAAAATGATCCAGGGGCTGGAGCATCTCCCCTATGAGGGATTGTTCAGCTTGGAAACAAATGAGGTTAAGGGGAGACACAACAGAGGTGTACAAAATGATGCCTGGTGTGGAGAATGTGGATAGGGAGACATTTTTCTCCCTCTCCCGTAATTGTAGACCCTGGGATTGTCCCATGAAGCTGATTGGTAAGAGATTCAGGACAGATCAAAGGAAGGACATCACACAGTTATGCTTTAAAAGATGGAATTTGCTACCCCAAGATGTGGCTTCGGAATGAGTCAGAGGATGCAACTGCTGTCGTGTCTTGTTTGTGGGCTCCTGGCCGACAGCTGGTTGGCCACTGTGTGAAGAGAAAGCTGGAACAGAAGGACCCTTGGTTTGATCCAGCACCAGGGCTCTTATGTTCATCTATCTGTACACATACGCATGCATGCAAGCATTTCAGATATCCATTACGCGTTGCATAGAAAAACACCCGTCTCTTTTGCTCCTCAGAGCAAGCACATGAAAAACCACTCTCTTTTCCAGGATCCCTCCCAAATCTCCCACTCAGCTCTGCAGCCATTCAGACATAGGGGCCCAAAACTCTCCCCAGCTACCCAGGTTGCTCCCAGCGGCTCCCCCCATCTGGCTTTGGCTTCTTCCTGCTCTCCCTTCCCCCCTCCCTGCTGGCTTGTTGCTGCCCTTCCTGACAGGGTCTGGAGACCCTTCCTCAGGCATCTATTTTATTAGGTTTATATCCCACCTTGATATCCTCGAAAGGGAGCTTACGTGACCCTCCTCCTCTCTTCTTTGTCCTCACAACAACTCTGTGAGGTACCTCAGGCTGAGAGTCAGTGAACTGTTTCACAGGACCGCGGAGAGGAAATAAGCCACCATGACGGATTCCCCCTCCCCAATCGTGGTGGCTGCAGTATAAAACAAGCATAATTACCCCCAGCAGACCAGCTCCTCCAGTCATGTATCTTGTTGGAAAGTTATCCAAAGTAACTGCCCTACAGTTACCGGGTGATTTTCATGGCTGAGTAGGGACTAGAACTCGGATCTCCTGAGTCCCAGTTCAACACTCTAACCGCAGCACCACACTGGAACTCAGTACATCCTACTGTCTTGTTGAAGCAAGCGCAGCTTCTGGTAAAAAAACAAAACAAAACACCACTTTGATCATTTAAAAAATAAATGGGGGGTTTAGTTCATACTGAAGGTTTCAAGAAAGGTGTCAGGGAGCACACTGGTACTCACAGCCATCCAACTGCCTTCTCCCTCTGTAAAGTATGACACTATTATGATCTCCCATTTTGCAGATGAGGGAACTGAGGCTAGGACAGAGGCAGGAGCAAAATTCAAACAGGGGACTTCCACAATCCCTGTGCTACACTAACACACACACACGCATAGGTATGTGCGGTAAAAATCCAGTCCTGATGCCTATCAGCCCTATGGGTTTCCTGCAATTGAAACCGTACAATTGGTGGATCCCCCTTAGCCTTCACAGCTCTACCTGTGTCTTTGTAAGGAAACAGGTCCACCTGTCGAACCACCATGAAATGCTGCAGTCCGTCTCCAACACGCCCTGAATCTCTGCTACGGCGCTTCCCTTCTTCCGGTGGATGCTGGAGGGACTGTATTGCGTTCTGCCCAACACAATAGAGCTGTTGTTTGCGGCTGGGTAAAGCTACAGCTCTGTCTTGCTTCTGGGCTGGAAGGAGCAGGCACCTCACCCAGCTTAAACCCTGGGCAGGATGATGAGAGCTTCTCCCTCATACAGAAAGTGATTCTTGGAGAAAGAGTGATGAATTTGTCCTTGCCAAGGGGTTTTATGAGATGAGAATTTAGAACTCAGCATGGTCCTAGACTGCCAGGAAACCCCTCCAGTTCAATTTCCCAAGAACAATGTGCCCCCAAGAAAATGAAGGTTCCCTGAATCCCTGGTATTAACAACAGTGGATTGGAATGGGATTAAGAGTGCATAGTAGCTCATGAAGGAATTGCATTCCATCATCACCATCCTCATCCTCATTTCGTTTACTCTGCTTTTCCACAAAGAGTGCTCCAAACAGCTAACAAACCAGCAATACAAAAGCAAAGAAAATATGTAGTAGAGCAGGGGGGGAAAAGTGCAGAAAAGGGCAACTAAAATGATCAAGGGGCTGGAGCATCTCCCCTGTGAGGGAAGGTTACAACAGCTGGGATTGTTTAGCTTGGAGAAAAGGAAGCTAAGGAGAGACATGATAGAGGTGTACAAAATAATGCCTGCTGTGGAGAATGTGGAGAGGGAGACATTTTTCTCCCTCTCTCACAATGCTAGAACCCGTGATCATCCCATGAAGCTGATTGGTGGGAGATTCAGGACAGATAAAAGAAAGGACTTCTTCACACAGCACATAGTTAAACTATGGAACTCACTACCACAAGATGTGGTGATGGCCACCAATTTGGATGGCTTTAAACGGAAGCTGGATGAATGGCTGATGGTTATGTGCTATTTCCAGTATCAGAGGCAGCAAGCCTATATAAACCAGTTGCTGGGGAACAAGGGTGGGAGGTGCTGTTGCACCATGTCCTGCTTGTGGGTCCCTGGTTGACAACTGTGGAAACAGAGTACTGGACAAGATGGACCCTGGGTCTGTTCAAGCATGGCTCTTCTTGTGTTCTTATGTTTTAAAAAAAACGCCGCATAGTATTGCAATAATAAGCAACTCATTTCACTAGTGCGAACATTATAACATTTCAAACTAATTACCAAATAAGGTAAAGTCAAACATTCCAACATAACATCAATTTTTAATTTTCATTGTTGTGTAAACCAGAACCAAATACACGAAACCTTTCCTAAGCATTAAGGCTTTCGATGTCTTTTACGATGCGCATGTTGTAATCACTCTACGCATTTTTGGGCTCTTTCTGTGTGTGAAGTCTTTGGTAGGTTTTAAGGATTGAGCTCTGACCGAAACTCTTCCCACAACAGTCTCCATTTTCATGCAGCTGAAGGTTTCCGCCGTTGCAGAAAATCTTCCCGAAGGCAAAGCATTTAAAAGGCTACTCCCATGTGTAAATTTCTGGATGGGTTTTCACTGAAGCTCTTTCTGCACTCCCAGCATTGATTGGGCTTTTCAGTCATGAGCCACGAGTGAAGCCCTTTGCTCACTCGGAGCCTTTATCGGGCTTCTCCCATGTGAAGTCTTTGGCTGCCTCTACAAGAGAGGTTTAAAGTTCTTTCAAGGCGCTTTAAAAAATTTACCTCTACAAGAACGGAGCGCAAATCGGGCATAGAGGTGCGTTATCTCTGATTATGCGCATTATCGAATGCGCGTTAAACAGCAAGTTTTATTTTGCTCTGTCCGTTAAAGCGCATTTTAACTATGCGAACAAGCGCTTATGCGCATTAACTACTTGTAAAGCGCATTTTGCTCATCCGTTAATGCGCTTCGCCGCCTCTCGCCGCCTCTCGTGCAGAGGTATTAGACGTAAATGCGCTTCAGCGATTATGCGCACAATCGCCTAACCAGGCGCAAAAGCGAATCCTTGTAGAGGGGACCTTTGATGGGTTTTAAGGCCTCTGCTATCGTTGAAACCCCATCCGCACTTAAGAGTATCAGT
This sequence comes from Anniella stebbinsi, assembly GCA_029215795.1. Taxonomy (NCBI): domain Eukaryota; kingdom Metazoa; phylum Chordata; class Lepidosauria; order Squamata; family Anniellidae; genus Anniella; species Anniella stebbinsi. Next base: position 181,360,647 of record JARDYH010000005.1, read on the forward strand.
AGGACTTCACTCCTGCATGGATTCTTTGATGGTCTTCCAATTGTGAGCTCCAATTGAAACTCTTCCCACGCTCTAAGCACTTACAAGGCTTCTGTATGAATTCTTTCATGCAAGTTAAGCCATTCTTTCATTCTGAATTGCTTTCCACACTCTGAGCAACTGTACGGCTTCTCACCTGTGTGATTTTGTTCAAGCGTCTTAAAATTCGTTCCTGAAGTAAACCTCTTTCCACACTGTAAGCATTTATACGGTTTCTCCTCGATGGTGTTTAAATGCTGATCTCCAACTGAAACACTGCCCACAATCTAAGCATTTATAGGGCTTTTCGCCTGTGTGGATTCCTTCTTCCTTCTTTTCTCCATCTCTGAGGCCAACAAGTACTGGAAGGTTCTCCTTGCTTTGCTGCCAATATCTTTCTTGAGGCCACGAGTGCCTGAATCTTATGTGAGAAGATCACTAGAGATATGGGGTGGAGGTGGGAGTCCAGGGGGTTCCTCCTCCTATGATGCTCAAACCCAAAATTTCATGTGGCTTATTGAGCCAAAAACCCCAACTCCCCCTGCTGCAAAGCCTCCTAGCTGATCCTTCCCCAAACTGAGTAGCAGATGAGCATCTCTAGTGCTGGACCAATCCTCACAACTCCCCTCAAGCCCCCCACCCCAAAAATCCATAGGGCTGGCAGTTCCCTTCTGTTTTTCAAACCTCGCAATGTGAACTGGTTTGAAACCGGTTTCAGGGCCTCTAGATTCACATGGCCCAGGAGTTACAGCCTTTCCTTCCCTCCCAGGACAGGGCTGTTGAGACTTCCCGGCTTTTAAGGGGGGGGGGGAAGCTAAAGAATGAGGGTCTCCTGGGACAACCTCACCCCTCACCCTCATTCTTACCACCACCACCCCTCAAAACTACCTCCCTGCCCTTTGCTGCCTCTCTGGCTCCGGCAGGACTCTCCTCCCCCAGGGCCTTGGCCTCCCACTCCCATCCTTGGGGGACCCCATCCCACTTTGCACACCCCAGCTCCATCCAAGCCCCCGTGCTCTCGGGGTCCCCGGACTTCAGCCCCCAGACCCCACCCGAGCCACCCCACTCCAGGCCACTCACCCGCTGCCTTGCAGGTGAGGTGGGGCGGCCGATCACACCCACGTGGATAGGAGCAGAGAGCGTGTGGCGGAGGCGCCTCTCCCGAAAACCGGAGGTCACAGGCCCAGTCCTCCCGGCAGCCTTGCAGATAAGAAGAACAGAAGAAGAGCCCTGTTGGATCAGACCAAGGGCCCATCTAGTCCAGCGCTCTGTTCACACAGTGGCCGACCATGAATTCCATTGAAACTATGGCATTCATAACGTAGCGATGGCCAGCAGGTTGGATGACGTTAAAAGGACAAGTTCCTGGAGGAGAAGGCTATCCATGGCTACTGGTCCTGAAGGCTTTAGGCTACCCCCAGTATCAAAGGCAGTATGCCTCTGTACACTGGTTTCTGGGGAACATGGGCAGGATGGTGCTGTTGCACTTACGTTCTGCTTGTGAGTCTCTGGTTGACAGCCGTTTGGCCACTGTGTAAACAGAATGCTGGATTAGATGGACCCTTCTGCTAATCCAACATAACTCTTCTTGTGTTCATCCATCTCTCCATCCACCCAAATACTGAGAAGCACCCCCTGTATCCATCATCCACTGCATAGAAAAAAACACCCCCTCCCTTTTGTTCCTCAGAGCAAATCACTTTTCCAGGCTCTCTCCCAAATCTCCAACTAAGCTCTACAGCCATCCAAACACACGGGCCCAAAACCCGCCCCAACCCCCAGGTTGCTCCCAGCAGCTGCCCCAGGCTGCCTCTTGCTTCTTCCTGCTCACCCTTCCCCCACCCCCCCACTGGCTTGTCGCTGTCCTTCCTGGCAGGGCCTGGAGAACCTTCCTCAGGCACCTATTCTATGTATTACGTTTATATCCCACCTTGATTTCAGCCCCGAACCAAAGAGGGCTGACATGATCCTCCTCCTCACTACTTTGTCCTCACAACCCTGTGAGGTAGCTTAGGCTGAGAGTCAGTGACCTGTTTCACAAGATCACTGAGGGGAAATAAGTCACAATGGCCCTTTCCCCCCCCCCCACCCCCAGCGATGCGGGGGGGGGGGAACGTGTTGTGTTACCCTAAGACATTTCTGAGTTGTTTTATTTATTATAAGACACTTCTGTGAAGCTCAGTAGTCTAAGCGTATGATGGAGGTTGGTGCAACAATCCTTCTAGATGCTTAAATGAAACTCCAAAGAGTCCTGAGCCACATATTCAATTCAATTCAGTAGATTTTATTCTATATAACTGTAGGTCCGTACAATTTTGCCACAGCAACAACAGAGAGAAAATCACAGGGGGAAAAACAGTTGAAGAAGCCACACTCAAATCAGTTCATCACGTGCACAGTCTACAACAATTTGCAGGACCCTTGCTTTAATCTTGGTAGCAGCCCGCGCAAATAAGGCTACTTGATGAGTTACATAAGATCCGTAGCTACAAGTAGTTTAAACATCTGCTCAGCCAACGTTCTATCTGACGTTCCTCCCAGCTAAGGAGCAAGAAATCTTTTCAGATAGCTGGGTAGATACATAGATTATAACATCCTTTATTTGTGGAGCTCCACATATACAAAGGCATTGGTACCCATCCAGGTACGCCGAAGGGATAGTCCGGAAGCGTAATTCTGAAAATTCTTTCCTTACCTCCCAGTGAGTCAAGGAATTAAGAGGATTAGATAGAGATCGCTCACCCTAGTAAAGATGGTACCACCTGCTAAATCCTCTTTGCGGAACGGTTTCAGCATCTTTATTAGCATCCTAAGGAGAGCCCTGCTGGATCAGACCAAGGGTCCATCCGGTCCAGCGCTCTGTTCACACAGTGGCCAACCAGGAACCCACAAGCAGGACAGAATGCAACAGCACCCTCCTGCCCACATTCCCCAGCCACTGGTGTACTGCAGGTAGCACATGGCCTGTATTTCCCCAACCACCACCCATGTTGTTTTAGGGTGCAATCCAATAGGGATTCCCATCCACCTCTGAACTCGGAGGTGGACGGTCCTCCTAAGAAAGGCAGGAACACAGGAGGCATCCTGACCTCCATGCGGCTCACATCAGAACGGGAGGGAAGGAGTCTGGGGCGGCAGGAGGATTGTTCAACAGCCAGCCTCCCCAGTCTCCTCACCCTGAACCGCCCCCTTTCCCTCCTCTCTGAGAGCTTTTGCGACCTCATAGAGGCTACCTTGTCTCCGTGCCGGCTCTGAAGCCAAGAGGAGCTTGGATTCTTCCCACAGACTGAGCATTTTAAGACCTTCTCCGCTGTGTGGATTCTTTTGATGGGTTTTCTGGTGTGAACTCTGACTGAAACTCTTCCCACACTCTATGCATTTCTATCGTTCCTCACCTGTCTGAAAGCTTTCACGCATTTGAAGATTTCTGCTGTTAAGGAAAATCTTCCCACAGGCAGAGCATTTAAAAGGCTCCTCCACTGTGTGCATCCTGTGATGGGTTTTATGGAAACTGTTTTCACTGAAGCTCTTTCCACACCCTGAGCATTTATTGGGTGTCTCTCTCCTGTGGGTTTTTTTTCATGCCTTTTAATATCCGCATCACAGGTGAAGCCCTCACCATTTATAGGGCTTCTCCCATGTGAATTTGTTGATGTGTGTTCAGGGCTCTGCTGTCTTTGAAGCCCCCTCCGCACTCGGAGCATTTATAGGGCTTCTCTCCTGTGTGGATTCTTTCATGTGAGTTAAGCAATTCTTTCCTTCCAAATTGCTTTCCACACTCCGAGCATTTATAGGGCCTCTCGCCTGTGTGGATTCTTTGATGGTTTTTACGGGCTGTGTTCTGACTGAAACTCTTCCCACACTCGGCGCAACTGTATGGCTTCTCACCTGTGTGAACTCTTTCATGCCTTTTAAGGCCTGAACTGCTAGTAAAGCTCTTTCCACACTCTAAGCATTTATACGGTTTCTCCCGTGTGGATTCTGTTATGGGTTTTAAGCACTGAGGAATCACGAAAACTCTTCCCACACTCTAAGCATTCATAGGGCTTCTCCCGTGTGGTTTCTTTGATGGAGTCGAAATGCTGTGCTCCTTCTGAAACTCTGCCCACACTCTAAGCATTCGTAGGGCTTCTCCCCTGTGTGGATCCTTTCATGCAAGTTAAGCCATTCTTTCTTTCTGAATTGCTTTCCACACTCTGAGCATTTATAGGGCTTCTCGCCTGTGTGGATTCTTTGATGGTTTTTAAGGGCTTTCTTATCATTGAAACTCTTCCCGCACTCGGAGCAACTGTATGGCTTCTCACCTGTGTGAATTCTTTCATGCCTTTTAATTTCTGACCTCCTAGTAAAGCTCTTTCCACACTCTAAGCATTCATAGGGCATCTCCCCTGTGTGAATTCTTTGATGGAGCCTAAATGCTGAGCTCCAACTGAATCTCTGCCCACACTCTAAGCATTCATAGGGCTTTTCGCCTGAGTGGATTCTTTCGTGCATCTTCAGGGTCCTGCTGTCACCTAAAGTCTTTCCACACTCCAAGCATTTATAGGGCTCTTTCTCCGTGTGAATTCTTTGATGGGTTTTAAAGGTGCCGCTGCGTCTGAAGCTCTCTCCACACACTGAGCACTTATAGGGCTTCTCGCCTGTGTGGATCCTTTTATGCACCTTAAGGCTTGTTCTACTGGCATACATCTTCCCACACTCTGAGCATTTAAAGGGCTTCTCCACTTCGTGAATTCGTTGATGCAAGTTAGAATCTGAGCTGCAACTGAATTGATTTCTACACACCCAGCTTTGAAATCTCTTCCCTTCAGATTGAATAAGGTGCATCTCCTCAGAGAAACACTTTCCGCATTCAGAGCATTTCCACGGTGCCTCCCCTTTGTGGATATTCCTTTCGTTTGCTTCAAGAACGTCTTCTGGCGTGGGGCATTCATGGAAGTTGGCCGCTACAAAAGGACTGGATGTGTTTCCCCACTTGTCATGATCTTCAGTTTTTATCCTCCCGTGTAGGACATTTGGATTGCTCTCTTTAACATCAGCTGAAAGAAGAAAAAGAGAAGAAACCCAATGAGTAGCTAGTTTGATTATCAGAACAGTGGGAGGATGAATCCTTCAAAATATATTAAACAGCTGGTGAGAATCGGTAGAAATGACAACCGGAGTGGGACGCAGAGATTTTCCTTTATTGATTTTGTACATACAGACATGCTTTGCACATCATACGGCAACATATCCCTGTTTTTAACTTTAGGGAACTTGGAGCAAGCCAGTGCACTCGTGAGTATAGCTTGATTGCTCTCAACTGGCTCCTTGTGGCAGCAAGAACAAATCCTGTGGTAGTCATAGAATCATAGAATAGTAGAGTTGGAAGGGACCTATAAGGCCATCAAGTCCAACCCCCTGCTCAAGGCAGGAATCCACCTTAAAGCATCCCTGACAGATGGCTGCCCAGCTGCCTCTTGAAGGCCTCTAATGTGGGAGAGCCCACAACCTCCCTAGGTCATTGGTTCCATTGTCGTACTGCTCTAACAGTCAGGAAGTGGCTTGTTACTGTGGCAAACAGGAATAGTGGGAAACTACTAACTTTATATCTGTCAGTGAATAGTTTCAGCACTGCAGTGGGCCTTGTAGTTTATAGCTAAGATGTCGTTAGAAATAGTCTGGAAGTGTTTGGGCCTCTGGAATGTCAGAATCTGTGCAACCTTAGCTATGTCAGTGTTCTCAGAGCAGAGCGGGGGGGGGGGTTGCTCCACTCCCTCTCCTCACCCCACCCATCTGGGAAGTCAACCTTGACAAGCAGGGAGACTGGGAGCTCTCCGTGACAACCTGGCAGAAGAGGGGTGGGGATCTGCAGAAGGCTCACCCAGATAGAAGCATCATCCTGGTGGGCTGAGCAGAATTGCCCTTTGCGGACAGGGGCTTTGCTGAAAGGCCAAATGCCCTCGTCTGTTAAGGGATCCAGGAAGAGGGGTCAACGAGGGTGGCAACAAGGGAGAGGGCCTTTTCAGTGGTGGCCCCCCAATTATGGAATGATCCTCCTGACAAGGCTCGCCTGGCGCCAGGCATTTAACAGTGTATGTTGAGGGTTTTGTTGTTGCTTGACCCAGAATAGTCATTTTAAATTATATTGTATTTATAACTTGTTTTTATGCTTTTTATGGTTTTAAATTTTGTATATCGGTTCTTTAATGCTCAATGTTTTTAATTTTTGTAAACTGCCCAGACAGCTTCGGCTATGGGACAGTATATAAATGAAATAAATAATAATAATAATAATAGTAATAACACATAAATCCTGAAAACAATAAATACTTTTCTGTTTTTCGAAATCCCGCGCCTACAGCCCAAAACTACCAAAGGGTAAAAGGGATAAAAATAATGTACATCTGAATAAAAAGCCACTGTGTCCATAAATCTCGAGAAGGTGTTGGATGTGAGGTAAAGGTCCTGGTAGTAGCGTTAGTGTGTGTGGGAAAGGCATTGTAGACAAGGTATTTGCATTGGTAAAGAGGCAGGAACGCCACGGACCCCTCTATCACGTGACAAGGATTCTACACCTATCCCTTTGGCTGTTCTTCTTCTTTCAAGTGCCAAGTAGGTGACATTTAGTCAATAGACTTACCTGCCAGGTGACCATGGACCACCCAATGCACAGTTAAACTATGGAATTCCCTGCCACAAGATGTAGTGATGGCCTCCAATTTGGTTGGCTTTACAAGAGGGTTGGATAGAGCCTATGCTGAACAGTCTCCTTAATTTCTTTTCCCCCTCATCCCTCCCCATCGGCCTTTCCTAGTGTGTCATGTCTTTTTTAGAATGTAAGCCTGAGGGCAGGGACTGTCTTCTTTACTGACTCATTGTAAGCTGCTCCGGGAGCACTTTTGGCTGAGGTGCAGGATAAAAATACTATAAATAAAGGGATAATAATAATCATGGGCAGAAAGGTGCTGTTGCAGTCATGTCCTGGACCCTTGGTCTGATCCAGCATGGTTCTTCGTATGTTCTTATGAGCCAGGAAGCCACAGAGCTTTATAGACCTGGAAGAGGGTTAGACAGATGTAAGCAAATACCTGCTGATGTGTCTTCTTTCTCGGAGGCTCCTGAAAATGGATCACTCTCTTTTTTCACCTGCCTGGAAATGACGGCCGGTCTAGAAACTGGAAGAAGGTAGAAATAGTGACATGACTTCTGGCACTTCCCACTGTAGCCACGAACATCCAGAGTGTCCCAAACAGCCTTTCTGGACCCCTTCCCTTCACTACCAGCCCAAAGGAAGGACGCCATTGTGCCCTCGGTCACAGCCTCACAATAATAATAATAATAATAATAATAATAATAATAATAATAATAATTTATTTCTTACCCGCCTCTCCATTAGGATCGAGGCGGGGAACAACAATATGATAAAATACATAAAACTGATTAAAACATGACACACATTTTTAAAACTGCATTAAAACATCCTAAAACATCCTAAAAACATTCTAAAATTCCACTGGATATGCCTGCTGGAAGAGAACAGTCTTTATGGCTTTCTTAAATTCTAAAAGACTGTTAAGTTGACGAGTCTCCTCCGGCAGGTCATTCCACAGTCTGGGAGCGGCAGAAAAGAAGGTCCTCTGGGTAACGAATGTCAGCCTAGTCTTGGCCGACTGCAGTAAGTTCTTCCCAGAGGACCTGAGCGTGCGGGGCGGATTGTATGGGAGAAGGCGATCCCGCAGGTAACCTGGACCCAAACCATGTAGGGCTTTAAAGGTACTAACCAACACTTTATACTTCGTCCGGAAACTAATTGGCAGCCAGTGGAGTGATTTTAAGACTGGTGTTATGTGATCACCCCTAGGTGTACCGGTGACCAACCTGGCTGCCATATTTTGAACTAGTTGAAATTTCCGGACTAGGCACAGAGGTAGCCCTATGTACAGCGCATTGCAGAAGTCGAGCCTCGAAGTTACCAGCATGTGCACTACCGTCTTTAGGTCTTCCAACTCTAGGATGGGGTGCAGCTGGCATATCAGCCGAAGCTGATAGTAGGCACTCCTGGCTGTCGCATCTATCTGGGCTGTCATTTGGAGCGACGGAACCAGGAGCACCCCCAAGTTGCGAATACAGTCTTTCAGGGGGAGTGTAACCCTATCCAGAACTGGTTGACACACCTCCAAACCCAGGTTGCAGCCTTTGATAGCAAGCACCTCCGTCTTGTCTGGATTCAGCTTCAGTTTGTTTTTTCTCATCCAGACCATTACCGTCTCCAAGCATTCATTCAGAGGAGATACACTATCCTTAGCTGACGCTGTTATCGAAGGCATAGAGAAATATATTTGGGTGTCATCAGCATACTGATAGCACCCCGCCCCATGCCTCCGGATGATCTCTCCCAACGGTTTCATGTAGATGTTAAACAGCATTGGGGAAAGGATGGCACCTTGTGGTATGCCACACAGCAGCTCCTTCTTTGCGGAGCAGCTATCCCCAAGCATCACCATCTGGAACCTGCCCGAGAGGTAGGACCGGAACCACTGAAGCACAGTGCCCCCGATTCCCAATCCGCTCAGGCGTTCTGGAAGGATACCATGGTCAATGGTATCGAATGCTGCTGAGAGGTCCAGAAGTACCAACAGAGACACACTCCCCCTGTCAATACTCAGGCGGAGATCATTCACTAAGGCGACCATAGCAGTCTCAACTCCGTATCCTGCTCTGAAGCCAGTTTGAAATGGGTCTAGAAAATCAGTGTCATCCAAAACTACTTGGAGTTGAAAGGCATCCGCCCTCTCGATCACCTTGCCCAAGAATGGGTCCAGGGAGGGCTTCTTTAGAAGCGGCCGTACCACCGCTTCTTTTAAACATGATGGAAAACTCCCCTCCCTGAGAGATGCATTAATAATATATTGTAATTGCGATCTAACTGCATCTCCTCCTTGGGCGACCAGCCATGAAGGACAGGGATCGAGAGGGCAAGTCGTCCTCCTCACTCGTCCAATGCATCAATACAGACGAAGGGGAGTCAGACCACCACCTTCCAGGATCTGTCAAGAAGGCAAAGAGGGAGCCTTACCCAGAGGGTCCCATTCTTTACCCAGAGAAGCCAAGTTCTCACAATTCTCCTCCATAACTTCCTTGTGTAGAGTCCTCTGGCCTGGATCCAGCAGAGCCCACTCCTCTTCTGAGAAATGCACAGACACCTCCTCAAAGGTCACCGGACCCTGAAGGAAGAAGAAGAGAACAGTAGAGCTGAGGTGGTTGGAGGTTCTTCTTCCGAATGCAGGAGTTTCTTGAGTGACGTTCACAGCCTTCGTAGCAGCCATCTTAGATAGGAGCGAAGGGAAAGGGGGAGATTTTTTTCCAATCCCACAGAGATGTTCAGGGGATGGAGGATGCCAGGCCTCCCCTACCTGCTCTGGCCGCGAAGAAAGTGCTTCTGCTCCACCACAAAGCGAAAGAGGCCTTGAAGAAGCTTCCAGGAACATTTCACTCTCTCTGCAGCTCGTTCCATTTCCTGTGAGGAAAACAAGAAGGAAAAAGATTTTATACTTCAGAAGCATTTTCCATTTTAGTTCCTTGAGTGGATTCAATCATTTTTCACATCCATTTGGGCAGAATTCAAAGTGCTGATTTTTATTTCTATAACATTGAATCTATTGAAATGTGACTCCACTGTTCGATACGTTAGAGGGAAGAGTCTCCTCCCCATGATGAAATGTCCCCCTCTAATCCTTACCCAGGAAGCTGGGATCTCCGTCACCCGCCTGGAAGGTCCACCTGAACGGCGGCGCCTGTGTGGTCTCCGACGGAGCCTTCTCTGCCTCAGGGGGTCCGTGGCTGCTGTGGCCAATATCTCCTCCACCTGGGGAAGGAATGAGGAGGCCAGGCAGTGAGGGGGGAAAGGGGTTAGGAAAGGAAATGGGGGAGGCCAAGGCAACTGGTAGAGTTGGCCAATCTAGTTGCATTCAGGGTCTCCTTCTAAAGTTATTCTACTGCGTAAATCCTGCAACTGCAGGGGGACATATAAGGATTTGGGCTAAAAATGTATTCCCAGAATAAAAAGAAGACAAGATGAGTGCATCCAAAGCTCCCTCCTAAAACCAACTGGGAGAAGAGAAAGAAGCTTCCAGAAGTTCACTGATTCTCAGCCCCTGTAATCCCAGAAATGTGGTGATTAGAACTGCTGATCCTGCTCTTCTCGGAAGAAGGATCCCCTCCTTCCCTGGAACGTCACAATCTCTTTGGGGTGCCTCATGATCCCCGAAAGAGTTCCTCCTATATATATATATATATATATATATAACCTGTGGTATGGTCGAAGATGGTCCTGGATTGGGGGGGGGGGGGAAGATTGGGACATCACTACCTTGATTGGCAGCTTGAAAATATTGGGATACTGGTGGGGATTTTTAAGACCACGCTCCTTCGGAGTTGTCAGGATGAAATGCTCTCACCTGCTCTTCGTCCCCTGCCTGACTCAAGAGGAAGCCTTCTGCCAGGGCCACTGCTGGGAACTGGTCTCTGCTCCACATTCCCTGACCCAGCTCTCCATCTCCGAGGGCAGGACAGCCAGGAACTGCTCCAGGACCACCAGGTCCAGCATCTTAGCTTTCGTGTTCCTTTCTGGCTTCAGCCACATCTGGCAAAGGTGGTGGAGTCGGCTGCAAACCTCTCGGGGTCCCTCAACCTCCTCATAGCAGAAGTCCCTGAAGTGCTGAGGCTCTATGTATGAACCATCCTGGGCGTTATTCCCAGGCTGGTTCTCCTGCACTCTTCTTTTCCAGGGCTCTGCACTGCTCCCTTCCTGGATGATATGGGGCCCTTTTTCTGCCTCCGAGCTAAACCATTCTTCCGTCTTCACTCTCTTCTCCATCTCTGATGCCAAGAGGACTCGAAGGATCACCTTGCTTTGCTGCCAATTTCTTCCCTGAGGCCACGAGTGCCTGAATCTGATGTGAGAAGATCACCTGTTACAAAGGCTACAAACTACTCTGGGAGCATCTAGTACACTCACTAAGCAAAAACAGCATTCTGGCTAAGAGAGGCAGGTGAACACCACAACTCAGTGGGACATGAGAGACGATGGGAGTCAGGGGGTCTCTCCTCCTAAGATGCCCAGACCCAAACCGTCATCTAGGTCACACTGTATTGAGCCAACATTCCCCCCTCCCCAGTCAACATCAGCTTCACCCCAGAGCAAAAAAGCCTTCTAGCAGGTCCCACTAGCACATCTTTGTCCCTTTTCAATCCTTCAGCTGTGAATTAGTTTGAAACTGGTTTCAATGGCTCCAGATTCCCAGGGACCTGGCTTTGCAGTCTCTTCTTCTCTCCCAGGAAGGGACAGTAGAGTAAATCACTAGAGATATGGGGTGGGGGTGGGAGACAGGGGGTTCCTCCCCTAAGATGTTTAGAGGGAAAGGAAGCTACATGTGGCTTATTCGGCCAAGCCCTATAACCCCTCCCCAGCAGTACATCCGCTAACACCCCCCTGCCCATAATGGCTCAATGTAGGGTGACCAGATAAAATCCAGGTCAGGGCTCATGTAACTTTAACAGTTGTAGAGAAAAGGGAATTTCAGCCAGAGTCATTTGTATGCAATTAGTTCCTGGTGAAATTCCCTCTTCATCACAACAGTTAAAGTTGCAGGGGCCCGCCCTTCTTTTGTATATGGTCACTCTAGTATAGTGCCTGCACCTTTAACTGTTATGATGAAGAGGGAATTTCACCAGGAACTAATTGCATACAAATGACACTGGCTGAAATTCCCTTTTCTCTACAACTGTTAAAGTTACATGAGCCCTGACCTGGATTTTATCTGGTCACCCTAGCTCAATGTGCTTCCCCCCCCCCCCCCCCACAAAAGCCTCCTGGGAGATCCCTTCTCCAACCGGTGGATGGAGCATTTCTAGTGCTGGACCAAACCTCACACCTCCCCTCAAGCCCCCCCCGGAACCCACCGCTCAGCTTCACGCCCCCCCTCCCCGAAAATCCACAGGGCTGGCAGCTCCCTTCTGTTTTTCAGCCCGTGCAATGTGAACTGGTTTGAAACCGGTTTCAGGGCCTCCAGATTCACATGGCCCAGGAGTCGCAGCCTTTCCTTCTCTCCCAGCAAGGGGCTTTTGAGACCTCCCGGCTTTTGGGGGGGGGGAGCTAAAAAATGAAGGTCTCCTGGGAAGACCTTAAATGGGACAGACCTTAAATGGGGCATTCTTACCACCATCACCACCCCTCAAAACTACCTCCCTGCCCTTTGCTGCTTTTCTGCCCCCGGCAGGGCTCTGCTCCCCCGGGGCCTTGGCCTCCCACTCCCATCTTTGGGGGACCCCATCCCACTCTGCACGCCCCAGCTCCATCCAAGCCGCCAAACCCCTGTGCTCTCGGGGTCCCCGGACTTCAGCCCCCAGGCCCAGCCCCAGCCGCCCTACTCCGGCCACTCACTCGCTGCCTTGCAGGCGAGGAGGGGCGGCGGATCGCGCCCACGAGGCGAGGCGGCGCAGGGAGCGCGTGGCGGAGACGCCTCTCCCGAGAGCCAGAGGTCCCAGGCCCGGTCCTCCCGGCGGCCACGTGGGTCTTCTCTGCTTCCTCCCCGGGAGAGGGGCTGCGGCTGGGCTCCTGGTGCTCCGAGAAATTCCCCTCCGTCCTCTGCTGCTGCTGCCTTTTCTCCCTCGGGGGACGCGCCAAGCCCCGGGGGGGGTGTTCTTCAAGGGTGGGAGGGGGGGCACACGGAGGGATGAGATCTGGGAGAGGGGCTACCTCCCCTCCCCCCCTTTCCATGCTGTTCTCTATTCTTTGGGGAATCTGGGAAGGGTCTGGTGGATGTGTTCAGTGAAGTGATGCCCCATGATGCGTTGAGTTTGAAAGTGAAAATCTGCACAATCTTTGTTTCCCCTTTTCTTTAGCAGGGTTGCTGCTGCTGTTCTCTAGAATATCAGGGGCACAGCGGCCCTGGAATCGTCGTGTGGAAGCTTTGCCTTTTAACCTAGTTCCCCTCTACAAGGATTCGCTTTTGTGCCTGGTTAGGCGATTATGCGCATAATCGCTGAAGCGCATTTACGCCTAATCCCTCTGCACGAGAGGCGGCGAAGCGCATTAACAGATGGCCAAAATGCGCTTTACAAGTAGTTAATGCGCATAAGCGCTTATTCACACAGTCAAAATGCGCTTTAACGGACGGAGCAAAATAAAACTCGCGATTTAACGCGCATTCGATAATGCGCATAATCGGGGAGATAACGCGCCTCTACGCCCGATTTGCGCTCCGTTCTTCTAGAGGTAATTTTTTTAATGCTCCTTGAAAGAGCTTTAAATGCCTCTTGTAGAGGCACCCCTAATTGAAATGATCCGCTCTAAAACTGGGGTGGTCAGGCTCTATCTACCCTACTGCTTTAAAACGGTTTATAACAGTTTTAAACCGGTTAAATAACCGGTTTAAAACTGTTATAACCCGGTTTTAAAGCAGTAGTGTAGATAGGGTCCACCATTCCCTAACAGCGCCACTGTCACCTGAGAACATAAGAAATGCTCTGCTGGATCAGACTGAGGGTCCGTCTAGTCCAGCATTCTGTTCACACAGTGGCCGACCAGCTGTCGACCAGGAACCCATAAAGAGGACATGGGTAATCAGCACCCTGCCACCCATGTTCCCCAGCACCTGGTGTATACAGGTTTGCCTTGGATACTGGAGGTAGCACAGAGCCATCAGGGCTAGTAGCCATTAATAGCCTTCTCCAGGAGTTTATCCAACCCCCCTTTTAAAGCCATCCAAATTGGTGGCCATCTCTACATCGTGTGGTAGTGAATTCCATAATTTCACTTTTTTATTGGATTTTCAAAATTTAAATACATTGAATTCAAAAGAAGACTACACACGTTAATGCTTATTCCAAATCCCTCCCTATTCCGTCCCCATGCTTGGTTGATTACAGAGTTTTCCTTCTTACATCTTTCATTTTCTTATCCAGGGTGGTAGTATACATTTCCATTTCATTTATTAATCATCTGCTTTTCATGGGTCCCACAAATTTCTATAGGCTTCTGCCAAAGTTATTCTGTTTGATTTCTTTTTCGTGTAGTCTATATATTTTTGCCAGCTCTTCCTGAAAGTGTCTCTTTTCTTTATTCCATAATTTAACTGTGCGCTGTGTGAAGAAGTACTTCACACAGTACCTGGCTTTCTTGGGAGTAGATGTCCCTGACTCTCCAGAGAGACCTGCTCAACCAATTGCTACTGGCCAATTGCTACTTGCACCCTGGGCCATCGTAGGCAGAGAGACCCTGACAAGAGGAAGTTCAGGCACATGGGCAGCTCACTTATCCAATGGAGTGCCAGAGACCTTCCTCATCTGTTGCTTCCTCCAAGCTGGCTCAGGCCCCATAACTTGGGGGGGGGGGGGGAACAGAAGAGGGTTTACTGTCAAAAAGGGTTTGAATGAGCAGAATTTGGGGCAAGGTCATGTAGGCGCATGCAGCTTGCCCTGGCTTGCTTCAATGCGCCTGGACTCCTGGGTTCTGCCATCAACTTTCAGGAGTGCACCTGCCTTCCACATGATCCTCGTGGCCAAATCCTGATTGGTGCACGGTCCTCCTTGGCATCAATGCCTTTACCAGAACCCAACCAGATTCAAATTGCACATGAGGCTGTACTTTAATATGGCATAGCTCTTTTATGAAAATTGCAGCTTGTGAGAGAGTTAGAGATGAACATACATTAATTTAGGACATATATTTGTAAGGTAGTGTATTCTGCAGGTTGGTGCAACATTCTGTCAAGATACTTACGTAAAAGCCCAAAGACGTCTAGGCTAAATATTCATCACAAGGCAGCAACCTGCATTCCAGCAACTCTGAGGCAGATTTTTCTTCTTCTTTTTTTTAAGGAATCACCGCGCACGGCTATTTTTCAGAGTGCACCGTTCAAAGTTCCTGTTGTACACTTTCATCCCGAGTTTCCCCAAACACCATACTGTCACTTAGTCATTTCTGCAATTCTAAGTGGGTGAAAGCAAGTCCCTTTCCACATTCTACATTCCGCATACTACAAGCGAGGATCTTAGAATTGTTGTAGATCACAAGCTGAATATGAGCAAACAGTGTGATGTGACTGTGGAATAATAGGCTCAAGTTACAGGAAGCCAGATTCCATCTGGACATCAGGAAAAATGTCCTGACAGTTAAAGCAGTACGACAATGGTACCAATGACCTAGGGAGGTTGTGGGCTCTCCCATACTAGAGGCCTTCAAGAGGCAGCTGGACAGCCATCTGTCAGGGATGCTTTAAGGTGGATTCCTGCATTGAGCAGGGGGTTGGACTCGATGGCCTTAGAGGCCCCTTCCAACTCTACTGTTCTATGATTCAAAGTATTTATAGGGCTTCTCCCCTGTGTGGATTCTTTGATGGTTTTTAAGATCTGAATTCCAATTGATTTAAATACCTGATGTTATGAAGCAAGATCTGGAAAGTCAAACCCACCTTCTTTAATTGGAAGTTGCATCCTTTTTAAGGATATTCGTGGCCTGGAACAGTAGAGGCACACACACTCCCCAATTTACAAAACAGTGTGTTGAGTTTTTCAAAATAATTGCCAGATATAAATAGAGGAACCCATGTATAACCCCAAAACTCAAACTTAAAGTGTCCATCTATCTAAATCCTGTGAAATTCCATAAATCAACATTCAAACTGAGATATACATCTGGCAATAAGTATTCCCAAATAGGTAATAACATCTGGGCACCATCAAAAGGTTGGTTACCGGTACACCTAGGGGTGACCATATTACACCAGCTTTAAAATAGCTCCACTGGCTGCCAATTAGTTTCTGGGGGAAGTACAAAGTGTTGGTCATTACCTTTAAAGCCCTACATGGTTTGGATCCAGGTTACCTGCGGGATCACCTTCTCCCATACAATCCGCCCCACACGCTCAGGTCCTCTCGGAAGAACTTACTACAGTCGGACAAGACTAGGCTGACATCCGTTACCCAGAGGACCTTCTCTTCTGCCGCTCCCACACTGTGGAACGACCTGCCAGAGGAGATCTGCCAACTTACCAGTCTTCTAGAATTTAAGAGAGCAATAAAAACTGATCTCTTCCGGCAGGCTTACCCAGTCAAATTTTAAGACTTTGTTGATTTCATTAATGTATTAATTTTATATGCTTTAAATCAGTTTTATGCATTTTATGTTGTTGTACTGATGTTGTTCCCTGCCTCGATCCGGAGGGAGAGGCGGGTAAGAAATAATAATAATAATAATAATAATAATAATAATAATTATTATTATTATTATTATTTCTTACCCGCCTCTCCCTCCGGATCGAGGCAGGGAACAACATCATTTATTATTATTAAAGTGCAAATACCCTAATGCACTATATTATCTCCAATTGGCATCAGTTCAGACTTTGACCTGTTAATTCAATAGCCAGACAAATTACCAAAAGTACTAAAAGAAAGGCATCAAAGCTGGGATAGATGACTGGAGCTTCAAGATAAACAATAAAAGACAATCCGCATAAAAGAATAATTTAAAATCTGAAACAATCATGCACAAAGCCGTGAATACTAGTATTCTGTCTAAGAATAGTAGCATTCATAGAGGTTCCAAACATAAATCAAATATCAAAGGAGAAAATTGACATCCCTGTCTGGAACCACTCCGAAATGAAAAGAAAGCCAAAAAGGAGAACATTAGTCATAAAATTAAGCCCTTAGGCTTGAATATAAAATTCTGATCCATTTCAAAAATTCTGCAGGAAAGCCGAAATGACTAGAGTTTGGTGAAGATAAATTCCCAATGAATTTTGTGAAAGGCTTTTTCCGCGTCCAAAGAAGCTATGGCAGCCCGGCCTGTTCAATCAATGCATCAGTGGCTCAGTTCAGACAACACATTTCTCAACTGTAGTTTTAGAACGCCACGGTGGAGTCGTTACAGCACCGTTGAGAAATGTGTTGTCTGGAGGGAAAACGCCACCCCACAGTTGAGATGTTTTGAAAAACACTCCACCCTGAATATCCACACTGTGGATATTCCTGCACAACTGTTGTGTTTTGAGGAGGGCTCCATGGAGTCTCCCCACTGGGTACAGAATTCCCTGGCTAGAGTGGCCAAAACAGAGTGTCGCTCTAGGAGAGCTGCCGGGATTGGTTTTCTTTGTAGCGATGGCTGTTGGGAAACCATCCGGAGGCCTGGGGGAGGAGAGAGGGCAGAGGAACTGTCACTCAAACACTGTGTTGAGTTTTACTTTACCCCATGGTAGCCCACAGTCACACAACAGTGGAGTTGGAACATGTTGTGTGGCGAGTACCTCCTAAGAACTCCACCACTGAGCGGAGTTTTCACGCTGCATTGACTAACGTGTTGTCTGAACTGAACCTATGGCTGTTGACATGGCACATCCCCTGGTGCAAAATAGTGACCAAACATGATGCCCCAGGCTTCAAAAACAAGGCGACATTTAAAGTCACATATAATGAATCAAATAAAATTAATGTGCTTTTAAAAAAGAAATAATCCGGAGATGCACAGACCTAGGGTGACCGTCATTCACATGCCAAGTAATGACGGTGGCTGGGTAAATTCTGAAATTTTCCAGAAAATGTTCCTGTGCAAAGTAGTTTTACTTCCTTTGAGTAATCCGTACAGGGTTATTTTTTCATTTGCATTGGATTTTTTTTTAATGAAGCCCTAGTACCGCCTTCCCCAACTTGGTGCCCTCCAGATATTTTGGACCACAATTCCCAGCTTTCCTGACTATTGGCCATGCAGGCTGACGGGAGTTGACACACCCTACGCATTTTGGAGGGCATGAGGCTGCTAAAGGCTGCCCCCTAGAGAGTGATAGAATTTAGTGGGTTTATTTTACTTGCATTTGGTAAACTGAAATTTAAAAAAATTACCCCATGTTAAATTTTTGGTCCCAATGCGCCATGTGTATTTGATCTGAACTATATGATGGGTGGAAATCAGTTCAGTTAGTTTATTACAGTCAATATTAACAATTAAATACAATTAAAAATGGGGGTGGAATCAAAACTGCACTCAATTCGATCGAAATGTTTACTTGTGTAGAAATTTTATTAGAATACTTGTAAAAATGTAATGACAATGTGATGTACCAGCCTCAAGGATTCCCCTCCCTCAGTGATTCCCTGCCAATGCTCCTCATCCGTTTTCTCATCATTATGACTACCGGTGTACCTGGCAGTCAAGAGATCAAGGTAGCATGTAGACAGCGGCACCTATTTCTCCATCTTCTGACCAACTCCATTGTCTGGGCCAGAATGAAAGGGAGAAGACCGTGGTTGCAACAGTGATGAGGAGGAGCAACTCCATGGAGCTCTTGTCAAATTCTCCCCTGTGTGGATTCTCTGATGAGCTTTAAGGTCCGAGTTCCGACTGAAACGCTTCCCGCACTCCAAGCACTGATAGGGCTTCTCGCCTGTGTGAGTTCTTTCGTGTGTTTTAAGGTGCGTGCTGATGGCGAAGCTCTTCCCACACTCCAAGCATTTATAGGGCTTCTCGCCTGTGTGGGCTATTTGATGGGCTTTCAGGTGCGAGCTCCAATGGAAGCTCTTCCCGCACTCCGAGCATTTATAGGGCTTCTCGCCCGTGTGGATCCTTTCGTGCAGCTTCAGATTCCTGCTGTTACGCAAAGTCTTTCCACACTCAGCGCATTTATAGGGCTCCTCCTCCGTGTGAATCCGTTCATGGATTTTGAGGGCTCTGCTTTCTCGGAAGCTCATCCCGCACTCAACACACTGATAGGGCGTCTCCCCGGTATGGATTCTTTGATGAGATTTAAGATTTCCACTCCAATTGAAACGCTTCCCACACTCCAAACATTTATAGAGCTTCTCGCCAGTGTGAAGCCGTTCATGCATCTGAAGGGTCTTGCTGTTGACTAAAGACTTCCCACACACAGAACATTTATATGGCTCCTCCCCTGTGTGGACTCTCTGATGCGATTTAAGGCTGATAGAGCAACGGTATCTCTTCCCACACTCTAAGCATTCATAGGGCTTCTCCCCTCTGTGAAGCCTTTCATGCACCTTAAGATTTCTGCTGTTAAGCAAAGTCTTTCTGGACTCAAAGCATTTATAGGGCTCCTCCCCTGCGTGGATTCTTTGATTAACGTTAAGGTCCGAGACGGAACTGAATTGATTTTCACGCTCCAAAGACTGAAATGTGTTTTGTTCTGTGTGAATCCTTTGACATTCAGTAAAGTTTCTCTCCTCAGGGAAACTCTTTCTGCACTCAGAGAATTTCCACAGTTTCTCCCCATTATGAATATTGCTTTCGTTGGCTTGAAAAGGTTCTTCAGGTATGGGGAAGTCAGCCCCTATGAAAGAACTGGATGTGTTCCCCCATTTCTCTTCATCTTCAGTTTTCATTCTCTGGTGGATTTCATTTTTATTGCTGTCCCTCCCGTCAACTGCAAGAAGAAAAAGAGAACAAACCCAATGAATTGCTATTTTGATTGCTTGGGGAGGATGAATCCTTCCAAATCTATTAAACTGCCATGCACTTTACGTGGGGCTGCCCTTGAAGACGACTCAGAAGTTGTAGCTAGTGCAAGATGCAGCAGCAGGACTGTTCATCGGAACATCACAAAGGGACCATATAACACCAGTCTTAAAGGAATATACGCTTCCAGTCGGAACTCAAGGTGTTGGCAATGACATTTAAAGCCCTAAACTGGTTGGGACCTCGCTACTTGAGGGAGTGCCTCTCCTTATACATGCCCGCCCAAGATATGAGGTCTGTCAGAGGACCCCTCCTCTGCGTCCCACCAATTTGAGACATACGTTATGGTGGGACATGGGAGAGGGCTTTCTCGGTTGTGGCACCCCCTTAGAGGCCTGAGACTGGTGCCAACGCCGGCTTCGTTTCGGTGCCAGGTTAAAATGTGGCTTTTTATTAAAGCCTTTGAGGCCTAAACCTGCACATAGTTTAAATTGTTTTATTGCTTTTAAATTTTCCACTGGGTTTAGCTTGTTAATGGTGTAATATGTTTTTAGCTGTGTACATTATTTATTGTTTTATACTGTTTGATTTTATCTGTACGTCACCCTGAGATCCCAGTTCATATAGGGCAGGATACAAATGTTTTAATAAATACACATCCTCTGATAATTGATAGAACTGACAACCAGAGTGGGCACAAGAACTTTTATTTTACTTATTACAATATTTATAGGCAGCTATTTAGGCATGGCTCACACGTCACACATCATAATTTTTTGTTAAGATCTTGGCAACTGTAAACAAGCCAGTGTGTGCTAGTGCATGTAGCTTGATTGCCCTCATTTGACTCTGCTTGGCAGCAAGAACAAACCCTGGGTTACGAGTGTGGCTACTCAGAGTGGGGGAGACAAGCCAGAGTTCTGGGTTTGGATGTCAGGCAAACCAAAGCAGAGATGAGCAGAGTGGAAAAATTATAGAACGATCTCCCCCATGAGGCCCGCCTGGCGCCAACATTGTTATCTTTTTGGCGCCAGGTCAAAACTTTTCTTTTCTCTCAGGCATTTAACAGCTTATGTTGAGTTTTTAACTGAATTTTTGGCCTAGCTGGGAGTTTTAAATTGTTTTAAACGTTAGCTGGTTTTTTAATGGTTTTTATGGTTTTAAATTTTGTATATTGATTTTTAATGTTCAGTCTTTTAATCTCTGTAAACCGCCCGGAGAGCTTCGGCTAAGGGGCGGTATATAAATGAAATAAATAAATAAAATCAATTAAAAAAATCAAGACACACGTATTAGCAAGGTGTCTTGGTTGCTGTGATATGCAAACCCTCCGAGCCCTTACAAGGTGGCTTGCAGCAATACAAAAATGATAAGATAAACTCATGATAAAACAAGACAGCAGCTCAAAATTCATGGTTAAAAAAAAAATCAATAACCAAACTGAGCAAAAGCGTTTAGCAGGTTGTAACTCTTGATGGGGAGAGAGCCAAAAGAATCAACAGGGTTGAACTTCCCCCATAAGTCATCTGCAAGTGCTCCTCCCATTACAGGCCCAGGAGGGAATCTGGGATTTACATAGAAGTCTCCTCTAAGACCACCTGGCGTTGAGAGGCAACTATCCTCTCCCATGCCTTGGCCCAAAAAGGCAGGTTAGAGACTGTGAGGTAATTAACACAATTCCTTGAGTCCGGTCTTGGCTTCTTTAACAAAGGCTGCATCACAGCATCCTTTAAAATGAGGGGGGGCCTGCCCTCCGCCAAAGTGGTATTAATCACCTCTGAAACTCCAAATCTGCAGGGCATGGATTGTGAGAAGTGATGGTAGGTTTCATACCTCCAAGCAGCTCCTCCACATCCTCAGGTTGTATCATCTTGAGTACTGCGTCCAGTTCTGGGCACCACACCTCAAGAAGGATGCAAACAAGTTGGAGGGGGTTCAGAGGAGGGAAACGAAGATGATCAGGGGTCTGGAAACAAAGCCCTATGAGGAGAGACTGAAAGAACTGGGCATGTTTAGCCTGGAGAAGAGAAGACTGAGGGGAGACATGATAGTACTCTTCAAATACTTGAAAGGTTGTCACACAGAGGAAGGCCAGGATCTCTTCTTGGTTATCCCAGAATACAGGACACGGAATAATGGGCTCAAGTTACAGAAAGCCAGATTCCAGCTGGACATCAGGAAAAACTTAGAGCAGTATGACAATAGAACCAATTCCCTATGGAGGTCATGGACTCTTCCACACTAGAGGCCTTCAAGAGGCAGCTGGGCAGCCATCTATCAGGGATGCTTTAAGGTGGATTCCTGCATTGAGCAGGGGGTTGGACTCGACGGCCAGTTTTACTACTCTATGGTTCTATGATCTCCCATGTTTTGGTCCAAAATGATAAGCTAGATGACATCTTGGGTCCAGGTCTCTGAACACATCCTGCTCTGCCCTACTGAGCCTCCATCAAGGAGACTATTCGCTATTCTGGATGGCTCCACCTGTCTGGTTATTCAGATATTGAGAGCACCATTACTTGAAGAGGTGTGTTTGCTGGGCATGAAAGAAAAGGCTTTCTCTTCTCTTGCTCTCAAATTGAGGAACGTGCTGCTTCAGAGATTACGAATGGCCCCCCATTCTCTTGGCTTGTATAAAGGGAGTGAAGGCATGCTTTAAAAAAAATTAATTAAGTCTTCTAAATTATGTAGTCCTTTTAACGTTTTATTATTCTTAGCATTCTTGCTTCTTAGTTCCTTAAGCTTTTGCTATTTTATATATTTTTTTAAAAAGAATAAAATTTTAAATTTTAAAATCACTCCACGGGCTGCCAATTAGTTTCCGAGCAAAGTATAAAGTGTCTGTCATTACCTGTAAAGCTCTACATGGTTTGGGTCCTGGCTACCTGCGGGATCACCTTCCCCTGTACAATCCACCCCGCACACTCAGTTCCTCTGAGAAGAATTTACTACAGTCAACAAAAACTAGGCTGACAACCGTTACCCAGAGGACCTTCTCCTCTGCCGCTCCCAGACTCCTCTGCCGGGAGAGATTCGCCAACTTAACAGTCTCTCTGACTTTAAGAGAGCAATAAAGACTGATCTCTTCCGGCAGGCCTACCTAGTTGAATTTTAAGATGTTTCATTGTTATTTTAATAATGCATTAGTTTTATATATTTTTAATCTGCTTTATGTATTTATACTATTTTGAATTCGATGTTCTTCCCCGCCTCAATCCAGAGGGAGAGGCAGGTAAGAATTATTATTATTATTATTATTATTAATTAATTAATAAGGCTACCTCGGAGGAGAGATGTGATGCCACGCCTACAAGACTGCAGTGTGGAACTATTGCTCTTCTCCCAAACGTGAGAATTTATTTAACAAACAAAGCAAATCTAGGAGGGCAAGACCCAGAGCACTTTAACAAACTGCAACAATAATAGGGTGGACCAACTGTCAGGATTTCCCCAGATTTGTCCTAGTTTTTGTCTGGATTCAACTGAAGCTGAATCCAGACAAGATGGAGGTGCTTACTGTCAAAGGCCACAACCTGGGTTCGGAGGTGTGTCAACCAGTTCTGGATGGGGTTACACTCCCCTTGAAAGGCTGTGTACGCAGCTTGGGGGTGCTCCTGGATCCGTCATTCCAAATGATAGCTCAGATGGATGCAACGGCCAGGAATGCCTACTATCAGCTTCAGCTGAAATGCCAGCTGCACCCCTTCCTAGAGTTAGAAGACCTAAAAATGGTAGTGCACGCGCTAGTAACTTCGAGGCTCAACTTCTGCAATACGCTGTATATAGGGCTACCTCTGTGCCTAGTCTGGAAATTTCAACTAGTGCAAAATATGGCAGCCAGGTTGGTCACCAGTACACCTAGGGGTGACCGTATTACATCAGCAGAAAGATCACTCCACTGGCTGCCAATTAGTTTCCGGGCGAAGTACAAAGTGTTGGTTATTACCTTTAAGGCCCTACATGGTTTGGGTCCAGGTAACCTGCGGGATCACCTTCTCCCGTATAATCCGCCCCACACACTCAGGTCCACTGGGAAGAGTTTGCTACAGTCAGCCAAAACCAGGCTGACAACTGTTACCCAGAGGACCTTCTCTTCTGCAGCTCCCAGACTGTGGAATGACCTGCCGGGAGAGATCCATCAACTTACCAGTCTTCTAGAATTTAAGAGCGCCATAAAAACCGATCTCTTCCGGCAGGCCTACCCAGTCGAATTTTAGGAGTTTTATCTGTATTTTATTAATGTATTAATTTTATATGATTTTAATCAGTTTTATGTATTTTATGTCATTTGTATCAATGTTGTTCCCCACCTCGATCCTGAGGGAGATGCGGGTAAGAAATAAATTATTATTATTATTATTATTATTATTATTATTATTATTATCTGGGTGTCAGTGGGGATTTTCTGTAATTTCCTATAATGTCCTGGAAAGACAAGCTATCCCCTTTAACGCCGCCATTAGCGTGATAGGAGGGAATGACGTGCTTTCCCCTCCTCTGCTCCAACTGGGGGCTTTAAGGTGGGGCACTGGGATGGGTAATTCCCCCCCCCCCCGCTCCAATCAGGGCCTTAAAGGGGATTCCCAGACATTATAGAAAAGGCCCCGATTGGAACAGTGGGGGTGGGAATGACACACTTTCCCCTCCTCTGCTCCAACTGGGGCCTTTAACGTGCCGGGTGGGGGAGGTAAGTTGCTTCCCTCCCACACTGGGTGTCCTCTTTTTTGGTTTCCCAAATACGGTCACCCTATACTTTGAGGCCAGAAACAGTGGAGAAAGCGTGTATTACCCTGAGTGAACCCAAAGCGGCAAAAGAAGTGGAAAATAACAATGAGCTTCTCTCTGAAATATCAGAGCAGTTCAGATGACACATTAGTCACACGCAGTATGAAAACTCCACTCGCACAACACACAACATGTTCCAACTCCACCGTTGTGGGACTGTGGGCTACCGTGGGGTTGAGTAAAATCCATTGCGACACCTGATTGATAGTAAATTTGGAGACATTAAATATAAATGTTTAAAAAACTATGGGAACTTGTGACGATACCCCACATTTCTGTCTCCTTTAGTATGTATATATAGGGTGAGGGAGTGGTTTGGATTATATTATTGTCTTGGTTGGGTGGAGGGTAGTTAAGTGGATGATAGCTGTGTGTGTTCTAGTCAGGAGTGTGTGGAGAGATTATAAGTACCTAGGATTGTTATTAACAAGATTGTTTGAAGTATTAAGAATAAGCAGGTTTTAAATTGATTTTGAAAAGACAGTTAGCAACAATAAACGTTTTCTTTTATTTTTTGCTACCACAAACTACGTGTCAGCTTGGCTTTGTAACCTGCTCTATTAGTTTAATTTCAGAACCACATATCATTACACCTTCAGCCAATATACTCACAGGAGGACCTTATTCAAAACCCTTAGCACCCTTTTCCCCTCTGCTATAAGGGAAAAGTGCTGCGTCTTTTACCCTTCCCTCAGGTATTGAAGTGTTGGGGCTTAGCCTGAGAGGGGTGTGCTCGTCTAGGCCTAATGTTTGAGGCTGTGGCAACACAGAACTGCTAATGGAATTAAAGCTAACTGGGAGGCAGATCTCCAACAAAAGATAGGTGAGGAGATATGGAACTCTACTTAGTCCCCGAAAAAAACTTTAAGTTCAACCTCAGCTAGAATCCGAGAATTTTGTTTAAAGTAATCCAAAGATGGGACTCTAATGCCTTTATTACTGAGTAAAATTCATACCACTGTAAGCCCAAATTGTTGTACAGATGCTGGATCTTTTTATCATCTATGGTGACAATGTGACACAATCCAAAATTTTTGGCAAGTATAAAAAGATTATAAAATTATAATTGCAAACTGGGCCTGCTTTTCCCTGTTGACGGGGGGGAAACAAAGATGCCCCATATAAAGAAGCAGTTCTTTTCATGATGGTTGATGCTTTACAAGTTATTGTGGCTAACTAAAAGAATGACAGGCTGTCAACCTTAGATCTTTGGTATGACTGCCCAGGAAAGTCATCTCAGCTGAAAGACTCACTAGCCAAACTAAAGTACTTAGAGGACAGCAAGACACAGAGAATTTGCCAATCCTTGATTCTGTTGCCGAGACCATACGAAAACCGAAGCAATTGAAGCAAAACAGCAATTTCCAAATTGCACAAGGTACTGGTTCCCCTCTATCCAGCACTGCTTAGGCCTCATCTTGAATATTGTGTCCAGTTTTGGGCACCACACTTCAAGGATACAGACAAGCGGGAGGGGGTTCAGAGGAGGGCAATGAGGATGATCAGGGGTCTGGAAACAAAGCCCTATGAGGAGAGATTGAAAGAACTGGGCATGTTTAGCCTGGAGAAGACTGAGGGGAGACATGATAGCACTCTTCAAAGACTTAAAAGGTTGTCACACAGAGGAGGACCTCTTCTCGATCATCCCAGAGTGCAGGTTGCGGAAAAATGGGCTCACGTTACAAGAAGCCAGATTCCAGCTGGACATCAGGAAAAACTTCCTGACTGGTAGAGCAGTCCGAGAATGGAACCAATTACCTAGGGAGGTGGTGGGCTCTCCCACATTAGAGGCCTTCAAGAGCAGTTGGACAACCATCTGTCAGGGATGCTTTAAGGTAGAATCCTACATTGAGAAGGGTTGGACTCAATGGCCTTATAGGCCCCTTCCAACTCTACTGTTTTATGATTCTATGAAATATACATGGCATTCTCTGGAAATACTCTTTTAGATTAATAAAATTAATCTAATTCCAATTATGGATGAAACGTATATTCTCTCTAATTTGCTGTAAATTGCCCCTGATGTTTATCAGCTTTTTATTTGTGCATGTATTATGTTTACAAATTAATAATGTAACAAAGAAGACTACTTTGGACAGTTTAGCTATGGTGAATAATACACCAACAGAAACTCGAAGCTGCCTTGAGTTTCCAACATCTGGTACAGGAACTCCAAAACAATGGTCTAGGAATCCAAGAAAATTCTTTAAAGTAATCTACAGATGGAATCTAGCACCTATATTATTGAGTAAAATTTATACCACTGTAAGCCCAAATTCTTGACGTAAATGTACAGATGTTGGGGTTTTTTTTTATCATTTGTGGTGGACATGTGACATCATCCAGAAATCTTGGCAAGTAGATTATAAAATTCTAATTGCAATTTGGGGTTGAACTACAATTAAAATTGCAATGCTTTGCATGCCTAGATTCGCAGGTTCAATCTCCACATCGAGGCATTCAAAAAGCAGAGCTGGGAAGACCTTCACCTAAGATGATCTCTCCCAGTCCCAGTAGATAATATTGGGGAATCTGTCAGCATCATCTTTAAGACATCCCTACAGCCCGAATACATAAGATAAAAATGACCCATTCCATGTGACAGGGTCCCTCCACCTATTCCCTTGGCTGTTTCTCCGAGTGACGTCTCAAGTGGGTGACATTTCGCCAGGAGAATGCAGAGCCTGGAGGAACCTGGTTTTGTAACTCCTGCGCAGAGAAATGCAGCACGAGTGACGTGAAGTGGAAGGTGAATTTGGAACAAGAACGATCAGTCTGCTACTAGAACATGTGCTGCTTTTAAACCTTGCTTCGAATTTATAACGCAAAGGCAGCCACAGATAAGATGCCGGTGGTGTATGTCTTGAGTACTTCATGGGGATGTGAAGCCCCAGCCTGGAGGGACACCCTACTCTCTTTGAAGACAAACTATCCAAGTCCTACACTGCTAATAAAAAGGCAAACAGGGCAGGACCTACACTACAGCTTTATAACAGTTTTGACAACTGTTGGGGCTCAGGACACATCCCATATACCTTTTTCAAAACATTTTCAAAGTGTTATATCCTGCTTGGTGTAGATCTGGCCCAGGTAAGGGTTGGAGAGATCCCACAACCCTGCCAGCACAGAGGAGGATGTAAGCGTTTTACCTATATTTAAAGCCTTAAGAACATAAGGGCCATGCTGGATCAGATTGAGGCTCTATCTAGTCCAGTACTCTGCTCACACAGTGGCCAACCAGCCGTCAACCAAGGACCAACAAAGCAGGACATGGTGCAACAGCACCCTCCCACCCATATTCCCCAGCAACTGGTATCCCAGGCTTACTGCCTGGGATACTGGAGGTGGCACGTAACCATCAGGGTTTGTAGCCACTGATAAGCCTTCCAGGAATTTATCCAACCCCCTTTTAAAGCCATCCAAATTGGTGGCCATCACCACATCTTGTGGTAGTGAATTCCATAATTTAACTATGCGCTGTTTGAAGAAGTATATATATCATCTTCTGAGCTTTACCTAGAATACAGCTCAGCCATTGTTGCTCTCAATTACATCTTTACAATGCACTGATGTAAACAAAGAAGAGCTGCAAATCCAGCTTCTGGGATCTGCCAACAAAGCAAAGAGGAAACCTTACCCAAAGGGACCAGGTTCCCACGATTCTCTCCCATGACGTGCCTGTGCAAAACCCTCTGGCCTGGATCCAGCGGAGTCCACTCCTCCCCTGGTGTGAAATGCACAGCCACCTCCTCAAAAGTCACCGGACCCTGAAAGAAGAAAAAAAACACATTTTCTCCTTGCATGTAATGTAATAAGGGGAGACATGATAGCACTCTTCAAATACTTGAAAGGTTGTCACACAGAGGAGGGCCAGGATCTCTTCTCAATCATCCCAGAGTGCAGGACGCGGAAAAATGGGCTCAAGTTACAGGAAGCCAGATTCCGGCAAGACATCAGGAAAAACTTCCTGACTTAGAGCAGTATGACAATGGAACCAATTCCCTACGGAGTTCACGGACTCTTCTACACTAGAGGCCTTCAAGAGGCAGCTGGACAGCCACCTGTCAGGGATGCTTTAAGATGGATTCCTGCATTGAGCAGGGGGTTGGACTCGATGGCCTTATAGGCCCCTTCCAACTCTACTATTTTATGATTCTATGAATCCAGGAAGACAATAAAGGTGAGGTGGTTGGAGGTTCACTTGCAGGATCCAGAACTTCTAGAGTGACTTTCAAAGCCTTCCAAGAAGCCGTCTTGGGAGAAGAGCAACGGGAAAGGGGCAGATTTGTCCAGGGCTAGGGACATGCGCACTCAGACCTCTCCTACCTGTTGTGGCTGCGCTGAGGCTGTGTCTATTCCACCATAGAGAAGAGGCGGAGGAGGCCTAGAAGGAACCTCCAGTATCAGTTCATTCTCCCTGCAGGTCATTCCATTTCCTATGAAGAAGGAAAAGATGGCAGGAAGAGATTTTATACTTCAGAAGCACTTTGCATTTCAGTTCCCTGAGTGGAATCAATCCTTTTTTTTACATCGCGTTTGGGCATCATTCAAAGTGCTGTTTTTTATTTTCATGAAGTCTGAATCTATTGAAAAGCAACTCATGTTTTGACTATCTTAGAGAAAAGTCTCCCCTCTCTGTGTTGAAATATGCTCCCGCTAATCCTTACCCAGGAAGGTGGGACCTCCGTCACCCTCCTGGAAGGTCCACCTGAACAGCGGCGCCTGTGCTGTGTCCGACGGAGCCTTCTCTGACTCAGGGAAATCCGTGGCTGCTTTGGCTAACATCCCCTGCACCTGGAACAGGAAGGAGGAGCCCAGGCAGTGAGGGGGGAAGGGGGATTAGGAAAGGAAAGAAAAAGAACAGGCAAAGGCCAATCTAGTTGCATTCAGGTCTCCTTCTAGTGGTATTCTACTTCCGAAGCCCTGCAGCTGGGCCTTTGGTAGGTGAGCATATAAGGATTTGGGCCAAAAACATACCCTACCATGGGAGAAAAAAACTGCCTCCAAAATTCCCTCCTGAAACCAACTTGGAGGACCCAAAGAAAATCCCAAGAATTCCTTGTAACTCAGCTACTTCTACTGCAAGAACAGACATTTGGTGGCTGCAGTCGCTAATTCTGCTCCGCTGGGATGACTGTGCCGCCGATGGAAGAAGGATCTTCTCCTTCCCTGGAATGGCAGGAATACCTCTAAGGAGCCTTTTCATCCAGCAAGGAGGGCCTGCTCTACACATTAAAAACTATCCTGGGGTGAGGGTCCAGAGGGGAACTAGTGGTGGCCATAACTACATCCTGTGGTAGGGAATGGCATATTTTAACTATGCACTGTTAGTTAACTATGCACTATCCTCCGAGGAGGCCCTGCTCTACGCATTAAGAACAACTCTTCTTGGGGGAATAGGCCACTGGAAATTGGGGCATTCCTTCCTCAGAGGACATGCAAAAAAAAGTTGAGATACAGGTGGGGACTTTTAAGAACTGAGTCCCTTGGAGCTATGAGGATGAATTTGCTCTCACCTGCTCTTTGTCCTCTGCCTGGCTCAGGAGGAAGCCTTCTGCCAGGGCCACCGCCTGAGAACTGGTCTCTGCTCCACACTCTCTGACCCAGCTCTCCATCTCCGGGGGCAGGACAGTCAAGAATTGCTCCAGGACCACCAGGTCCAGCATCTGAGCTTTCGTGTTCCTTTCTGGCTTCAGCCACTGGCAGCAAAGGTGGTGGAGTCGGCTGCAAACCTCTCGGGGGCCCTCGCCTTCCTTGTAGCAGAACCCCCTGAAGTGCTGGCGCTCCACGTCTGAGCTGGTGTTGTTCCCAGGCTGTTTATCTTGCTCTCTTCTTTCCCAGAGCTCCGCACTGCTCCCTTCCTGGATGATACGGGGCCCTTTTCCGGGCTCAGGCTCAGCCAGGTCTAGCTCTTCCGTCTTCACTCTCTTCTCCATCTCTGCTGCCAAGAGGACTCGATGTCCTTGCTTTGATGCCAATTTCTTTCTTGAGGCAAGAAGCGCCTGCATTTGATGGATGTAGAACACACATTACCAAGGCTACGTGCCATGTGTGTATAAATATTCCATTCATTGACAAAAAAGATCATTCTGGCTAAGAAAAGCAGGTGAACACCACAACTCGGGGGGGGGGCACTAGAGATAGGGGGTGGGAGTCTAAGATGCTCCGACTGAAAACTTCATCCGGTTCCCAGGTCATTGAGCCCACCCCCTCAATTCCCCCCTCCCCAACACTCCCTCCCCTTGAGCCCTTCCCCTGCCCACAACAGCTATGTCTACTTCATCCCCCCCTTCAAGCCCTATAGAAGACCCCTTCCACAACTGGACCAGCCCTCCCAGGTGACTGGCCCTTTTGGGTTCCCCTCAAGGCATCCCCCCCCCCTTTCCCCTTGCTCTGCTTCCCACAGGGCCCGAAAGCCCATTGGCACATCCCTTCTGCTTTTTCAATCCTACGGAAGTGGTTTGACACCGGTTTAAACGACTCCACGTTCACAGCGACTGGGTTTTGCAGCCTTCTCTCCCACGAAGGGGCTGAAGGGACTTCCTGGCTTCAGAGAGGGGAGGGGGGAAAGCGACGAGACGTGGGTCTCCTGGGGGGGGGACACCCCAAAGGGCCAGTCGCCCCCAAATAGACCAGTCACCTGGGAGGGCTCTCTCCCCCCCCTCCACAAAACCTGCCCCCTGCCCTTTGTTGCCGCTCTTCCCCCCCCAACCCAGGCTCCCCCTCCGGGGGGGGCTTTTCCCTCCCACCCCCTTAGGGGACCCCAATGCACTTTGCACTCACCAGATCCGAACTCCCCGGTGCTGTGGGGTGCCTGGGCTCCAACCTCCAGGCGCAGTCCGAGCGGCCCTGCTCCGGCCACCCTATACCCGCCGCCTTGCAGGCGAGAAGGCCCCTGCGGATCGAGGCCCTCCCCCCGGAGAGAGGAGGGGCAGGAAGCGAGGGGAGGGCGGAGGATTCCCCTCCCTAAAAGCTGCCTGGGAAGCGGCACCCGGCGGCTTGCAGCCGTGGACTGGCTCTCCCCGGAAGGTGCAATGCCCGGTCCTCCGAGGGCCTCTTGCACGAGCGTGGCTTCCTCCTGCGTCCCCCCACCCCACCCCACCCCACCCCAGGCAGAGGGGCTGCAGCTGGGGCTCGTGCGCCGCGATCGCCCTCTCCGCTGTCTCTGCCGCGGCTGCCTCCGTCTCTTTCTCTCGCAGGGATCTATCCAAGGGGGAGGGGGAGGGGGGGGGCGGAGAAAGAGACCTCCGCCTGCCTTCCTAGGGATACAAAGGGATGTGCCCTAGAGAGGAGGGACTTCCTCTCCTGCCCTCCCCCCCCCCTTTTCCCACTTTGCATTTCATTCCTGGGGGAAGCTGGGAAGGGGCTGGCGATTGCAAAGGGGGAGGAGGAATGGGGGGGGGGTGACAGAGAGAGAGAGGGGGGGTGTGACAGAGAGAGAGAGGGGGGGAGGGAGATTTCTTTTGGGGGAGGGGGCGGCATTGCTCAGAGCTTTGCATGCGGATTCTCACCCCCACCCCCACCCCACACACCGCCAGCGTCTCCTGAAAGAAAGAGAGCACCGCAGTAACGGAGGCTGGAAGCAAGTTGATGGAAAGATGGGGCTTTTCTTCTTGGATTTTTTTATTTATTTATTTGCCATTGATATCCTGTCCTTCCTTCCAGGAGCTCTGGGTGATGTGCAGAGTTTTCCCCCCCCCCTCCCTCCCCCTTCGGTCCTCACAACAACCCTGCATGGGAGGTTAGGGTCCTATAAGGGAAGGTTACGACAGCTGGGATTGTTTGACTTGGGGAAAAGGAGGCCGAGGGGAGACCTCAATAGAGGGGTGCAAAAGGATGCCTGGTGTGGAAAATGTGGAGAGGGAGGCATTTTTCTCCTCCCACGATTCTAGAACCTGGGGTCATCCCACGAAGCTGATAAATGCGAGATTCAGGACAGATAAAAGGAAGGACTTCTTCACGAAGCGCGGAGTCCAACTATGGAATTGGCTACCACAAGATATGGTGATGGCTACCAATGTGGATGGCTTTAAAAGGGAGTTGGATACATTCCTGGAAGCTAGAAATGGCTACTACTCCTGATGGCTGTGCACTACCTCCAGTATCATAAGAATGTAGGTGCCACGAGTCCATGTACTCCAGCACTCCATTCACACTGGCCAACCAGCTGTCGACCAGGGACCAACAAAGCAGGACATGGTGCCATAGCACCCTCCTACCCATGTTCCCCAGCAACTGGTGTATACAGGCTGACTGCCTCGGATACTGGAGGTAGCACGTAACCATCAAGGCTAGTAGCCATGGATAGCCTTCTCCAGGAATTTATCCATCCCCGTTTTAAAACCATCCAGATTTGTGGCCATCACCACGTCTTGTGGTAAGCCAACATACACCAGTTTCTGGGAAACATGGGTGGGAGGGTGTTGTTGCACTGTGTCCCGCTTGTGGGTCCCTGGTCGACAGCTGGTTGGCTACTGTGTGAATGGAGGGGCTGGACTACCTGGACCGTTGGTCTGATCCGACATGGCCCTTCTTACGTTCTTCTGAAGAGCCGTGGTGGATCAGACAAAGGGTCTGTCTAGTCCAGCACTCTGTTCACACAGTGGCCAACCAGCTGCCCACGGGAAAACTATAAGCAGGACATGAATGCAACAGCCCCTTTCCGCCCATGTCCCCCAGCAATTGGTGTGCATAGGCACACTGCCTCTGATACTAGATGGAGCGTATAAGAGAGAAGTGTCAGATAGAAGATCTAGACCCATATCATTCAGTGAACTTCATGGCTGAATGGGATTTTGCATCTGGATCTCCCTGGTCTTAGCCCAAAACTGAGGATGTAAAATATTGGCTCTCGCAGTGCAAGATGATGAGACATGATTTCCTGTGTTCACTAGAGGACAGTGGTTAAAGCCAATGGTTTAAGGTGTCTCCTGAACAAGGCCAATTGGTCCAACATGGTTTTATTTGATTATTTATTTATTTATTTATTACATTTGTATACCACCCCATAGCCGAAGCTCTCTGGGCGGTTTACATAGGATTAAAAACAATTAAAAACAATATACAAAAATTAAAACAGCAAAAACATACAACATACACACAATCTGTACATTTAAAAACCACTTCAACACTTCAAAAACTACAAACTACAAAAACTACAAACTACAACTACATTTATATACTCCACCGTGGAGTTCTAAAACCACTGTTGAGAAACGTGTTGTCTGAACTGAGCCTCTCAAGTTTGGGAGGCATCAGGTTTTCCTGTGTGCCCAGAGTTCAATGCCAAAACTCCCCTTATTCATGTGCTGAGTTTACTTGTATACACAGGGATCGCAGCCGTATCAGCAAACTGGCTGTCCTTCCTGAACCACCTTTATGAATCCAGGGTGACTGCTTTCCACACATCTGGAAAGAGGCTGAGTCTAGTACTACAAACAAGAAACATCAGGGAGAATGTGTTAGGGATCATTTGTCTATGGAAAGCAAACACAGAGTTAGAAAGGACATGGCCCACGAGGACAAGCTGAAGGAACTTGGGATGTTCAGTCTGGAGAAAAGAAGACAGGGGAGACATGTGAGCAGTGTTCAGGTACATAAAAGGGTGACACAGGAAAGATGTTCAAGAACTATTTTCCACGGCCACAGAACCCAAAATAATGGGTATAAGTTACAGCTACCTAGATTTCGATTAGATATAAGGAAAAATGTCCTGACAGTAAGATCTGTAGAACAGTGGAACAGTCTATATAGAGAGGTTGTGGGTTCTCCATCTCTGGAGGTTTTTAAGAAGCGGCTGGACAGCCACCTCTCATGGATGGTTTAATGGGTTTTCCTGCACATTGCAGAGGGTTGGATTAGATTATCCTTGTGGTCCCTTCCAACTCCACAATTCAATGATCCTATTCCTCTAGCCCCGGGTTTAACTTGAAGAACATGTGCAGCTGAAACATGTGGAATTAAAATAATACCTGAGTATTGCTCATCTGTCTGTTCACTTCCCTGCCCTTTTTCCTGTGTGTTGCTTCCCTTGTGTCATATGTGAGACTGTAAGCTCATTGGGGCAGTGACCTCTTCTCGTGTAGTCTGCAAAGCACCATGAACAGTGGTGGTAAATAAAGAGTTTGAGTAATTACTTACAGGAATAAATAACTTAAGTACTAAGTGACACCTAGCCTGTGACCCAAAGGTGGGCTGCAGAGCTGGGCAAAGACCCACATCTGTTTGAGACCTTGAAAAATTGCTGGGGTTTGGAGTTGACAGGGATTCAAAGGCAACCCCACATACAGGTTGTGAAATTTATTATGGGTTAGCTAAATGCAGTAAAATGAAATGCATTCTTTTGCTCACCTGGCTGAGCTATTTGGACCACACAATAGCGTTTTCATCAATGGTAAACTTGAGACCTGGGGATCCCTGTCTCTCTATATTCCCAAATTTCATTCTAACAACACAGTTTAGGAAACGCCACTCATTTTCACGATGCCGAAGTTGGCTGCCAGGTCTCCGTTCTCATCTAAATACAATCTGTTCATGGACGTACTGTAAAACTGGGAGGTTTTCAGGTAAGAACATATGAAGTGCCATGCTGGATCAGACCGAGGGTCCATCTAGTCCAGCACTCTGTTCATACAGTGACCAACAAAACAGGATATGGTGCAACAGCACCCTCCCACCCATGTTCCCCAGCAACTGTAGAACACATAACCATCAGGGCTAGTAGCCACTGATAGCCTTCTCTTCCAGGAATTTATCCAACTCCCTCTTAAAGCCATCCAAATTGATGGCCATCACCACGTCTTATGGAAGTGAGTTGAGTTCCAGAATTTAACTATGCGCTGTGTGAAGAAGTCTTTCCTTTTATCTGTCCTGAATCTCCCACCAATCAGCTTCATGGGATGAACCCCTTTGGGTTCTAGTATTATGGGAGAGGGAGAAAAATGTCTCCCTCTCCACATTCTCCACACCATGTATAATTTTGCACACCTCTATTAGGTCTCCCCTCAGCTTCCTTTTTTCCAAGCTAAACAATCCCAGCTGTTGTAACCTTCCCTCATAAGTGAGATGCTCCAGCCCTTAAATCATTTTAGTTGCCCCTTTCTGCACTTTTTCCAGCTCTACAATATCTTTTTAGGTGTGGTGACCAGAACTGTACACAGTATTCAAAGTGTGGTCACACCACAGATTTGTATAAAGGCAGTATGATACTGGCAGTTTTATTCTCAATTCCTTTTCTTATAATGCCTAACATGGAGTTTGAGTTCTCTACAGCTACCGCACACTGGGTTGCCATTTTCATTGAGCTGTCCACCCGAACTCCAAGATCTCTTGTTTGGTCACCGCCAGCTTAGATCCCATCAGGTTATACTTGAATTTGGGGGTGGGTTTTTTGCCCCAATGTGCATCACCTTACACTTACTTATATTGAACCACATCTGCTATTTGAATGCCCACAGATCCCTCGGAGCTCTTCATAATCCCTTTGTGTTTTAACCACCTTAAATAATTTGGTGTCATCGGCAAACTTGGCCACTTCACTGCTCACTCTGGTTCAAAATGGAATTGGCTGTGTGTCTTTCTAACGTTTTCAAAGGACCTCATTTCATTCCTGAGCATCTTCTACCTCTGATATAACTCAACACTAACCCCCTCTAGAGCACCTGGTAAGTTAGCACTCTGCAGGGCAACCTGCATAGATTATCTCACCTTACCTCACTTTTTTGTCCTCCAAACAGTGGCCCAAACCGTAAGCTCTTTTAAAAAAAAATGGATTTATTATACTTATTTATTTCATTTCTATACCGTTCAATGGCCAAAGCTCTCTGGTCGGTTCACAATTTTTTTTGAATAGGGTAACTGCTTTGGACCAGCTGGGTGTATGATCCTGGGCAGTAAAGTACTCGTGTGCAGATGGCTAGTTGTCCCATAATATACTCCCATAGTTTAGGAGCCAGACAAGCCGTAGCTTCTGAAATGGCAGGCTGTCATTCATTCATGTATTTATTATTCTCCGTCTTTTCTCATTCATGGCAGTTTTTTCTAGATGGACATGATGGGCTTTGCCAAGTCATGCTGGGTTTTTTTTTTTTAATGATTCAGGAATTTATTGTCTATTGAGCATGTTTTAAGTATGACTGCTTTATGGATTTTTGTGTGGATGTATTTTGGTAGGCCCAGTTTCTGAAGGTTTTCAGAATATTTTTTGATGTGTTGCCAGTGATTGATGTGACTAACGCAACGGAATAATTCCGACTTTATCCTGTTGCCATAGTTCTTTGACTCCCATGAGGTAAGTGGTTTTTTTTTTATGTCTATAACTGTTATGTCTGGTCGATTGCAGAGTATTGCATTTTTTCCCTATGACTTGTTCTGTCCCAGTATATTTTACGATCTGCATTATCCAAGATTGTTTCGGGTGAGTATGGATAGTATTATTTAATGAGGTTGAATTTGATGGCCAGTTGTTGGTGAATTATTCTTGTAGCTGTGTTGTGTCTGTCCATATAGTCCATTCCTGCCAGAATTTGACATCCTATTGTTTCTTGGAATTGATGACATTTCCTACATGAATCTGTTGTTACACTGTTGTTTTTTATGATGTGTTTTTGGTAGTTTTTGGTTTCAATAACTTGATCCTGTATTATTATTATTATTATTATTATTATTATTATTATTATTATTATTATTCTCTTTTCACATTGTTTTTTCTAGATGAACATAACGGGCTTTGCCAAGTCATGCTATCTTTTATGATTCAGGAATTTCCTGACTATTGAGCATGTTGTAAGTATGACTGCTTTCTGGATGTTGGAGTGGATGTATTTTGGTAGGCCCAGTTTCTGAAGGTTTTCTGTTTTTTTTTTTAATGTCTTCTTTTATTTCAGGCCAAAGTTCGTAACCCTCCACCAGTCAAATACATAAAACAACCCAGTCCAACTTCTGGGCACAGACTTCCTCTGACACCAAAGCTCCTCCTGTTGTATTTCTGGCTGCTTGGACATTTTATCTGCCTGTTTGTTTACCCTCCTTCTAGCAAGATCTTTGGGCAGCCTCCTGCTATCACGCAGCCACCTGCTCCCTACTCCTGATCTTCACCAGCCACATGTTTATCCCACAGAAAGGCGTTAGCTAGTCACTTTCTTCTCAGCTAACTCATCCTTTTAAAACACCCCACACCAACCAGAAGACCTTCTCTGTCCCAAACAATCACATACTTTCTGGGTCTGTTCAGATGACACGCTAACCCACCATGGATCGCACAAAACATGATCCACAGTGGGCTAGCATGTCGTGTGGCGGGAGGTTTCCCTCCCCACAGTGGGCAGAGTACCCATGTCCGCTACCCACCTTCTGCAAGATGGTTTGCAGGTGACCGCAGCGGTTCCTGTGTCGTAAGACAGGAACCCCATGGGTATTTCTGCCCATTTTGCCAGGGGAAAAAATGTCGGTGACCATAGTCCACCAGCAAGGGTGAACTGCTATGTCTGGTGATACACTTGGTGCCACGGACATCTAATCAAAGCAATTGTGTTTCTCCTGGATTCAGCTGTGAACATGGTTTCAGGTTCAGAGTCTGTTTGCACAGCTGAGGCTAGAGCACCAACTATGCCGATTCCTAGAGAGGTCTGTTCTGGCCATGGAAGTAAATGAAGGGGGGGGGGGGGTGGGGGTGTTTGTTAAATAATCAAGTTACTCTGATTCAAATTTATTGGCTCAGTTTGGACAACACCAATGGTGGGTTAAGTAGTTAACCATTGGTTAAATAGTCAACGGTTGGTTATTGTATTCTCTGTCGGGCAAAAAACACCCCACTGTTGACTATTTCCTCAAAATAACCAACAGAGAAAACCAACGCTCTGCAGAGTTGACTATCTGCACAACTGCTGGTTAGTGTGTTGTCCGTCAGGCTCAGTGGACTATTTTGCAGGGTTGAGTTGACTATTTCAGCTAGCTACAGAGTTCCTGGGCAAGAGTGGCCAAAACCATGCCAGCTGCTCTGCAACAGCCGGCGCAACTTGCAGAGGCTGCTGGGATAGCACCAGGATGACTGAGGGAGGGCCGAGAGGAGGGTTGAGGGCTGTCAGTCAAATGTCAGCTCCAGCCCCAACCACTCCACCGTTGTGTAGGAACATGTTGTGTGGGGAGTATCCCCTCTCTAATCAACCCTGGAGTTGACTATTAACCCACCATTGACTATTGTGTTGTCCAAACGCAGCCTCTATCAGTACGATATGTATCAGAACCACAGAGCAGGAGATCACAAAGGGATTTGCATTGGCTATTTAGCTGACCAGCTTAGTGTTGGTCAAATTACCTGGGGTGTGAAACTTTCCCCTCACAAGGGCAGAAACATGACAACTGCAAGAACGTCTTCCTTTTAAATGGGTTGCTAGGAGGCTGGAAACAAAGAGCTCCAGTGGCGTCAAGCAACCTTCGACTCTTAGGCCAGGCAAGGATGGAGAGAGAATCCTGGCCCTCTGCAACATTTAACACAAAGGTGAGATGGAGAATCATATCGCATCATTTAATGGAAATATTCTGGCACAAGAACAAACAGACTGGGAAAGAGAAGAAAGATCTCAATGCAATTTTCAAGAAATAAACCGCATATATTACATTCCAATAAGGAGACCAGTTGGTTACAAACTATGTCTTGATCAGGTAGCTGCGGAACTATTTTTGTGGCAATTATAAACAGCCAATCTATATCTCATATCATTTAAGTGAAAACATTCTGGCACAGAATTGAACGAAATGGAGAGAAAAAATGATCACAGATTTCAAGAAACAAACTAAATCTATTATCAATCTCCAATCCAGAGAAATGATTGGCTTACAAAATCAACTTGGTCAGGTAGCTGTACACATGGATCGACCTTCTGTGACAATTGGGACTCGACATAGTCAATACAACGGTTATTCATCATAGATGGCCAAGCACGCAGCCAAAAAAAGTCTACTCAGATATCGTGTAAGAGGCTGGTTGCAGGGAAACTTCTCATAAACATTTCGGCCACATTTTGAGCACTTGTACACTTGGTTCTTGTGTGAATTCTCTATTGCTTCTTAAGATTTCATTGGTCACCTATTCTACTCTTCATTATTTACATTCTTTCTCAATGATTTGAATCTTTTAAAATGAAGGACTATGACTACTATTAGACTTTACAAGACTCTTCCCTGTGTGTGATCTTTGATGAGATTAATGCTTCTGCTATGATGCAAATTCATTGCACACTCTCTGAGGATGGAGAGAGCTTATCCCGCGTATGAATTATATGATGTGATTTCAGGTTTACATTTTGACTGAAGCTCTTTCCACACTCTAGGCATTTATAGGACTCCTCACCCGTGTGAATTCTTTCATGGTTTTTAAGGGCTGTCCTCTGACGGAAGCTCTTTCCACACTCTAGGCATTTATAGGGCCTCTCCCCAGTGTGGAGTCTTTGATGTGTTTTAAGGGATGAACTGCTAGTAAAGCTCCTACCACATTCTAAGCATTCTTGGGGCTTTTCGCCTGTGTGGATTCTTTGATGCAGCTTAAGGGTTCCGATATCAATGAAACTCTTTCCACATACTGAGCATTGATAGGGCTTCTCCCCTGTGTGGATTCTTTGATGCCTTTTCAGGTGCGAACTGGAATTGAAACTCTTTTCACATTCAAAACATTTAAAGGGCTTCTCGCCTGTGTGGACCCTTTGATGCGAGTTACACTGCGTGCTGCGACCAAAGCGCTTCCCACATACAGAGCATTCATAGGGCTTCTCCCCTGTGTGGATTGTTTGGTGGGAGTTCAGATGTGCTCTCTGCTTGAACTGCTTTCCACACTCTGAGCAGTTATAGGGCCTCTCCCCAGTGTGGATTCTTTGATGTGTTGTAAGGTATGAACTGCTAGTAAAGCTCTTACCACATTCTAAGCATTTTAGGGGCTTTTTGTCTGTGTGGATTCTTTGATGCAGCTTAAGGGTTCTGATATCAATGAAACTCTTCCCACACTCAGAGCAAAGGCAGGGCTTCTCCCCTGTGTGGATATTTTGATGTGATTTCAGGCTCATGCTCTGACTGAAACTCTTCCCACATACAGAGCATTGATAGGGCTTCTCCCCTGTGTGGATTCTGTGATGCCTTTTCAGGTGCGAACTGTAAATGAAACTCTTTCCACATTCAAAACATTGAAAGGGCTTCTCGCCTGTGTGGATCTTCTGATGGGTGTAAAGGTATGATCTCTGCTTGAAGTGCATTCCACACTCTGAGCATTTATAGGGCCTCACCAGTATGTGAGTTGTTTGATGTGAGATAAGCTGTAATCTCTGATTGAATTGCTTTCCACAGTCGGAGCACTTATATTGTTTCTCCCCTGTGTGAATTCTGTGATGTGAATTAAGGCTTCCGCTATGACTGAAACGTTTTCCACACTCTGAGCATTTATAAGGCTGAGTGTGAACTCTTCTATGTGAGTTAAGTTGTGCCCTGCAAGCAAAGCTCTTTCCACACTCTAAGCATTTATAGGGCTTCTCGCCTATGTGTAACATTCGATGTGACTTAAGTTGGCTGCTCTGAGTGAAACTCTTCCCACACTCAGGGCAATGGTAGGGCTTCTTCCCTGTGTGAATATATTGATGTAATTTCAGGCCCCCATTCCGTCTGAAACTCTTTCCACATACTGAGCACTGATAGGGCTTCTCCCCTGTGTGGATTCTGCGATGGACGTTGAGGGTCATGCTGTGACTGAAACTCTTTCCACATTCAAAACATTTAAAGGGCTTCTCTCCTGTGTGAGTCCTTTGATGTATCTTAAGGAAGCTGCTCTGACTGAAGTTCTTTCCGCAGTCTGAGCATTTATAGGGCTTCTCGCCTGTGTGAAACATTCGATGCGACTTAAGTTGGCTGCTCTGAGTGAAACTCTTCCCACACTCAGGGCAATGGTAGGGCTTCTCCCCTGTGTGAATATATTGATGTGATTTCAGGCCCCCGTTGTGTCTGAAACTCTTTCCACATACTGAGCACTGATAGGGCTTCTCCCCTGTGTGGATTCTGTGATGGACGTTGAGGGTCATGCTGTGACTGAAACGCTTTCCACATTCAAAACATTTAAAGGGCTTCTCTCCTGTGTGAGTCCTTTGATGTATCTTAAGGAAGCTGCTCTGACTGAAGTTCTTTCCGCAGTCTGAGCATTTATAGGGCTTCTCACCTGAGTGAATTCGTTGATGTTGCTTAAGTTGTGGGCTATCCCTGAAATCCTTTCCATACTTAGAGCACTGACAGGGCTTTCCCCCTGTGTGAGTTCTTTGATGCACATTACGGTAGCTGCTGTTACTGAAGGTTTTCCCACATTCAGAGCAAGTATGGGGGTTCTCCCCTACGTGAACTGTCTTATGCAAGTCAAGGTTCGAATTGTAATTGAATTGCTTTTTAAACTCCAAATGTTGAATTTTTTTCTCTTCTGTGTCAATTCTTTGGCATTCAGGAAGGTGTAGCTGCTGGCTAAAGCCCTTTCCAAATTCGGAGAAATTCCATAAGTTCTCTGCATTGTAAATGTTCCCTTTGCTTCCTTCAAAAGGATCTTCCAGTATTGGAATTTCATGGAATCCAGAACCTGCAAACAGAATTTTGTTCTGCCACTTCTCTTCGGTTTTGGTTTTCCGCCTCTGGTGTACGCCATTTTTCTTGCTCGCCCTGCAATCAGCTGAAAGAATAAAAAGAGAACTATTCCTGACTTCAGGGAACAAACCCAAAGCTTTGCTGGTTTGATTAACGGGATTAGCAAAGAGATAACATATCCTGTGATGATCAATCAAACTTTCAACCAGCGTGGAATACAGAGCTCTCCTTTTCTTTATGCCGATATTTGTGGGATGTATTTTAGGGCATAGTTTTGACAAGGCAGCTCACAAAAATAAGTTCATACATAAAAATACAAAACCAAAATTCATAGTAAAAATCAGGCATTGAAAAATGTAAAACGTAGCTCTGGTAAAAAAAACACCAAACACCCCCCCCACACACACACACACAAAACCAATATTCTAACCTATGAAGATGGTCTACGACCTTTCTGGAGCTGTGAGCCCATACGGAAGTTTGAGAAACTTTTGCGGGCACTACCAAAAAATGGCTCCCATGGAACATATGGATAGTCACAAACCCAGGCCAGAATCCAGGATGCATAGTCATTACCCTTTAAAACCACCTGAAGTTGGGAGGCCACTAGCTTCTCCTATACCTTGCCCCTCAAAGGGAGCATAGAGATCAGGAGGTAATATCACAAATCACTGGGGGTAGCCTTGATTTCTCTAACCAAGTGCCCGTCATGGTCTCCTTCACAACTGTGGGGACTGTGCCCTCTGTGAAAGAGCGATGATGTGCCATCCTAGAAATCAAAAGTCCCTAAGCCCAGCCTGGATGCTTATATTATCCAAGACATGCATGTATCCA
Organism: Anniella stebbinsi; assembly: GCA_029215795.1. Taxonomy (NCBI): domain Eukaryota; kingdom Metazoa; phylum Chordata; class Lepidosauria; order Squamata; family Anniellidae; genus Anniella; species Anniella stebbinsi. Next base: position 181,403,335 of record JARDYH010000005.1, read on the forward strand.
GAGGACAAGTGGTTTGTCTCAGTTACACAAGCTCAAAACTATCTGTAGCACCATGAGAAGATGGTGTCCTAACTCCATTTGTCCCGGATTCTATTAAAAAAGGGGCATCCGGGCTCATGCAAATGGAAGCAATTTGATCACAAAATGAAAAGCAAGCGGACTGCAATACTACATCTGCTGCTGTCCTAGGCCTCCACCAAGGAGACCATTAACTAGGCTGACCAGATAAAATCCAGGTCAGGGCTCATGTAACTTTAACAGTTGTGGAGAAAAGGGAATTTCAGCCAGTGTCATTTGTATGCAATTAGTTCCTGGTGAAATTCTCTCTTCATCACCACAGTTAAAGGTGCATGCACTATACTAGAATGACCATATATAAAAGAAGTCAGGGCCCCTGCAACTTTAACAGTTGTGATGAAGAGGGAATTTCACCAGGAACTAATTGCATACAACTGACACTGGATGAAATTCCCTTTTTTCCTCAGCTGTTAAAGTTACATGAGCCCTAACCTGGATTTTATCTGGTCACCCTACCATTAACCACATTCAATATCTCCAACATTAGGCACAGATATTAATGAGTAAAATGAAAAGCTTCTTTGCAGCCATCACTGCCAAGGGTAAGTCCGTAAATGGGCTCTTCTCTGTGTTCAGTCGTAGTGGCAGAGCGTTTTCCACCATCTGCGTTCTAGCCATCAACCCAGGCGCTTCCTTGCCTTCAGAAAGCTGTGAAGGTGACAAGCCTGGATGTCTTGGTTGTGGGTGTTTGCGAGCAATCATAAAGAGCTAAGTTTGCAAAATCCCAGAGAGCAAGACCAAGGCTGCAGCAAGAAAATGCAGATCCCCACCTGCCTTAGTCCCCTGCAGCAATTTCAGAAAGCCCTCTGGATTCATCAGCCTCCAGGGACAGATCACCAAATTTAATCCTCCACTCTTTTGGAGGTTACACATTATGGCGGTTCTTCGAGCGGTCATCTGTGAACTTAAAACGTACGGGTTCTGTACCTGCACAGAGCAACGTTTAGAGCTGCCTAGAACTGAGCAGTTCCTCCTTCCAGGAATGGTCAGCCAAGGCAAAAAAAAAAGGAAGCCTTACCCAAAGAAGCAAGATTCCAAGAGATCTCCTCCATGACATCCCTGTGCAGAGCCTTCTGGCTTGGATCCAGCAGAGCCCACTCCTCCTCCGTGAAAATCACAGCCACCTCCTCAAAGGTCACTGGACGCTGAAAGAAGAAGAAGAAGAGATCATGTTCTCCTTACATGGAATTAAACATTTCAGAATGACAGTCATGGTTGGAAGCTGTCCTTCCGAATGCCAGAGCTCCAGGAGTGGCATTCAAAGCCTTCCTAGCAGCCATCTTTGACAGAAGCAAAGGGAAGATTCTTCCAGCACAAGAGATGTGTGAAGGGCAGAGGCACCCAGGACTCCCCTACCTGTTCCAGCTGCACAGAAGTGGTATCTATCCCACCATAGAGAGGAGGCGGAGGAGGCCTAAAAGGTCCCCCCAGCGTCGGTTCACTCTCTCTGCAGGTCGTTCCTTTTCCTGTGGAGAAGGCAAAGAAGTTGAGAAGAGATTGTGAACTTCACCAGCACTCAGGCCTCCCCTATCTGCCGTAAACGTTTGCATTTTAGTCACTTCAGTGAGACCAATCTTTCTCCACATTGCTTTTAGGTCTACTTCAAAGTGCTGGTTCATATTAGTCTTAATTTATTGAAACAAAACATCCTTATTTGAGCATGTCAGAGAGGCCGGACAGAAAAGTCTCCTCCCCACATACAGGCTCAAGGAGATCATTAAAAGAGCTCAGGGAACCGAAAGAGGGAGTCCGGCAAGAAATACGCCCCATTAATCCCTACCCAACGAGGTGGGGTTGCTTTCACCGTCCAGCATGATCCACGGTCTCCGTCTGCAGTCCGAAGGAGCCGCCTCGGCCTCAGGGAAATCTGTGACTACTTTGGCCAACTTCTTCTGCACCTAGAACAGGAGTGAGGATCCCAGTAGGGAAGGGAGGAGAAAGATTAGGAAAGTAAAGAAATGGGGCAGGCAGAAGCCCACAGCAGAATTTCCCAAATGATTTGCATTCAAGTCACTTTCTAAACAAATTGCACTTTCACAACCCCATAGCGCACACTAGGGCTGTACAAGCCTCAGGCCCTGGTAAGTCCAGCCCTCCCAGGCACTGCATGCTGGGAGTTGTAGGCTGTATGGGGGCCTAGGGTTGCACAAGGAAATGGCGGATCCGTCATAAAATGGCCTCTGTGATTCGGACTTCCGAATCCGATGCCCAAAGCTTGCACAGTCCTAGTGCAACATCCATTGATTGGGGCTACTAACTTGTCCCTGGCTTTAGAAGAGGCGTAGAAAGGGGCTTTTGAAGCTGTTTCCTCAAAATGGGAGGGAGGGAGGAGGAGAAGCTCCAACATGTTCCTTGAAATTCGACAGTTTCTGCTGGAAGCACAGCAGTCCCGTACCTACAGGTGATACTCTTGTTCTGCTGAGAGGACTCCGCGGGATGAAGAAGGATCCCCTCCTTCCCTGCACCTTCACAAAACCATTCACGTGGCTTCTGATCTTTCCAGGATGACCTGCTCTACACAATCAGAACCACAATCCTGTGAGAGGAAGTTGTATCTGCGTTGACATCAGGATAATGGTGAAGCTTTTTAAGATAAACACTCTTTCGGAGGCATCGGGATGAAATGTTCTCCTTCTCCTCTCTCTGGTTCAGGACGAAAACTTCTGCCAGGGCCACTGCCTGGGAACTGGTCTCCGCTCTGCACTCTTTGGCTCAGTTTTCCATCTCTAGGGGCAGGACAGCCAGGAACTGCTCCAGGACCACAAGATCCACCATCTGAGCTTTTGTGCATCTTCCTGGCTTCAGCCACTGGCGACAAAGGTGGTGGAATCAGCTGGAAACCTCTTGGGGGCTCTCAGGCTCCTGGTAGTGGAACTCCCTGATGTGCTGGCTCTCTATGTCTGAGCTGGTGTTGCTCCCAGGCAGGTTCTCCAGCACTCTTATTTCCGATGGCTCTGCTCTGCTCCCTTCCTGGATGATACGGTGGCCCATTTCCTTCTCCAGGGCTAGCTAAGTCTTGCTCTTCTGTCTTCACCCTTTTCTCCATCTCACTCTCCAACAGGACTAAAAAGTTCTCCCTTTGCTCTACTGCCCATTTCATCCCTGAATATAATGTCAGCAGATCACACCTTGCAAAGCTACGTGCCCTGGAGGCACATTTATAGGAGAAGCCCTATAAATGCTCTGTGTGCATATATTCCACTGGCCAAGTAACAGGATAATTCTGGCTACGAAAGACAAACTTGAACGAGGCTCAGAGGGACACTGGAGATGGGTGGTGGAAGGGAGACGGGGGAATTTCTCCTCCTAAGAGGCACAAAGCCAAACCTTCGACTGGTTCACGACGTGGCCAGTAGATGGAGTATCTCTACCCCTTCACCAGCCCGCGGCCACTGTGTGAACAGAATGCTGGGCTGGATGGAGCCTTATGTTCTTCAGCATCTCCAGCGCCGCCCCAACCCTCACAACCCACACTCCTTCCCTGCCCAGGACGGCCGTGTCTCCTTCGCCCACAGATCCACACCCCCAAATCCCCCCACCCCCGCTCGTTGCATCTCCTTTTTCATTCCTACAGACACGAACCAGTTTGAAACCGGTTTCAGTGCCTCCAGATTCACGGTGCCCAATTCTTGCAGCCTTTTCTTCTGTCCCAAGAGAGATTTGTCAGGATCCCCTGGCTGAAGGGGATGAGGAAAGGGGGGGAAAAAACATGGGTCTTTTGGAGGGACCCTAGATGGGTCAGCCACATAGGGGGCCCTCTGTTAGCCAATTACACCTACAAATGGGTCTCTACAGCCCCACAGGGTCCAGGCTTGTGTCTTCCACCCGTTCTTAGGATAGGAACAGCAGCCTCACTTTATAAGGGAAAGAAGCCCAGGTTGATTTCAAAAGCATTATGATTAAAGCAGGGGAGATGGTACCATGGTACTTGTTAAGCAACTTTAAATCGGGGAGAGGAAACAAAACAAAAAATGCAAGGCAGAAATGGCACCACAACAGCTTTTTGCCCACAGGTGGGATTCCTCATCTCCACCCAGGATCTCTCCGCTTCTCTCCCTCCCAGACCCCCCCCCCTTTCCCCTGCCTCCCCTTCCAGGATCCCCTACTTATGGGGCGGGAAAGAGGTGCAAGGGGCTGGTCTTCTGGAGGGGCCCCAAGTGGGACAGCATGGGTCTCTTTCTCTTCCCACCCTCCCCCTGCCCCAAACCTGCCCTTGGCTCCCTCCCTCCCTCCTCTGCTGCTGCCGCCCTGGGGGGCTCCTTCCACCCCCTCTCCAACCCCACCCCACCCCCTGGGACCCCCGTGCCTTTTGTCCTCACCGTCTCCTCTGCAGGGGAAGAAGAGGCTACAGAAGGCACACAGGATGCACGCCAGGCAGGGGGAATCCCAGGCTCCTTTGCCATGTGGGGTGAGGGGAGTGTGGGGCGGGAGGTGTGGGGCCTCATCCAGCCTTTGCTCTTCACCGGCCTCTCTAGGAGCCAGCACTCTCTCGATCCCTTTAACCCTTAGATGGAGTCGACACGAAAGAGCCGCAGAGGCTCCTCCAGGGGCTCCTGACAGAGACCTGGATCGGGGGCTTTTCTACAGGGGGCTTTTATCCCCGCAGCATCAGGATGCAGCATCCCAGTGCGATGCCTGTTCATGTAATGTACTGTAATGTACTGCACAGGTTGGTATGGTAGTGTTGTCACTGTCCATTATATAGAGTGAATACGGTAAGTGAGTTAAGCGGGGGGAGGGGGGAGTGAATCGAGGGAATGTTGGTGTGCTGGTGACCGATTGGTGGAGAGCGAGCGAGCAGGGAGCAGGGGCGAGAGGTTGAGGGAGGAGTTAAGAATAGGATAGATATTAAAAGAGGAAACAATAAATTCAGTGTTTTATTGAACACACCCAAATGCAACTTATCTTTTTTTAAAAAAGTGTTATTAATAAATACGCATTTATTTTGTTCCACACTCAGTATGGCACCTATCATTCCAGATAGTCAATCAAAGTTTATTGAATAAGTCTTCAGACCACTTTACACACAGTAACAACAAACAATAAATACATGAATCTTAAATCACAAACCTAACGTTTGTTATCTTTTCGGGGCCAGGTCAAGACTTTCCTCTTCTCTCAGGCATTTGGCAATATCTGAGGAGCCTGGGTTTGGTTTGTTTTGTTTTGGTAGTTTTTGAAATGTTGAAGTGGTTTTTAAATGTACAGATTGTGTGTATGTTGTATGTTTTTACTGTTTTAATTTTTGTATATTGTTTTTAATTGTTTTTAATCCTATGTAAACCGCCCAGAGAGCTTCGGCTATGGGGCGGTATACAAATGTAATAAATAAATAAATAAAATAAATAAACGTTTAAAAAGTCTAAACATTATTAGGCTGACCAGATAAAATCCAGGTCAGGGCTCATGTAACTTTAACAGTTATAGAGAAAAGGGAATTTCAGCCAGTGTCATTTGTATGCAATTAGTTCCTGGTGAAATTCCCTCTTCATCACAACAGTTAAAGCTGCAGGCACTATACTAGAGTGACCAGATACAAAAGAGGGCAGGCCCCTGCAACTTTAACTGTTGTGAAGAAGAGGAAATTTCACCAGGAACTAATTGCATACAAATGACACTGGCTGAAATTCCCTTTTCTCTACAACTGTTACATGAGCCCTGACCTGGATTTTATCTGATCACCCTAAACATTATTTACTGAATTTCTATACCGACCAATAGCCAAAGCTCTCTGTAATTGAAGTAGGAGGTTTTTGTACTCCTACATTGGGTGAGATGTGCTTCAATTTTCTGTGTGATTGTGGCGGTTATAATTTTGTAGGGTGTTGGAAGGCATGTAATGGGTCTGTTGGGTATCTGGAGTTTTTGGTTTAATGTAGGATTTGCCTTCAATAGGTGTGGGTGTTCTATGACTGCGTTGATTTGTTGAGTGAGGTATTTGTGTGTTGATGTAAGCTGTTTGTACCAGAAGTTTTGTATTTGGTCCAGGCCAGGTGCTTTCTAGTTGTGTGTCATGATGATGATGATGAATCTCTCACTCGTGGCAGTTTTTGTAGACGGACATGATGAGCTTTGCCAAGTCATGCTGTCTTTTATTGATTAAGGAATTTCCTGTCTATTGAGCATGTTTTAAGTATGACTGCTTTCTGGATGTTGGAGTGGATGTATTTTAGCGGGCCCAGTTTCTGAAGGTTTTCTGTATAGTTTTTTTTAATGTCTTCTTTTACTTCAGGCCAAAGTCCCTAAACCTCCACCACAGTCAAATACATAAAATAATGGGTATAAGTTACGGCTACCTAGATTCCGATTAAATATAAGGAAAAACTTCCTGACAGTAAAGTCTGTACAACAGTGGAATAGTCTACCTATTTATTTATTTATTGCATTTCTGTGCCGCCCAAAAGCCGAAGCTCTCTGGGCGGTTTACAAAAATTAAAACCATGAAAACCGTTTTAAAATATAAAACAAACAACAGTGTAAAAACTTAATATGGAATACAGTATAAAAGCACAACCAGGGTAAAACTGAGCAGCAATGTAGAGATCTATACAGTTTTAAAATAGAGATTTAAAACAGCGAAGTTAAAAATTAAGCTAATAAGCTGTTAAAATACTGGGGAAAATAAAAAGGTCTTCACCTAGCGTCTAAAAGAGTATCAGGTAGGTACCAGGTGAACCTCTCTAGGGAGCTCATTCCACAGCCGGGGTGCCACAACAGAGAAGGCCCTCCTCCTGGTAGCCACCTGCCTCACTTCCTTTGCCAGGGGCTCAAGGAGAAGGAGCCTTTGTCCAGCACTACCTGTTAATACCAGACGCTTCCTTCTCCTCCCCAATTGAACCTGGGACCTTCAGCAGCTCTACTGCTGACCTACGGCTCCTCCACAAGCTAGAGACTTGCAGGCTGAGTTCGGACGACACTCTAGGCAACGGAGGGGTGGGGGAGAGGCAACAGAGAGTCTGTTGTTTTTGTGGCGCACATGTTGTCCCTCTCTCCCTGTTGTGCCGCTGAAAGTCCCGGCCTCATGAGAAGCAACGGGTCTCCGATAAGCAACGGAGCAGACTGTTGTTCCCCCCCCCCCCGTTGTTAAACAATATACAGTCTGTTGTGTGTACCCCCCACAACACAATAATAGGGTGACCATATGGAAAGGAGGACAGGGCTCCTGTATCTTTAACGGTTGTATGGAAAAGGAAATTTCAGCAGGTGTAATTTGTAGGCATGCAGCACCTGGTGAAATTCCCTCTTCGTCACAACAGTTAAAGCCGCAGGAGGCATGCTCTCTTGACCAGATCCAAAAGAGGGCAGGGCTCCTGCAGCTTTAACTGGTCTATCTAGTCCAGTACTCTGCTCACACAGTGGCCAACCAGCTGTTGACCAGGGACCCACAAGGCAGCAGGACATGGTGTAACAGCATCCTCTCACCCATGTTCCCCAGCAACTGGTGCACACATACCTCGGACACCGGAGGGAGCACATAACCATCAGGCCTCATAGCCGTGGATAGCCTTCTCCTCTTCCAGGAATCTATCCAACCCCCTTTTAAAGTCATTCAAATTGGGGGTCATCACTACGTCTTTCCCTCTCCACATTCTCCACATTTGTACCCCTCTATCAGCCTCCTTTTTCCCGAGCTCAACCATCCCAGCTGTTGCAACCTTCCCTCGCAGGGGAGATGCTTCCAGCCCCTGGATCATTTCAGTAGCCCTTTTCCCAGCTCTGTAACAATATAACGTCCCCTTCGCCCACAGACCCACACCCGAAAAACCCCTCGCAAGTTGCGCCTCCTTTTTCACTCCTACAGACACGAACCGGCTTGAAACCGGTTTCGGTGCCTCCGGATTCTTGCAACCTTTTCTCCTGTCCCAAGAGGGACGGTCAGGATCCCCTGGCTGAACAGAGGAGGGGGAAAGCAAAACAGGCAACAACGCATGTGGGGTTTTTTGGAGGGACCCTAGATGGGGGCTTTCTTTTCCCACCCTCTGCCCCCAACCCTGCCCCCCCTGCCCTGGGCTCCCTCCCTTCTCTGCTCCTGCCCTGGGGGGCTCTTTCCACCCACCCCCACCCCGGGACCCCCGAGCATTTTGCACTCACCAGCTCCTTTGCAGGGGGAAGAGAGGCTGCGGTGTCACTCAATGCAAAAATCCAGGGGTGATTTTCCATGGGGGGGGGGAGGAGGAGGAAGTGAGTGCACTCGTCCAGCCTTTGCGCTTCATGGCCTCTCTAGGACGCAGCACACTCGCTCTCTTTAACCCTTAGATGGAATCAGAGCAGAAATTGAGAGGGCTGCCGAGGTTCCTCCCGGAGCGCTTCTCGCAGCAACGTGGACCGGAGCACGTGGCCTCTTTTGTGATAAGAGGTGACCAGGCTTAAGAGTTTAAAATGTTTGAAATGTCAGCTGTTTTATGTTTATGGTTTTACATTTTGTATATTGTCCTTTTAGTGTTCAATCTTTTAATTTTTGTAAACCGCCCAGAGAGCTTCGGCTATGGGGCGGTATATAAATGTAATAAATTAATCATAATCATAATCATAATAATACAGAATGATGCGTGGTGTGGAGAACATGGATGGGCAGGCATGTTCTTTTCCCTCTCCCGTGGTCCCATGAAGCTGATTGGTGGGGGATTCAGGACAGCTCAAAGGAAGTCCTTCTTCATACAGCTCAAGAGTTAAACTATGGAATTCCCTGCCACCAGATGTGGTGATGGCCACAAATTTGGATGGCTTTAAAAGGGGGGTTGGGCACATTCTTGGAGGAGAAGGCTATCCACGGCTACTAGTCCGGATGGCTATGTGCTATTTGAAATAACCTGATGAGGCATCTTTGATAACAGCTCTCTCTACTTCAACACTTGGTCCAGAGGACAGAAGCAGCAAAGCAACATCCTCCAATCCTGGGGTCTCTGTCCAGTGCTGTTGTGCTTGCTTGTGATGATAGGGGAGTGAGGATTACTCAGAAGTAAATCCCACTACATTTCAAGGGGGTGACCCCCTAGTAATTGTGCAAGTTTGCAGCCTAAGAGGATGGGTTATTATAGTGTGCAATACACCTCTACACCCTCCCTTGCTGGTATTCCATGTTTAAGGTGCCATATAGCTCTTTGTCCATTCTTTCCCTTCACCTTTGATGTTACCAGCCACCCTGGGTGAAATCATGGCATTCATGGAGGACAGGACAGACCTTTTCTTCTCAGATAGGGTGACCAGATAAAATCCAGGTCAGGGCTCATGTAACTTTAACAGTTGTAGAGAAAAGGGAATTTCAGCCAGGGTCATTTGTATGCAATTAGTTCCTGGTGAAATTCCCTCTTCATCACAACTGTTAAAGTTGCAGGGCCCTGCCTTCTTTTGTATCTGGTCACTCTAGTATAGTGCCTGCACCTTTAACTTTTGTGATGAAGAGGGAATATCACCAGGAACTAATTGCATACAAATGACACTGGCTGAAATTCCCTTTTCTCTACAAGTGTTAAAGTTACATGAGCCCTGACCTGGATTTTATCTGGTCTCAGAAGCAGATCCAGACAGAGGATACTTCTTGCAGATTTACAGGTAAGCCCCTATACTTTGAAAAAGGGGATTTCTAACATTCCCTTTGAAAAAGTGTTGTTGTGCCATAATAATAAATTAAAATAAAATCTGAGGCCTGCTCTGGAACCTCCCTCTTTCCTTGCCATGATGTTTTGCTTGCAGTTGTTTAAGGTGCCATACAATGTAATATTAATGTTTATCTCCAGTCCAGAGACACATTCGCTCACAAAATCACCTTGATTGGGTAGCTGTATTCAAGGATCTATCTTCATGGCAATTGGGAATCACAGTGTCCTTGATTTTATGAGCTAATTTTGCTTTATTGGACTTGCCAGGAAGAATATTGAAAAAAAATGCTAACCCACCTCCCTTAAAACAATATGTCTTATTATGAAATGAAAGTGCTAAATATTAACAACCAAGAATGTGAAAATATAATTAAGTACTGTATTAAAGACAACACGGAGACACAAACAGGTTCACAATGAACAGAGGGGAGACATGTTGTCAGTGTTCAGATACATAAAAGGGTGCCACTGGGCAGATGGTCAAGAACTATTTTCCATGACCCCAGAAATTAGGACCTGGAATAATGGGTATAAGTTACAGTTACCTAGATTTTGATGAAGTATAAGGGAAAACTTCCTGATGGTAAGACCTGTACAACAGTGGAATAGTTGATTCTCCATCTCTAGAGATTTGTAAGAGGCTGGACAGCTAGCTCTCATGGTTTAGTTGGTTTTCCTGCAAATAGCAGAGCGTTTGACCACACACTCGCTACTGCCCACTTACAGATGTGCGTGCGTCCTTTAGAAGACATCTACCTCCCGCTCCTTCCACTCGTTTCTCCTTCACAAAATAGACCCCTGTTAATCTGACTTTTTAAAAAACGGAACGTGCCGCAATCTTCTGCTGCTGCAGGAAAAGCGATGCAATAAAAATGCCCCCTAAATGGGCCACATGGTCTTTGTTTACTTCCTCTTTGCCGTCCAAGAAGAAAGAGGAAGTCATGAGGGACATTGCTGACATCTTGCACGCCCCCCCTCCTCCTTCTCTCTCTTGCGCACGCGCGAGAGGCGACGGGACAACAGAGGCAGCCGTGAGTGAGTGGGAGAGGAGAGGACAAGTGCAGCTGACATCTTGCACGCCCCCCCCTCCTCCTCCTCTCTCTTGCGCACACGCGAGAGGCGACGGGACAACAGACATCTTCTTTCTCTCTCGCGGGCAATTGAAATGTGTCTGGGAGCACCAATATCTGTTGTGTGGGGCAGAGGGAGATATGGCGATAGCAGGGCGAAATGCCATTACAGGGGAAGGAGAGATGGATATTTAATACCCATCTTACCTTCCGGTCGCCCTGCTACCCCGGGGATCTTGGGGAACGATCCAGGCCACCCACAGAACCTTTCTTTGCTCCTATGCAATGCCAGGTCGGTTAAAAACAAAACAAACATAATCTTTGACCTCCTCACAGAAGAGGAGGCCGACCTGGCATGCTTCACGGAGACCTGGCTGGGAGATGACAGTGGCCCGACATGGGCTCAGGCTCTCCCAGCTGGGTACTGTGTTAATGAGCAGGTGAGGGAAAGTGGGCGGAGGGGGGGGTGGAATAGCTGTGTTCTACAAAAACCATCTTAACCTGACCAGACATCCTGTTCGTGAATTGAATCACATCGAGTGTGTGTACCTGAGTCTGAAGACCAGGGATAGACTAGGGATTCTGTTAGTGTACCGGCCACCCCACTGCCTATCAGACTCCCTGGCCGAGCTCACGGAACTGGTCTCAGAGCTGGTGTTGGATTCGCCCAGGCTCTTGGTCCTGGGCGATTTCAACATCCCATTCGAGGCCGGTTTGTCAGGTGGCGCTCGGGAGTTCATGGCATCCATGACAAACATGGGCCTATCCCAATTGGTCTCTGGACCCACACATTCAGCAGATCACACCCTCGATGCTGTTTTCAGTTCCGAACAGACGGATCTGTGGGCGGAGGTACTGAATACCTCCGAATTGTCATGGGCAGACCATTTTCTGGTCAGGGTTAGTATCACGGCTACCACCCATCCCTGCAGGGGTGGTGGACCTATTAAGATGGTCCGCCCTCGGAGTCTGATGGATCCTTCTGGATTCCAGAAAGCCTTGGAGGGTTCCATGGCTGGTATCGTCGACGATCCTGTAAAAGCCCTGGTCAATAGATGGAATCAAGACCTAACTAGGGCTATCGACATGATCGCCCCCAAACGTCCTCTCCGGCCCCCCTGGTATACAGAAGACCTCAGGGAGCTGAAGCGGAAAGGACGACGACTGGAGTGCTGATGGCGGAAAACTCAACTTATATCCGACAAGACACGACATAGAGAACATCTTTGTTTCTATGGAGTGGCAATACGTGCAGCGAAGATAGCTTTCTTCTCTGCACACATTGCGTCTGTGAATTCACATCCAGCAGACCTGTTCAGGGTGGTGAGGGGTCTAACTCAGGCTCCTTCTCCCCTAAATCCGATTTTAGAGCCTTCGGCAGTTCGCTGTGATGCCTTTAACAATCATTTCTCAGATAAAATCTCTCGGATAAGAGCCGACTTAGATGCCATTGTTATAGCAGAGGTTGACAGTGGAGTGTCCAGTGACTCCGCGAGTAGTATTACACTTGATCAGTTTCAGTTAGTGAGTACCGAGGATGTGGACAAGGTACTTGGATGTGTGAAGAAGACGACTTGCCCTCTCGACCCCTGTCCTTCCTGGCTGGTCGTCCAGGGAGGAGATGCAGTTAGATCACATCTACAGCATATCATTAATGCATCTCTCAGGGAGGGGAGCTTTCCATCATGTTTGAAAGAGGCGGTGGTAAGGCCGCTTCTAAAAAAGCCCTCCCTGGATCCCCTGGATCTTAATAACTACAGGCCAGTATCAAATCTTCCATTTTTGGGCAAGGTGATCGAGAGAGCGGTTGCCTTTCAACTCCAGGCAGTCTTGGATGACACTGATTTTCTAGACCCATTTCAAACCGGCTTCAGAGCAGGATACGGAGTTGAGACCACTTTGGTCGCCTTAGTAGATGATCTACGCCTTAGTATCGACAGGGGGAGTGTGTCCCTGCTGGTACTCCTGGACCTCTCAGCGGCTTTCGATACCATCGACCATGGTATCCTTCTGGAGCGCCTGGGGGAATTGGGAATCGGGGGCACTGTGCTTCAGTGGTTCCGATCCTATCTCTCGGGCAGGCTCCAGATGGTGATGCTTGGGGATAGCTGCTCTTCAAAAAAGGAGCTGCTATGTGGTGTACCACAAGGTGCCATCCTTTCCCCAATGCTGTTTAACATTTACATGAAACCGCTGGGAGAGATCATCTGGAGGCATGGGGCGGGGTGCTATCAATACACTGATGACACCCAAATATATTTCTCTATGCCTTTGACAACATCATCAGCTAAGGATAGTGTGTCTCCTTTGAATGAATGCTTGGAGGCGGTAATGGGCTGGATGAGGAAAAACAAACTGAAGCTGAATCCAGACAAGACGGAGGTGCTTGCTGTCAAAGGCCCCAACCTGGGTTTGGAGGTGTGTCAACCAGTTCTGGATGGGGTTACACCCCCCCTGAAAGATTGTGTTCGCAGATTGGGGGTACTCCTGGATCCGTCGCTCCAGATGACAGCTCAGATTGATGCGACGGCCAGGAGTGCCTACTATCAGCTTCGGCTGATACGCCAGCTGCGCCCCTTCCTAGAGTTGGAAGACCTAAAGACGGTAGTGCACGCACTGGTAACTTCAAGGCTCGACTTCTGCAATGCGCTGTACATAGGGCGACCTTTGTGCCTAGTCCGGAAACCAACTTGTTCAAAATATGGCAGCCAGGTTGGTCACCGGTACATCTAGGGGTGATCACATCACACCAGTTTTAAAATCGCTTCATTGGCTGCCAATCAGTTTCCAGGCGAAGTATAAAGTGTTGGTTATTACCTTTAAAGCCCTACATGGTTTGGGTCCAGGGTATCTGCGGGATCGCCTTCTCCCGTATAATCCGCCCCGCACACTTAGGTCCTCTATGAAGAATTTACTCAAGCCAGCCAGAACCAGGCTGGCGAGTGTTACCCAGAGGACCTTTTCTTCCATCGCTCCCAGACTATGGAATGGTCTGTCGGAGGAGGTTAGACAAATTGACAGTCTTCATGAATTTAAGAGAGTCACGAAGACTCTCCTCTTCCGACAGGCCTATCCAGATGAATTTTAAGATGTTTTTAATGTTGTATTTTTCTCTTGCTTTTAAGATTTTAACTGTTGTGATTTTTGTGTTTTATATTGTTGCTGTTCCCCGCCTCGATCCGAAGGGAGAGGCGGGCTATAAATAATAATAATAATAATAATAATAATAATAATAATACCGTGAGTCTGAATTCATCAGGCTGTAGATAATGTTAGTTTGGAGGTAATTTCTACACATAAATACTATACATTCGTGCTGGTTTTACAATGCGTAAGCTTATTAGAAACTCACCTGCCTGTGTATCTGTCAACTGAATAGCCTATTCAGTATTGAATAGGAAATTTGCTACTTAGAATGAGGCTATCAATGGCTACTAGTCCTGATGGCTAAGTGCAATCCCCAGTAACAGTGAGCCTGTATACACTAGTTCTTGGGGAACATGGGTGGGAGGGTTCTGCTGCACTCATGTGCGGCTTATGGGTTCCTGGTCGACAGCTGGTTGGCCACTGTGTGAAAGACTAGATGGACCCTTGGTCTGATCCAGCAGGGCTCTTACGTTCCTTTTTTAATGACGTTTTTAACGATGTATTAGGTTTTTATTTGTTTTAATATTTAATCTATTTTGTGGTTCTTGTGTTTTATATTTGTTGTTGTTCCCCACCTCGATCTGGAGGGAGAGGCGGGTTATAAATAAATATATTATTATTATTATTATTATTATTATTTTAAGGTGTTAAGAAATCTAAGAACAAGAAATGGTTAGGAGCTTCTGTTCCTTGTTAAGCTATTAAGATCTAAGTATCTTTAGCAAACCTCCGGTTAGCATCAATAAATGTTTTAAAGTCATTTTGTGCAAGTTGTATTTTGATGTGATGTTACAAGAGAAATTCTAATAAAAATTATCAATGGCTCAAAGGAGATTTTCCTGTACTAATTCTTGTAAGTACAAACCACAAATTGAATCCATCTAAAACCATTTTTGGTGTACGCTTTGTTTAGAAGTATATTTATCGGCTATAGGAAGTAGACAGGCAGCTAAAAGCTCCCAAAGTACTGAACTGTGGACAGGTACCTCAAACACAGCCAAGCTTTCACAGTCGTCACTCAAAGGCAAACTTTATTCATCATAAATGTCCAGGCAAGAGCCCAAAGCAAGACTAAATAATCAGTTGGTAAAATGCTGGTTCCCACGATCAGACATACTGTTGGCATGTTTCTGCCACATCACTATTACATTTGGTCCTTGTGTGAATTCTTTATGAGATATTGAAATTTGACTGGTCAAATATTCTACTCTATTTGATTATATTTTCTCCAGGATTAGAATCATGATTTTCCCACATTCCAGTCACTATTAAGCTTTATAGGATTTCCCCTGCATCTGCTGTTTGATGAGATTTCATGCTTTTGGCTTTGATGGAAGGTCATTCCACACTCTTTGAACATTGATAAGGCGTCTCCTTTGTATGGATATGCTGGTGTGTTTTAAGGCTGCTGCTTTGACTGAAACTCTGTCCACGCTCAAAGCATTTATAGGGCTTCTCTCCTGTGTGGATTTTTTTGATGCTGTTTAAGTCTTGTTATTGATGAAACTCTTCCCACACTCAGGGCAATTATAGGGCTTCTCGCCTGTGTGGGTATGTTGATGTGCTTTCAGATTCCTCTTCTGACGGAACTTCTTTACACATACTGAGCATTGATACAGGTTCTCCCCTGTGTGGATGCTGTGATGGTTTTTAAGATTCACGTTGCAACAGAAGCTCTTTCCACAATCTGAGCATTTGTAGTGCTTCTCACTCGAGTGAATTCTTTCATGTCGCTTAATCTGCGAGCTATACCGAAAACTCTTTCCACACTCAGAGCATTGAAAGGGCTTTTGACCTGGGTGTGCCCTTTGATGCATGTTACAGTCTGTGCTGCTGCTGAAGCTTTTTCCGCATCCAGAGCATGTATAGGGCTTCTTCCCTGTGTGGATCATTTGATGTTGTTTAAGGTGTAATGCCTGTTGAAATTGCTTTCCACACTGAACATTTATAGGGCTTCTCCCTTGTGTGAATTCTTTTATGCAAGTTAAGTTGTGAGTTGAAATGGAATTACTTTTCACACTCCAAGCATTGAAATCTTTTCACTTGTGTGTGAACTCTTTGACGTTTGGTATGGTGTATTTGCTGAGTCTTTACATCAGAGCATTTCCATTGTGTCTCCACTTTGTTAATACTGGAATTAGTACTGGAATTTCATGGAACTATGACCCTTCAAAAGAAATGGAATTGTTTCCACACTTCCCCTCATCTTCAGTTTCCATTCTCTGGTGTACCTCTTTTTCGGTGCTCTCCGTGCAGTCATCTGAAAGAATGAAAAGAGAAATCTTCCTGAAATCAGGGAACAAACTCAATAGTTTGTTGTTTCGAGTAACAGGATGAAAATACTTAATGGGGAAGCAGATGCTTCCAAATATGTTAAATATCCTCTGATGATCAACAGAACTTACAACCCAAGTGGCATACAGTGTTTATTTTCTTTATACACACATACAAATATATATATACACACACATTCTAGGAGATATGCCTGGTACTGCCTGGCAGGCTCTGGAGCGACAGATTGCTTATAGTCTCGCTGCCGCTGATCTCAAGGGATCGGCCTGCTGGCCGGCCATCCATGCAATCGGTGCCACGAAAGACCTTGCATGGGCCGCTGCAGGGTGCACAAATGCCCTGCAGCTGCCCACGTCCTAGGATAGTGAGGAGCAGAGGGAAGCAGCTCTCAGGGGAGGTGGGCAGCTATGGGTTGCTCATGGACCCTGCGGGGACCTATACCAGCTCTCGCTCAGCTAGGTGGCCGATCCTGAGATCAGAAGCAGCAAGGCCACAAGTGTCCCATCACTCCCGGAGCCCAGTAAGTCTAGCCTCCCAGCCGAGGCATACTGGGACTTGTAAGCATAATGCCCCCCAACGCCTCAGATTTGTTTGTTTTTTCCCCCCAACACCTAAAACACACCAAAAAAAATTTTTTTGAAAAAAATTGCAGTTGATGGTGCAGCAAGACCTACCAGCATCCCAAATCTTAAGTTTCTAGTTCATCTCGAAGTGGGTTAGAATTTCTGGACATTCAAACACACACACACGTGTTCAGCTTTATATGTATAGACAGAAGGGTCATAAATAAAAGCAGAATTTTCCTTACACTTGCAAGAAGCTTGCTGAGATGCTATCTTTCTTAAGCGCCTATTTTCAAGTCTCTCTGATTTTTCTACCTCAGATTCCAGGGCTCTGGAAAGAGCACTCCTTTCTCGTTTATCTTCCAATCTAGCAGCTCTATCTGCTTTTGTTTCCATGGACTGTGAAAGACTACTCCTTTTATGTTTATCTTCTAACCTAGCATCCCTTTCTGGCTCGGATTCCTTATCTCTAAATGATGCATTTCTTTTTCGACAAACCTCCAGCTTTGCTTTTTTCCCAAAAGCAGTTTCTGTAGCTCTAAGTCTTGACACTCTTAGACGATTCTTATACAATCTTAAAGTCCTTTCTTCAGCTGTCTCATTAGATCTTTCTAACCGTTTTCTTGCAGCTTCGCTTACATGTTTTCTGGGTCTTCCCTTCGGAATCTTTTTTGGCCTACCTCGTTTTGGAGTTTGAGAAGTAAAATTAGAAGAATTACCTACAGGAAAAGGAACTGAACTGTTACTGCCAAAAATAAGTTTTAACTGAGCTCGCGTAAAAAGAATGTAAAATGTTTGTTCTGTTGGATTCATGCAATAGAAAAAACACCACAGTCTGTTACGTTTTCTTGAACAGCCTCATAGACAATGGGGAATTGATAGGGAAAGAACCTGTGAAGAAAATAGAATTGTTGTCCAGTTGTTTGTTTTACCCTTGATCAGACGATCATACACATGAATCGTTCGAATCGTTCTACCATCGTAACAGGTACAGATCCAGCGTGTAACACGTTCTGTAGCTGCAGATGGCAATATTTGGATACGTCGGGAATTCCTTGCAATGGGAACTACGTCATCAAAGTGATTCCACATTAATAAAACCTCTTGGGGTTGAAATTCAGTTTGCGTTGTTAGAATTTCATTGAATTTACTTGTGTGGTCTGTTGAAAGATAGTCAGTCATTAACTCATTAACAGCAGTTTTGATAATGGCAATATTAGCGATGTGGCACCCATTTTTGTAAGAATAAAAAAAATGCAAACTGTTCTATATTCAAATTAGGGAGACTCATGACTTGGTTGAGTGTTCTGGTGTTGCCCCATTATTTTGTTAAATGTCTTTAACTATTTTACCTTGATCATTTCACAAATAGGTTATAGACATGATACGATTATTGAAATATAATAAACTAATCTCAAACAATGTAAAACTGTTGACGGCAAGCAGGTAGCATTGCTGAGGGTCCAAAATCCAATCAGTATGACTGTAACAATGTAGGCCGAGACTCGGGACAGTCAGGTCGTGTACCATATGTTAGTGCCTACTCAGCATAGTAAACCTCTCAAATTAATAGTGCCCCAAACCCTGTTTTTAGGCCGCCATTTTGTTTCAAGATGGAGGACAAAACTCTTTATATCCCAGAAACCCTCCCAGAATGCAATTTAAATAGAATGGTTTCCGTCCTGCGCAAATCAATCAAGTAATCTAGAAGGAAAGTGGAGAAACTATGTTTTTAGGCTGCCCTTTTATTTTAATTTTTTTGTTTTGAACACTTAAAACACAACAAATTCAGTTTAATTATTTTTTGGTTGATTGTACAGCAAAACCTATCAGTGTCTAAAATTTTAAGTTTCTAGCTCGTCTGGAAGTGGGTTAGAATTTCCAGACATACAAACACACAGATGTTCAGTTTATTTGTATAGATATAGGTAATTTGTTTACAGAGATAGCTCTTACAAATTTGCTCACAGCAATAACTGAAAAAGCAAAAAACTTTAAAACCAAAAATTGTTAAAAACTCTGCCATTTCATCCTAATTAATGACTTTACTAGAAACTGGAAAGTGGGAGTTCAACCTTGTTTCACCTTTTGGATGTTTCCAGGGCTTTTGAAACCATCCATCCTGGTATCCTTCTTAGACCATCTTGCTGGGTTGTGTTATTGTTTTTAACAGACCTGTGTTTTAAAATGAAGTTTCTCCTGCCGACTAATTGTATCACAAAATGGAAAGCAAACTGACCAGTGCAAGCTTCTGAATATGCCATGCTCTGCTCTCCGGTGTTCCTCCATGGAGACCATTATCCACCTGAAATATCTCTAACATCTTCAACATTATGCTGATGCAATAATGAAAGCAAAATAAGATTTCTTTACAGCAATAACAGCCATAGAATAACCCCACATACAGGCTCTTATCTACGTTTGGTCGTGCTTCCCAATGCTATGGTCATCAAACCCAATTGTTTCATTGCTTTCAGCCCCCCAGAAAACTGTGAAGGTGACAAGGATGTTGTTCAATTTGGTTATGTGTGTTTGGGAGCAATCATATTGATAGACCAAGGCCTTGGAAGGACACTGCAGGAAACTCCCCCAGCAAGCACAAAAAAAGCCATCTGCATTCATTGGTCTTTAGGGCCAGATCATTATATTTGATCCTTTATGCTTGCGGAGGTTACAGGACTTGCTCAGGTACCTATCCCTTCATGACAGCAGAACTTCCAAGCTTAATCTGACACAGATCATGGTCTCATTGGAAAAGGATGAACACCATGGATGAACTTCATAACCTGATCAAGAGGACTTTATATTCAATTCTGAGGGGCCAAGTCAAAACCTCAAAACTGGCTACTGCACCCAGTATTGGGGACAAGAACATAAGAGTCAAAGGAGAAGGAAAGACAGTAGAGGTAGAGCCCAGTAATTTGTAGGTATAGCAGGGAAACCGGGTAAGTGTAAGACCTGTCCATATACCAACCCATGGATCATGGGAAAAAACAGGATGAACTTGAAATCCTAATATACGGCGATAGGTACAATCTGATATGCATCACCGAGACCTGTTGGGATGAGATTCATATTGGAATATAGCCAATAGAACTGCCAAAGCTTCATCTCACCACAGATCATGGTGCCATTGGAAAACATTTGGTTTCATGGGTGAGCTTTGCAAACCTGATCACGAGGGCTTTAAATTTCCTTCTGAGGAGGGTATACCAAAAGTCCTGGATTAACTACTGAGCCATGTATTGGATACAAGAACCAAAAGGCCAAAGGAGAAGGAAACACAGTGGAGGTAGAGCCCAGGAATTTCTAAGTAAATACAGCAGGAACCCAGGTAAGTGCAACACCCCTGATCTCCAATGTTTCTTTATTAATACATGGAGCATGGGGAAACCCCCCCAGAAAGAATTTGAAATCCTAGCAGAACATTTTAGCTTCCAATTCGGTAAGAATCACACTGGCTTGATGGGAAGAGACTCATGACTGAAATATAGCCCTTGAAGGAGAGACTCTTGTTCAAAAGGAATAGACCAAACAGGAAGGGAGGGGGAGTAGTTTTATATGTAAGGAACATATATGCCTATATGGAAAGGAAGCCCTGTCGAAAGCAATTGGGGAAAGATGGATTGAGACACACGTATGGCATGGTTACGGCGGTGTATTAAGAACAACCAGCCAGCCAAGAAGAGATGGATGGTAGCTTCCTGGAAGACATGACGAGACCTTCACAAAGGCGAGTCCTAGTAGTAATAGTGGGATTTCATCTATCCTGAAATCTTCTGCTAGCCTGACTCTGCTAAGAATAGAACATCAAAATACGTTTTTGACTTGTCTTGCTGACAACTTCATCTCTCAAGTAGGTGAAAGAAGCAACAAGCGGGATCTGATTTGCTGGACTTGACCGTGACCAACAGGGAAGAACTGGTGGATGAAGAGAAAGTGGCAGGAACCCTGAGAGAAAGTGATCACGTCGTCTTCAAATCCATGATAGCGAGGGCTCTGAAAAAGAAGCTTAGTTGGCAGGGACGTCGGACTTTAGGAAAGCCAACTTCAAAAAGGCTCAGAGAAAGGTTGGGTCAGATCCTGTATCTGGATATTAGGAAGGAAAATGGAGTTCAAGAGGGATGGGAAATCCCGAAAACTTAAAATACTGAGGGCACAACCACAAACTATTCCCAGGAGAAAGAAAAAATTGGGGAGGGGGACATTAAAAGAATCTGGTTTGGCTGCCCGGAGCTCCCTGATAAGCTGAGACTCAAAAGGGTAATGGATAAGAGATTGGAAGAGGGATGTACAACCAAGAGGAAACTCAAGAAAGGGGTAGGTCCGCTGCTTAGAGAAGATGATGACGGAGTGAAGGCAGAGCTACTTGTATTTTATTTCAGCAGTCTCCCATACGGGGAGTTATGTTCAACCTGGGACAAGTAGAGAAAATGATATCAGGAGGGACTTGAAGGCCAGGTTACGTAAGGAGATCTTCAGAGAATATCTACCTACTTTAAGGAAGGCCAGGTTACGTAAGGAGATCTTTAGAGAACATCTACCTACTTTAAGGAAGACCAGGTTACGTAAGGAGATCTTTAGAGAACATCTACCTACTTTAAGGAAGGCCAGGTTACGTAAGGAGATCTTTAGAGAACATCTACCTACTTTAAGGAAGGCCAGGTTACGTAAGGAGATCTTTAGAGAACATCTACCTACTTTAAGGAAGGCCAGGTTACGTAAGGAGATCTTTAGAGAACATCTACCTACTTTAAGGAAGGCTAGGTTACGTAAGGAGATCTTTAGAGAACATCTATCTACTTTAAGCAAGTCCAAGTGTCCAGGACCAGATGTGCCTTCAAGAGGTGGATAAAAATGAGAATTGTCAGTGCATGTCCAATCTCAGGAGATAGATTACTCCACACAGTGGGCACCACCGCTCTTGATGCCCTTTCCAAACAATCACTGACCGAACTGCAGGCGCACATGGCACCACCTGACCAGCTGACCTCAAGAATTGAATGGATCTATAGGGGAGAAGGCCAATTCTCAGTTAACCAGTTCCCATGTTTAGGGCTTTATATATTAGCAACAACCTTAAATTTGGTCTAGAAGCAAAAAGGCCACTAGTGCAGGACTTTCAACAAAAGTGTCACATTCAGAGGTTCAAAACAGCCCTAAAAATGTCAAAGGATGGATGGCCAGATCTTGTCACTTCTGTGCAGGGGAAGGCAGCTGGGGTGAAATGAACGTAAAGCGTTAATGTTTAGAACAAGAAGGATCACTCTGCTACTGGGATGTATTTGCAGCTTTTCAATCTGGCTTTGAATTCATACTAAAAATGAAATGCCTCTGGCATATATTTTTGCCAGTGTATAGGTATGGGTAGAACCAACCTGGAGGAACATCCTAATGTCTCCAAAGTCAAACCAACATCCAAGTCTCATAGCGGCTGTAAGAAGGCCAACAGGTAAGGGTCGGAGAGTCTCCACAATCCCACCAGCTGAAAGGAGGAGGATGTGAATGTTTTACCTATACATTTCAGGGTTTATGGACATTACTTATCTGAAAGAACTGGGCATGTTTAGCCTGGAGAAGAGAAGACTGAGGGGAGACATGATAACACTCTTCAAATACTTGAAAGGTTGTCATACAGAGGAGGGCCAGGATCTCTTCTCGGTCATCCCAGAGTGCAGGACGCGGAATAATGGACTCAAGTTACAGGGAGCCAGATTCCAGCTGGACATCAGGAAAAGCTTCCTGATTGTTAGAGCAATACGACAATGGAACCAATGATCTAGGGAGGTCATGGGCTCTCCCATGCTTGAGGCCTTCAAGAGGCAGCTAGACAGCCATCCGTCAGGTATGTTTTAAGGTGGATTTCTGCATTGAACAGGGAGATGGACTCAATGACCTTACAGGCCCCTTCCAACTCCACTATTCTATGATTCTATGAATAAAGTAGCCCCAGAACATGGCCCTACCTCTCTTGTCCTCAATGGCATCTTTATAATGCACTGATACCATCAAAGAAGAACTGCAATTCCACCTTCTAGGATCTATCAGGAAGGCAAAGAGGAGGCCTTACCCAGAGGGTCCCATTCCTTAGCCAGAGAAGCCAGGTTCCCACAATTCTCCTCCATGACTTCCTTGTGCAGAGACCTCTGGCCTGGATCCAGCAGAGCCCACTCCTCCTCCAAGAAATGCACAGACACATCTTCAAAGGTCACCAGATCCTGGAAGAAGAAATAATTTTAATGTACCAATTCAAAAAGTCAGTAAATATTGGTTGGCTCTTCATTTGCAGGATCCAGCGCTTCATGAGCGTAATTCCAAGCTTTCCTAACAGCCATCTTGGATAGGAGCAAAGGGATAGGTGCAGGTTTGTTTTTTTTATCCAGGGGCAGAGAGATGTGTAGGGGACAGAGGCACCCAGGACTCCCCTACCTGTTCTAGCTGCACAGAAGCTGTATCTATTCTACCATAGAGAGGAGCCCTAGACAGTAGCCTCAGTGTCGGTTCACTCTCTCTGCAGGTTGTCCCATTTCCTATGAAGAAGGCAGAGAAGTTGGGAAGAGATATTTTACTTCACCTTAATAAACAAAACGTCTTTTCTGAATAACTTATAGAGGCTACTAGAGAAAAGAGTCTCTCCTCATCCTAAACAATGCCCAAGGAGAACATTAAAGCAGCTCATGCACCTGAAGCATAATCTAGAGATGGAGGACATGTTGACATATTTCCCAATAACCCTTACCCAGTGAGGAGGGTCCTCCGACACCCTCCTGAAAGAACCATGTGAACAGCAGCCTCTGAGTGGTGTCCACAGTAGCGTTCTCTGGCTCAGGGAAATCCGTGTCTGCCTTTGCCTGCATCACCTGTTCCTGGAACAAGGATGACGAATTCAGGCAGGGAAGGGAGAAAAAGGCTTAAGAAAGAACAGGAAAGGGGTCAGGGCTAAGGCCAGTGTTTGCCAATCTATCTGCATTCAGATCTCCTTCTAAAGTTATTCTGCCTTCCAACCCCTGTTATGTCTTTGATAAGGGAGCACATAGTGATCCGTGGACTGGGGCTAATAGTTCAACTCTGACATAAAGACTAGAACATGCTTCTAAAACCAACCAGGAATAGAGGCAGAAGCTCCGAGATATTCCCTGACACTCAATATTTTTGGTACCTACAAAAGCTATTCCAGTTCTGCTGGGAAAACACTGCCAGCTGGTTGAAGAAGAATCCCCTCCTTCTCTGGAAGGTCACAAACCCAGTCAGCTGTCCTGTGATCCTCCAAAGAGGGCCTTATCTACACATTTAGGACAACTATCTGGGAGGGAAGGTAATAGGAAATTGAGACACCCCTTCCTTAAGAGGCATGCAGAAAATATTGAGCTACTGGTGGGGTGTTTTAAGAACTGAGTCCTCTGAAACTCTCAGGAGGAAATGTTCTCACCTGCTCTTTATCCTCAGCCTGGCTCAGGAGGAAACCTTCTGCCAGGGCCACCGCCTGGGAACTGGTCTCTGCTCCACATTCTCTGACCCAGCTCTCCATCTCTGGGGGCAGGACAGTCAGGAATTGCTCCAAGACCACCAGATCCAGCATCTGAGCTTTTGTGAGCCTTTTTGGCTTCAGCCACTGGCGACAAAGCTGGTGGAGTCGGCTGCAAACCTCTCGGGGGGGCCCAGCCTCCTGGTAGCAGAACCCCCTGAAACGCTGCTGCTCTACCTCTGAGCTGGTGTTGCTCCCCGACTGGTTCTCCAGCCCTCTTCTTTCCCAGGGCTTTGCACTGCTCCCTTCCTGGGTGGTACAGGGGCCTTTAACTGACTCAGGGCCAGGACATTCTTCCATCTTCACTCTCTTCTCCATCTCTGCTACCAAGAGGACTCAAAGCATCTCCTTGCTTTGCTGTCAACTTCTTTGAGACAAGGATTGCCCTGTAGGAATTAAAATGTACAGTTGCATTCATTAGGTACAGCGATGGCTAACTTACTAGCCAAGACCTGTTTCAAATCTGTCCCTTATAACCTCCTGTCCTAAAGGAACGGAGCCTTTGGTTTCCACCTACTCTTAGGATATCAACATAAGAAGAGCCCTGCTGGATCAGACCAAGGGTCCATCTAGTTCAGCACTCTGTTCACACAGTGATCAACCAGGGATCCACAACCGGGACACGGTGCAGCAGCACCCTCCTGCCCTAGGAACTCATGGATATAGGCTTACTACCTCTGATACAGGAGGTAGCACAGAGCCATCAAGACTAGTAGCCATTGATAGTCTTCTCCTCCAGGAATTTGTCCAACCCTCTTTTAAAGCCGTCCAAATTTGTGGCCGTCACTACATCTTGCGATAACAAATTCCATAGTTTAACTCTGCGCTGCGTGAAGAAGTCCTTCCTTTGATCTGTCTTGAATCGCCCACCAATCAGGTTCATGGGATGACCTCATTGGGTTCAGGTATGATGGGGGAGGGAGAAAAACATCTCCCTCTCTACATTCTCCGCACCAGGCATCATTTTGCACACCTGAACAGCAGGTCCACCAGGTTTATTCAAAAGGCATTCAGGCTAAAGAATAAATACCATGGTATTTCTTAATTAAATATAAAACGGGGAGAGGAAACAAAGCAAAATGCAATACAAGCATGACATTTTAACCGCTTTTTGCCAACAGAAGGGATTCCCTGCAGGGAATGAATCCCTACCCAGGATCTTTCCCTCTTAGGTGCCTCCCAGCCCCCCGCCCCCATTTCTCAGGTCCCCTCTACAAGGATTCGCTTTTGCGCCTGGTTAGGCGATTATGCGCAGAAGCGCATTTACGCCTAATCCCTCTGCACGAGAGGCGGCGAGAGGTGGCGAAGCGCATTAACAGATGTCCAAAATGCGCTTTACAAGTAGTTAATGCGCATAAGCGCTTATTCACACAGTCAATATGCGCTTTAACGGACGGAGCAAAATAAAACTCGCAATTTAACGCACATTCGATAATGCGCATAATCGGGGAGATAACGCACCTCTACACCCGATTTGCACTCCGTTCTTGTAGAGGTAATTTTTTTAATGCGCCTTGAAAGAGCTTTAAATGCCTCTTGTAGAGGCACCCTAAGTCTTTCCATCCCGTCCAGGAGGAAAGAAAGTGCAAGGCGTGGGTCTTATGGAGGGACTCCAAGTGGGTCAGTCACTTGGGGGGCAGGGATCCCTCTCCCTTCCCACCCCCTTCCCACCCTCCCCCTGCCCCACACCTCCCTCCCTGCCCTGGGCTCCCTCTCTTCTCTGCTCCTGCCCTGGGGTCTCCTTCCACCCCTGGGACCCCCATGCCTTTTGCACTCACCGGCTCCTCTGCGGGGGAAGAGAGGCTGCGGGCGGCACACACGACCCACGCGCACACCGTGGGCGGCGGGAGCCTTGAGCGGCAACCATCAGCCTTTACTCTTCACCGGCCTTTCTAGGAGCCGGCACCTCTCTCTCCCTTTAACCCATAAATGGACTCAACCCAAAACAGCTGCAGGGGTCCCTCCAAACGCCTCTTGCAATTAACCCTTCGCTATTTGGCCAGATCAGAAATGAAATCAGTCAATCATCACTGAGCCTGCAAGTAAGCAAAAACAATCAGAGCCCGGGTGGCACCCATTGGGTGCTGCTGGCATTTGGGATGCCACTTTGAGAGGGGCCCAGTCTTGAAAGGATGGAGACACAGACAGGGCAGTGAGCTGTGTGGGGACGAAAGAAAGGGAAGCGTTGGAGGAGCCATAAGAAGCAGCCGTAGCTCAGCAGGTGGAGCACCTGCTTTGCATGTAGGAGATCCCAGGTTGGATCCTCAGCATCTCCAGGTGGGGCTGGAAAAAAAAACCTGCCTGAAACCCAGGAGCGCCATGGCTGCCAGCCAGTGTTGACAATATTGGGCTAGATGGACCCCTGGTCTGACTCGGCTCAGTTCAGACAACACAATAACCACCGTTTGTGCAACTAGTCAATTCTGCAGCCAGTTGTGTTTCTCCTGTGTGTGATTTTTTAACGAAAAAGTCAGCTGTGTTTTTCGCCCAACAGACGACACAAATACCAACCGTTGACTGTTCAGCTCATGGCTGACTACTAAAACCAACGGTGGTTATTGCATTGTCTGAACCGCGCCACTGGCTTAGTTCAGACGACACTTTAGACAACGGGGGGGGAGGGGAAGAGGCAACCGTCAGTTGTGTCGCTTATTGTGTCATGTGTCGAGCGACACACAACGCACACACAACTGACGGTACGTTATTAAGCAACGGGGGGAAACAACGGGCTGCTTCGTTGTTTTTCGGAGCCCCGTTGTTTATTATGAGGCTGCGACTTTCAGCTGCACAATGGGGGAGGGGCAACATGTCATGTGGAGGGTGCTCCGAAAATAATGTCCCATCCGTTGCCTCTTTCTCCCCTCCGTTACCTAAAGTGTCCAAACTAAGCCAGTCTAAGCCTCCTTCCAATGTTCCTAAGTCGTTTCTGTGGGGAGTATTAAACACCTTCCCCCTCAGGAGTGAAAAGGGATGTCCCTGGGAGGTTTCTGAAACTGGAGTATTGATTGAATGTTGGGTTCCAGTTTCGTTCAGGAAGCTTTCATAGCAGTGTGCAGCCCATTTCATTAGGGCAGATCAGCCAGTTGGGTACTTTGGGTTGCAGGAAACCCATAGGGTTGATTGACATGAGGAGGACTGGAGTTTTATTGCACATTCCTATGTAGGGTGACCAGATAAATCCAGGTCAGGGCTCATGTAACTTTAACAGTTGTGGAGCAAAGGGAATTTCAGCCAGTGTCATTTGTATGTAATTAGTTCCTGGTGAAATTCCCTCTTCATCACAACAGTTAAAGTTGCAGGGGCCCTGCCTTCTTTTGTATATGGTCACTCTAGTATAGTGCATGCACCTTTAACTGTTGTGATGAAGAGGGAATATCACCAGGAACTAATTGCATACAAATGACACTGGCTGAAATTCCCTTTTCTCTACAACAGTTAAAGTTACAGGAGCCCTGACCAGGATTTTATCTGGTCAGCCTATTCCTATGCATCCGCAAGAATTGGTGTAGCACATTGACTATGAAAGTTCCCAGTTTGAATTCTATTCTTAGCTGTTTTGGTTACATACATTAGACGATACCTTGATTTGTTAACATTTCAATTTCTGCCTGGTATTAAAATATTAATCATTTACTTGTTTAACACACCATAATTCATTGCTCACAACTGTTAATTCTTAGCTCACTGATTGACACTTCAAATTTCATTTCTGATGTGTTCAAAGGGATTTGTTTTTTAAAACATCTTTGTCTTTTTCTATGTGGTCTGTGCGTTTATCTCAGTTTTTATTATCATCTAAAGACTGCTTGAGATGTTGAAATAAAATACACAAAGACACGCCTGATCTCAGTTTCCTAAATGAAAAAGAGCACCTATGATCAATACCAGGAATTCAGGGAACCTCATTTTCTTTGTGGCAGGTAGTTCTTGTGGTTACCTGGCCCCAGTTTGAATTCTGCTCTGGCTGTAAACTCCTTTGTGAGCCTTAAGCAAGCCTCCTAGCCTCAGTTCCACCCTCTCTAATAGGGGACTTCATACCGTTGACATAACTTACACAGTGGGAGTAGGCTATGGGGTGCTTACGCGCACCAGTGTGGTCTCGAAAATCATTCTTTGAGCCTGTGGGTAACTTTGGGTGTGGGTGACTTTGGGGCAGTCACAGGCTGGGTTTGTGATAAGCCACCCTGGACGAGTTCACACGACACGAGAAGCTGGGCTTTGGGGGATAATTATGCTAATCCGCCCGCAATGCAACCGCCACGCTTGGGGAGAGGGAATGGGCCATCGTGGCTTATTTCCACCCCGTGAGCCTGTGAAACAAGTGATTGGTTCTCAGCCTATCCTACCTCACTGGGTTGTTGTGTAGGCTGACCATATAAAAAGGAGGACAGGGCTCATGTAACTTTAACAGTTGTAGAGAAAAGGCAATTTCAGCCAGTGTCATTTGTATGCAATTAGTTCCTGGTGAAATTCCCTCTTCATCACAACAGTTAAAGTTGCAAGCACTATACTAGAGTGACCCTATACAAAAGAAGGCAGGGCCCCTGCAACTTTAACTGTTGTGATGAAGAGGGGATTTCACCAGGAACTAATTGCAAACAAATGACACTGGCTGAAATTCCCTTTTCTCTACAACTGTTAAAGTTACAGGAGCCCTGTCCTCCTTTTCATATGGTCAGCCTATTGTTGTGAAGATGAAGAAGAAAGGAGGATCGTGTATGCCCCCTTGGCTTCCTTGGAGGAAATAAAGGTAGGTTATCAATTCAAGAAATAAATGGGATTGTTCAAACATTAGTAACCTGAGGGTGTCCAGCCACTAACTGGAAGGGCAGTGACAAGCCAGTGGGGGAGGGGGAGGCCAGCAGCAGACTGGAGGAGCTTTCTGGGAGCAATTTGGGGGGTGAGGGAGTATTTTGTGCCCATATGTCTGAATGGGTGGAGGCTGAAGATCTTAGCGGGCGATTTCAGGGGGATCCTGGGAAAGTCACTATCCGTCTTCATGTGCTAGCAGAAGGTAGAGACTGAGTATGCACGCAACTGGTGTGTATATATCGGCAGTGAGCCAATATATACCAGTTGCTGGGGAACATGGGTGGGAGGTGCTGTTGCACCCATGTCCTGCTTGTGGGTTCCTGGTCGACTGCTGGTTGTCTACTATGTGAACAGATTGCTGGACTAGATGGACCCTTGGTTTGATCCAGCAGGGCTCTTCTTATGTTCTGACGATGGATATATGTATAGGATGCTTGCATATTCCTGCATAGATGGATGGAGGAACATAAGAAGAGCCCTGCTGGTTCAGGCCAAGGGTCCATCTAGTCCAGTACGCCATTCACACAGCCACCAACCAACTGCCTACAGGAAACCCACAAGCAGGACATGAGTGCCACGGCACCCTCCCGTCCACATTCCCCAGCAACTGGTGTACATAGGCTTACTGCCCCTGATACTGGAGGTAGCACATAGTCATCAGGACTAGTAGCCATGGATAGCCTTCTCCAGGAATTTATCCAACCCCCCTTTTAAAGCCATCTAAATTGGTGTCCATCACTACGTCTTGCGCTTGCAAATTCCATAGTTATTGTGACGAGGCCCCCATATATTGCCTAACAACCCCTTTCAATGCTAGCAAGCACAAGGGTCTCTCATCATCTCCAACTGTGGGATCCGGTGTGTAGCGGTGCTCCCAGCGTCCAACCAAGACCAGGGAGACCGGGATCCAAAACCTCGCCATGAAGCTGGCTGGATGCTCCTGTCCGGACAGTCCTTACCAAACTAAACTCCCTGCGCCTCACCCACCCACAGGGCCTTGGAGAAGGGGCTGCCCTGACAGGGACTCCAGAGAAAGGCTTGTTGCAAGGAGTTCCAAGGGGAGGGCCGTCTGGACATCAACTCGCTCTCACTCCAGGGTTTATTTCAGACAACCTTTGAGATGGAGGAAGTGCTGCGATGGGTGGGTATGCGTGAGTGCGTGCGAACCTGCATACAAAGCTCAGAGTGCCTCTCCCCTCCCTCTTGGCACCCACCCTTCCCAGATTCCCCAAGGAATGGCATGGAGAGGGGGGGGAGGGGAAGTAGCCCCTCCCCCAGTTCACACCCCTCTGAGTTCCCCCAATCCCCCTACCGCCCCCCAAAGAAAAGCCCCCTCCGGATTGGCGCCTCCCCCGAGGGAGAAAAGGCGGCGGCAGCAGAGGACGGAGGGGGCATCTCGGAGCAGCAGGAGCCCAGCCGCAGCCCCTCTCCCGGGGAGGAAGCAGAGAAGACCCACGTGGCTGCCGGGAGGACCAAGGCGCCTCCCTCACGCGCTCTCCTCCTCGCCTCGTGGGCGCGATCCGCCGCCCCTACTCTCCTGCAAGGCAGCGGGTGAGTGGCCGGAGTGGGGGGCCTGGGCCTGGGGGCTGAAGTCCGGAGACCCCAAGCACCGGGTGGGGAGGGGGTATAGCTCAGATGGGAGCTGGCGAGTGCAGAGTGCATCGAGGCCCCCAGGATGATGAGAGTGGGAGGAAACTGCCCAGGGGGAAGGAGAAGACGGGCAGCAAAGGGGGGGGGGGAATGATTTGCAGGGGGGGGGTGGAGATAGAGCCACACAGATGAGCTGTGCATTTGGGGGGTCCCTCCCCATAAGCCAGGAATGGTGATCCTATGCAAAGGAGGACAGGGCTCCTGCATCTTTAACAGTTGTATTGAAAGGGGAATTTCAGCAGGTGTCCTTTGTAGGCATATAGCAGCTGGTGAAATTCCCTCTACATCACAACAAGCTGCAGGAGCCCTGCCCTCTTTTGTATCTGGTCACTCTAGTATAGCTCCTGCAGCTTTAACCAGGGAAAGTCTGTGTGAAAAGAGTTGGCGCAAGGCTAGAGGTGACCCATCCACTGGTCCGGTAGGAGACGGGATCTTCTAAAGGTTTTTTTGGCGGGGGGGGGGGGGGGGATGAAGTAGATGCAGCCATTGTGGGCAGGGACAGGAGTGTTGGGGAGGGGTGACATGGGTGGGTGGGCTCAATAAACTGTGAACCAGAGGAAGGTTTGGGTCTCAGCATCTTAGCAGGAGAAACCCCCTGACCCACCATCTCTAGTGTCCCCCTGAGCCGTGACATTCACCTGCCTTTCTTAGCCAAATAACTCTTTTTCCTTAGTGAGAGTAGTTTATACACACCGAGGTTGTTGCCTTTGTAACATCTACTCCCATCAGGTTCAGTCACTCTTGGCCTCAGGAAAGAATTGGCAGCAAAGCAAGGAGATCCTTCGAGTCCTCTTGGCATCAGAGATGGAGAAGAGAGTGAAGACGGAAGACTGGTTTGGCCCGGAGGCGGGAAAAGGGCCCCGTATCATCCAGGAAGGGAGCAGTGCAGAGCCCTTGGAAAGAAGAGGGCAGGAGAACCAGCCTGGGAGATACACCAGCACAGATGTAGAGCTCCAGCGCTTCAGGGACTTCTGCTACCAAGAGTCCGAGGGCCCCCGAGGAGTTTGCAGTCGACTCCACCACCTTTGCCGTCAGTGGCTGAAGCCAGAAAGAAACACGAAAGCTCAGATGCTAGACCTGGTGGTCCTGGAGCAGTTCCTGGCCGTCCTGCCCCCGGAGATGGAGAGCTGGGTCAGAGAGTGTGGAGCAGAGACCAGTTCCCAGGCGGTGGCCCTGGCAGAAGGTTTCCTCCTGAGCCAGCCAGAGGACAAGGAGCAGGTGAGAGCATTTGATCTGGAGAGCTCCAAAGGAGCGTGGTCTTAAAAATGCCCACCAGTATCCCAACATTTTCAGGTAGTGCTGTCCCAAGCTCCCCCCATCCAGGACCTTCCCACAGGGTTAGAATATATATAGCAGGACTTCTTTAGGGGATCACAAGGCATCCCAAAGTGATGGTGATGTTCCAGGAAAGGAGGGGATCCTTCTTCCACCAGCTGCACAGACCGAGAAGAGCAGGTTTCGCAGTTCTAAGCACCACACTTCTGTGCTTACAGCATCTGAGTGTCAGTGAATGTCTGGGAGCTTCTTTCTCTTCTCCCAGTTGGTTTTGGGTGCACTTTCCTTGTCTTCCTTTCATTCTAGGGATACGTTTTTGGCCCAAATCCTTAAATGCTGACCTATGAAAGGCCCAGCTTCAGGACTTAGGAAATAGAATAAATGTAGAAGGGGATAAGTGCAAATAGATTGGCAAACTCTGCCCTTGGCCTTTACCTGTCCTTTCCTAATCTCTTCCCCCCCACTCCATCACTGGCTGAGCTCCATATTCTTCCTCCAGATGCAGGGGATGATGGTCACAGCAGCCACGGATTCCCCCGAGGCAGAGACGGCTCCGTCGGACACCACACGGAGGCCGCTGGACGGGTGGACCTTCCAGGGGGGTGTTGGAGGTCCCAACTTCCTGGGTAAGGATTAGTGGGGCAGATTTCAATAAGTTGGTGGGGGATTGTTTTCAATAGATTATTTTTTTAAAAGGACGCATGTTTCAATAGATTCAGGCTTTATAGAAATGGAGCCAGCATTCTGAATTATGCCCAGACGAAATAAGGAAAAAGACTTATTCTATACAAGCAACAAAAATGGAAAATGCTTAAGAAGCCTGTGTAGTGTAGTGGTTAGAGTGTTGGACTGGGAATTGGGAGATCCGGGTTCTAGTCCCCACTCAGTCATATAAGAAGCTCACTGGGTGACTTTGGGCCAGTCACAGCCTCTCAGCCCAACCTACCTCACAGGGTTGTTGTTGTGAGGATAAAATGGAAAGGAGGAGGATTGTGTATGCTGCCTTGGGTTCCTTGGAGGAAAAAAGGTGGGATAAATGTAATAAGAAATAACAGTAAGTATAAAATCTCTTTCCTCCATCATTTTTTTCCTTCAAGGAAATGGCACAACCTGCAGAGAGACTGAAATGTTACATGGAGTTCCTTCTAGGTCTCCTTCGATTTGTAGTGGAGTGGAATCGGTTTCTGTGCAGCCGGAGCAGGTAGGAGAGGCCTGGGTGTCTTTGGCCCTGGAAGAATCGCCCCCTTTTCCTTCGCTCGTCTCCAAGATGGCTGATAGGAAGCCATTGAATGTCTCTCATGAAGCTCTGGATCCTGCAAATGAACCTCCAGCCACCTCACCCTTATTGACTTCTTGGATGGTTACCTTCTGTGTAATGAGAACATGATTTATTCTTTCAGGGACCAGTGACTTTTGAGGAGGTGTCTGTCCATTTCTCGGAGGAGGAGTGGGCTCTGCTGGATCCAGGCCAGAGGGCTCTACACAGGGATGTCATGGAGGAGAATCGTGGGAACCTGGCCTCTCTGGGTAAGGAATGGGACCCTCTGGGTAAGGCTCCCTCTTTGCCTTCTTGACAGATCCTGGAAGGTGGAAGTATAACTCTTCGATGTCTGTCTTAATGCATTGGGAGGCTGTGACTGAGTGCACATTGGCATCCTTCTTTTGATCTAGTTTTAGGCTAGTAGAGAGGGGGGAGATTGTCGAGAAATTGATCATGAGCATTTAAATAACTCAGAACTAATATTGATTTCATTTTACTAATAGATACTTGTAACAGTTCTCCTGTAAAGTAGAACCAGTAATGTGCTAGCTAAATGAGAAGAAGCTGCCTTCTTGTATAGTTGTGTTAAGCCTTTCACCATAATTAACTTTGTTCTATTAGCAATTATATGCATTCTGTTTGTTTTAGTTTATCTTGACCTCCATCATTCTTATGTGGCACCTTTCTTTATTTTTGACCTAGAGACAAGATACATCATTCCTGTGTGATACCCTGTATTATTGTAAACTTTCCCTTAGTACAAAAGTTATGCTGTACAAGGATCTTATTATGCTAATTCTGATGTTTCCAGTTCCCTATATAAGAGTGATACCCTGTATACTAAAGTCAGTCAGAACCCATGTTCTGGCTCCAACAGCTGTTCGTATCAAAGTTTTATTGAAGGGATTTGGGCGCTGTGAGTATATTTTATGTCAGTGACTGGTTTCCATCTAATTCGAGCTATTGTTTGGTGGGAAATTAGGCCTCATTAGAATTAATTACGGTTAAGCAATTTCTTAATTAACTAAATTATTAGGCCCACCTTTATGAAGTCAATGAACTTCTGAGAGCCTTCTAAAATAAGAAGCCTCTATCATTGAGGTCTCTTTGTCATAAAGGAGACTCTCAAGATTCCCATAGACACTTAATAGTTCCTTTAGCATAAAGAGTACTTTTAAATAGCTGCAATGCCCTTTCCCACCACAAGGGTTCAGAAAGGCTGTTTGGAACACTCTGAATGTTTGTTGCTATAGTGGAAAGTGCCAGAAATAATTTCTTTATTTCTACCTGCTTTAAAAGGCTTTCCTGTTCCCAGATCTGGCCTCATCTCCGGGCAGGTAAAAAAAGAGGAAGATCCATTTCTTGGGGCTTCCGAGGAAGGAGAGACATCAGTAGGTATGTATTTAAGTCTGGTGGGACCCTTTGTCAGGTCTTTCATGCTCCATGGTCTCCTGGCAGATAAGACCCCTGGCTAAATGTCACCTAATTGGCACCTGAGACATCACTGAGATAAACAGCCAAAGAAATAGATTTTGGGTTCTTGTCACATGGGAAATAGGTCTGTGGCATCCCTTCCTATTGACCAGCAAGAATACCTTTTCTGTAAGGTCTTTCCCATAGCAGGCAACACCTTCTGCCACACACACAGTAACACTGCCACCAAGATCTTTTCCCCAGTTCCAACACCTTTCTTTCTCGAGATGTGAAGACATACTGGCTTTTTATTCTGATATATATTACTCTTTACATCCCTTTTACCCTTTACTAGTCATGGGCCATAGGCATGGGATTTTGAAAAGCAACAAAATATTTGTTATTTTGCGAATTAAGGTTTAACAGTAAATGACCACCTTGCTCTCCTCCAGCACATAAATAATTGAGTTACTATAATGTCACTTAAAAAGCTGCTGTATAACCTCACGCACACACTCAACGACCACTCTAATCTGATAAACACAGATCTGAGACACTTCATCTCCTCACAAGCCCTATCTATCTGTTCCCTATCAAACTCTTCCCTTTCTGTCTCAATTAAACTTTTCCCTGTCTAAATTCCATCTTATGGATTGATAAGGAAAATATTAGCCTTATCCCCGGGTGCACCAGCAGCGCTGTTGAGAGCAGAGACCAGTCTGCCTTCTATTGAATCTAGAGTTAACAAAAGGATGATAGGATATTGGTGCAGATTGAATAAAATGGCTGATTTACGACTCCTTAAGAAGTGCTGGTATGAACAACACAGATGTGGGGATGGGTGAAGATCTGTCATCAACGAACGAACCTATAACCAATCCCCAGAGAGAGTGCAGCTCTGCTCGGCGTTCAGTCCAGCCTTAATCAGGAAATTGAGAAATCCCACAAGATTCCTACTGCAGTATGTATTGTGCTGTCCATTGTACGCTTGTCCTAGAAAGCATTTTTTGTCTCATCTGGTGTCGCAAGGTAAGCGGGTGGCCAGTTCAGAACATAACAACACACCTGTTCTCTGATGAACAAGGATATGTCTCTTATCACGTTGCACTGTATGCGTCCGCAGCAACGAAAGTTAGAGCGAAACGTGGGTGTCATACTTTTCTCCATTTCTTACATGTTCTAGTGAGACTTTCAGCTAGGGTGGCTGTCCACAGGCATCCATACCAAACATCTAAGGCTAGTAGTTTCCCATTCTTCCCTTTAGCCAGCATGACAAGCCACACTCATCACCCAGGCTTTGTTCTGGTGGCTCCAAGAGGAGCCCAGTGAGAACAATGAAACTACAAGCACTTGCACACTGGCTTCCCCAAGGACAGCCAGAACTTTAAAAAACCCACCCACAAACATTGGTATAACTTGCAATCTATGCCAGTATGTACATCCTATACCAGTAGTTATTGTGGTTTTATATTGTAATATTAAGCTTTTATATTATATTTTATGATGTACTTACAGTTTTAATCATTGTGAATCGCCCAGAGAGCTTCGGCTATTGGGTGGTGTAGAAATGAAATGAAATAAATAAAAAAGTAAATAATAAAAGATTGCCTATAAATAGTATAAGAAATAAAATTAACTAAAGCTCTGTGTTCCACTGTAGTTATTAGTTCTATGGATCACCAGAGGCTGTTTAATATATTTGGAAGGATTCTTCCTCCCACTGCTCTGGTAATCAAACTAGCAACTCATTGGGTTTCTTCTCTTTTTCCTCTCTCAGTTGACGGGAAGGAGAGCAATCAAAATGGCGTCCACCAGGGAATAAAAACTGAAGAGGAAGAGAAGTGGGGAAGCACAGGCAGTTCGTTCGAAGGAGCCGATTTCCATGAATATACAATACCAGAAGAACCGTTCGAAGCAAACAAAAGGAGTACTGATGATGATGAGGAACTGTGGGAATTCTCTGAATGTGGAAAGAGTTTCCCTGAGGAGATACACCTCACTGAATGTGAAAGAATTCACAGAGGAGGGGCAAAACCAGTTGACAAGAGAAAACGTAAGCGGCGTGGAAGGATTTACTCAGGCAAAAAGTTACATCAGTGCTTAGAGTGTGGGAAGAGTTTCCCTTGGAGGTCGCAGCTTAAAGGCCATCAAACAAAACACACTGGGGAGAATCCATATAAATGCCTATATTGTGGGAAGAGTTTCCATTGGAGCTCAAATCTTAAAAGACATATAAGAATCCACACAGGGGAAAAACCCTATACATGCTCAGAGTGCGGAAAGAGCTTCAGGCAAAACAGAGCTCTTAAAACCCATCAAAGAATTCACACAGGAGAGCAGCCCTTTAAATGCTCTAAGTGTGGAAAGGCTTTGGCTGATAGCAGGAACCTTAAGCTGCATGAAACAATCCACACAGGCGAGAAACCCTATAAGTGCTTAGAGTGTGGGAAGAGTTTCAGTTGGAGCTTAGGATTTAAACTCCATCAAAGATATCACAGAGGGGAAAAACCCTATAAATGTTCTGAGTGCGGAAAGGACTTCAGGCAAAGCAGAGACCTCAAAACACATGGAAGAATTCACACAGGGGAGGAGCCCTATAAATGCTCAGAGTGCGGAAAGTCTTTAGGTGACAGCAGGACCCTTAAGATGCATGAAAGAATTCACACAGGTGAGAAACCCTATAAATGCTTAGAGTGTGGGAAGAGTTTCAGTCGGAGCTCAAAACTTAAACTCCATCAAAGAATCCACACAGGGGAGAAACCCTATACATGCTCAGAGTGCGGAAAAAGCTTCAGACAAAGCGGAGGTCTCAAAACCCATCAAAGAATCCACACAGGGGAAGAGCCTTTCAAATGCTCTAAGTGTGGAAAGTCTTTAGGTGACAGCAGGACCCTTAAGATGCATGAAAGAATCCACACAGGCGAGAAACCCTATAAATGCTTAGAATGTGGGAAGAGTTTCAGTTGGAGCTCAGCATTTAAACGCCATCAAAGAGATCACAGAGGGGACAAACCCTATAAATGCTACGAGTGCAGAAAGGAGTTCAGGCAAAGCAGAGACCTCAAAACACATCAAAGAATCCACACAGGGGAGAAGCCCTATAAATGCTTTGAGTGTGGAAACACTTTAGCTGACAGCAGGGCCCTTAAAATGCATGAAAGAATCCACACAGGCAAGAAACCCTATAAATGCTTAGAGTGTGGGAAGAGTTACAATTGGAGGTCAAGCCTTAAAACACATCAAAGAATCCACACGGAAGAAGCCCTATAAATGCTCTGTGTGCATGGAAACATTTACTTAACGGCAGAAACCTTCAGCTGCATGAAATAATTCAGACTGGTGAGAAACACTATGAATGCTTAGAATGTAGGAAGAGTTTTGGTTGAAGCTCAATCTTTAAAACTCTTCAAATTATCCACACGGAGGAACCCCGCCCCCCCCCCCCCCCCCAAAATGCTTAGAGTGTAGAAAGAACTTCCCTGGGAGCACAGCCTTTCAATTGCATCAAGGAGTTCACACAGGGGAGAAGCCCTATAGATACTTAGATTATGGGGAAAGCAAGATTGAACCCTTTTCCACTCTTAAGTCAAGAAGAAGAAAAATAGCATCTGTCAGATATGGAGCCTGAAGGAAGGAGAGTTTGTTTGGCGTAATATGTTCTGCTTATTTTGTAAACTAGTGATGATTGCATAAAGTGTTTTAAAAAAATGAATAGAAATGAACAACACTCCAGAGTTAAACTAGCAAAGAAAATAGAAGCCGTGGAAGAGGATGCAAATATGCCTTGAAATGAAGTATTCCTGTTTGGGGATATGAAGTAAATGTACTACTCTCAAATCATTGCTGGGAATTAATTTTTCGGCGGGGGGGGGAAATACTTAATTATGGTAGTGTTGACCTTGTGTTCCATTCGTTGTGAAACATCACGTAAACGGCTCAGAAGAAATAAAAGAACTTAGGTGTGTCCCATGAGTAAGGTATTTTGCTAAGTTTTATAAAGGCATGTTCCTTAAATAATCCTTTCAACAAGTTTTGAAAGGTGATTTGCTTCTTACAACTTTGTGTTTTTGTATGTGGTCGGTGTTCTTATATCAGATTTTACAGTCACGTAAAGATTGCTTGAGATTTTGAAATAAAAGTTTGAAAAAAGACACACCTGATCTCTAACTCCAATATGAAAAAGTACAACCGTTGTCAATACCAGGATTCAGGGAACTTTCCTTTTCTTGGTGGCACATTGTTCTTGGGAAATTGAACACCATTCTGAATATCAAAGGCTCTTCTCAGAGCATCCCTAAGCAAAGACATATTCATCCCACCCTCTCCAGGTATCGCTTTGGATCCCAGGTGATTACTTTCATGACAGGCTACTGCAGCAAATTTCAGAAAGTCCAACCTGGTTCCTCCTTGGTGACCAGGAGAACACCAGTCAGTGGTTTTAATTTTTCAAAGCACTGTTTATATGTCCTTTATTTTTAACTAGCTTGAGATGCGCAGATTATCTGCACACTAGTGTTTTATTGCTCAGCATCATGTGCCCGGAAAAGCTGGGCTTGAAGCTGACTGGAAGTCCATTGGACTGCTCCCCGCTGCTCGCCTGCCCACTGACCCACAGGACTTGCCTGAGGCCTGCATGTGTGCTGGCAAGCTGCCCAGTCTCCTCTCTGGGCTTTGCACCCTCAGCCACTGCCCCCCGCTCCCAGCTGTGTTTATATATCCTATTGTTTAGCCACACAAAGTTCTTGTCATAGCTCAGAACCTCCAGCAGACAAAGTTCTTCTCATAGCTAGGAACCTCCACTGTGTCATAGTTCAGAATCTCCATGCCATGCATTGCCATATTGTTTGATATATATGGATGGTCTGTTTTTTCCCTATGTCTCCAAAAATGTTTGAAGTTGCAAACTATTTCACGATATGTTAAATATATGAGAAGTCATCCTAATTATCTCTCCCTGCCCCCCACTAGACTCATTGCACAAGGCTGCTTAAAGGATGTGTGAAATTAAATGTTTTACATCCATCCTACCCTGGCTTGGACCTGGGAGGGGTGCTTGCTCCTTCCAACCCACAAGCAGGATGGAACTGTAGCTTTACTCAGCCATAAACAACAGCTCTGTTGTGTTGGACAGAACACAGTAGGCCCCTCCACTATCCAGCAGAACATGAGCAAGCGCTGTAGCGTGGATTCTGGGTGTGTTGGAGACGGACTGCAATGTTTCATCTTGGGTCTATGGGTGGATGTGTTCATTACAAAGGCACAGGTAGAGCTGTGAAGGCTAAGGGTGATCAACCAATTGGGTGCTTTGGCTTGCAGGAAACCCATAGGGTTGATAGGCACCAGGAGTGCATTTTTACTGCCCGCTCCGATGCCAGTGTGAGAGGTGGTGTATGGAGCACAGGGGCTGTGGAAGTCCCCAATTTGAATTTTGCTCCTGCCCTGAACTCCTGTGGTAGCTTTAGGCAACCTTCTGTCCTAACCTCTGGTTCTCCATCGGCAATATGGGAGTTAATCATGCTGCCAATGGTCCCTGACAGGTTTCTTGGTGTCTGTCAGGGAGCACTACTCACCCACCCTTTATATACGCCACACTACATTAGGCTGACCAGATAAAATCCAGGTCAGGGCTCATGCAACTTTAACAGTTGTAGAGCAAAGGGAATTTCAACCAGTGTCATTTGTATGCAATTAGTTCCTGGTGAAATTCCCTCTTCATCACAACAGTTAAAGTTGCAGGGGCCCTGCCTTCTTTTGTATATGGTCACTCTAGTATAGTGCCTGCACCTTTAACTGTTGTGATGAAGAGGGAATATCACCAGCAACTAATTGCATACAAATGACACTGGCTGAAATTCCCTTTGCTCTACAACTGTTAAAGTTACATGAGCCCTGACCTGGATTTTATCTGGTCAGCCTAGACTACATACACCACACTGTCTCCAATTGCACCACACTGTCTCTTTGAAGCCAGCTCAGCTGTTGGTAAGAATATACAGCTGAGCTGGCTTCAAAGAGCCAGTGTGGTGTAATTGGAGGCAGTGTGGTGTAGCGCTTAGAGCATTGGACTGGGACTCTGCCTTATTTCCCCTCTGTGATCATATGAACAAGGTCATTGATTCTCAGCTTAACCTGAGAGATATAGGACTCTTCAAAGACTTGAAAGACTTGTCACACAGAGGAGGGCCAAGATCTCTTCTCCATCATCACAGAGTGCAGGACACGGAATAATGGGCTCAAGTTACAGGAAAAACTGCAGGAGACTTGCTCTGGTGCAAATTTTAAAAGGTTCTTTAATCCGTTATAAAAACACTTCCAATTCTTAGATCGTGTTTTTATAATGGATTAAAGAACCTTTTTAAATTTGCACCAGAGCAAGTCTCCTGCAGTTTTTCATGTGATTGGTGCTGTTTCCTTCTTTGTTCATCAAGTTATAGGCAGCCAGATTCCGGCTGGACATCGGGGGGAATCGTCCTGACTATTTGAGAAGTACGACAATGGATCCAATGACCTAGGGAGGTCGTGGGCTCTCCCACACTAGAGGCCTTCAAGAGGCAGCTGGACAGCTATCTGTCAGGCATGCTTTAAGGTGGATTCCTGCATTGAGCAATGGGTTGGACTTGATGACCTTACAGGCCCCTTCCAACTTTAGTATTCTATGATTCTACCACACTGGGTGGTTGGGAGGATGAAGTGGAGAGGAAGAGGATCATGTGATCCACTTTCAATTCCTTGGAAGGAATAAAGGTGGGGTATCAATGTAATGTAATAAATAAAACAAACTTCAACAAAACACGAAAATACAAAAACAACACAACTAGGTTGGGTACACCGGTGACAATAAACAACAAGGGTAAAAATAATATTGAAAACAATTCTTTCAAAGTATTTAATATTTACAGGCTGCCTAAAGCAAAAGACAATCAGAATCAGTATATATTAACATACAAACATATAATCTATAAATCACAAAAATCAATAATAATGTTAAAAAGTGCAACTGCAGTATTAAAACCTGTGTATACAAAACAAATATACACCATAACAACCCTTTAAATTTAATGGGAACCAAAAATAGGATGTAAGATGGGTTGGCAGCCAGAAAGCTAAGATTTGGGTAACACCCTAAACCATTATTTGACTACTGGTATGTAAGTATGTGGCTTTAGATATTTATTATTGCATTTCACACTGTTTTTTATGGTTGTTATGGTGTAATATGTTTATACATATATTTCCTTTTAAGCATTGATTTTTAGGATATTGCAGTCTTTTGCCAAATCCAAAAGAATTATTAGCAGTGGGGCCTCTTGGCTCACCTTACAGGTACTTACTTTACACAAAATACAGTTGGCAAGAGTCTTAAATTGGTAAGTTTTAATATATTTTTAAAGAGTATTTGTTACATATTTCAATTTGTTTTTTTTAATATGATGTGTACTGCGAATAAAGCCCTTTCACAGTCTAGGGCTTCTCCCCTGTATGGTTATTTTGATGCGCTTTCAGGTTCATGCTCTGAAATTCTCCCCACATACTGAGCACTGATAGAGCTTCTCGCCTGTGTGGATTCTGTTATTAAGGCCTGTGTTGTAATTGAAGGCTCCATCACACCTACTTTTTTTCCTGGTTTGTATCTGCGGTTTTCCTGTTTCCTTAGCGAGTCGAGAGCTGGGCACTTTCATGTCTGTGTGTTGTTGCGCTATTTCAGCTCCTGTATCTTTTCACCTGTATTGCTACTATGCCAGCGAAATCTCCCGTCCCACCCCCTATGTTCTCCACTGCAGTTAATTTTAAAATATTTTTTAATATATATTTTATTTCTGCGCAAAGCCTGAAATTGCACAATTACGGTAAAACAAACACACTATGCTTTCCCCTAAGATCATATTAAACAATATAAGTGAACAGAAAGTATTACAGTTAGTTTTTGGAGAGGTTTGCGGACAATGTTGGCACGGCGAGGGAAAGCCGACATTGTTCTGGTCAGGAAACCTAGACATGCCTACTCAGGAGTAAGAACCATAGAATTGAATGGGACTAAGTCCCTCGCTTGCCTTCTCCGTGGGATGTTTGGGCGCCCTCTCTCCCTCCCCCTTCACGGTTCAGCAGTTGAGTGGAGAACCGCCCTGCCCTCCTGTTTTGTCAGCGACCCCCCCCAACTAAAAATGGGATGGTCCGATATAGTGCTATGACAGCAATAAGAGTGGCTTTATTGCACATGGAGGGGAAAACTAGGCTGACCATATGAAAAGGAGGACAGGGCTCATGTAACTTTAACAGTTGTAGAGAAAAGGCAATTTCAGCCTGTGTCATTTGTATGTAATTAGTTCCTGGTGAAATTCCCTCTTCATCACAACAGTTAAAGGTGCAGGCACTATACTACAGTGACTATATACAAAAGAAGGCAGGGCCCCTCCAGCCCTCAGGCCTCCGGGTGCTGCTTTTAAATGCCAGATCAGTGCATAATAAGATCTCCCTCATCCACGACTTAATTGTGGATGAGGCAGCCGATCTGGCATGTATAACCGAGACCTGGGTGGGAGAGCAGGGAGGAGTTAGTCTCTCCCAGTTATGCCCACCGGGGTACTTGGTTCAGCATCAGGGTAGACTTGAGGGCCGGGGAGGGGGGGTTGCTGTGGTCTATAGGAATTCCATCCCCCTCTGTGGGCTCCCTGTCCATGCGACTACTGGTCTGGAGTGTTTGCACCTTGTGTTGGGCCAACGGGACAGATTAGGGATTCTGTTGGTGTACCGCCCACCCCGCTGCTCAACAGACTCCCTAGCTGAGCTGACAGAGGTGGTCTCTGGTGTACTGTTGAGGTCCCCCAGACTCTTGGTTTTGGGGGATGTCAACATTCATGCCGAGGGCACTTTATCTGGGGCAGCTCAGGATTTCATGGTCTCCATGACAACCATGGGACTGTCCCAACATACCATCGGCCCAACGCATGTAGCAGGGCACACTCTAGACCTGGTTTTTTTCAACTGGACATGGAGATGGGGATCTGAAAGTGGGGAACTTTACATCAACCCCTTTGTCATCGTTAGATCACCACCTGCTGAGGTTTAGACTTACAGTGGCTTTTCCCCTCTGCAAGGGTGGGGGACCCATTAAGATGGTCCGCCCCCGGAGGCTAATGGATCCAGATGGTTTCCAGAGGGCTCTGGGGAGTTTTCCGGCTGATAGGGCTGGCTCTCCTGTGGAAACCCTGGTTGATCTGTGGAATGCAGAAATGACCCGGGCAGTTGACACGATTGCTCCTGAGCGCCCTCTCCTGTGTAGAGCTCGAACGGCTCCGTGGTATACCCCAGAGCTGAGAGTGATGAAACAAAACAGGAGATGGCTTGAGGGCAGATGGAGACGAACTCCTGATGGATGCAATCAAACACTGGTAAGTGCTTATGGTAAGCTGTATTCAGGAGCAGTGAGGGCAGCAAAAAAACAATACTTTGCTGCCACTATTCAATCATCTACCTGCCGCCCAGCGGAGCTTTTCAGAGTTGTCCGGGTGCTTTTACATGCTGGCCCCAAGGACATGCTAGAACCATCTGAGGCCCGCTGTAATACATTTGCTGGGCACTTCCAGAATAAAATCTCTGGCATCCGTCAGGATTTAAACTCCAGCGTTATAGCAGATGAATCTAGTGAGGTATCCAGAGCACAGGCTTGTCCTGTTTTCTTGGATGAGTTTCAGTTGGTGCAGCTCGAGGATGTTGACAAGGTGCTTGGACAGGTTCGTGCAACCACTTCCATATTGGATCCTTGCCCCTCTTGGCTAATAAAAGCTAGCAGGGATGGAACAACAGGCTG
This sequence comes from Anniella stebbinsi, assembly GCA_029215795.1. NCBI lineage: Eukaryota > Metazoa > Chordata > Lepidosauria > Squamata > Anniellidae > Anniella > Anniella stebbinsi. The sequence goes on from JARDYH010000005.1 coordinate 181,447,828, forward strand.
GGCCAGGGAAGTGATTAATGCCTCTTTGCAAGAGGGAGTGGTCCCAGGCCTCCTGAAAGAGGCGGCAGTGAGACCACTCCTAAAGAAATCTTCCCTGGACCCTGAAAATCTTAATAACTACAGGCCAGTAGCAAATGTTCCATTCCTGGGCAAGGTCCTGGAGCGGGTGGTTGCGAGCCAGCTCCAGGCACTCTTGAATGAGACTGATTATCTGGATCCATTTCAGACAGGTTTCAGGCCTGGTTTTGGTACGGAAACAGCCTTGGTCGCCCTGTATGATGACCTATGTCGGGAGAAAGACAGGGGGAGTGTGACTCTGTTGATTCTCCTTGATCTCTCAGCGGCTTTCAATACCATCGACCATGGTATCCTTCTGGGACGACTGGCTGAGTTGGGAGTGGGAGGCACTGCATTGCAGTGGTTCCGCTCCTACTTGGTGGGTCGGCTCCAGAAGGTGGTGCTTGGGGAACATTGCTCGGCCCCGTGGATTCTCCAGTATGGGGTTCCGCAGGGGTCAGTTTTGTCCCCCATGCTGTTCAACATCTACATGAAACCGTTGAGTGCAGTCATCCGGAGTTTTGGAGTGCGTTGTCATCAGTACGCTGATGACACACTGCTCTATTTCTCCTTTTCATCTTCATCAGGTGAGGCTGTGGATGTGCTGAACCAGTGCCTGGCTGTGACAATGGACTGGATGAGGGCTAATAAACTGAAACTCAATCCAGACAAGACTGAAATGCTGTTAGAGGGTGGTTCCGCTGACCGGATGGAGGGTGTTCAACCTGTTCTGGATGGGGTTGCACTCCCCATGAAGGAGTGGGTTCGTAGCTTGGGGGTTCTCCTAGAACCATCTCTGTCACTTGAGGCGCAGGTGGCCTCAGTGGCACGGAGTGCCTTCTACCAACTTCGGTTGGTGGCCCAGCTACGTCCCTATCTGGACAGGGATAACCTGGCTTCAGTTGTCCATGCTCTGGTAACCTCCAAGTTAGATTACTGCAATGCACTCTACGTGGGGCTGCCTTTGAAGGTGGTTCGGAAGCTGCAGCTTGTGCAAAATGCAGCGGCCAGATTGATAACTGGAACCAGTAGGTTCGAACATATAAGACCTACTCTGGCCCGCTTGCATTGGCTGCCTGTATGTTTCCGAGCCCGGTTCAAGGTGCTGGTTTTAACCTATAAAGCCTTACACGGCTTGGGACCACAATACCTGATGGAACGCCTTTCCCGACATGAACCTACTCGAATACTACGTTCAACATCTAAGGCCCTCCTCCGAGTGCCTCCTCCGAGGGAAGCTCGGAGGTCGTCAACAAGAGAGAGGGCCTTCTCTGTGGTGGCTCCCCAATTGTGGAACGATCTCCCCGACGAGGCCCGCCTGGCGCCAACATTGTTATCTTTTTGGCGCCAGGTCAAGACTTTCCTCTTCTCTCAGGCATTTGGCAATATCTGAGGAGCCTGGGTTTGTTTTGTTTTGTTTTTGTAGTTTTTTGAAGTGTTGAAGTGGTTTTTAAATGTACAGATTGTGTGTATGTTGTATGTTTTTGCTGTTTTAATTTTTGTATATTGTTTTTAATTGTTTTTAATCCTATGTAAACCGCCCAGAGAGCTTCGGCTATGGGGCGGTATACAAATGTAATAAATAAATAAATAAATAGGCATTCATAGGGCTTCTCGCCTGTGTGAATTCTTTGATGTAACTTAAGATGACTGCTCATAGTGAAGCTCTTTCCACACTCTGAGCATTTGTAGGGCTTCTCCCCTGTGCGAATTCTTTGATGCCCTTTAAAGCTTAAACGACTGCTGAAACCCTTCCCACACTCAGAGCATTTATAGGGCCACTCACCTGTGTGGGTTCTGTGATGGTTTTTAAGGCCCATGCTGTAACGGAAACACTTTCCACATTCATCAGGAAGGCCTCACTGGACAGGCTGAGGGCCAGCAGACTTCCTGCCTGCCAAGGATCAGCCTGGCACCTTCTGACTCATCTCTCCCCTTCCAATCCAAGCGTCTCCAGTTCCTCATTTGTCTGGCCTTTGCCATTAGCACCAACAAGCGCCAGGGGCAGACTGTGGACCGAGTGGGTCTCTCTCTGGCTACACCTGTCTTCTGCCATGGACAACTCTACATTTCCAGGAGTCATTTGTGCTCATTGGCAAACCTCACGATTCAAGTCATTGATGGACCAGAACAAAGATGACACAGGGGACACCCTGGAGTTTACACTGAGAACATTGTATTTAAGGAAGTTTTGTAAAGATAAAATACGAATGTTATTGAATGTCTCCATAAATGCAGTTAGTTAAGTTAAACCTTACGTTATATTTGGTTTTTCTAATCAGCCACATTTGGTGAATTCACTTCCACTTTCTTCTCAGAGGTAGATTCAATTGGAGGGCACATCTTACACATATACTAGTAAGCCCCTATACTTGGAAAAATGTAATTATAATGCCATAATAAAATAATCTGAGTCATGCGCCAATATGTCCCCCTTTTGTTTGCCATGATGTTTCATTTGTAGTTGATCTGTCACTGTTTAAAGTCCCATACAGCTTAATATTAATCGCCAGTCCGGAAAAACATTGGCTTACAAAATCACCTTGATCTGGTAGTTATACTTAAAAGATCAATACTCATGGGAATTGGGACTTGCTGTGATTGGGTTCAGATGTCACGATAACCCACGATGGGTTAAAGAACCCATGATGGCTTATTTAAACCATCATGGGTTATTGTGCCTTCTGTCAGGAGTCTTTTAACCCATGATGGCTTATTTGGCCAAAAGAACCCACTCTGATGTCTGCATAGGTTATCATGTCGTGTGGCAGTCAAGAGTGAATTATTTTGGTCACCTATAGGATCGCTTGGCAAGAGGGGTCAAAACCTCTGCCACCTCTGCTCCAGCCAGCAGATCCATCTTTCCATGACCTGCCTAGCAACTGGTTACACTCACCGCCCTCTTGGTCAGGTGGCAGCAGCTGCAGAGGGTTGCCAGTAATGCTGTCTATGAAGCTCTGTCCTGGTCCTGCAAACTTCCATGGGGTTATAGCTGCTACATGCTTTCACTCGCATGGCTTTGTCCTTGTGCAGGGTTTTAAATGGGCCTCATATGCATCCCTGGCCAGTAATTATCGTAGGAGACTATCATCCTGTTAAGAGCATTTCCGCAGTCATCTCTTATCAAGCCCCTGGAGGAGGCTTTAAAAACAACATAGGCCGAAACATGTTGGGCATGCTGATGGGATTTTTCTGCCACATTTTGAACACTCAATGCTTTCAGGCATTTTCTATAGGTCATTAAGGTTTGATTGGTCAGATATTCTACTCCAATTGTATTCTTCTGTAAATGAATCTTTTAAAATGAAGGACTATACTCTACTTTCCCACGTTCCAGTCACTGCTAGAATTTACTGGATTCTTCCCTACATGCGACTTCCATGTGATTGCAGGCCTTTGCTATGATGGACGCTCATTGCACGTTCTTTGAGCATTGATGGAGCTTCTGCCTGTATGAATTCTTTGATGTGATTTAAGGCGTATTGCATTGACTGGAGCTCTTTCCCCACTCCAAACATTTTATGGCCTCTCCCCTGTGTGGATTCTTCCATAGGTTTTAAGATGCGAACTACTAATGAAGCTCTTTCCACATACCGGTCATTTATTGTGTGGATTCTGTGATGGTTTTTAAGGCTCATGCTACTATACTGAAACACTTTCCACATTCTCTCCTCTTTTTATTCTTTAGTACTGGTTACATACGTTACATACATCAAACAACATCTTACTTCATTAACATTAATTAATCATTTACTTTTTTTTAATACACCTGACTACGTTGCTCACAAGTCTAAATTCCTAGCTCACCAACTGACACTCCAAATTTCATTTCAGACCTGTTTAAAGAGAGTCTTGCTTCCTTAGATCTACGCTCTCCAGAGCCCTGTATAGGCCGATCGAGGTGTGCAGTCCGACTCTATTGTATTTACAAATTCAATACATTTCATCCATACCCCATTCAGACTTGTCCTCCTTTGACTGTCCTTGAGCTATCCTGAGCTTTGGGGTCAATTGCTTAAGGAAACAACACAAAACTAAAATAACCGCAAATGGAAGAGAACATTGCAAGCATCTCCTGGGTATACACAGAAATGAGAAAACAATTTAATTACTACATATAAATAGTTCATAGGGCACACTGCAAATAAGGCCTGTGCATATATTTAAATAATATAACAGTTAAAATATTACATATTGACTTGTAACAATGCCTGCAGAAATTATTTACAACAGATTGTCTAGTGTTTATACACCGGCGACTAGATGGGATGAAGGCCTTGTTTTTCATAATGTTGGATAAGTGTTTTCTTTTGAGTTTCCTACAGGTGTTACCATGACAGGGCAATTCAGTCAAGGTCTTCTCATATCGTGCAAACATATGCCTACACGTTCCTGAGCCTCAGCAACTCATTGAACACTCTGGGGATGCCCCAGGGCTCATCATTGATCATTTCCTTGGTGTGTCATCTGTGGGTCAGTTTTAACATTCATTCCTTTATTCTAACTGATATTGTTTTAAATGGATACTTATCCCAGGAAGCATTCCAAATTCCTTGCTCTATGTGGATTCCAAGGTCTGTTTCCCTCACCTTCCAGAGTGGGTCAATTATGCCTATATCAGATGCTACAGTCCACTAAGGATCGGAATTTATGCTTCCAAAATGGCAAGACACTTATTGAAACTCCCTCACACTTTATCCCTTCCATCTTAACTTGTGCTGGGCAGAATTCTGCCCCCTATTTTTTGGAAACTTTCTCTTTTGCCTCTTTCATGGGGGGGGGGAATTCAGAGTATTTTCTCCTTGGGGGGGGGGACAGGGTTTCCACATTCATTTAAGTGTAGCTGGTTGCTAAGAGGCCTTCTTCCTATTTTTTAGTTTTTCAAAACAACAACACTCCCTTTATGAATTGCTATTGGAGACCAAGATGTTCTTTGTGCATGCCTCCTGGAGACCAAAATGCTTCCAAAATGTCAAGACACTTCTTGAAACTCCCTCACACTTTATCCCTTCCATATGAACCCACTGTTTAGAGTTGGTTGCTTAACATGCCAAGTTCGGGATTCCCCACCCACCCTTCTCATATTATTTACAATATCTATATACTGCTCAATTATCTTACAGATTCCAGAGCGGTGAACATAGGTATAAACAGTAAAAGAAAGATTAAAAAGCAAATTAAAATTGTTCAATTTAAAAATAAAGGAACCGGATAAACAGGTGTTAGTCAGTTGAGGAAGGCTTCTTGAAACAGAGTTGTTTTCAAGAGGCGCTGAAGCAAACTAATGATGGCACCTGCCTGACCTCCAGGGACAGAGAGTTCCACAGAGCAGGGGCCACTACACTAAAGGCTCTTCTCCTGGTGGATTCCAATCAGGCCACAGGTCCATGTGCTCATTTAAGAGTAGTTTATGTAATGTAGGAGCTTTAATAACAAACATAAACAAATCTAATTGTTACTGCCAGTACTGTTGTTGGCTTTTAGTTATATCAATTGGCAATGTTTGAAATAGAAATAAAAGTTTTGGAACCAACATCATTTGAATTGCTCCTTCCACTTCCTAAGTGTTTTTGAGTAATGCCTTGCTGATGAAAACATGAACCTGAGCATCCACAATCTGAGCCCATATATGAATTCTATGATGTGATTTAAGATGTGTACTGTCAAGCAAAGCTTGTTCCATACTCTAGGACTTCTCCCCTGTATGGATATTTTGATGTGTTTTAAGATCCACGCTGTCACTGAAACTCTTTTCAAATACTGAGCACTGATAGGGCTTCTCCCCAGTGTGGATTTTTTGATGGTTTTTAAGGCTCATGCTGTAACTGAAACACTTTCCACATTCAAAGCATTTAAAGGGCTTCTTGCCCGTGTGAGTACTTTGATGTTGCTTAAGATGGCAGCCCTGACTGAAGCTCTTTCCACACTCTGAGCATTTATAGGGCTTCTCCCCCGTGTGAATTCTTTGATGCCGTTTAAGGCTTAACCTATTGATGAAAGCCTTCCCACACTCAGTGCATTGAAAGGGCCTCTCTCCTGTGTGAATTCTTTGATGCATGTTACAGTTTGTGCTCCGACGAAAGCGCTTTCCACATACGGAGCATTCATAGCGCTTCTCACCTGTATGGATCATTTGATGTGAGGCAAGGTGCAATCTCTGGTTGAACTGCTTTCCACACTCTGGGCACTTATATGGCTTTTCTCTTGTATGATTTCTTTGGTGCAACTTAAGATGGTTACTCACAGTAAAGCTCTTTCCACAGTCGGAGCATTTATAGGGCTTCTCGCCTGTGTGGATTCTGTGATGGTTTTTAAGGCTCATGCTGCGACTGAAACCTTTTCCACATTCGGAACATTTAAATGGCTTCTCATCTGAGTGAATTCTTTGATGTTGCTTAAGTTGTGGCCGATCACTGAAACTCTTCATACACACAAGGCATTGAAAAGGCTTCTCCCCTGTGTGGATATTTTGATGCCGTTTAAGGCTTAAGCTACTGAGGAAACCCTTCCCACAGTCTGAACATTTATAGGGCCACTCCCCTGTGTGGATTCTGTGGTGGTTTTTAAGGCTCATGCTGCGGCTGAAACACTTTCCACATTCAGGGCATTGAAAAGGCTTCTCGCCAGTGTGAGTGCTTTGATGCAACTTAAGGTGGCACCCCTGATTGAAGCTCTTTCCACACTCTGAACATTTATAGGGCTTCTCCCCTGTGTGGATTCTTTGATGCCTTTTAAGGCTTAAGCTATTGATAAACCCCTTCCCACACTCAGAACATATATAGGGCTTCTCTCCTGTGTGAATATTTTGATGGGCCTTCAGGTTCATACTCAGACGGAAGCTCTTTCCGCACACTGAGCATTGATAGGGCTTCTCCCCTGTGTGGATTCGGTGATGGTTATTAAGGCTCATGTTGCTACTAAAACCCTTCCCACATTCAAAGCATTCAAAGGGCTTCTTCCCTGTGTGAATACTCTGATGCCGTTTAAGGGTGAATCTACTAATGAAACCCTTCCCACACTCAGAGCACTGATAGGGCCTCTCCCCTGTGTGGATTTTTTGATGGTTATTAAGGCTCATGCTGCGACTGAAACCCTTCCCACATTCCAAGCATTTAAAGGGCTTCTCGCCTGAGTGAGTGCTTTGATGCCGTTTAAGGGTGAAGCTACTGATGAAATCCTTCCCACACTCAGAGCACTTAAAAGGTTTCTCCCCTGTGTGAATTCTGTGATGGTTTTTAAGGCTCATGCTGCTACTGAAACCCTTTCCACATTCAAAGCATTTAAATGGATTCTCACATGAGTGACTTCTTTCATGTCGCTTAAGTTCAGAGCTCTGACTGAAGCTCTTTCCGCAGTCTGAACATTTATAGGGCTTCTCACCTGAGTGAATTCTTCTATGTCGCTTAAGCTGTGTGCTGCGAGCAAAGCTCTTTCCACACTCTGAACATTTATAGGGCTTCTCCTTTGTGTGAATTCTTTTATGCAAGTTAAGTTGTGAGTTGAAATGGAATTGCTTTTCACACTCTAAGCATTGAAATCTTTTTTCTTCTGTGTGAAATCTTTGACATTTGGTAAGGTGTATATTCAGAGTCTTTACATACTGTCTCTTCCCATTGTCCATATTCCTATTACTTTGTTCAAATGGTTCCTCTAGTATTGGAATTTCACAGACGTCTGACCCTTGAAAAGAAATGGATTTGGTTCCCCACGTCTCTTCACTTTCTGTTTTCCTTCTCTGGTGTATGCCACTTTTCTTCTTCTCCCTGCGATCAGCTGAAAGAATAAAAACAGAAATCTTCAAGGAACTCAGGGAACAAATCAAAGAATTTGCTGATTTGATTACCTGCATAAAAATATTTGGTTGGAGAGGCAGATTCTTCCAAATATATTAAATATCCTCTGATGATCAAGAGAACTGACAACTAGAGTGGCATACGTTTTCTCCATGGGGACTATTACCTACCTGGAATATTTCTAACCTTCAACATTATGCAGACGCAATTATGGCAGCAAAGTAAGATTTGTTTGCAACCATCACTGCTACAGAATAAATCCATAAAAAAACAATGAAGAACTCACAGGGATCTGCCTGGCCGGCCCTGTTCCCAGCAGCTGGGCCAGCTGTGTGCTTGATAATGCACACTTTCCAGGGTCTCCGGAAAGTGTGCAGATTCCGCCAGCTACTAATGTCGTGCCGGGGGAATTACACACTTTCCGGAGAGACTGGAAAGCGCACTTTCCCACACCACAAATCGGGGCCTGAAAGGGCCTCTTAATGCCTAGGAAAATGCCTACACCTAAGAAAAAAAATCCAAATGCACAGTTACAAGATGGGGGATACTTGGCTCAACAATACTACAAGTGAGAAGGAACTTGGAATTGTTGTAGATCACAAGCTGAATATGAGCCAACAGTGTGATGTGGCTGCAAAAAAGCAAATGCTATTTTGGGCTGCATTAATAGAAGTATAGCTTCCAAATCGCACGAGGTACTGGTTCCCCTCTATTATTATTTCTTACCCACCTCTCTCTCCAGATTGAGGCGGGGAACAACAGTGATACAAACAATATAAAATACATAAAACTAATTAAAATCATATAAAATACATTATTAAAATCGATAAAACTCTTACAATTCGACTGGGTAGGCCTGCCAGAAGAGATCAGTCTTTATAGCTCTCTTAAATTCTAGAAGACTGGTAAGTTTGTGGATCTCTCCCGGCAGGTCATTCCACAGTCTGGGAGTGGCAGAAGAGAAGGTCCTCTGGGTAACAGCTGTCAGCCTAGTTTTGGCTGACTGGTGTAAATTATTCATAGAGGAATTGAAAGTTCGGGCGGACTGTATGGGAGAGGGCGATCCCGCAGGTAACCTGGACCCAAACCATGTAGGGCTTTAAAGGTAATAACCAACACTTTATACGTCACCCGGAAACTAATTGGCAGCCAGTGGAGCGATTTTAAAGCTGGCGTAATATGGTCACCCCTAGACGTACCGGTGACCAACCTGGCTGCCATATTTTGAACTAGTTGAAGTTTCCGGACTAGGCACAGAGGTAGCCCTATGTACAGCGCATTGCAGAAGTCGAGCCTCGAAGTTACCAGCGCGTGCACCACCATCTTTAGGTCTTCCAACTCTAGGAAGGGGCACAGCTGGCGTATCAGCCGAAGCTGATAGTAGGCACTCCTGGCAGTCACATCTATCTGAGCTGTCATTTGGAGTGATGGGTCCAGGAGCACCCCCAAGCTGTGAACACAGTCTTTCAGGGGGAGTGTAACCCCATCCAGAACTGGTTAACACACCTCGAAACCCAGGCCCCATCTTGAGTATTGTGTCCAGTTCTAGGCACCACACCTCAAGAAGGATGCAGACAAGCTAGAGGGGGATCAGAAGAAGGCAATGAGGATGATCAGGGGTCTGGAAGCAATGCCCTATGGGAAGAGACTGAAAGAACTGGGCATGTTTAGCCTGGAGAAGAGAAGACTGCGGGAAGACATGATAGCACTCTTCAAAGACTTGAAAGGTTGTCACACAGAGGAAGGCCAGGATCTCTTCTCAGTCATCCCAGAGTGCAGGACGCAGAATAATGGGCTCAGGTTACAGGAAGCCAGATTCCGGCTGGACATCAGGAAAAACTTCCTGTTAGAGCAGTACGACAATGGAACCCATGACCTTGGGAGGCCCTGGGCTCTCCCACACTAGAGGCCTTCAAGAGGCAGCTGGACAACCATCTGTCAGGGATGCTTTAAGGTGGATTCCTGCATTGAGCAGGGGTTGGACTCTGGTGCTTCTTGTTCCTGTTGCGGTTCCACCGTCCTGCCTAAGAATTCTTCTTCCTCTTCTCTTCTTCCTTGGAAGGTGGTGGACACTCGCCACTCAAGTACTTTCACTTTTTCTTCCCGTTGTGCAACCAGCTTGCACTTGTTGCCGGTGTCCGCCATGTTGATCTCAGGGAGGAACACGAACATTGCACACACTTTGCACGTCACCACCACTAGAGTCTCCTTCCCGTCCATGGTCTCTATTTCCGTTGTGTTTCTGCCTTTCTGGTTGCATTGGAATTGCCTGTGTTTTGTTTTGTCCTCCCTGACAGTGAACAACAAAGTCCCCTACTGTATGAGGGTGTTTTACGGGAACAAACTTTTGTTAATGACCTCCCCCTGATCAACTCCTGTTTGTTCTCTCTTTTCACTCACTGATCGCTCGCTCTCTGGGAGCTCTCTTCCTTATATTCCTTCTAGTCCGGCTGGGGCAGCTTCCTCTTATCTGCTCTGCTCAGCTAGAAGTCAGGAAACAGAATGAATCTCCCCGCCCACTCAGTTGCTGAGAACAAGCACCCTTCCAGGCCCAGCAGCAGCTTTTAGCAGCAGCTTTCAGACCACACCCCTTGAATCAGCACTTAGGAGCACTTGGCAAGCACATGGCCACTTTGAATAGGCAGCCTCCTGGATTTCCTGGAGGTCTCTCTCCTCTTTGTCTTGGTCTCCTCTTCCGTTACACTCCCCCTGACAAATTCCAGTTTGCTCTCCCTGTTCACTCGCTCTGATCGCTTGCTCTCTGGGAGCTCTCTTCCTTATATTCCATCTAGTCCAGCTGGGGCAGCTTTCTCTTCTCTGCTCTGCTCAGCTAGGAGTCAGAAAACAGAATGATGATGCTTTCCTTGCAAAGATGATCAAATGTTCAGACAGGCAAGTCATGGAGCATTTCAGCTATCCTGGCAACTTCTGCTAGTCTAACTCTTCTAAGCATGGAACATCCAGTAAGTTTTTGACTTCTCTTGCTTACAACTTCATCTCTCAAGTAGGTGAAAAAAGCAACGTGGATCTGCATTCCTGGACTTCTTTATTTATTCATTTTATTTGCATTCCTACCCGCCTTTTTATCTTGAAGGAACTCGTGGCGGTGTACATAATCCTTCTCCTCTCCATTTTATCCTCACAACCCTGTGAGGTAGGTTGGGCTGAGAGCCTGCAATTGGCCTGAAGTCACCCAGTTCGCTTCCATGGCTGAGAGGTGACTAGAACCCGGATCTCCCGTCTCCCACTCCAACGCTCTACCCACTAAAACGCTCTAACTTCATCCACTAGTTCTTCAAGTCAAAGTGGCAGAAACCTTGAGAGAAAGTGACCATGTCATCTTCGAATCCATGACAGCGAGGGCTCTGAAAACGAAGCTTAGTTGGCAGGGACATCGGATTTTAGGGAAGCCAACTTCAAAAAAGTCAGCAAAAGGTTGAGTCAGATCCCACAGCTGGAAATTAAGAAGGACAACAGAATTCAAAAGGGATGGGAGATACTGAAAACTTAAGTACTGAGGGCACAACCACAAACTATTCCCAGGAGAAGGACAAAAATGGGGGACATTTAAAGGAGCCAGGTAGCTGCCCTGGGAGCTCTCTGATAAGCTCAGACTCAAAACGGGGTGTGCCACCAAGGAGGAGGATACTCAAATACTGAGGGCACAAGCACAAGTCCAGGTATCCAGGAACATATTACCTTCCGGGAACATATTACCTTCAACAAGCAAATAAAATGGAATTGTTGGTGCATGTCTCATCTCAGGGGATAAATTATTCCACGCAGTGGGCACCACCACTCTAAACAATCATGGAGCAGACCTGAAAGGCATGTGGCACCATTTTAACAGATGACCTCAAGAATTGAATGGGTCTATAGGGGAGAAGGGAGATACATCACCTTGTCCTCAATTACATCCTTACACCGCACTGCTACAAACAAAGAAGAGCTACATTTCTACCTTCTAGGATCTGTCAAGAAGGCAAAGAGGGATCCCATTCCTTACCCAGAGAGGCCAAGTTCCTATGATTCTCCTCCATGACTTCCTTGTACAGTGTCCTTTGGACTGGATCCAGCAGAGCCCACTCCTCCTCCGAGAAATGGACAGACACCTCCTCAAAAGTCACCGGATCCTGAAAGACGAAGAAGAAATCATGTTCTCCTTTCACATAATGTTGCAAACCACTGAGTCAATAAAGGTGAGGTAGCTGGAGGATTTCCTGCAGGTTCTAGAGCTTCAAGAGTGACTTTTAAAGCCTTCCTAGAGGCCATCTTGGAGAGGAGCAAAGGGAAAGGGGCAGGTTCTTCCAGGATGAGGGCGATATGGAGGGGAGAGAGGCACCCAGGACTTCCCTACCTGTCCTGGCTGTGCAGAAAGCATCTCTACTCCACCGCATTGTGAAGGAGGCCTAGGAGAAATCCCTGGTTTCCTTTCACTCTCTTTATAGGTCTTTCCATTCCCTGTGAGGAAGGCAGAAGACAAGTTAACATTCTTTGGCATTTTCGTTGTTTTAGTGGAATCAGTGTTCATCTGCATTACTAAACGACTTTTCTTTTTGAGTATCTAGAAAAAAAGAGTCTCTCTTCCCCCACAAAATCAGCTCAAGGAGAACATTAAAGCAGCTTATGCACCTCAGGTGTAATTGAGGGAGGGAGACCATGGGAAAATACATCCCACTAACCCTTACCCAGTGAGGAGGGTCTTCCATCAACCTGCTGAAAGATCCACCTGTCCAGTGGCCTCTGTGTGGTGCCTGGTGGAGCCTCCTCTGCCTCAGGGAAATCTGTGGGTGCTTTGGCCAACATCCCCTGCACCTGGAACAGGAGGGAGGATCCCAGACAGAGAAGAGGGATGAAGGGAAGGAAAGAAAGAAAGAAATGGGTCAGGTCAAGGCCAAGGGCAGCATTTCCCAATCTGTTTGCATTCAGGGCTCCTTCTAAAGATGATCTACAGTCTAAGCCACCCAGCACACTTAGTAGTGTCTTTGTCTAAGGATGTGAGCTTTGGGACTAATAGTTCAACCTTGGCATAAACAAAGTGCTTGAACACCCTCCAAAAACCAACCAGGAGGAAAGGCAGAGTCTCCCAGTCATTCCCTGATGCCCAGCATTTTCCGCTGTAAGCACAGTAGTTTGGTGTCTACAAATGCTGTTCCTGTCCTGTCGGGAGGACTCTGCCACTGGTTGAAGAAGGATCCCCTCTAAGAACTTAAGAGCCATTCTGGATCAGAACAAGGGTCCATCTAGTCCAGCCTTCTCTTCCCACAGTGGCCCATCAGCTGTTGACCACGAACTCACAAGAAGGACATGAGTGCAACAGCACCCTCTTGCCCATGTTCCCCAGCAACTGGTGAATATATACATACTGCTTCTGATACTGGAGGTAGGATATAGCCATCACGGTTAGTAGCTGTTGATAGCCCTCTCCTCCAGGAATTTGTCTAAATCCCTTTTAAATACATCGCGTTGTGCAGAAATACTTCCTTTTATCTCTCCTGAATCTTCCATCAAACAGTGGTTCTAGTATTATGGGAGAGAGAAAAACGCATTCCTATCCATATGTTGTACACCTCTATTATGTCTCCCTTCTTTTGCTATTTTTCCAAGCTAAACAATCAGTTGTATTGTTCCCTCATAGGCAAGATGCTCCATCACTTTAATCATTTTAGTTGCCCTTTTCTGCATTCCCCCCCCCCCCCCCAGATCTACAATACGTTTTTTTCGTTGCGGTAACCAGAAGGTGTACATACCATAGATTTGTTAAGGGGCTGTATGATATTGGTCCTTTTATTCTGAATTCCATTCCTAATTATGCCTAAGTCATTAGTCAAAAAACCTACAGTTTACAAAAACAACATTAAGGCTCTACAGTTTTCAACCAAGCACCACAAAGCAGGGAAATTGGGAGTTAAGGCTCACAAGCCTCAACGCCAAATCCTCCCTAAGGAGGCAGAAAGTGCAAGTGAAATTCTCATTCTCCCAAAGCAGATAAACCATGAGGATGGGATGGAGAATATGATCTGCAGAGGTGACAGTGGGGTTGTGGAAAACTGATGATGAACAACTCGAAGATCCTCTGAGACAGGCCTGCTCTACACATTATGAATAACTATTCTGGGTGGTTGGGCCACTGGAAGTTGGGTCATCCCTTCCTTAGAGGACCTGCAAAATCAAGTTGACTTACCGGTGGGGAGTTTTAAGATTTCAGGCCCTTTAAGTTATCAGGATGAAATGCTCTCACCTGCTCTTTGCCCTCTGCCTGGCTCAGGAGGAAGCCTTCTGCTAGGGCCACTGCCTGAGAACTGGTCTCCGCTCCACACTCTCTGACCCAGCTCTCCATCTCCGGGGGCAGGACAGTCAAGAACTGCTCCAGGACCACCAGGTCCAGCATCTGAGCTTTCGTGTTCCTTTCTGGCTTCAGCCACTGACAGCAAAGGTGGTGGAGTCGGCTGCAAACCTCTCGGGGGCCCTCAGCCTTCTGGTAGCAGAAGTCCCTGAACTGCTTGCACTCTATGTCTGAAATGGTGTTGCACCCAAGCTGATTCTCCAGCACTCTTCTTTCCCAGGGCTCTGCACTGCTCCCTTCCTGGATGATACGGGGCCCTTTTCCCACCTCCAGGCCAAGACATTCTTCCGTCTTCACTCTCTTCTCCATCTCCGCTGCCAGCAGGACTCAAAAGGTCTCGTGCCTGTGCCCCAATTTCTCTCTTCAGGCAAGGACTGCCCTGTAGGAATTAAAATGGAAAACTGCATTAATTAGATACAGCTGTGGCCAACTTAATGCCCAGGACCTGTCTCAAATGGGTCCCTACAACCCTGGTCTCACAGGAAATCATGCTCCTGGTTGAAAAGGACATTCTGATTTTGCCCCATGGGTGAGAGAGGGTGTAACCAGAGCTTTCTTAAGGCTATTCAAAGTTCAATATGTTTGAAAAGTTATTTTAAAACCTGAGCAAGGAAACAGTGAATACTCTTTCAACTTGTTTAACAAATGAAACATGCCACACAGGTAGCCTTAAGATATGAATGGCTCATAAAGTAAATGCAAAAGAACATCACATACAGCAGTGAAAAGTGAAACATGCAATGATTAGGAAGAAATACATGTGTACACTATGCAAACTATACTACAGTTGAACTCCTGCTAAGGCCCATTAGAAAACAATGTGAAAAGAGTACTCAGCCCAACTAGCAGAGTTGAATTGTTATTTAGCTCTAGTTAAACTTCCACCAGTCCAAACTAGTTCAATGCAATGTTAAAAGTTTTCAACTACATAACAGTATAGTCTAAACTTATACCAAAAAGGAAGGAAAGAGAGCGGGGATGGCGTGGAATTAAATGGAAGGTATAGCTACCTAACCCAGGCAGAGATCTGAATAATAGGATGTCACGGACCCAAAGGAAAGTTGAATGTGATTTCTCTAGTTAGGGAAAATTAATCCAGTTATAAATTAGAGAGGATGATTTAAAATGGAAAAGGGTAGTGAAGTCTGAGCTTCACCAGTGAGTAAAATGACATCTGGGGAAAACTGAATCAAGCTGCTCAAGGCCTAAGCATTTCACCCCCACCCCTAGTTCAGAAGCGATGGCAGCTGCAGCGTCGAAAGCTGAAGAAGAGACATGGTCAAAGCAAGTTCTTTGTTCTCTCAAATAGAAGGCAAATGTGCAAACTTTGGCCCCAAACGCTCCACAAATGGCAAAAATCTGTTAGCAAAACTTGGAGCTATGCAGAACAGAACGACAGAAAGAGAACGGAATCAAAGGTCCGTCCTCTTAAGTTTCAGTCTCTTTTTGATTCACAGACTCCCCTAAACTTTCTTGCCTTCTAATTGGCCTTTTTCTTTCTATTTAGTCGTCCGCTAGAAATTTGGTTCTGGATTACTGAACAACATATTGGGTGGGCGGACAGTATTTTCCCCCGTAGCTGATGTTATAGCTTTGGCCTTATCCGAGTACATGGGAAGATTCCAGACACACGTTGTAACCAACCACTAGCTGTGAGGAGTAACACACGTTGCAACTTCTCATATTGTTTTACAACTTGACCACTGCTTTGACAGCAGGACTGCCTCGGTCTCAAGACTTCAGGCAGCAAAACCTTCGGCCCTCAAGGAAACAACAAGTCTGCTCATAAAGCAGAGTTTCACTCCCAATCTGTTCCATGGCTTCCTTCGAAGCCCCTCTCTGTTCCCAGCACTTGAACCCCAAAAATGAACTGAGTAACAGTGATTTCTACTGGGTCGTAGGTTGTGAAAAGCAGGCTCACTTAATGAATAAAAGCCCAACAGGTTTATTTAAAAGGCATTGACACTAATATAAAGAATAGGTTACCCTGGTACTAATTAACTAAATTTCAATCAGGGAGAGGAAACAAAGCAACATGCAATGCGTACATGACATTATAAGAGCTTTTTGCCCACAGATGGGATTCCTCCTTCCCCCCCCCCCCAGTATCTTTCCGCTTCTGTCCCTCCCAGGCCCCCTCCCCTTTCTCCAGCCTTTTCTTCCCTGCCAGGATTCCCTAACTATGGGGAGGGGAGAAGGTGCAAGGCGGGGGTCTCCTGGAGGGAGCCCCAAATGAGTCAGCCGGCTGGGGGGCAGGGGGCTCTCTCTTTTCCTTCCCACCCCCTGCCCCAAACCTGCCTCCCTGCCCTGGGGGCTCCTTCCACCCCCGGGACCCCCGTGGAATTCTCACTCACCAGCTCCTTGGCAGGAGAAGAGAGAAGGCTGCAGATGGCGGACAGGATGCACGAACCTCAGGCTGCTTTCCCACGGTGACGGGGGGGGGGGGAGGAAGTGAGCGCAATCATCCAACCTATGCTCTTCACTGGACTCTCTAGGAGCAGCACACTCGCTCTCTTTAACCCTTATATGGACGCCCAAAAAATTGCTGCAGAGGCTCCTCCCAATGCTCCAGGCAGAGACACGGGCCGGGGGTGTTTTTTCTCCCTGCAGCATCACTGCTCCGACTACTCCTGGAGGCTTTGCGGGATCCAGATCGGTTCTTTGCATGGCTGGTTTTCCTTTGAGCGCATATAACGCAGCCTGCCATGTGCACTGGACGTTATGGGATGTCAGCAGCATTGCACGCCCACTGCCCTCCCCCTCTGGGGCAGCCCCACTTCGCATAAACCCTTCTCCCCCAACTTATTTATTTATTATTTATTTATTTATTTATTGCATTTTTATACCGCCCCATAGCCGAAGCTCTCTGGGCGGTTCACAAAAATTAAAACCATGAAATCATTTAAAAATATATAAAACAAGGCACAATCTAAAAACACAGAATAACATACAATATAAAAACACAACCAGAATAAAACCAAGCAGCAAGAATTAATACAGATTAAAATACAAATTTAAAACAGCAAGGATTAAAATTGAGTTAATTTAACTGTTAAAATACTGGGAGAATAAAAAGGTCTTCACCTGGCGACGAAAAGAGTACAAAGTAGGCGCCAGGCGAACCTCTCTGGGGAGCTCATTCCACAGCCGGGGTGCCACAGCAGAGAAAGCCCTCCTCCTAGTGGCCACCTGCCTCACTTCCTTTGGCAGGGGCTCATGGAGAAGGACCCCTGTAGATGATCTTAAGGTCCGGGCAGGTACATATGGGAGGAGGCGTTCCTTTAGATATCCTGGCCCCAAGCCGTTTAGGGCTTTAAATGTTAGTACCAGCACTTTGAATTGGGCCCGGACCTGGATCGGCAGCCAGTGAACTTCCCTTTTTTATTTCCAATGCCTCCCTACCTCAGCCGCTACTGTAAATACAATCCATAACTTCAGAAGTCCTTTCTCTCCTGCCTAGGCTGACCATATGAAAAGGAGGACAGGGCTCATGTAACTTTAACAGTTGTAGAGAAAAGGGGATTTCAGCCAGTGTCATTTGTATGCAATTAGTTCCTGGTGAAATCCCCTCTTCATCACAACAGTTAAAGTTGCAGGGGCCCTGCCTTCTTTTGTATATGGTCACCTTTAACTGTTGTGATGAAGAGGGAATTTCACCAGGAACTAACTGCATACAAATGACACTGGCCGAAATTCCCTTTTCTCTGCAACTGTTAGTTACATGAGCCCTGTCCACCTTTTCATAGGGTCAGCCTATGTACAAGGCACAAATGGGAGCCGCGTGAGTGCTTTGCTTTGACAAGGATAATACTGCCTTGGGGAAAGGGGTTCATGCCAGGGGGCGGGGGCGGGGTGAGGGGCTGCCCCAGAGTGGGGAGGAGAGTGGGCGTGCAATGCTGCAGACATCCCATAACATCCGGTGCAGCCGGATAAAAGCCCCCTGTGGAAAAGCCCCCGGTCCGTGTCTCTGCCAGGAGCCCCTAGAAGAGCCTCTGCAGCTTTTTGGGGGGTTGGGTCCATCTAAAAGGTTAAGGAGAACGTGAGGGCGCTGGGTCCTAAAGAGGCCGCGAAAAGCCAAGGCTGTTTGATGGCGCTCGCTTCTGCCCACCGTCCATGGGAAAGCAGCCTGGGGGGGGGGGCGTTTGCATTGGGGGCCACCGCAGCCCCTCTTCTTCCCCTGCAAAGGAGCCGGTGAGGGCGAAATGCAGGGGGGTCCCGGGGGTAGGGTGGGGGTGAGAGGAGCCCCCCAGGGCAGGAGCAGAGAAGGGAGGGAGTCTAGTCTCTCAGGTTTTATTGGATTCGTACAAATCCCCTTGGACCAAGGCATTAGCACATAAAATAAACTCCTTGGAACTATCAACTCCCAGTCTACTCTATATGGAACTAGAAGGTGCTAAATATATTCTGAAACAGAGACTAATGGATATAGACTGCCAGATGATGAACGCTTCTGCCCATGGCCCATGCTCTCCTCTATCCTTAGGGCTATCGGTTCATATGTCTGCAGATGGTATGGCATACCTGTCTTGGATCACTGTTCCTAAATATAGGAGAGCGCTAACTCTGGGAAGATTTAATGTCCTGCCCTCCAAACTTTTGGAGGGGAGATACAAGAAAGTTCCAGCTGAGGAAAGATATTGCCCATGCAATCATATGGAGGTAGAAACAGTTGCACATGTTTTGTTTAATTGCAGTTTCTATAATGACGTTAGAAGATCGCTTATATGGCCAATTACACAGAAATTTCCTGGCAGAACGCATGATAAACTGGTAATTGTCCTTCTTCAAGGGAACAATAAGCAAATCTCTATTCAGGTTGCAAAGTTTCTTAATTTTGCTATCAGTTGTAGAGCCCAAATGAATGTATAATTCACTAGAAAGCGAACAAAAGAAAAATACATCATTAACAGAATAAATGGGCCCCTTATCTCCATTGGACTGGCACCCGAATTACAGTTCAAACTCCATACTTTTAGATCACTGTAACTGACATCATTTCTGTAGCATTGTAATATATGCTGTATATGGATAATGGTCTATGGACTTAAATAAATTGTTGAGATGGTTGAGACCCTCTCTGGATGGTGTGTGAAACAGACCCTGTAATCCGCATAGAGGAAGAAATTTGGAATGCTTCGTGGGAGAAGTATCCATTTAAACCAATATTTCTTTTTATAAAATAGTTAACTGATTAACCAGATTAACCAGTATCAGAGGCGGTAAGCCTGTATAAAGCAGTTGCTGGGGAACATGGGCAGGAGGGTGCTGTTGCACCCGTATCCTTACTTGTGGGTAGACAGCTTGTGTGAACAGCGTGCTGGACTTGAGTGACCCTTGGTCTGATCCAGAAGGGCGCTTAGGATGTTCTCCTGTGTAGACAAATGGGAGAAGCGTTACTGCTTTTAACTTTTGTGAACCGCCCAGAGAGCTTCAGGTATTGGGCAGCAGAGAAATGCAATAAATAAATAAATAAATAAATAATGCTTGCTTTGACTGGGAGAATGTTGCCTTGGGGGGTTGGGGGGGGGGGCAGGAGAGGAGAAGGTACTTATGCCAAGGGGGGGTGGAGAGTGGGCGTGCAGTGCTGCACACATCCCATAGCATTCGGCGCACATTCAAAGGAAAAACTGGCCGTGCCAAGAACTGATCTGGATCCCGCAAAAAGCCTCCAGGAGCAGCCGGAGCGGTGATGCTGCAAGGAGAAAAGCCCCCCCCCCCGTGTCTCTGCCAGGAGTCTCTGCAGTTTTTGGGGGGTTGAGTCCATCTAAAGGGTTAAGGAGAACGAGTACTCTGCTCCTAGAGCGGCTGCTGAAGAGCCAAGGCTGATTGATGGCGCTCGCTGCCCGCCCCCTATTGGGAAAGCATTGTTTGCATTGGGGGCCACCGCAGCCCCTCTTCTTCTTCCCCTGCGAGGGAGCCGGTGAGGGAGAAATGCAGGGGGGCCCCAGTGGGGGTGGGGAGGGGAGGGGGTGGATGGAGCCCCCCAGGGCAGGAGCAGAGAAGGGAGGGAGCCCAGGGCAGGGAGGCTGGTTTGGGGGCAGAGGGAGGGGGGTGGGGAGAGAGGGAGCCCCCGGCCCCCCAGGCGGCTGACCCACTGAAGACCCGCGCCTTGCACCCTCGTTCCCTCCCCATAAGTAGGGGGAACCCTGGAAGGGGAGAAAGGGGAGGGGGGCCTGGGAGGGAGAGAGGCTGGGTGGGGGGAGGAGGAGGAATCCCACCTGTGGGCCAAAAAAGGCTTTTCTCCTAATGTCATTTCTGCGTTGCATTTTGTCTTGTTTTGTTTCCTTTCCTCTCCAGGTTTTAAACTTAATAAGTTCCATGGGGCATTTTCCCCTTTCATTTAGTCCCAAAGCCTTGGAAATAAACCTCAGGTGCTTTTATAAGGACACCAATGACAGTGTTTGCCCATAGGGAAATCATGCCTGTCTATAGGGAGACACAGGACACTAAATCCCCATAGCGAAACCACACCTGCCCCATAGGGAAGCCATGCCTGTCTATAGGGAGACACAGGACACTAAATCCTCATAGGGAAACCACACCTGCCCCATAGGGAAGCCATGCCTGTCTATAGGGAGAGACAGGACACTAAATCCCCATAGGGAAACCACACTTGCCCATAGGGAAGCCATGTCCGTCTATAGGGAGACATAGGACACTAAATTCTCATAGGGAAATCACACCTGCCCTATAGGGAAGCCATGCCTGTCTATAGGGAGACACAGGACACTAAATCCCCATAGGGAAACCACACCTGCCCCATAGGGAGACGCAGGACGTTGCAGTGGCCTCTGCAACCTTGGCAAGGAAACATTTGTCATAGGAAACTCTTTCCCTTTTTGGGATTAAATAAAGCCGGTTCAGCTGCGTTTAGACATCTGAGGAAGACTTCTCTCATTCCTACAGGCTTACTCTGATCAGCTACGCTCAGCCGTGTTGTTTCTGTTATATTTTTATTTTATGTTTCCATTTTATTTTTTATTTTGTTCTTATTGGGTTGCTTTGCAGTGCTTCTGTTCGTTTTATTTCTGCTCTACACCACTTTCATTTGTTTATTTATTTATGGTTGAGGAGGATATAAGTGTATTTTTAATCTTTCATAAGGTATAATCAGCTGGCTATAAATTAAAGTAAATACTACTACGACTACTGCTACAATTCCAAACAACACAACACGAAAAAATAATTAAATCATAATAAATAACATTTTAAAGTCACGAATATAAAATAAAAATACAATAAAAAGAAACCTAAGTACAGCTGACAAATACTGTCCTATATTTTCCCTGTGGGCAAGCATGGATTCCCTATGGGTAAGTCTTGTCCTTTGTTTTGTTTGCCCTGTGGGCATGTATGGTTTTCCTATAGGCAAGTATTGTCATTTGTTTTAGCATGTCCTGCTTTTATGTATGAAGTGAGCCTGCAATTCACATCCTCAGAGTAGTTAGAAATCACTGTTGCTCAGGGCACTTTTGGGGTTCAAGTGCTGGCAACAGAGGTCTTAGAAGGAAACCATGGAATAGATTGGGAGAGAAAAAGGCCTATTAGGAGTCAAAAAAGTTTCGGGGAGTCGATGAATCGAAAGGAGACTGAAACTCCAGAGAAGGACGGACCTTTCATGTAGTTCTCTCTCTCTCATTCTGTTCTGCATAGCTCCAAGTTTTGCGAACAAATTTTTGCTAGTTCGGGAGTCTTTTGACCTAGCTTTGGGGGGGCTGGATGCTAAGCTCTTGGGCAACGTTCACACAGACTGAAGTTTTAATCCCATTAATTCAGCTCTGGTTTCATACACCCTCTCTCCCATTGGGGCAGAGTCAGAAGCTCATTTTTGACCGGGAGCCTGGTTCCTGTGGAACCTGGGTTGTCGGAACCCATCTGAGACTGATCCTGGGTATTAAGTTGGCAAAAAAAGGAGAAAAGCAGGTTCTCAGAATGGAAGATCCTGTATTTCCAAGCCCAGTGCGTTTCGACCTATGTTGTTTTTTTAAGGCTTCCTTCGGGGGGTTGATAAGAGATGTCTGCAGAAATACTCTTAACAGGATGATAGTCTCCTACGATAATTAGCGGCGACTATCATCCTGTTAAGTGTATATCTATAGACATGTCTTCTCAACCCCCTGAAGAAGGCCTTCAAAAACAACAACATAGGCTGAAACACGTTGGGCTTGGAAATAAAGTATCTTAGCATTCTGAGAACCTGCTTCTCTCCTTTTTTTGCCCTGAGTTGGATGCTCTCCTCCTTTTAGTTTTTCGTTTGTATTATGTTGACCACAGCTGTATCTCACTAATGCTGCTCATTATTTTAATTCCTACAGGGCAGTCCTTGCCTGAAGAGTGAAATTAGCAGCAAAGGAAGGAGACCTTTTGAGTCCTGGAGGTAGCAGAGATGAAGAAGAAAGTAAAGATGGAAGAGCAAAACTTTGCTGGCCCTGAAGCAGGAAACATTTCCTGTACCATCCAGGAAAGGAGCAGTGCAGAGCATCGGGAAAGAAGAGTGTTGGAGAACCATCCCGGGAGCATCACCAGTTCAGACGTAGATCGCCAGCACTTCACAGACTTCTGCTACCAGGAAGGTGATGGACCCCGGGAGGTCTGCAGCCAACTCCACCACGTTTGCTGTCAGTGGCTGAAGCCAGAAAGGAACACGAAAGCTCAGATGCTGGACCTGGTGGTCCTGGAGCAGTTCCTGGCCGTCCTGCCCCCGGAGATGGGGAGATGGGTCAGAGAATGTGGAGCGGAGACCAGTTCTCAGGCAGTGGCCCTGGCAGAAGGTTTCCTCCTGAGCCAGGCAGAGGACAACGAGCAGGTGAGAGCAATTCATCGTCTTAACTCCAAGGAACTGTGTACTTAATACTTACCTCAACTTGACTTTGCGTGTCCTGTTGGGAAGGGATGCCCTAAATTCCATTGCCCCCCACCCACCAAAGAATAGCTGTTCTTAATGCGTACAGCAGGCCCCTCTTGGAAGAAAGTTAAATTAACAGTTCAGAGTTAAACTCTGCAATTCCCTACCACAAGATGTAGTGGTGGCCACCAATTTAGGCAGTTTAAACAAGGGTTAGACAAATTCCTGGAGGAGAAGGCTATGAATGGCTACTAATCGTGATGCCTATATCCCACCTCCAGTATCCGAAGCAGTATGTCTGTGTACACCAGTTGCTGAGGAACATGGGCAGGAGGGTGCTGTTGCTTGTGAGTTTGTGGTCCAGTGCTGATGGGCCACTGTGGGAAGAGAAGGCTGGGCTAGATGGACCCTTGTTCTGATCCAGAATGGCTCTTCTTATGTTCTAACAATCACAGGAGAAATGAATGGGTTTGTGAAGTTCTGGGGGAAGGAGGAATCCGTCTTCAACCAGTGGCAGAGACCTCCCAATACGACAGGATTAGCATTTGTAGACACCAAACTGCTGTTTTTACAGCGGAAAATTTTGGATATTTGGGAATGTCTGGGAGGTTCTCCCTTTCCTCTGGATTGATTTTTGAAGGTTTTAAAAGCGCTTTGCTTAGGGCGGATCTACACACGAGGTTTTTGACGTTTTATAAGGGTTATGAAAACTCTTTGGGTCACATGACACACTCCCTATAACGTTGTATATCTGAGGTTTTTAAAAATTCACTTCAGTTATATACAACGGTTTTACTTTTAATAAATCGTTTTAAGTAAAATAATGTGTCCTTCCTTACCGTTTCTGATTCATGGGGGCAGTGCTTCCTTTACTGGTGCCCAAATGCTTAGCAGTTGATTGGTGGGGAATAAAGAGGAAGTGGACCAGTGAACTACAACACCCACAATTCTTAGCCCTATACTCGCTAGGGAATGACAGAGGAACTAAGAAGGAAGTGTGTAACTGAACTACAACCCCCACAATGCCTTGCCCTAAACTCATTGAAAAACGAAAGCGAAAGAGACAGGGCAGAACAGTGTGTGACCACACACACCGCTTTAAAGACAGAAGACTGTTCTCTTGTAACGTGAGTACTCAGTAATGTGGCGTAAGACGTTTTAGAACGCACCTATTTGGAACGTTTTAAAATACAATTTAAAACGTTCCAAAGGACTGTGTGGATTCCCCCTTATGCCAGGCTTGAACTCACAAATCACACATCCTTGTGTGTTCCCCTGACAAAGACACAACTTAGTGTGCTATGTGGCTTGGATGGTAGATCAACTTTAAACGGAGCCCTGAAATTGGGGAAAACAGCCCTTAGCTTTGACCTGACCCATTCCTCCCCTCATCCCTCTTCTCTGTCTGGGATCCTCCCTCCTGTTCCAGGTGCAGGGCAGATTGGCCAAAGCATGCACAGATTTCCCTGAGGCAGAGAAGGCTCCACTGGGAACCACACAGAGGCCGCTGGACAGGTGGATCTTGCAGGAGGGTGACGGAGGACCCTCCTCACTAGGTAAGGATTAGCAGGGTATATTTCCTCATGGTCTCCCTCCCTCAATTACGCCTGAGGTGCATGAGCTGCTTTAATGTTCTCCTTGAGCCTGACTTTGTGGGGGCAAAGAGACGTTTGTTCTCTAGATACCCATAACTAATTTTTGTTTAGCCATGTGGACGAACGTTTATTCCACTAAAACAATGAAAATGGAAATGCTTAAGAACTATAACTTATCTTCCCACTTTCTTTGCCTTCCTCACAGGGAATACAAAGAGCTGCAGAGAGAGTGACCTGACTCCTAGCCTTCCTGTGGTTTGTGGTGGAGTGGAAGCGGTTTCTGCAGAGCCAGGGCAGGTAGGGGAGTCCTGGGTGCCTCTGTCCCCTGCGCATCTCTTTGGTCCTGCAAGAATCTGCCCCTTTCCCTTTGCTCTTCTCCAAGCTATGGCATTCAAAAGGATGACCTCCCCATTCTTGTCTTCATGTATTGTTACATAATTCGTAAAGAGAACATGATCTCTTCTTCTTCTTTCAGGGTGGGGTGACTCTTGAGGAGGTGTCTGTGCATTTCTCGGAGGAGGAGTGGGCTCTCCTGGATCCAGGCCAAAGGTTTCTGCACAAGGAAGTCATGGAGGAGAATCGTGGGAACCTAGCGTCTCTGGGTAAGGAATGGGACTCCTCTGGGTTGGGGTCCCTCTTTGCCTTCTTGACAGACCCTAAAAGGTGGAATTGCAGCTCTTCTTTCTGTGTCAGTGTATAATAAAGGTGTTTGAGGACAACAGGGCCTGGGCCATGTTCCTCGGATACTCTAGTCCAGAGAAAGCTCACCAGGTGATGTACATAAAGCCTTAAAAGTGTAGGTACAACACTCACATCCTCTCCAACTCTTACCTGTTGGTATTCTTACAGCCACTATGAGATTTGGATGTTGGTTTGACTTTGGAAACATCAGGATGTCCCTCCAGCTGGGGCTTCTGATCTCTAAGAATTTGCTAAGACCTATGCTACTGGCAATTGCCTTATTAATATGAAATTAGAACAAGGTTTAAAAGCAGCAAATACGGTCCAGTAGCAGAATGATTCAGGTTGCTCCTTTTCGCCCTTTTTGAAGATAGGGACAACATTAGCCCTCCTCCAGTCGTCCAGCACTTCACCCGTCTTCCATGACAACACAAAGATATTAGACAATGGTTCTGAGAGTTCTTCTGCCAACTCCTTTATTATTCATCGGGCCCTGGAGGTTTGCACTCATTCAAGGAAATTAGGTGTTCCTTGACCATTTGTCTATCAATCTCAAGGTGCAATCCTGCCCCTTCAGCTTGTATATCTATTTGTCAGGGGGGTGTCATAGACCCTCTTTGGGAGAAGCCTGAGCCAAAATAGGAATTGAGCACTTCTGCCTTTTCTTTGTCATCTGATATCATTTTGCCATCCCAATTGAGTAGTTCAGCCATCTTTTCTTTCCTCTGTCTATTACTGTGTACATACCTGAAGAAAGCTTTTCTGTTGCTTTTAGCATCCCTCCTTACCCTCAGCTCATTCTCAGCTTTAGCCTTCCTGATGCCATTCCTGCCCTTCTGTGCAATCTGTCTGCGCTCTTCTTTTGTAGCCTGGTCTTCCTTCCACTCCCTATATGTGTCTGTTTTGTTGAGCGTAATACAGCTGTATGGAGAGAGTCCTATAGACAAAGAACTTCTCAACTGGCAGTGTGAAAAGCAGGTATATTTATACACAGTAGCATCTTAACCAGTTAGCAGTTGGCAAAATTCTAAAGCAAAACAAAAGATAGATCAAATAAAACTTCTTCATTCTACCTTATCAACAGTTGCCCCATAACTCTTCTAGCAATGTCAGATTGACCTGGATGGTCAGTCCTCCTTATCAAACGCGCTTATTTGTCTCATATCGAAAAGGTCTTGACCGTTAGAAATTCTAAGAGCTCTTTGTCTTCTCTTTTTCCTTGGAGGGCGGATACTGGCTGCTCAAGTCCTCTCACGTTTTCCTTCCAATAGTGCAACCAGCTTGTACATGTGGAACGTGTACGTCATGTTGATCTCAGGAAGAAAACAAACATGGCACACACCTTGCAGGTCACCACCTTCTGCCTCTTGCTCGCTGTGACGTCGGGTCCCCTGTAATTCTTCCTCTGCGGGTCACCACCCCTGGAGACTCCTTTCTTTCCAGTGTGTCTATTCCCTGTTTGTTTCTCCCTTTCCGATTGTATTGGAATAGCCTGTGCTTTTGTCCTGTCCTCCCTGGTGGTTAACAACAGAGTCCCCTAGTATAGGAGCGTGGGTGTGTTACAAGAGAACGAGTTTTTGTTTGGGACCTCTCCCTTGACCTCCCCTGCCAGGCACCATCCATTCTATCTTATCTGCATATCGAAGGCACATCTGGTCCTGGAACTTGTGGTTGTGGCCTCAGTATTTGAGTATCCTCTTCCTTGGTTGCACATCCCTCTTTCAGTCTCTTCTCCATGACCCATTTGAGTCTCAGAGAGTCTCAGAGAGCTCCCAGGGAAGCCAACCCGGATTCTTTCAATGTCCCCCATTTTTCCTTCTGTAGGAATAGTTTGAGCTTGTGCCATCAGAATGTAAGTTTTTGGGAACTCAAATCTCTCCTGAACTCTGTTTTCCTTCCTAATTTCTAGCTATGGGATCTTTTTGAAGTTGGCTTTCTTAAGGTCCAATGTCCATGCCAACTAAGCTTCATTTTCAGAGCCGTCACTACCATGGATTTGAAGATGACATGAACACTTTTCCCCAAAATGTCTGCACTTTTACTTTATCCATCCGTTCTTCCCAATTGGTTACAATTAAGTTCAGGATAGTAGATCCGCCTGTTCCTTCTTTCACCTACTTGAGAGTTAGACTAGCAGGAGACAGCAGGACAGCAGAAATCCTCCATTACTACAGTGATTTGCCTAGGTGAACGTTTGATCATCTTTTCCAGGAAAGCATCATTGACGTCGTCTGACTGGCTGGTCGGTCCGGACATTCCTGCCAGAACCATAATATTCTTGATTCTCACTCCATCTTTCCCGAATTGGTTTCTACAAGTCTTCCTTTCTCATAATTCCCCTCCGTACCTTCCTGTCATATGACAGTACTCACCGTCCCCTTTCAATGGTTATATTCCAATCCTGAGTCTTATCCCAACTGGTCTCAGTGATGCATATAAGATTGCACCTACCAAACGTATATTACAATTTCAAGTTCATCCTGTTTTTCCCCATGATCCATGGGTGGGTATATGGACATCAGAGACCATGAGTATTACACTTGCCCAGTTTCCCTGCTCTCTTTACATACAAATTCCTGGGCTCTACATCCAACTGTTTTTGCTTGTCATTTGACCCTTGTGTTCTTGTCCCCAATACATGGCTCCATAGTTTATCCTAGACTTTTGATATCCCCTCCTCAGAAACCATAGAATCATCGAATTGTGTTGGAAGGGACCACAAGGATGATCTAGTCCAACCCTCCGCTACAGGCAGGAAAACCCATTAAACCGCCCATGAGAGGTGGCTGTCCAGCCCATTGATGGACTTATTCTGTGGCACTGAGGGCTGCAAACCAATCTTACTTTGCTGCCATGATTGCATCTGCATAAGGTCAAAGAAGTTACAGTTTACCCGTTAAATAATCAGCTAGGACAGAATGGCAGATTTTAAGCACGTTTTGGTTTTACAGTATTTTATGTTGTTCATTTATGGTTTGAGCTACTTCATAAGAGTTATTATATCTAAGTGAAAGCGCTGCATGCCGCTCTAGTTCTCAGTTCTATTGATCATCAGAGGATATTTAATATATTTGGAAGGATCTGCCTCTCCAGCAAATATTGTTTTATCGTGTTAATCAAATCAGCAAACCATTTGGTTTGTTCCTTGATTTCAGGAAGATTTCTGTTTTTCTTGCAGGTGATTGCAGGAAGAGTAAGGAAAATAGGGTCCACCGGAGAATGGATATTGAGACTGGAGAGAAGAGGGGAAATAAATCCATTTCTTTTGAAGTGTCAGGCGTCCGTGAAATTCCAATGCTAGAAGAACCAAGTAAAAGGAACATTCACAATCGGAAGACACAGAGGAAAAGCTCTCCGTATATAAAGACTCAGAAGGTTCACCTTCCCAAACGTCAACGATTTCACACAGAAGAGAAAAGATTTCAGTGCTTGGAGTGTGGAAAGAGGTTTGCTTTCAACACTCGCCTGCAGGGACATCAAAGGATTCACACCGGTGAGAAGCCCTTTAAATGCTCAGACTGCGGAAAGAGCTTCAGCCAGAGCAGCCACCTTAAGTCACATCAAAGCATTCACACAGGGGAGAAGCCCTATAAATGCTCAGAGTGTGGAAAGAGCTTCAGCCAGAGCTACCAACTTAAGTCACATCAAAGAATTCACACAGGGGAGGAGCCCTATAAATGCTCAGAGTGTGGAAAGAACTTCAATCAGAGCAGCCACCTTAAGTCACATCAAAGCATTCACACAAGGGAGAAGCCGTATAAATGCTCAGACTGCGGAAAGAGCTTCATTCAGAGTAGCCACCTTAAGTCACACCAAAGAATTCACACAGGGGAGAAGCCGTATAAATGCTCAGACTGCGGAAAGAGCTTCAGTCACAGCTGCCAAGTTAAGTCACATCAAAGAATTCACTCCAGTGAGAAGCCCTTTAAATGCTCAGACTGCGGAAAGAGCTTCATTCGGAGATGCCAAGTTAAGTCACATCAACGAATTCACACAGGGGAGGAGCCCTATAAATGCTCAGACTGCGGAAAGAGCTTCAGCCAGAGCAGCCACCTTAAGTCACATCAAAGAATTCACACAGGGGAGAAGCCATATAAATGCTCCGAGTGTGGACAGAGCTTCAGCTGGAGCAGCTACCTTAAGTCACATCAACGAATTCACACAGGGGAGAAGCCGTATAAATGCTCACACTGCGGAAAGAGCTTCACTCAGAGCGGCCACCTTAAATCACATCAAAGAATTCACACAGGGGAGGAGCCCTATAAATGCTCAGAGTGTGGAAAGAGCTTCAATCAGAGCAGCCACCTTAAGTTACATCAAAGCATTCACACAGGGGAGAAGCCATATAAATGCTCAGACTGCGGAAAGAGCTTCATTCGGAGCAGCCACCTTAAGTCACATCAAAGAATTCACACAGGGGAGAAGCCGTATAAATGCTCAGACTGCGGAAAGAGCTTCATTTGGAGCAGCCACCTAAAGCGACATCAAAGAATTCACACAGGGGAGAAGCCATATAAATGCTCCGAGTGTGGACAGAGCTTCAGCTGGAGCAGCCACCTGAAGTCACATCAACGAATTCACACAGGGGAGAAGCCGTATAAATGCTCACACTGCGGAAAGAGCTTCAGCCAGAGCTACCAACTTAAGTCACATCAAAGAATTCACACAGGGGAGGAGCCCTATAAATGCTCAGAGTGTGGAAAGAGCTTCAATCAGAGCAGCCACCTTAAGTTACATCAAAGCATTCACACAGGGGAGAAGCCGTATAAATGCTCACACTGCGGAAAGAGCTTCATTAGGAGCAGCCACCTTAAGTCACATCAACGAATTCACACAGGGGAGAAGCCGTATAAATGCTCAGACTGCGGAAAGAGCTTCATTCAGAACAGCCACCTAAAGCGACATCAAAGAATTCACACAGGGGAGAAGCCCTATGAATGCCTAGAGTGTGGAAAGAGCTTCTTTCGTAGCAACCACCTAAAGCGACATCAAAGAATTCACACAGGGGAGAAGCCCTATGAATGCCTAGAGTGTGGAAAGGGCTTTACTCACAGCACACATCTCAAGCAACATCAAAGAGTTCACACAAAGGAGAAGCCTTAAAAGTGCTCAGAGTGTGCCACATTTTGCCAATCTCTAAAATACAACGTCAAATCATTAATAATGGTCTTAAGCAAGCACGAAACAACACCCATATACGCTGACCTGGAGCACTTCTCTACAAAAAGCTGGATATAGAATACTCAACGACCCACCCACTTCATTTTCATTTTCAATGCTTTTTGTTTTGATCTTGATCTGGTAGCAATTTGGGGAAGTCCCTGCTGTCCTTAAGGAGGTAGTCGTGTGACCACTCCTGAAGAAGCGCATCCTGGGTCCGGTGTACTAGACGACTCCTGCTCAGTCACAAACACCCCCTTCCTCTGGAAGGTACCTGTGAGGTTTGTGGCGGAGGAACTGCAGGCACTCTTGGAGTTTACTGATTATCCCGACCCATTCCAGTTGGGTTTCAATCTAGTTATGGGACCGAGTCAGCGTCAGTTGCCCTGATGGATGACCTTTATCGAGAGAAGCACAGAGGGAGGGCAACCCTGCTAATCCTTCTCGATCTCTCATCAGCTTTTGACTCCATCAACTCTGTGGGATGAGCATCAGAGTCTCTGTGCTACCGTGGTTCTGGTTCTACCTATGGGGCTGATTTCAGAGAGTTAACCTAGGGTGATTACTCCTCGGCCCTTTGGCCATTGAGCTATGGGGTTCTGCAGGGTACCATCTTGTTCTCCATATTGCTCAGCATCTATTTGAAGCCGCTGGGAGCAGTTAGGGGATTAGGAGCTGAATGCATTCATATGCCTGTGATAGGTGAGTCAGGTGTGGCTGTGCAAGTCCTGAACCAGTGCCTAGACCCAGTAATGGGCTGGATGAGGGCCAAATGCTTGGCCAAGTCCGGTCGACAACCTGTGTGCTTGACCCTTGCCCTTCATGGCTCATTTCATCAAATAAGGAGGGAATTGATCGCTGGGTCCAGGAGGTTGTAAATTCCTCCCTGAGAGAGGGAGTGGTGCCTGCCTCTTTCAAAGAGGTGGTAATCAGGCCACTCCTGAAAAAGGCTAACCTGGACCTGGAGGATGTCAACAATTCTAGGCCGGTGGCTAATACCCCTTCCTGGGCAAGGTGCTTGAGGGGGTGGTTGCAGGACAACTCCAGGCACTCTTGAATGAAACGGATTATCTAGATCCATTTCAATCGGGCTTCAGGCCTGGTTTTGGAACAGAACAGCTTTGGTTGTCCTGTGGGATGACCTTTGCTGGGAGAGGGACACGGGGCATGTGACCCTGTGGATTCTTTTATACTTTTATATTGTGGTTTAAGTCTTATAATGTAAATTGTATTTCATGGTTTTAATTTTTGTAAACTGCCCAGAAAACTTCATTGGGCGGTATAGAAAAGCAATAAATATATAAACTGAACCTGAATCCTGGCAGGATGGAAGCCATGTGGATGAGTAGTTCCCGAGTCCGGCAGATAGGCTCATCGCCTGTTCCGGATGGGGTGCACTCCCTGTGAAAGATCAGGTTTGTAGTTTGGGGGTACTCTTAGATCCAGCTGTGTCGCTGGAGGCCCAGCTGTTTTTCTTCCTGCACCTCCCCAAAATGTTCCAGACCGCTTTCCCTGCATGACCAGCCGTGTTTTTTAACTGAACGCTGTTCTTTTAAATGTAATTTTAATATGTTTTTATTCTGTTTTTACTCTTCTGTTTGTTCACCACTCCATAATCTTGGATTAGGAGCAGCATATAAATATTGTAAATAAATAAATAAAAGGATTTCAGTGGTAAGCCACAACTTAAGCGACATCAAAGAATCCACTCAGGTGGAAGGGGTTTTGTGAAGACCGAGCAAAGATTGCTACGGTCCTGTCACTGGGACTGGGGCCTCTTTGCTTGATAGAGCTCTCAAGAACTACTTTTGAAAACAGCTTGCTAGAAGCTTTCCCAGAAAGCAGCATCTGGATTGTTCCCAGTGGGACGTGAGGTGCGGCTGGGTTGCCGAGGCTAATTGGCGAAGATGGTGCTGACTGCCTTCAGCTGTGGGAAAATGCGGCCTGGTGGGAAATGTCCCTTCCTAAGGGAGGGAGGGAAGGCTGTGGATTGGCCTACGCGGCTCATGGGATCTGCCAGCCCAAAGGGGATGAATGAGTTAGCCACTAAGTGTAAGTGATCTCCCCTGGAACTGAACATCAGTGGAGGTGGGTGATCCCTTGCAAGTGAGGTTAGAACCTGGGTTTTAGTTAGGATGGCTTGTGTTGGTTTCTGGCTGCTCCAGGGAAAGGCTCGGCTGCCTTCGGCTGTGAGTGATAGTGGGCCATCGTTTCAGTGCTGCGACCGACCTCTTTCCTTTTCCCCTTCCGCCCCCTTCCCTTTCGTTCCCGGGTTTGTTCTTTTGAGTGTATGCTCTACTGAAGCCCTACATGGTTAGTTTTAGAGTTTTAATAAAGTTGCTTCAGTCCTTAGTCCAGAGTGTCATTATTTTCCCAGAGGCTGGCTTGTGCCATTTCAGCATGGGGCTAGGGAAGGGGGTATCTGGGTCACGGGACTGTGGGTCCAGAGCCTGCCTTGCAGGAAGGACAGCTTGACCCTGGCCTTCATCCTCCACAGGTTTCAGTTACACCATGAGCCTTAGTAACCATGACAGAATCCACAAAGGCAATGAGCCCCATCAATGCTCAGTATGTGGAAAGAGTTTCAATCACAGTGTGAATCTGAAATCACATCAAAGAATCCACCCAGGGGAGAAGCCATACAAGGGCTCAGAGGGTGGAAAGCAATGCTCAGTTTCACATTTCCATCAGCAAGCAAAGCGCTACTCAAAAACCCCTAGGAAGTGGAAGAAGCAAGAGTTAGGCATTGTGGATAGTTTAGTAGCGATTCAAATGATGTTGGTCCCAAAACATTTATTTCCATTTCAAACTGTGCCAATTCTGAGCACTCAAAGCCAACTGCAATACTGGCAGAAACATTTTAAAAATTGGAGGGGTGTTGTTAAATCTCCCAGATGATGTAAATCGCTCTTATGTAGGCAATTATGAGAAGGTTGGGTGGGGAATCCCGAAATTGGCATGTTGTTATGAGGCCAACCAACTCCAAATTCCCCTGATGGAAGGCGATGTCTCTAAACAGTGGGTTCACGTGGAAGGGATAAAGTGTGAGGGAGTTTCAAGAAGTGTCTTGCCATTTTGGAAGCATCAATTGGAACTGAGGCGAAATGGTATTTTATGTTGCTGATTTATATATGTGTGTGTGTGTGTGTGTGTATATATATTTAATTACAGGCAATCAAATATATATATATATATATATATATATATTGATTACAGGCAATGGGAGGTAGCGGGGAGGTGGAGTTAGAACCTTGATCAATTGGAATGTTGTCCTCTGATTGGCTGTTTGATTGGGAGTGGGGAGGGGGTTTGTGAATTGCAGCCTCTGAAACAGGCATAATTGACCCTCTCTGGATGGTGTGGGAAACAGACCCTGGAATCCGCATAGAGGAAGAAATTTGGAATGCTTCGTGGGAGAAATATCCATTTAAACCAATATTTATTTTTTAAAAATAGTTAACTGTTTAATCAGTATCAGAGGCTGTAAGCCCATATGCAAACGTTGCTGGGGAACATGGGCAGGAGGGTGCTGTTGCACCCGTATCCTTACTTGTGGGTAGACAGCTTGTGTGAACAGAGTGCTGGACTAGAGGGACCCTTGGTCTGATCCAGAAGGGCTCTGAGGATGGTCTCCTGTGTGTACACAAAGGGGAGCAGCGTGAGTGCTTTGCTTTGACAAGGACAATACCGCCTTGGGGATAGAGGGGGGGGGGGGAGAGAGGGCTTCTGAAGGGATGGGTTGTAGGGAGGAAGGAAGGAGGAGTTCCTGGGGGAAAAGGGTGGGGAGGGGGGCCGCCCCAGAGGGGGAAGGGAGTGGGCGTGCAATGCTGCAGACATCCCATAATCTCCGGTGCACCTGGAAGGCTGCGTGACATGCACTCCAAGGGAAAACCGGCCGGGTCAAGAACCGCAAAGCCTCCAGGAGCAGCCGGAGCGGTGATGCTGCAGGGAGAAAAGCCCCCCGTGGAAAAGCCCCCGGAGGAGCCTCTGAAGCGCTCTTGTGTGGATGCAATCTAAGGGTTAAGGAGAACGAGTGCGTCTCTCCTAGAGAGGCCGTGAAGAGCGTAGCTTGGAGGATTGCACTCGCTTCCTGCCCGCCCCCCTGGGAAATGCAGCCTGGGGGGTGTTTGCATGGGGTGCAACTGCAGCCTCCCTTTCCCCTGCAGAGGAGCCGGTGAGTGCCAAATGCAGGGGGGTCCCAGGGGTGGGGCGGGGTGGGGGTGGAAGAAGCCCCCCAGGGCAGGAGCAGAGATGGGAGGGAGCCCAGGGCAGGCAGGGAGGTGTGGGGCAGAGGGAGTGGGGTGTGGGGCAGAGGGAGTGGGGGGGGAGAGAGGGAGCCCCCGACTCCCCCCAGGCGGCTGACCCACTTGGGGCGCCCACTGAAGACCCGCACCTTGCACTCTCCTTCCCTCCCCATAAGTAGGGGGATCCTGGAATAGAAGGAAAGGCAGGAGAAAGGGGGGGGGTGGAGGCTGGGAGGGAGAGAAGGGGGAAGATGCTGGGCGGGGGGGGGGGGAAGGAGGAATCCCATCTGTGGGCAAAAAGCTCTTATAATGTGATGTCTGCATTGCATTTTGTTTGGTTTCCTCTCCCTGTTTTAAACTGAGTGAATAAGGACCATGGTTCCATTTTCCCCCTTTAATTTAGACTCAAAGCCTTCAAAGGGGGAACCTCAGGTGCTTTTATTAGGACTAGTAAAACAAAAGGCAGTACTTGCCCATAGGGAAACCATAATTGCTTACACGGTGAGGGGAACCAAATGACAATACCATCCCATGGGGAAAATATTCCAGCCCATAGAGAAACCCTACTTGCCTGTAGGGAGACACAGGACAGTCTCTGTGCCCCCTAAGCCACCCTGCTGCCTTCAGGTGTGACGGAGGATGCTGTCCCGCTTCCCGTGTTGATGGAAGATTCAGCTGCCAGCAGGGTGGATTTAATTTAAATCAATTTGATTTAAATCACGATTTTAACCACTACTCAGAAAGACTCAATCTAATCATGTGACTTCCCCCCTCCCCAAAACTGCACTGTTCCTCACGATAAGCGTAATTCATAGTTTACACAACTCAGAGTTACCAAAGACTCATTCTTGCTGGTATAATCTTAATATTTACAAGCAGATGCAGGTGTCATTTTTAGCTTCTTGTGCAGATCTATTCCACTCCCAACAATCTATTCATTGAATGTTTTGGAACGTAGCACTTAAGAGGTAAGGGGTTGATTCTGTGTACATAGATTTGCAAAGGAACAATGGGATTGTGATCTCTGCAGACACATATTCACAAGTTTTGAGAACTGTAAAACTCTAAGCATCTATGATATCTTCTAGATAGAAAAATTGCCCAATAATCTTACGGAAACCTCTGGAAGAGCATGACGTTGTGAATTTACCAAAAAAGTTAAACCTTGCATGAATATACAGCCTCATGCTACATAATTAAAAACTAATCCTTATTTCATGATGAATAACCTTTGGACTATAATGTATCTTAAATAGAAAACTATTTTTAGATAGATTTTTCCTCAAAAAGCATTTTATTTTAAAAATCTATTTAAATAAAAAAATCAGATCTAAATTTTAAAAATCCATTTTTTTAAAAAAGCATTGATTTTTAGCCACCCTGGCTGCCAGTCCTCTTGGCTTTGTCCATGGAATGGGAAGGGGGGGGGGGTCATCTGTGTCTGTGCCTCAGGCAGCTAAATGTCTTTTGCCAGCCGGAATAGACCACTTGCTTAAGTTCCAAAATCTGCTCAAACAAGTACGTTTTTAAATGGCACCTAAATGACAGCAGCTTCAGGCACAGCCAAATTTCTCCTGGAATGGAGTTCTACAGCTGGGGTGTCGCCACCAAGAAGGCCCTGCCATGTGTGGTAGCCCCTTGAGACCCATGTGCCTGGGGCGTCTCTAGCAGAGCCTCCCTGGCTGATCTGAAATCACGGGTTGGTCAGTACTGAGGAAGGAGATCTGTACCACCACAGCCTCAAACACCAGGCCTAGATGAGCACACTCTTCTCAGGCTAAGCACCACCACTTAAATACCTGAGGGAAGGGTTCAAGATGCACCACTTTTCCCTTATAGCAGAGGGGGAAAGGGGTGTTAAGGATTTTGAATAAGGTTCTCCTGTGAGTATGTTGGCTGAAAGTGTAATGTTATGGGTTTCTTTATTAAACTTATAGAGCAGGTTACAAAGGCAAGCTGACACGTGGTTTGCGGTAGCAAAAAATAAAAGAAAAAGTTTATTGTTGTTAACAGTTCTTTCAAAACAATTTAACCTGCCTATTCTTAACACTTCTAATAATTTTACTAATAATCCTAAATCCTAATAATCTCTTCACACACACTCCTGACTAGATCACACACAGCTATCTTCCACACAACTACCCTCCACCCAACCAAGACAATAAGATGATCCAAACCCCTCCCTCACCCTATATATACTCCTCCCCCTCCCTTTCCCAGCATCATCAGCCACACCCACTCAGTCCACCATTAAGCACTCTCCGAACACACTAACTCAGACATACATAGGGAGACGGAAATGTATATATATCATCAATGTGTGTGTGTATAATATATATATGTATATGTATATGTATGTATAATTGTGAATGGTTGGTTCAGGCCTTGATTTGCTCTGGCCAATTCTTTTGATTACAGGCAATGGGAAATAGTGGGGAGGGGGAGTTAGAACCTTGAGCTGTTTGAATGTTGTCCTCTGATTGGCTGTTTGATTGGGAGTGGGGAGGGGGTTCGTGGATTGCAGCCTCTGAAACAGGCATAATTGACCCTCTCTGGATGGTTTGGGAAACAGACCCTGGAATCCGCATAGAGGAAGAAATTTGGAATGCTTCCTGGGAGAAGTATCCATTTAAACCAATTTTTCTTTAAAATAAATAGTTAACTGATTAACCAAATTAACCAGTATCAGGGGTTTTTGGGGGGTTGAGTCCATCTAAAGGGTTAAGGAGAACGAGTGCTCTGCTCCTAGAGCGGCTGCTGAAGAGCCAAGGCTGATTGATGACGTTCGCTGCCCGCCCCCTATTGGGAAAGCATTGTTTGCATTGGGGGCCACCGCAGCCCCTCTTCTTCTTCCCCTGCGAGGGAGCCGGTGAGGGAGAAATGCAGGGGGGTCCCAGTGGGGGTGGGGAGGGATGGATGGAGCCCCCCAGGGCAGGAGCAGAGAAGGGAGGGAGCCCAGGGCAGGGAGGCTGGTTTGGGGGCAGAGGGAGTGGGGTGGAGAGAGAGGGGGGGTGGGGAGAGAGGGAGCCCCCGGCCCCCCAGGCGGCTGACCCACTGAAGACCCGCGCCTTGCACCCTCGTTCCCTCCCCATAAGTAGGGGGAACCCTGGAAGGGGAGAAAGGGGAGGGGGGCCTGGGAGGGAGAGAGGCTGGGTGGGGGGAGGAGGAGGAATCCCACCTGTGGGCCAAAAAAGGCTTTTCTCCTAATGTCGTTTCTGCGTTGCATTTTGTCTTGTTTTGTTTCCTTTCCTCTCCAGGTTTTAAACTTAATAAGTTCCATGGGGCATTTTCCCCTTTCATTTAGTCCCAAAGCCTTGGAAATAAACCTCAGGTGCTTTTATAAGGACACAAATGACAGTGTTTGCCCATAAGGCACTAAATCCCCATAGGGAAACCACACTTGCCCATAGGGAAGCCATGTCTATCTATAGGGAGACACAGGACATTAAATCCCCATAGGGAAACCACATCTGCCCCATAGGGAGACGCAGGATGTTGCAGTGGCCTCTGCAACCTTGGCAAGGAAACATTTGTCATAGGAAACTCTTTCCCTTTTTGGGATTAAATAAAGCTGGTTGAGCTGCGTTTAGACATCCGATGAAGACTTCTCTCATTCCTGCAGGCTTATTCTGATCAGCTACGCTCAGCCGTGTTGTTTCTGTTATATTTTTATTTTATGTTTCCATTTTATTTTTTATTTTGTTCTTTTTGGGTTGCTTTGCACTGCTTCTGTTTGTTTTATTTCTGCTCTACACCACTTTCATTTGTTTATTTATTTATTGTTGAGGAGGATATAAGTGTATTTTCATTTGTATTTTTAATCTTTCATAAGGTATAATCAGATGGCCATAAATTAAAGTAAATACTACTACTACTGCTACAATTCCAAACAACACAACACAAAAATACCATTAAATCATAATAAATAACATTTTAAACTCACGAATATAAAATAAAAATACAATAAAAAGAAACCTAAGTACAGCTGACAAAAAGACAAGTACTGTCCTTTATTTTCACTGTGGGCAAGCATGGATTCCCTATGGGTAAGTCTTGTCCTTTGTTTTGTTTGCCCTATGGGCATGTATGGTTTTCCGATAGGCAAGTATTGTCATTTGTTTTAGCATGTCCTGCTTTTATGTATGAAGTGAGCCTGCAAACACATCCTCAGAGTGGTTAGAAATCACTGTTACTCAGGGCACTTTTGGGGTTCAAGTGCTGGCAACAGAGGTCTTAGAAGGAAACCATGGAATAGATTGGGAGAGAAAAAGGCCTATTAGGAGGCAAGAAAGTTTGGGGGAGTCGATGAATCGAAAGGCGACTGAAACGCAAGAGAAGGACGGACCTTTGATGTAGTTCACTTTCTCTTTCATTCTGTTCTGCATAGCTCCAAGTGTTGCGAACAAATTTTTGCTAGTTCGGGAGTCTTTTGACCTAGCTTTAGAGGGCTGGATGCTAAGCTCATGGGCAACTTTCACACAGACTGAACTTTTAATCCCATTAATTCAGCTCTGGTTACATACACCCTCTCTCCCATTGGGGCAGAGTCAGAACCTCATTTTTGACCGGGAGCCTGGTTCCTGTGGAACCTGGGTTGTCGGAACCCATCTGAGACAGGTCCTGGGTATTGAGTTGGCAAAAAAAAGGAGAGAAGCAGGTTCTCAGAATGCGAATATCCTGTATTTCCTAGCCCAGTGCGTTTCGACCTATGTTGTTTTTTTAAGGCCTCCTTCGGGGGGTTGATAAGAGATGTCTGCAGAAATACTCTAAACAGGATGATAGTCTTCTACGATAATTACTGGCGTCTTTCATCCTGTGTATATCTGTAGACATGTCTTTTCAACCCCCTGAAGAAGGCCTTCAAAAACAACATAGGCTGAAACGCGTTGGGCTTGGAAATAAAGTATCTTAGCATTCTGAGAACCTGCTTCTCTCCTTTTTTTGTCCTGAGTTGGATGCTCTCCTCCTTTTGTTTTTTCATTTCTATTACGTTGACCACAGCTGTATCTAACTAATGCTGCTCATTATTTTAATTCCTACAGGGCAGTCCTTGCCTGAAGAGCGAAATTAGCAGCAAAGGAAGGAGACCTTTTGAGTCCTGGAGGTAGCGGAGATGAAGAAGAAAGTAAAGATGGAAGAGCAAAACTTTGCTGGCCCTGAAGCAGGACACATTTCCTGTACCATCCAGGAAGGGAGCAGTGCAGAGCATTGGGAAAGAAGAGTGTTGGAGAACCATCCCGGGAGAACCATCACCAGTTCAGACGTAGATCGCCAGCGCTTCACAGACTTCTGCTACCAGGAAGGTGACGGACCCCGGGAGGTTTGCAGCCGACTCCACCACTTTTGCTGTCAGTGGCTGAAGCCAGAAAGGAACACAAACGCTCAGATGCTGGATCTGGTGGTCCTGCAGCAGTTCTTGACTGTCCTGCCCCCGGAGATGGAGAGCTGGGTCAGAGAATGTGGAGCGGAGACCAGTTCCCAGGCGGTTGCCCTGGCAGAAGGCTTCCTCCTGAGCCAGGTAGAGGACAACGAGCAGGTGAGAGCAATTCATCGTCTTAACTCCAAGGAACTGTGTTCTTAATACTTACCTCAACTTGACTTTGCGTGTCCTGTTAGGAAGGGATGCCCTAAATTCCATTGCCTCCCACCCACCAAAGAATAGCTGTTCTTAATGCGTACAGCAGGCCCCTCTTGGAAGAAAGTTAAACTAACAGGTTTTGAAGGTTTTTAAAGCGCTTTGCTTATGCCAGGGTTGAACTCACAAATTACACATCCTTGTGTGTTCCCCTGAAAAAGACACGTCTTAGTGTGCTATGTGGCTTGGGTGGTAGATCAACTTTAAACGGAGCCCTGAAATGCAGATTGGGAAATTAAGCCCTTAGCTTTGACCTGACCCATTCCTTCCTTCATCCCTCGTCTCTGTCTGGGATCCTCCCTCCTGTTCCAGGTGCAGGGGAGGTTGGCCAAAGCATGCACAGATTTCCCTGAGGCAGAGAAGGCTCCACTGGGAACCACACAGAGGCCGCTGGACAGGTGGATCTTGCAGGAGGCTGACGGAGGACCCTCCTCACTGGGTAAGGATTAGCAGGGCATATTTCCTCATGGTCTCCCTCCCTCAATTACGCCTGGGGTGCATGAGCTGCTTTAATGTTCTCCTTGAGGCTGACTTTGTGGGGGGAAAGAGACGTTTGTTCTCTAGATACCCATAACTAATTTTTGTTTAGCCATGTGAACGAACATTTATTCCACTAAAGCAATGAAAATGGAAATGCTTAAGAACTATAACTTATCTTCCCACTTTCTTTGCCTTCCTCACAGGGAATACAAAGAGCTGCAGAGAGAGTGACCTGACTCCTAGCCTTCCTTTGGTTTGTGTTGGAGTGGAAGCGGTTTCTGCAGAGCCAGGGCAGGTAGGGGAGTCCTGGGTGCCTCTGTCCCCTGCGCATCTCTTTGGTCCTGGAAGAATCTGCCCCTTTCCCTTTGCTCTTCTCCAAGATGGTGGCTAGGAAGGCTGTGAAAGTCACTCATGAAGCTCTGGCA
Organism: Anniella stebbinsi; assembly: GCA_029215795.1. Taxonomy (NCBI): domain Eukaryota; kingdom Metazoa; phylum Chordata; class Lepidosauria; order Squamata; family Anniellidae; genus Anniella; species Anniella stebbinsi. Next base: position 181,489,089 of record JARDYH010000005.1, read on the forward strand.
TTCAAAAGGATGACCTCCCCATTCTTGTCTTCATGTATTGTTACGTAATTCGTAAAGAGAACATTATCTCTTCTTCTTCTTTCAGGGTGGGGTGACTCTTGAGGAGGTGTCTGTGCATTTCTCGGAGGAGGAGTGGGCTCTCCTGGATCCAGGCCAAAGGTTTCTGCACAAGGAAGTCATGGAGGAGAATCGTGGGAACCTAGCGTCTCTGGGTAAGGAATGGGACTCCTCTGGGTTGGGGTCCCTCTTTGCCTTCTTGACAGACCCTAAAAGGTGGAATTGCAGCTCTTCTTTCTGTGTCAGTGTATAATAAAGGTGTTTGAGGACAACAGGGCCTGGGCCATGTTCCTCGGATACTCTAGTCCAGAGAAAGCTCACCAGGTGATGTACATAAAGCCTTAAAAGTGTAGGTACAAAACTCACATCCTCTCCAACTCTTACCTGTTGGTATTCTTATAGCAACTATGAGATTTGGATGTTGGTTTGACTTTGGAAACATCAGGATGTCCCTCCAGCTGGGGCTTCTGATCTCTAAGAATTTGCTAAGACCTATGCTACTGGCAATTGCCTTATTAATATGAAATTAGAACAAGGTTTAAAAGCAGCAAATACGGTCCAGTAGCAGAATGATTCAGGATGCTCCTTTTCGCCCTTTTTGAAGATAGGGACAACATTAGCCCTCCTCCAGTCGTCCAGCACTTCACCAGTCTTCCATGATAACACAAAGATAATAGACGATGGTTCTGAGAGTTCTTCTGCCAACTCCTTTATTATTCATCGGGCACTGGAGGTTTGAACTCATTCAAGGAAATTAGGTGTTCCTTGACCATTTGTCTCTCAATCTCAAACTGCAATCCTGCCCCTTCAGCTTGTACTTCTCTTTTGCCAAGGGAGTCATAGACCCTCTTTTGGGAGAAGCCTGAGCGAAAGTAGGAATTTAGCAATTCTGCCTTTTCTTTGTCCTCTGCTATCATTTTGCCATCCCAACTGAGTAGTTGAACCACCATTGCTTTCCTCTGTCTTTTACTGTGCACGTACCTGAAGAAAGCTTTTTTGTTTCTTTTAGCATCCCTCCTTAACCCCAGTTCGTTCTCAGCTTATCCTTCCTGATGCCATTCCGGCACTCCTGTGCTACTGCCAAAATCCACAGGTCGTAAGGCAACTCTGTTTTGTTGAGCGTAATACAGCTGTATGGAGAGAGTCCTATAGACAAAGAACTTCTCAACTGGCAGTGTGAAAAGCAGGTATATTTATACACAGTAGCATCTTAACCAGTTAGCAGTTGGCAAAATTCTAAAGCAAAACAAAAGATAGATCAAATAAAACTTCTTCATTCTACCTTATCAACAGTTGCCCCATAACTCTTCTAGCAATGTCAGATTGACCTGGATGGTCAGTCCTCCTTATCAAACGCACTTATTTGTCTCATATCGAAAAGGTCTTGACCGTTAGAAATTCTAAGAGCTCTTTGTCTTCTCTTTTTCCTTGGTGGGCGGATACTGGCTGCTCAAGTCCCCTCACTTTTTCCTTCCAATAGTGCAACCAGCTTGTACATGTGGAACGTGTACGTCATGTTGATCTCAGGAAGAAAACAAACATGGCACACACCTTGCAGGTCACCACCTTCTGCCTCTTGCTCGCTGTGACGTCGGGTCCCCTGTAATTCTTCCTCTGCGGGTCACCACCCCTGGAGACTCCTTTCTTTCCAGTGTGTCTATTCCCTGTTTGTTTCTGCCTTTCCGATTGTATTGGAATAGCCTGTGCTTTTGTCCTGTCCTCCCTGGTGGTTAACAACAGAGTCCCCTAGTATAGGAGCGTGGGTGTGTTACAAGAGAACGGGTTTTTGTTTGGGATCTCTCCCTTGACCTCCCCTGCCAGGCACCATCCATTCTATCTTATCTGCATGTCGAAGGCACATCTGGTCCTGGAACTTGTGGTTGTGCCCTCAGTATTTGAGTATCCTCTTCCTTGGTTGCACATCCCTCTTTCAGTCTCTTCTCCATGACCCATTTGAGTCTCAAAGAGTCTCAGAGAGCTCCCAGGGAAGCCAACCCGGATTCTTTCAATGTCCCCCATTTTTCCTTCTGTAGGAATAGTTTGAGCTTGTGCCATCAGAATGTAAGTTTTTGGGAACTCCCATCTCTCCTGAACTCTGTTTTCCTTCCTAATTTCTAGCTATGGGATCTGATTCAAGCTTTCTCTGAACTTTTTGAAGTTTTTTTTCTTAAGGTCCAATGTCCATGCCAACTAAGCTTCATTTTCAGAGCCGTCACTACCATGGATTTGAAGATGACATGAACACTTTTTCCCAAAATTTCTGCCACTTTTACTTTATCCATCCGTTCTTCCCAATTGGTTACAATTAAGTCCAGGATAGTAGATCCGCCTGTTCCTTCTTTCACCTACTTGAGAGTTAGACTAGCAGGAGACAGCAGGACAGCAGAAATCCTCCATTACTACAGTGATTTGCCTAGGTGAACGTTTGATCATTTTTTCCAGGAAAGCATCATCGACGTCGTCTGACTGGCTGGTCGGTCCAGACAATCCTGCCACAACCATAATAGTCTTGATTCTCACTCCATCTTTCCCAAATTGGTTTCTACAGGTCTTCCTTTCTCATAATTCCCCTCCGTACCTTCCTGTCATATGACAGTACTCACCGTCCCCTTTCAATGGTTATATTCCAATCCTGAGTCTTATCCCAACTGGTCTCAGTGATGCATATAAGATTGCACCTACCAAACGTATATTACAATTTCAAGTTCATCCTGTTTTTCCCCATGATCCATGGGTGGGTATATGGACATCAGAGACCATGAGTATTACACTTGCCCAGTTTCCCTGCTCTCTTTACGTAGAAATTCCTGGGCTCTACATCCAACTGTTTTTGCTTGTCATTTGACCCTTGTGTTCTTCTCCCCAATACATGGCTCCATAGTTTATCCTAGACTTTTGATATCCCCTCCTCAGAAACCATAGAATCATCGAATTGTGGAGTTGGAAGGGACCACAAGGATCATCTAGTCCAACCCTCCGCTACATGCAGGAAAACCCATTAAACCGTCCATGAGAGGTGGCTGTCCAGCCTCTTCTTAAAATCCTTCAGAGATGGAGAACCCACAAACTCTGAAGTAAATGTCAAGCCCTGTAGGTCAGGATTGCGAGGCTCAACCATGAAACCAAACGTTTTCCAAAAGACACCATTGTCTGTGCTGTGATGAAGCTTTGGCAGTTCCGTTGTCATGAAGGGACAAAGTACCTGACAGGAGGAAAACACTCTGGAGACCTGACAAAACATTGATAGAAGCCCATTGATGGACTTATTCTGTGGCACTGAGGGCTGCAAACCAATCTTACTTTGCTGCCATGATTGCATCTGCATAAGGTCGAAGAAGTTACAGTTTACCCGTTAAATAATCAGCTAGGACAGAATGGCAGATTTTAAGCGCGTTTTGGTTTTACAGTATTTTATGTTGTTCATTTATGGTTTGAGCTACTTCATAAGAGTTATTATATCTAAGTGAAAGCGCTGCATGCCGCTCTAGTTCTCAGTTCTATTGATCATCAGAGGATATTTAATATATTTGGAAGGATCTGCCTCTCCAGCAAATATTGTTTTATCGTGTTAATCAAATCAGCAAACCATTTGGTTTGTTCCTTGATTTCAGGAAGATTTCTGTTTTTCTTGCAGGTGATTGCAGGAAGAGTAAGGAAAATAGGGTCCACCGGAGAATGGATAATGAGACTGGAGAGAAGAGGGGAAATAAATCCATTTCTTTTGAAGTGTCAGGCGTCCGTGAAATTCCAATGCTAGAAGAACCAAGTAAAAGGAACATTCACAATCGGAAGACACAGAGGAAAAGCTCTCCGTATATAAAGACTCAGAAGGTTCACCTACCCAACCGTCAACGATTTCACACAGAAGAGAAAAGATTTCAGTGCTTGGAGTGTGGAAAGAGGTTTGCTTTCAACACTCGCCTGCAGAGACATCAAAGGATTCACACAGGGGAGAAGCCGTATAAATGCTCACACTGCGGAAAGAGCTTCACTCAGAGCGGCAACCTTAAATCACATCAAAGAATTCACACAGGGGAGGAGCCCTATAAATGCTCAGAGTGTGGAAAGAGCTTCAATCAGAGCAGCTACCTTAAGTCACATCAACGAATTCACACAGGGGAGAAGCCGTATAAATGCTCATACTGCGGAAAGAGCTTCAGCCAGAGCTACCAACTTAAGTCACATCAACGAATTCACACAGGGGAGAAGCCGTATAAATGCTCACACTGCGGAAAGAGCTTCAGCCAGAGCTACCACCTTAAGTCACATCAAAGAATTCACACAGGGGAGAAGCCATATAAATGCTCCGAGTGTGGACAGAGCTTCAGCTGGAGCAGCTACCTTAAGTCACATCAAAGAATTCACACAGGGGAGGAGCCCTATAAATGCTCAGAGTGTGGAAAGAGCTTCAATCAGAGCAGCCACCTTAAGTTACATCAAAGAATTCACACAGGGGAGAAGCCCTTTAAATGTTCAGAGTGTGGAAAGAGCTTCAGCCAGAGCTACCAACTTAAGTCACATCAAAGAATTCACACAGGGGAGAAGCCGTATAAATGCTCAGACTGCGGAAAGAGCTTCATTCGGAGCAGCCACCTAAAGCGACATCAAAGAATTCACACAAGGGAGAAGCCCTATGAATGCCTAGAGTGTGGAAAGGGCTTTACTCACAGCACACATCTCAAGCAACATCAAAGAGTTCACACAAAGGAGAAGCCTTAAAAGTGCTCAGAGTGTGCCACATTTCGCCAATCTCTAAAATACAACGTCAAATCATTAATAATGGTCTTAAGCAAGCACGAAACAACACCCATATACGCTGACCTGGAGCACTTCTCTACAAAAAGCTGAATATAGAATATTCAACGACCCACCCACTTCATTTTCATTTTCAATGCTTTTTGTTTTGATCTTGAGCTGGTAGCAATTTGGGGAAGTTTTTACCCATCTCCTACTTCTCATGCTGGAACCTTATTGTAAAGTTTTACTATTGTTTATAGGAGGATAAATCTAACGAATCATTTAATCAAGATCAAATCACATTGAAAATGAAGTGGTTGGGTTGTTGAGTGTTGACAGCATCATTGAGTCATAAGGCTGCCAGCTGTAGAATGAAATGATTTAAATTGCTTTCAAACAGACCCTGAGCTCAGAATTTTGAGACGACTGAGCCTATCGGGACATTACATGAGCAGGAAACTTTGGCCTTTAATTCTTATTCTATATTCAGCTTTTCTTAAAGACGTGCTCCAGGTCAGCGTATAAAATCTTTCATATGAATGTGTCAATGTTGAATAGTTGTGGTATGTTTGATAGCAAAGGAATGTAAACTAAGATGTGTTTCAGTTTGATATGGGTGTTGTTTCGTGCTTGCTTAAGACCATTGCTAATGATTTGACGTTGTATTTTAGAGATTGACTAAATGTGACTATATTTGTTTTATGTAGCTCCTGACGAAGGTTTTGTAACCGAAACGCGTCGAGCAGCAAGAAGATAGGATAAAAGAAATAAAAACATTTTTACATAGCACCAGAGCATTGCTCTTCTTTTTCTCCAGCTTGTTGGTGCTCCCTTCCCTCCTTGTTCCATCAGCGTTAACACCCTCCCCAGCCAATGGGGCCCTGGCCCTGTCAAAGACCCACTGTGACCTTTTTGCATCCTCATTTTGTGGGATCCGTTCCAGTTGTTGCGGCCTGAAGAGGTGGACAAGGTGCTTGCAGCAGTTTGACCAACCGCTCGCCCCCTCGATCCCTGTCCCTCCTTGAGAGGTGTGACTGGGTGGGTCCAGGGAGTGATAAATGCTTCCCTTCAGGAAGGCGTGGTCCCTGCTGTCCTTAAGGAGGTAGTCGTGTGACCACTCCTGAAGAAGCGCATCCTGGGTCCGGTGTACTAGACGACTCCTGCTCAGTCACAAACACCCCCTTCCTCTGGAAGGTACCTGTGAGGTTTGTGGCGGAGGAACTGCAGGCACTCTTGGAGTTTACTGATTATCCCGACCCATTCCAGTTGGGTTTCAATCTAGTTATGGGACCGAGTCAGCGTCAGTTGCCCTGATGGATGACCTTTATCGAGAGAAGCACAGAGGGAGGGCAACCCTGCTAATCCTTCTCGATCTCTCATCAGCTTTTGACTCCATCAACTCTGTGGGATGAGCATCGGAGTCTCTGTGCTACCGTGGTTCTGGTTCTACCTGTGGGGCTGATTTCAGAGATTTAACCAAGGGTGATTCCTCCTCGGCCCTTTGGCCATTGAGCTATGGGGTTCTGCAGGGTACCATCTTGTTCTCCATATTGCTCAGCATCTATTTGAAGCCGCTGGGAGCAGTTAGGGGATTAGGAGCTGAATGCATTCATATGCCTATGATAGGTGAGTCATGTGTGGCTGTGCAAGTCCTGGACCAGTGCCTAGACCCAGTAATGGGCGGATGAGAGCCAATTGCTTGGCCAAGTCCGGTCGACAACCTGTGTGCTTGACCCTTGCCCTTCATGGCTCATTTCATCAAATAAGGAGGGAATTGATCGCTGGGTCCAGGAGGTTGTAAATTCCTCCCTGAGAGAGGGAGTGGTGCCGGCCTCTTTCAAAGAGGTGGTAATCAGGCCACTCCTGAAAAAGGCTAACCTGGACCTGGAGGATGTCAACAATTCTAGGCCGGTGGCTAATACCCCTTCCTGGGCAAGGTGCTTGAGGGGGTGGTTGCAGGACAACTCCAGGCACTCTTGAATGAAACGAATTATCTAGATCCATTTCAAGCAGGCTTCAGGCCTGGTTTTAGAACAGAACAGCTTTGGTTGTCCTGTGGGATGACCTTTGCTGGGAGAGGGACACGGGGCATGTGACCCTGTGGATTCTTTTATACTTTTATATTGTGGTTTAAGTCTTATAATGTAAATTGTATTCCATGGTTTTAATTTTTGTAAACTGCCCAGAAAACTTCATTGGGCGGTATAGAAAAGCAATAAATATATAAACTGAACCTGAATCCTGGCAGGATGGAAGCCATGTGGATGAGTAGTTCCCGAGTCCGGCAGATAGGCTCATCGCCTGTTCCGGATGGGGTGCACTCCCTGTGAAAGATCAGGTTTGTAGTTTGGGGGTACTCTTAGACCCAGCTGTGTCGCACCTCCCCAAAACGTTCGAGACCGCTTTCCCTGCATGACCAGCCGTGTTTTTTATCTGAACGCTGTTCTTTTAAATGTAATTTTAATATGTTTTTATTCTGTTTTTACTCTTCTATTTGTTCACCACTCCATAATCTTGGATTAGGAGCAGCATATAAATATTGTAAATAAATAAATAAAAGGATTTCAGTGGTAAGCCACAACTTAAGCGACATCAAAGAATCCACTCAGGTGAGAAGCCCTATAAATGCTTTGAATGTGGAAGGGGTTTTGTGAAGACCGAGCAAAGTTGGCTACGGTCCTGTCACTGGGACTGGGGCCTCTTTGCTTGATAGAGCTCTCAAGAACTACTTTTGAAAACAGCTTGCTAGAAGCTTTCCCAGAAAGCAGCATCTGGATTGTTCCCAGTGGGACGTGAGGTGCGGCTGGGTTGCCGAGGCTAATTGGCGAAGATGGTGCTGACTGCCTTCAGCTGTGGGAAAATGCGGCCTGGTGGGAAATGTCCCTTCCTAAGGGAGGGAGGGAAGGCTGTGGATTGGCCTACGCGGCTCATGGGATCTGCCAGCCCAAAGGGGATGAATGAGTTAGCCACTGGGTGTAAGTGATCTCCCCTGGAACTGAACATCAGTGGAGATGGGAGATCCCTTGCAAGTGAGGTTAGAACTTGGATTTTAGTTAGGATGGCTTGTGTTGGTTTCTGGCTGCTCCAGGGAAAGGCTTGGCTGCCTTCGGCTGTGAGTGATAGTGGGCCATCGTTTCAGTGCTGCGACCGACCTCTTTCCTTTTCCCCTTCCGCCCCCTTCCCTTTCGTTCCCGGGTTTGTGCTTTTGAGTGTATGCTCGACTGAAGCCCTACATGGTTGGTTTTAGAGTTTTAATAAAGTTGCTTCAGTCCTTAGTCCAGGGTGTCGTTATTTTCCCAGAGGCGGGCTTCTGCCGTTTCAGCATGGGGCTAGGGAGGGGGGTATCTGGGTCACGGGACTGTGGGTCCAGAGCCTGCCTTGCAGGAAGGACAGCTTGACCCTGGCCTTTGTCCTCCACAGGTTTCAGTTACACCATGAGCCTTAGTAACCATGACAGAATCCATAAAGACAATGAGCCCGTCAATGCTCAGTATGTGGAAAAAGTTTCAATCGCAGTGTGAATCTGAAATCACATCAAAGAATCCACCCAGGGGAGAAGCCATACAAGGGCTCAGAGGGTGGAAAGCAATGCTCAGTTTCACATTTCCATCAGCAAGCAAAGCGCTACTCAAAAACCCCTAGGAAGTGGAAGAAGCAAGAGTTAGGCATTGTGGATAGTTTAGTAGCTATTCAAATGATGTTGGTTCCAAAACATCTACTTCTATTTCAAACCGTGCCAATTCTGAGCATTCAAAGCCAACTGCAATACCTGTAGAAACCATTTAAAAATTGCACGGGTGTTGCTAAATCTCCCAGATGATGTAAATCGCTCTTATGTAGGCAATTATGAGAAGGTTGGGTGGGGAATCCCGAAATTGGCATGTTGTTATGAGAACAACCAACTCCAAATTCCCTTGATGGAAGACGATGTCTCTAAACAGTGGGTTCACGTGGAAGGGATAAAGTGTGAGGGAGTTTCAAGAAGTGTCTTGCCATTTTGGAAGCATCAATTGGAATTGAGGCGAAATGGTATTTTATGTTGATGATGTATTTGTATATATATATATATATATATATATATGTGTGTGTGTGTGTGTGTGTGTGTGTATGTGTGTGTGTGTGTGTGTGTGTGGTATTATATAATCTATATGTATAGTTGTGAATGGTTGGTTCAGGCCTTGATTTGCTCTGGCCAATTCTTTTGATTACAGGCAATGGGAAGTAGTGGGGAGGGGGAGTTAGAACCTTGAGCTGTTTGAATGTTGTCCTCTGATTGGCTGTTTGATTGGGAGTGGGGAGGGAGTTCGTGGATTGCAGCCTCTGAAACAGGCATAATTGACCCTCTCTGGATGCTTTGGGAAACAGACCCTGGAATCCGCATAGAGGAAGAAATTTGGAATGCTTCCTGGGAGAAATATCAATTTAAACCAATTTTTCTTTAAAATAAATAGTTAACTGATTAACCAGATTAACAAGTATCAGAGGCGGTAAGCCTGTATAAAGCAGTTGCTGGGGAACATGGGCAGGAGGGTGCTGTTGCACCCGTATCCTTACTTGTGGGTAGACAGCTTGTGTGAACAGAGAGCTGGACTAGAGAGACCCTTGGTCTGATCCAGAAGGGCGCTTAGGATGTTCTCCTGTGTAGACAAATGGGAGAAGCGTTACTGCTTTTAACTTTTGTGAACCGCCCAGAGAGCTTCAGGTATTGGGCAGCAGAGAAATGCAATAAATAAATAAATAAATAAATAATGCTTGCTTTGACTGGGAGAATGTTGCCTTGGGGGGTCGGGGGGGGGGGGGCAGGAGAGGAGAAGGTACTTATGCCAAGGGGGGGTGGAGAGTGGGCGTGCAATGCTGCACACATCCCATAGCATTCGGCGCACATTCAAAGGAAAAACTGGCCGTGCCAAGAACTGATCTGGATCCCGCAAAAAGCCTCCAGGAGCAGCCGGAGCGGTGATGCTGCAAGGAGAAAAGCCCCCCCCCCCCCCGTGTCTCTGCCAGGAGTCTCTGCAGTTTTTGGGGGGTTGAGTCCATCTAAAGGGTTAAGGAGAACGAGTGCTCTGCTCCTAGAGCGGCTGCTGAAGAGCCAAGGCTGATTGATGACGTTCGCTGCCCGCCCCCTATTGGGAAAGCATTGTTTGCATTGGGGGCCACCGCAGCCCCTCTTCTTCTTCCCCTGCGAGGGAGCCGGTGAGGGAGAAATGCAGGGGGGCCCCAGTGGGGGTGGGGAGGGGCTGGATAGATGGAGCCCCCCAGGGCAGGAGCAGAGAAGGGAGGGAGCCCAGGGCAGGGAGGCTGGTTTGGGGGCAGAGGGAGGGGGGTGGGGAGAGAGGGAGCCCCCGGCCCCCCAGGCGGCTGACCCACTGAAGACCCGCGCGTTTGTATTATGTTGACCACAGCTGTATCTCACTAATGCTGCTCATTATTTTAATTCCTACAGGGCAGTCCTTGCCTGAAGAGTGACATTAGCAGCAAAGGAAGGAGACCTTTTGAGTCCTGGAGGTAGCAGAGATGAAGAAGAAAGTAAAGATGGAAGAGCAAAACTTTGCTGGCCCTGAAGCAGGACACATTTCCTGTACCATCCAGGAAAGGAGCAGTGCAGAGCATCGGGAAAGAAGAGTGTTGGAGAACCATCCCGGGAGCATCACCAGTTCAGACATAGATCGCCAGCGCTTCACAGACTTCTGCTACCAGGAAGGTGACGGACCCCGGGAGGTCTGCAGCCAACTCCACCACCTTTGCTGTCAGTGGCTGAAGCCAGAAAGGAACACGAAAGCTCAGATGCTGGACCTGATGTTCCTGGAGCAGTTCCTGGCCGTCCTGCCCCCGGAGATGGGGAGATGGGTCAGAGAATGTGGAGCGGAGACCAGTTCTCAGGCAGTGGCCCTGGCAGAAGGTTTCCTCCTGAGCCAGGCAGAGGACAACGAGCAGGTGAGAGCAAGTCATCGTCTTAACTCCAAGGAACTGTGTACTTAATACTTACCTCAACTTGACTTTGCGTGTCCTGTTAGGAAGAGATGCCCTAAATTCCATTGCCCCCCACCCACCAAAGAATAGCTGTTCTTAATGTGTGCAGCAGGCCCCTCTTGGAAGAAAGTTAAACTAACATTGCAGAGTTAAACTCTGCAATTCCCTACCACGAGATGTAGTGGTGGCCACCAATTTAGGCAGTTTAAACAAGGGTTAGACAAATTCCTGGAGGAGAAGGCTATGAATGGCTACTAATCGTGATGCCTATATCCCACCTCCAGTATCCGAAGCAGTATGTCTATGTACACCAGTTGCTGAGGAACATGGGCAGGAGGGTGCTGTTGCTTGTGAGTTTGTGGTCAAGTGCTGATGGGCCACCGTGGGAAGAGAAGGCTGGGCTAGATGGACCCTTGTTCTGATCCAGAATGGCTCTTCTTATGTTCTAACAATCACAGGAGAAATGAATGGGTTTGTGAAGTTCTGGGGGAAGGAGGAATCCGTCTTCAACCAGTGGCAGAGACCTCCCAATAGGACAGGATTAGCATTTGTAGACACCAAACTGCTGTTTTTACAGCGGAAAATTTTGGATATTTGGGAATGTCTGGGAGGTTCTCCCTTTCCTCTGGATTGATTTTTGAAGGTTTTAAAAGCGCTTTGCTTAGGGCGGATCTACACACAAGGTTTTTGACGGTTTATAAGGGTTATGAAAACTCTTTGGGTCACATGACACACTCCCTATAACGTTGTATATCTGAGGTTTTTAAAAACTCACTTCAGTTATATACAACGGTTTTACTTTTAATAAATCGTTTTAAGTAAAATAATGTGTCCTTCCTTACCGTTTCTGATTCATGGGGGCAGTGCTTCCTTTACTGGTGCCCAAATGCTTAGCAGTTGATTGGTGGGGAATAAAGAGGAAGTGGACCAGTGAACTACAACACCCACAATTCTTAGCCCTATACTCGCTAGGGAATGACAGAGGAACTAAGAAGGAAGTGTGTAACTGAACTACAACCCCCACAATGCCTTGCCCTAAATTCATTGAAAAACGAAAGAGAAAGAGACAGGGCAGAACAGTGTGTGACCACACACACCGCTTTAAAGACAGAAGACTGTTCTCTTGTAACGTGAGTACTCAGTAATGTGGCGTAAGACGTTTTAGAACGCACCTATTTGGAACGTTTTAAAATACAATTTAAAACGTTCCAAAGGACTGTGTGGATTCCCCCTTATGCCAGGGTTGAACTCACAAATCACACATCCTTGTGTGTTCCCCTGACAAAGACACGACTTAGTGTGCTATGTGGCTTGGATGGTAGATCAACTTTAAACGGAGCCCTGAAATTGGGGAAAACAGCCCTTAGCTTTGACCTGACCCATTCCTCCCCTCATCCCTCTTCTCTGTCTGGGATCCTCCCTCCTGTTCCAGGTGCAGGGCAGATTGGCCAAAGCATGCACAGATTTCCCTGAGGCAGAGAAGGCTCCACTGGGAACCACACAGAGGCCGCTGGACAGGTGGATCTTGCAGGAGGGTGACGGAGGACCCTCCTCACTAGGTAAGGATTAGCAGGGTATATTTCCTCATGGTCTCCCTCCCTCAATTACGCCTGAGGTGCATGAGCTGCTTTAATGTTCTCCTTGAGCCTGACTTTGTGGGGGCAAAGAGACGTTTGTTCTCTAGATACCCATAACTAATTTTTGTTTAGCCATGTGGACGAACGTTTATTCCACTAAAACAATGAAAATGGAAATGCTTAAGAACTATAACTTATCTTCCCACTTTCTTTGCCTTCCTCACAGGGAATACAAAGAGCTGCAGAGAGAGTGACCTGACTCCTAGCCTTCCTGTGGTTTGTGGTGGAGTGGAAGCGGTTTCTGCAGAGCCAGGGCAGGTAGGGGAGTCCTGGGTGCCTCTGTCCCCTGCGCATCTCTTTGGTCCTGCAAGAATCTGCCCCTTTCCCTTTGCTCTTCTCCAAGCTATGGCATTCAAAAGGATGACCTCCCCATTCTTGTCTTCATGTATTGTTACGTAATTCGTAAAGAGAACATGATCTCTTCTTCTTCTTTCAGGGTGGGGTGACTCTTGAGGAGGTGTCTGTGCATTTCTCGGAGGAGGAGTGGGCTCTCCTGGATCCAGGCCAAAGGTTTCTGCACAAGGAAGTCATGGAGGAGAATCGTGGGAACCTAGTGTCTCTGGGTAAGGAATGGGACTCCTCTGGGTTGGGGTCCCTCTTTGCCTTCTTGACAGACCCTAAAAGGTGGAATTGCAGCTCTTCTTTCTGTGTCAGTGTATAATAAAGGTGTTTGAGGACAACAGGGCCTGGGCCATGTTCCTCGGATACTCTAGTCCAGAGAAAGCTCACCAGGTGATGTACATAAAGCCTTAAAAGTGTAGGTACAACACTCACATCCTCTCCAACTCTTACCTGTTGGTATTCTTACAGCCACTATGAGATTTGGATGTTGGTTTGACTTTGGAAACATCAGGATGTCCCTCCAGCTGGGGCTTCTGATCTCTAAGAATTTGCTAAGACCTATGCTACTGGCAATTGCCTTATTAATATGAAATTAGAACAAGGTTTAAAAGCAGCAAATACGGTCCAGTAGCAGAATGATTCAGGTTGCTCCTTTTCGCCCTTTTTGAAGATAGGGACAACATTAGCCCTCCTCCAGTCATCCGGCACTTCACCCGTCTTCCATGATAACACAAAGATATTAGACAATGGTTCTGAGAGTTCTTCTGCCAACTCCTTTATTATTCATCGGGCCCTGGAGGTTTGCACTCATTCAAGGAAATTAGGTGTTCCTTGACCATTTGTCTATCAATCTCAAGGTGCAATCCTGCCCCTTCAGCTTGTATATCTATTTGTCAGGGGGGTGTCATAGACCCTCTTTGGGAGAAGCCTGAGCCAAAATAGGAATTGAGCACTTCTGCCTTTTCTTTGTCATCTGATATCATTTTGCCATCCCAATTGAGTAGTTCAGCCATCTTTTCTTTCCTCTGTCTATTACTGTGTACATACCTGAAGAAAGCTTTTCTGTTGCTTTTAGCATCCCTCCTTACCCTCAGCTCATTCTCAGCTTTAGCCTTCCTGATGCCATTCCTGCCCTTCTGTGCAATCTGTCTGCGCTCTTCTTTGTAGCCTGGCCTTCCTTCCACTCCCTATATGTGTCTTCTTTTTCTTTTCAGGTCATCTCTAAGCTTTTTGTGGAGCCACATTGGCTTCTTCTGAAGCATATAGACATCAAAGACCATGTGCTTTCTATATAGTCTGGCTACCTTCCTACATCATTGTGAAGGCTCTTCTGGTGCATAAGCCTTCATCCATTGTTGCCTCTGAGTTTATATCTCCCTCCCCCATAGGATTCCATTTAAAGCTGTCAAGGATAAAAATCTACTTTGGTCGTAAGGCAACTCTGTTTTGTTGAGCGTAATACAGCTGTATGGAGAGAGTCCTATAGACAAAGAACTTCTCAACTGGCAGTGTGAAAAGCAGGTATATTTATACACAGTAGCATCTTAACCAGTTAGCAGTTGGCAAAATTCTAAAGCAAAACAAAAGATAGGTCAAATAAAACTTCTTCATTCTACCTTATCAACAGTTGCCCCATAACTCTTCTAGCAATGTCAGATTGACCTGGATGGTCAGTCCTCCTTATCAAACGCGCTTATTTGTCTCATATCGAAACGGTCTTGACCGTTAGAAATTCTAAGAGCTCTTTGTCTTCTCTTTTTCCTTGGAGGGCGGATACTGGCTGCTCAAGTCCTCTCACTTTTTCCTTCCAATAGTGCAACCAGCTTGTACATGTGGAACGTGTACGTCATGTTGATCTCAGGAAGAAAACAAACATGGCACACACCTTGCAGGTCACCACCTTCTGCCTCTTGCTCGCTGTGACGTCGGGTCCCCTGTAATTCTTCCTCTGCGGGTCACCACCCCTGGAGACTCCTTTCTTTCCAGTGTGTCTATTCCCTGTTTGTTTCTCCCTTTCCGATTGTATTGGAATAGCCTGTGCTTTTGTCCTGTCCTCCCTGGTGGTTAACAACAGAGTCCCCTAGTATAGGAGCGTGGGTGTGTTACAAGAGAACGAGTTTTTGTTTGGGACCTCTCCCTTGACCTCCCCTGCCAGGCACCATCCATTCTATCTTATCTGCATATCGAAGGCACATCTGGTCCTGGAACTTGTGGTTGTGGCCTCAGTATTTGAGTATCCTCTTCCTTGGTTTCACATCCCTCTTTCAGTCTCTTCTCCATGACCCATTTGAGTCTCAGAGAGTCTCAGAGAGCTCCCAGGGAAGCCAACCCGGATTCTTTCAATGTCCCCCATTTTTCCTTCTGTAGGAATAGTTTGAGCTTGTGCCATCAGAATGTAAGTTTTTGGGAACTCAAATCTCTCCTGAACTCTGTTTTCCTTCCTAATTTCTAGCTATGGGATCTTTTTGAAGTTGGCTTTCTTAAGGTCCAATGTCCATGCCAACTAAGCTTCATTTTCAGAGCCGTCACTACCATGGATTTGAAGATGACATGAACACTTTTCCCCAAAATGTCTGCACTTTTACTTTATCCATCCGTTCTTCCCAATTGGTTACAATTAAGTTCAGGATAGTAGATCCGCCTGTTCCTTCTTTCACCTACTTGAGAGTTAGACTAGCAGGAGACAGCAGGACAGCAGAAATCCTCCATTACTACAGTGATTTGCCTAGGTGAACGTTTGATCATCTTTTCCAGGAAAGCATCATTGACATCGTCTGACTGGCTGGTCGGTCCGGACATTCCTGCCAGAACCATAATATTCTTGATTCTCACTCCATCTTTCCCGAATTGGTTTCTACAAGTCTTCCTTTCTCATAATTCCCCTCCGTACCTTCCTGTCATATGACAGTACTCACCGTCCCCTTTCAATGGTTATATTCCAATCCTGAGTCTTATCCCAACTGGTCTCAGTGATGCATATAAGATTGCACCTACCAAACGTATATTACAATTTCAAGTTCATCCTGTTTTTCCCCATGATCCATGGGTGGGTATATGGACATCAGAGACCATGAGTATTACACTTGCCCAGTTTCCCTGCTCTCTTTACATACAAATTCCTGGGCTCTACATCCAACTGTTTTTGCTTGTCATTTGACCCTTGTGTTCTTGTCCCCAATACATGGCTCCATAGTTTATCCTAGACTTTTGATATCCCCTCCTCAGAAACCATAGAATCATCGAATTGTGTTGGAAGGGACCACAAGGATGATCTAGTCCAACCCTCCGCTACAGGCAGGAAAACCCATTAAACCGCCCATGAGAGGTGGCTGTCCAGCCCATTGATGGACTTATTCTGTGGCACTGAGGGCTGCAAACCAATCTTACTTTGCTGCCATGATTGCATCTGCATAAGGTCAAAGAAGTTACAGTTTACCCGTTAAATAATCAGCTAGGACAGAATGGCAGATTTTAAGCACGTTTTGGTTTTACAGTATTTTATGTTGTTCATTTATGGTTTGAGCTACTTCATAAGAGTTATTATATCTAAGTGAAAGCGCTGCATGCTGCTCTAGTTCTCAGTTCTATTGATCATCAGAGGATATTTAATATATTTGGAAGGATCTGCCTCTCCAGCAAATATTGTTTTATCGTGTTAATCAAATCAGCAAACCATTTGGTTTGTTCCTTGATTTCAGGAAGATTTCTGTTTTTCTTGCAGGTGATTGCAGGAAGAGTAAGGAAAATAGGGTCCACCGGAGAATGGATATTGAGACTGGAGAGAAGAGGGGAAATAAATCCATTTCTTTTGAAGTGTCAGGCGTCCGTGAAATTCCAATGCTAGAAGAACCAAGTAAAAGGAACATTCACAATCGGAAGACACAGAGGAAAAGCTCTCCGTATATAAAGACTCAGAAGGTTCACCTTCCCAAACGTCAACGATTTCACACAGAAGAGAAAAGATTTCAGTGCTTGGAGTGTGGAAAGAGGTTTGCTTTCAACACTCGCCTGCAGGGACATCAAAGGATTCACACCGGTGAGAAGCCCTTTAAATGCTCAGACTGCGGAAAGAGCTTCAGCCAGAGCAGCCACCTTAAGTCACATCAAAGCATTCACACAGGGGAGAAGCCCTATAAATGCTCAGAGTGTGGAAAGAGCTTCAGCCAGAGCTACCAACTTAAGTCACATCAAAGAATTCACACAGGGGAGGAGCCCTATAAATGCTCAGAGTGTGGAAAGAACTTCAATCAGAGCAGCCACCTTAAGTCACATCAAAGCATTCACACAAGGGAGAAGCCGTATAAATGCTCAGACTGCGGAAAGAGCTTCATTCAGAGTAGCCACCTTAAGTCACACCAAAGAATTCACACAGGGGAGAAGCCGTATAAATGCTCAGACTGCGGAAAGAGCTTCAGTCACAGCTGCCAAGTTAAGTCACATCAAAGAATTCACTCCGGTGAGAAGCCCTTTAAATGCTCAGACTGCGGAAAGAGCTTCATTCGGAGATGCCAAGTTAAGTCACATCAACGAATTCACACAGGGGAGTAGCCCTATAAATGCTCAGACTGCGGAAAGAGCTTCAGCCAGAGCAGCCACCTTAAGTCACATCAAAGAATTCACACAGGGGAGAAGCCATATAAATGCTCCGAGTGTGGACAGAGCTTCAGCTGGAGCAGCTACCTTAAGTCACATCAACGAATTCACACAGGGGAGAAGCCGTATAAATGCTCACACTGCGGAAAGAGCTTCACTCAGAGCGGCCACCTTAAATCACATCAAAGAATTCACACAGGGGAGGAGCCCTATAAATGCTCAGAGTGTGGAAAGAGCTTCAATCAGAGCAGCCACCTTAAGTTACATCAAAGCATTCACACAGGGGAGAAGCCATATAAATGCTCAGACTGCGGAAAGAGCTTCATTCGGAGCAGCCACCTTAAGTCACATCAAAGAATTCACACAGGGGAGAAGCCGTATAAATGCTCAGACTGCGGAAAGAGCTTCATTCGGAGCAGCCACCTAAAGCGACATCAAAGAATTCACACAGGGGAGAAGCCATATAAATGCTCCGAGTGTGGACAGAGCTTCAGCTGGAGCAGCCACCTGAAGTCACATCAACGAATTCACACAGGGGAGAAGCCGTATAAATGCTCACACTGCGGAAAGAGCTTCAGCCAGAGCTACCAACTTAAGTCACATCAAAGAATTCACACAGGGGAGGAGCCCTATAAATGCTCAGAGTGTGGAAAGAGCTTCAATCAGAGCAGCCACCTTAAGTTACATCAAAGCATTCACACAGGGGAGAAGCCGTATAAATGCTCACACTGCGGAAAGAGCTTCATTAGGAGCAGCCACCTTAAGTCACATCAACGAATTCACACAGGGGAGAAGCCGTATAAATGCTCAGACTGCGGAAAGAGCTTCATTCAGAACAGCCACCTAAAGCGACATCAAAGAATTCACACAGGGGAGAAGCCCTATGAATGCCTAGAGTGTGGAAAGGGCTTTACTCACAGCACACATCTCAAGCAACATCAAAGAGTTCACACAAAGGAGAAGCCTTAAAAGTGCTCAGAGTGTGCCACATTTCGCCAATCTCTAAAATACAACGTCAAATCATTAATAATGGTCTTAAGCAAGCACGAAACAACACCCATATACGCTGACCTGGAGCACTTCTCTACAAAAAGCTGGATATAGAATATTCAACGACCCACCCACTTCATTTTCATTTTCAATGCTTTTTGTTTTGATCTTGATCTGGTAGCAATTTGGGGAAGTCCCTGCTGTCCTTAAGGAGGTAGTCGTGTGACCACTCCTGAAGAAGCGCATCCTGGGTCCGGTGTACTAGACGACTCCTGCTCAGTCACAAACACCCCCTTCCTCTGGAAGGTACCTGTGAGGTTTGTGGCGGAGGAACTGCAGGCACTCTTGGAGTTTACTGATTATCCCGACCCATTCCAGTTGGGTTTCAATCTAGTTATGGGACCGAGTCAGCGTCAGTTGCCCTGATGGATGACCTTTATCGAGAGAAGCACAGAGGGAGGGCAACCCTGCTAATCCTTCTCGATCTCTCATCAGCTTTTGACTCCATCAACTCTGTGGGATGAGCATCAGAGTCTCTGTGCTACCGTGGTTCTGGTTCTACCTATGGGGCTGATTTCAGAGAGTTAACCTAGGGTGATTACTCCTCGGCCCTTTGGCCATTGAGCTATGGGGTTCTGCAGGGTACCATCTTGTTCTCCATATTGCTCAGCATCTATTTGAAGCCGCTGGGAGCAGTTAGGGGATTAGGAGCTGAATGCATTCATATGCCTGTGATAGGTGAGTCAGGTGTGGCTGTGCAAGTCCTGAACCAGTGCCTAGACCCAGTAATGGGCTGGATGAGGGCCAAATGCTTGGCCAAGTCCGGTCGACAACCTGTGTGCTTGACCCTTGCCCTTCTGGCTCATTTCATCAAATAAGGAGGGAATTGATCGCTGGGTCCAGGAGGTTGTAAATTCCTCCCTGAGAGAGGGAGTGGTGCCTGCCTCTTTCAAAGAGGTGGTAATCAGGCCACTCCTGAAAAAGGCTAACCTGGACCTGGAGGATGTCAACAATTCTAGGCCGGTGGCTAATACCCCTTCCTGGGCAAGGTGCTTGAGGGGGTGGTTGCAGGACAACTCCAGGCACTCTTGAATGAAACGGATTATCTAGATCCATTTCAATCGGGCTTCAGGCCTGGTTTTGGAACAGAACAGCTTTGGTTGTCCTGTGGGATGACCTTTGCTGGGAGAGGGACACGGGGCATGTGACCCTGTGGATTCTTTTATACTTTTATATTGTGGTTTAAGTCTTATAATGTAAATTGTATTTCATGGTTTTAATTTTTGTAAACTGCCCAGAAAACTTCATTGGGCAGTATAGAAAAGCAATAAATATATAAACTGAACCTGAATCCTGGCAGGATGGAAGCCATGTGGATGAGTAGTTCCCGAGTCCGGCAGATAGGCTCATCGCCTGTTCCGGATGGGGTGCACTCCCTGTGAAAGATCAGGTTTGTAGTTTGGGGGTACTCTTAGACCCAGCTGTGTCGCTGGAGGCCCAGCTGTGTTTCTTCCTGCACCTCCCCAAAATGTTCCAGACCGCTTTCCCTGCATGACCAGCCGTGTTTTTTAACTGAACGCTGTTCTTTTAAATGTAATTTTAATATGTTTTTATTCTGTTTTTACTCTTCTGTTTGTTCACCACTCCATAATCTTGGATTAGGAGCAGCATATAAATATTGTAAATAAATAAATAAAAGGATTTCAGTGGTAAGCCACAACTTAAGCGACATCAAAGAATCCACTCAGGTGGAAGGGGTTTTGTGAAGACCGAGCAAAGATTGCTACGGTCCTGTCACTGGGACTGGGGCCTCTTTGCTTGATAGAGCTCTCAAGAACTACTTTTGAAAACAGCTTGCTAGAAGCTTTCCCAGAAAGCAGCATCTGGATTGTTCCCAGTGGGACGTGAGGTGCGGCTGGGTTGCCGAGGCTAATTGGCGAAGATGGTGCTGACTGCCTTCAGCTGTGGGAAAATGCGGCCTGGTGGGAAATGTCCCTTCCTAAGGGAGGGAGGGAAGGCTGTGGATTGGCCTACGCGGCTCATGGGATCTGCCAGCCCAAAGGGGATGAATGAGTTAGCCACTAAGTGTAAGTGATCTCCCCTGGAACTGAACATCAGTGGAGGTGGGTGATCCCTTGCAAGTGAGGTTAGAACCTGGGTTTTAGTTAGGATGGCTTGTGTTGGTTTCTGGCTGCTCCAGGGAAAGGCTCGGCTGCCTTCGGCTGTGAGTGATAGTGGGCCATCGTTTCAGTGCTGCGACCGACCTCTTTCCTTTTCCCCTTCCGCCCCCTTCCCTTTCGTTCCCGGGTTTGTTCTTTTGAGTGTATGCTCTACTGAAGCCCTACATGGTTAGTTTTAGAGTTTTAATAAAGTTGCTTCAGTCCTTAGTCCAGAGTGTCATTATTTTCCCAGAGGCTGGCTTGTGCCGTTTCAGCATGGGGCTAGGGAAGGGGGTATCTGGGTCACGGGACTGTGGGTCCAGAGCCTGCCTTGCAGGAAGGACAGCTTGACCCTGGCCTTCATCCTCCACAGGTTTCAGTTACACCATGCGCCTTAGTAACCATGACAGAATCCACAAAGGCAATGAGCCCCATCAATGCTCAGTATGTGGAAAGAGTTTCAATCACAGTGTGAATCTGAAATCACATCAAAGAATCCACCCAGGGGAGAAGCCATACAAGGGCTCAGAGGGTGGAAAGCAATGCTCAGTTTCACATTTCCATCAGCAAGCAAAGCGCTACTCAAAAACCCCTAGGAAGTGGAAGAAGCAAGAGTTAGGCATTGTGGATAGTTTAGTAGCGATTCAAATGATGTTGGTCCCAAAACATTTATTTCCATTTCAAACTGTGCCAATTCTGAGCACTCAAAGCCAACTGCAATACTGGCAGAAACATTTTAAAAATTGGAGGGGTGTTGTTAAATCTCCCAGATTACATAAATTGCTCTTATATCAGCAATTATGAGAAGGTTGGGTGGGGAATCCCGAAATTGGCATGTTGTTATGAGGCCAACCAACTCCAAATTCCCCTGATGGAAGACGATGTCTCTAAACAGTGGGTTCACGTGGAAGGGATAAAGTGTGAGGGAGTTTCAAGAAGTGTCTTGCCATTTTGGAAGCATCAATTGGAACTGAGGCGAAATGGTATTTTATGTTGCTGATTTATATATGTGTGTGTGTGTGTGTGTATATATATTTAATTACAGGCAATCAAATATATATATATATATATATATATATATATATATATTGATTACAGGCAATGGGAGGTAGCGGGGAGGTGGAGTTAGAACCTTGATCAATTGGAATGTTGTCCTCTGATTGGCTGCTTGATTGGGAGTGGGGAGGGGGTTTGTGAATTGCAGCCTCTGAAACAGGCATAATTGACCCTCTCTGGATGGTGTGGGAAACAGACCCTGGAATCCGCATAGAGGAAGAAATTTGGAGTGCTTCGTGGGAGAAATATCCATTTAAACCAATATTTATTTTTTAAAAATAGTTAACTGTTTAATCAGTATCAGAGGCTTTAAGCCCATCTGCACCAGTTGCTGGGGAACATGGGCAGGAGGGTGCTGTTGCACCCGTATCCTTACTTGTGGGTAGACAGCTTGTGTGAACAGAGTGCTGGACTAGAGGGACCCTTGGTCTGATCCAGAAGGGCTCTGAGGATGGTCTCCTGTGTGTACACAAAGGGGAGCAGCGTGAGTGCTTTGCTTTGACAAGGACAATACCGCCTTGGGGATAGGAGGGGGGGGGGAGAGAGGGCTTCTGAAGGGATGGGTTGTAGGGAGGAAGGAAGGAGGAGTTCCTGGGGGAAAAGGGTGGGGAGGGGGGCCGCCCCAGAGGGGGAAGGGAGTGGGCGTGCAATGCTGCAGACATCCCATAATCTCCGGTGCACCTGGAAGGCTGCGTGACATGCACTCCAAGGGAAAACCGGCCGGGTCAAGAACCGCAAAGCCTCCAGGAGCAGCCGGAGCGGTGATGCTGCAGGGAGAAAAGCCCCCCGTGGAAAAGCCCCCGGAGGAGCCTCTGAAGCGCTCTTGTGTGGATGCAATCTAAGGGTTAAGGAGAACGAGTGCGTCTCTCCTAGAGAGGCCGTGAAGAGCGTAGCTTGGAGGATTGCACTCGCTTCCTGCCCGCCCCCCTGGGAAATGCAGCCTGGGGGGTGTTTGCATGGGGTGCAACTGCAGCCTCCCTTTCCCCTGCAGAGGAGCCGGTGAGTGCCAAATGCAGGGGGGTCCCAGGGGTGGGGCGGGGTGGGGGTGGAAGAAGCCCCCCAGGGCAGGAGCAGAGATGGGAGGGAGCCCAGGGCAGGCAGGGAGGTGTGGGGCAGAGGGAGTGGGGTGTGGGGCAGAGGGAGTGGGGGGGGAGAGAGGGAGCCCCCGACTCCCCCCAGGCGGCTGACCCACTTGGGGCGCCCACTGAAGACCCGCACCTTGCACTCTCCTTCCCTCCCCATAAGTAGGGGGATCCTGGAATAGAAGGAAAGGCAGGAGAAAGGGGGGGTGGAGGCTGGGAGGGAGAGAAGGGGGAAGATGCTGGGCGGGGGGGGGGAAGGAGGAATCCCATCTGTGGGCAAAAAGCTCTTATAATGTGATGTCTGCATTGCATTTTGTTTGGTTTCCTCTCCCTGTTTTAAACTGAGTGAATAAGGACCATGGTTCCATTTCCCCCCTTTAATTCAGACTCAAAGCCTTCAAAGGGAACCTCAGGTGCTTTTATTAGGACTAGTAAAACAAAAGGCAGTACTTGCCCATAGGGAAACCATAATTGCTTACACGGTGAGGGGAACCAAATGACAATACCATCCCATGGGGAAAATATTCCAGCCCATAGAGAAACCCTACTTGCCTGTAGGGAGACACAGGACAGTCTCTGTGCCCCCTAAGCCACCCTGCTGCCTTCAGGTGTGACGGAGGATGCTGTCCCGCTTCCCGTGTTGATGGAAGATTCAGCTGCCAGCAGGGTGGATTTAATTTAAATCAATTTGATTTAAATCACGATTTTAACCACTACTCAGAAAGACTCAATCTAATCATGTGACTTCCCCCCTCCCCAAAACTGCACTGTTCCTCACGATAAGCGTAATTCATAGTTTACACAACTCAGAGTTACCAAAGACTCATTCTTGCTGGTATAATCTTAATATTTACAAGCAGATGCAGGTGTCATTTTTAGCTTCTTGTGCAGATCTATTCCACTCCCAACAATCTATTCATTGAATGTTTTGGAACGTAGCACTTAAGAGGTAAGGGGTTGATTCTGTGTACATAGATTTGCAAAGGAACAATGGGATTGTGATCTCTGCAGACACATATTCACAAGTTTTGAGAACTGTAAAACTCTAAGCATCTATGATATCTTCTAGATAGAAAAATTGCCCAATAATCTTACGGAAACCTCTGGAAGAGCATGACGTTGTGAATTTACCAAAAAAGTTAAACCTTGCATGAATATACAGCCTCATGCTACATAATTAAAAACTAATCCTTATTTCATGATGAATAACCTTTGGACTATAATGTATCTTAAATAGAAAACTATTTTTAGATAGATTTTTCCTCAAAAAGCATTTTATTTTAAAAATCTATTTAAATAAAAAAATCAGATCTAAATTTTAAAAATCCATTTTTTTAAAAAAGCATTGATTTTTAGCCACCCTGGCTGCCAGTCCTCTTGGCTTTGTCCATGGAATGGGAAGGGGGGGGGGTCATCTGTGTCTGTGCCTCAGGCAGCTAAATGTCTTTTGCCAGCCGGAATAGACCACTTGCTTAAGTTCCAAAATCTGCTCAAACAAGTACGTTTTTAAATGGCACCTAAATGACAGCAGCTTCAGGCACAGCCAAATTTCTCCTGGAATGGAGTTCTACAGCTGGGGTGTCGCCACCAAGAAGGCCCTGCCATGTGTGGTAGCCCCTTGAGACCCATGTGCCTGGGGCGTCTCTAGCAGAGCCTCCCTGGCTGATCTGAAATCACGGGTTGGTCAGTACTGAGGAAGGAGATCTGTACCACCACAGCCTCAAACACCAGGCCTAGATGAGCACACTCTTCTCAGGCTAAGCACCACCACTTAAATACCTGAGGGAAGGGTTCAAGATGCACCACTTTTCCCTTATAGCAGAGGGGGAAAGGGGTGTTAAGGATTTTGAATAAGGTTCTCCTGTGAGTATGTTGGCTGAAAGTGTAATGTTATGGGTTTCTTTATTAAACTTATAGAGCAGGTTACAAAGGCAAGCTGACACGTGGTTTGCGGTAGCAAAAAATAAAAGAAAAAGTTTATTGTTGTTAACAGTTCTTTCAAAACAATTTAACCTGCCTATTCTTAACACTTCTAATAATTTTACTAATAATCCTAAATCCTAATAATCTCTTCACACACACTCCTGACTAGATCACACACAGCTATCTTCCACACAACTACCCTCCACCCAACCAAGACAATAAGATGATCCAAACCCCTCCCTCACCCTATATATACTCCTCCCCCTCCCTTTCCCAGCATCATCAGCCACACCCACTCAGTCCACCATTAAGCACTCTCCGAACACACTAACTCAGACATACATAGGGAGACGGAAATGTATATATATCATCAATGTGTGTGTGTATAATATATATATGTATATGTATATGTATGTATAATTGTGAATGGTTGGTTCAGGCCTTGATTTGCTCTGGCCAATTCTTTTGATTACAGGCAATGGGAAATAGTGGGGAGGGGGAGTTAGAACCTTGAGCTGTTTGAATGTTGTCCTCTGATTGGCTGTTTGATTGGGAGTGGGGAGGGGGTTCGTGGATTGCAGCCTCTGAAACAGGCATAATTGACCCTCTCTGGATGGTTTGGGAAACAGACCCTGGAATCCGCATAGAGGAAGAAATTTGGAATGCTTCCTGGGAGAAGTATCCATTTAAACCAATTTTTCTTTAAAATAAATAGTTAACTGATTAACCAAATTAACCAGTATCAGGGGTTTTTGGGGGGTTGAGTCCATCTAAAGGGTTAAGGAGAACGAGTGCTCTGCTCCTAGAGCGGCTGCTGAAGAGCCAAGGCTGATTGATGACGTTCGCTGCCCGCCCCCTATTGGGAAAGCATTGTTTGCATTGGGGGCCACCGCAGCCCCTCTTCTTCTTCCCCTGCGAGGGAGCCGGTGAGGGAGAAATGCAGGGGGGTCCCAGTGGGGGTGGGGAGGGATGGATGGAGCCCCCCAGGGCAGGAGCAGAGAAGGGAGGGAGCCCAGGGCAGGGAGGCTGGTTTGGGGGCAGAGGGAGTGGGGTGGAGAGAGAGGGGGGGTGGGGAGAGAGGGAGCCCCCGGCCCCCCAGGCGGCTGACCCACTGAAGACCCGCGCCTTGCACCCTCGTTCCCTCCCCATAAGTAGGGGGAACCCTGGAAGGGGAGAAAGGGGAGGGGGGCCTGGGAGGGAGAGAGGCTGGGTGGGGGGAGGAGGAGGAATCCCACCTGTGGGCCAAAAAAGGCTTTTCTCCTAATGTCGTTTCTGCGTTGCATTTTGTCTTGTTTTGTTTCCTTTCCTCTCCAGGTTTTAAACTTAATAAGTTCCATGGGGCATTTTCCCCTTTCATTTAGTCCCAAAGCCTTGGAAATAAACCTCAGGTGCTTTTATAAGGACACAAATGACAGTGTTTGCCCATAAGGCACTAAATCCCCATAGGGAAACCACACTTGCCCATAGGGAAGCCATGTCTATCTATAGGGAGACACAGGACATTAAATCCCCATAGGGAAACCACATCTGCCCCATAGGGAGACGCAGGATGTTGCAGTGGCCTCTGCAACCTTGGCAAGGAAACATTTGTCATAGGAAACTCTTTCCCTTTTTGGGATTAAATAAAGCTGGTTGAGCTGCGTTTAGACATCCGATGAAGACTTCTCTCATTCCTGCAGGCTTATTCTGATCAGCTACGCTCAGCCGTGTTGTTTCTGTTATATTTTTATTTTATGTTTCCATTTTATTTTTTATTTTGTTCTTTTTGGGTTGCTTTGCACTGCTTCTGTTTGTTTTATTTCTGCTCTACACCACTTTCATTTGTTTATTTATTTATTGTTGAGGAGGATATAAGTGTATTTTCATTTGTATTTTTAATCTTTCATAAGGTATAATCAGATGGCCATAAATTAAAGTAAATACTACTACTACTGCTACAATTCCAAACAACACAACACAAAAATACCATTAAATCATAATAAATAACATTTTAAACTCACGAATATAAAATAAAAATACAATAAAAAGAAACCTAAGTACAGCTGACAAAAAGACAAGTACTGTCCTTTATTTTCACTGTGGGCAAGCATGGATTCCCTATGGGTAAGTCTTGTCCTTTGTTTTGTTTGCCCTATGGGCATGTATGGTTTTCCGATAGGCAAGTATTGTCATTTGTTTTAGCATGTCCTGCTTTTATGTATGAAGTGAGCCTGCAAACACATCCTCAGAGTGGTTAGAAATCACTGTTACTCAGGGCACTTTTGGGGTTCAAGTGCTGGCAACAGAGGTCTTAGAAGGAAACCATGGAATAGATTGGGAGAGAAAAAGGCCTATTAGGAGGCAAGAAAGTTTGGGGGAGTCGATGAATCGAAAGGCGACTGAAACGCAAGAGAAGGACGGACCTTTGATGTAGTTCACTTTCTCTTTCATTCTGTTCTGCATAGCTCCAAGTGTTGCGAACAAATTTTTGCTAGTTCGGGAGTCTTTTGACCTAGCTTTAGAGGGCTGGATGCTAAGCTCATGGGCAACTTTCACACAGACTGAACTTTTAATCCCATTAATTCAGCTCTGGTTACATACACCCTCTCTCCCATTGGGGCAGAGTCAGAACCTCATTTTTGACCGGGAGCCTGGTTCCTGTGGAACCTGGGTTGTCGGAACCCATCTGAGACAGGTCCTGGGTATTGAGTTGGCAAAAAAAAGGAGAGAAGCAGGTTCTCAGAATGCGAATATCCTGTATTTCCTAGCCCAGTGCGTTTCGACCTATGTTGTTTTTTTAAGGCCTCCTTCGGGGGGTTGATAAGAGATGTCTGCAGAAATACTCTAAACAGGATGATAGTCTTCTACGATAATTACTGGCGTCTTTCATCCTGTGTATATCTGTAGACATGTCTTTTCAACCCCCTGAAGAAGGCCTTCAAAAACAACATAGGCTGAAACGCGTTGGGCTTGGAAATAAAGTATCTTAGCATTCTGAGAACCTGCTTCTCTCCTTTTTTTGTCCTGAGTTGGATGCTCTCCTCCTTTTGTTTTTTCATTTCTATTACGTTGACCACAGCTGTATCTAACTAATGCTGCTCATTATTTTAATTCCTACAGGGCAGTCCTTGCCTGAAGAGCGAAATTAGCAGCAAAGGAAGGAGACCTTTTGAGTCCTGGAGGTAGCGGAGATGAAGAAGAAAGTAAAGATGGAAGAGCAAAACTTTGCTGGCCCTGAAGCAGGACACATTTCCTGTACCATCCAGGAAGGGAGCAGTGCAGAGCATTGGGAAAGAAGAGTGTTGGAGAACCATCCCGGGAGAACCATCACCAGTTCAGACGTAGATCGCCAGCGCTTCACAGACTTCTGCTACCAGGAAGGTGACGGACCCCGGGAGGTTTGCAGCCGACTCCACCACTTTTGCTGTCAGTGGCTGAAGCCAGAAAGGAACACAAACGCTCAGATGCTGGATCTGGTGGTCCTGCAGCAGTTCTTGACTGTCCTGCCCCCGGAGATGGAGAGCTGGGTCAGAGAATGTGGAGCGGAGACCAGTTCCCAGGCGGTTGCCCTGGCAGAAGGCTTCCTCCTGAGCCAGGTAGAGGACAACGAGCAGGTGAGAGCAATTCATCGTCTTAACTCCAAGGAACTGTGTTCTTAATACTTACCTCAACTTGACTTTGCGTGTCCTGTTAGGAAGGGATGCCCTAAATTCCATTGCCTCCCACCCACCAAAGAATAGCTGTTCTTAATGCGTACAGCAGGCCCCTCTTGGAAGAAAGTTAAACTAACAGGTTTTGAAGGTTTTTAAAGCGCTTTGCTTATGCCAGGGTTGAACTCACAAATTACACATCCTTGTGTGTTCCCCTGAAAAAGACACGTCTTAGTGTGCTATGTGGCTTGGGTGGTAGATCAACTTTAAACGGAGCCCTGAAATGCAGATTGGGAAATTAAGCCCTTAGCTTTGACCTGACCCATTCCTTCCTTCATCCCTCGTCTCTGTCTGGGATCCTCCCTCCTGTTCCAGGTGCAGGGGAGGTTGGCCAAAGCATGCACAGATTTCCCTGAGGCAGAGAAGGCTCCACTGGGAACCACACAGAGGCCGCTGGACAGGTGGATCTTGCAGGAGGCTGACGGAGGACCCTCCTCACTGGGTAAGGATTAGCAGGGCATATTTCCTCATGGTCTCCCTCCCTCAATTACGCCTGGGGTGCATGAGCTGCTTTAATGTTCTCCTTGAGGCTGACTTTGTGGGGGGAAAGAGACGTTTGTTCTCTAGATACCCATAACTAATTTTTGTTTAGCCATGTGGACGAACATTTATTCCACTAAAGCAATGAAAATGGAAATGCTTAAGAACTATAACTTATCTTCCCACTTTCTTTGCCTTCCTCACAGGGAATACAAAGAGCTGCAGAGAGAGTGACCTGACTCCTAGCCTTCCTTTGGTTTGTGTTGGAGTGGAAGCGGTTTCTGCAGAGCCAGGGCAGGTAGGGGAGTCCTGGGTGCCTCTGTCCCCTGCGCATCTCTTTGGTCCTGGAAGAATCTGCCCCTTTCCCTTTGCTCTTCTCCAAGATGGTGGCTAGGAAGGCTGTGAAAGTCACTCATGAAGCTCTGGCATTCAAAAGGATGACCTCCCCATTCTTGTCTTCATGTATTGTTACGTAATTCGTAAAGAGAACATTATCTCTTCTTCTTCTTTCAGGGTGGGGTGACTCTTGAGGAGGTGTCTGTGCATTTCTCGGAGGAGGAGTGGGCTCTCCTGGATCCAGGCCAAAGGTTTCTGCACAAGGAAGTCATGGAGGAGAATCGTGGGAACCTAGCGTCTCTGGGTAAGGAATGGGACTCCTCTGGGTTGGGGTCCCTCTTTGCCTTCTTGACAGACCCTAAAAGGTGGAATTGCAGCTCTTCTTTCTGTGTCAGTGTATAATAAAGGTGTTTGAGGACAACAGGGCCTGGGCCATGTTCCTCGGATACTCTAGTCCAGAGAAAGCTCACCAGGTGATGTACATAAAGCCTTAAAAGTGTAGGTACAAAACTCACATCCTCTCCAACTCTTACCTGTTGGTATTCTTATAGCAACTATGAGATTTGGATGTTGGTTTGACTTTGGAAACATCAGGATGTCCCTCCAGCTGGGGCTTCTGATCTCTAAGAATTTGCTAAGACCTATGCTACTGGCAATTGCCTTATTAATATGAAATTAGAACAAGGTTTAAAAGCAGCAAATACGGTCCAGTAGCAGAATGATTCAGGATGCTCCTTTTCGCCCTTTTTGAAGATAGGGACAACATTAGCCCTCCTCCAGTCGTCCAGCACTTCACCAGTCTTCCATGATAACACAAAGATAATAGACGATGGTTCTGAGAGTTCTTCTGCCAACTCCTTTATTATTCATCGGGCACTGGAGGTTTGAACTCATTCAAGGAAATTAGGTGTTCCTTGACCATTTGTCTCTCAATCTCAAACTGCAATCCTGCCCCTTCAGCTTGTACTTCTCTTTTGCCAAGGGAGTCATAGACCCTCTTTTGGGAGAAGCCTGAGCGAAAGTAGGAATTTAGCAATTCTGCCTTTTCTTTGTCCTCTGCTATCATTTTGCCATCCCAACTGAGTAGTTGAACCACCATTGCTTTCCTCTGTCTTTTACTGTGCACGTACCTGAAGAAAGCTTTTTTGTTTCTTTTAGCATCCCTCCTTAACCCCAGTTCGTTCTCAGCTTATCCTTCCTGATGCCATTCCGGCACTCCTGTGCTACTGCCAAAATCCACAGGTCGTAAGGCAACTCTGTTTTGTTGAGCGTAATACAGCTGTATGGAGAGAGTCCTATAGACAAAGAACTTCTCAACTGGCAGTGTGAAAAGCAGGTATATTTATACACAGTAGCATCTTAACCAGTTAGCAGTTGGCAAAATTCTAAAGCAAAACAAAAGATAGATCAAATAAAACTTCTTCATTCTACCTTATCAACAGTTGCCCCATAACTCTTCTAGCAATGTCAGATTGACCTGGATGGTCAGTCCTCCTTATCAAACGCACTTATTTGTCTCATATCGAAAAGGTCTTGACCGTTAGAAATTCTAAGAGCTCTTTGTCTTCTCTTTTTCCTTGGTGGGCGGATACTGGCTGCTCAAGTCCCCTCACTTTTTCCTTCCAATAGTGCAACCAGCTTGTACATGTGGAACGTGTACGTCATGTTGATCTCAGGAAGAAAACAAACATGGCACACACCTTGCAGGTCACCACCTTCTGCCTCTTGCTCGCTGTGACGTCGGGTCCCCTGTAATTCTTCCTCTGCGGGTCACCACCCCTGGAGACTCCTTTCTTTCCAGTGTGTCTATTCCCTGTTTGTTTCTGCCTTTCCGATTGTATTGGAATAGCCTGTGCTTTTGTCCTGTCCTCCCTGGTGGTTAACAACAGAGTCCCCTAGTATAGGAGCGTGGGTGTGTTACAAGAGAACGGGTTTTTGTTTGGGACCTCTCCCTTGACCTCCCCTGCCAGGCACCATCCATTCTATCTTATCTGCATGTCGAAGGCACATCTGGTCCTGGAACTTGTGGTTGTGCCCTCAGTATTTGAGTATCCTCTTCCTTGGTTGCACATCCCTCTTTCAGTCTCTTCTCCATGACCCATTTGAGTCTCAAAGAGTCTCAGAGAGCTCCCAGGGAAGCCAACCCGGATTCTTTCAATGTCCCCCATTTTTCCTTCTGTAGGAATAGTTTGAGCTTGTGCCATCAGAATGTAAGTTTTTGGGAACTCCCATCTCTCCTGAACTCTGTTTTCCTTCCTAATTTCTAGCTATGGGATCTGATTCAAGCTTTCTCTGAACTTTTTGAAGTTTTTTTTCTTAAGGTCCAATGTCCATGCCAACTAAGCTTCATTTTCAGAGCCGTCACTACCATGGATTTGAAGATGACATGAACACTTTTTCCCAAAATTTCTGCCACTTTTACTTTATCCATCCGTTCTTCCCAATTGGTTACAATTAAGTCCAGGATAGTAGATCCGCCTGTTCCTTCTTTCACCTACTTGAGAGTTAGACTAGCAGGAGACAGCAGGACAGCAGAAATCCTCCATTACTACAGTGATTTGCCTAGGTGAACGTTTGATCATTTTTTCCAGGAAAGCATCATCGACGTCGTCTGACTGGCTGGTCGGTCCAGACAATCCTGCCACAACCATAATAGTCTTGATTCTCACTCCATCTTTCCCAAATTGGTTTCTACAGGTCTTCCTTTCTCATAATTCCCCTCCGTACCTTCCTGTCATATGACAGTACTCACCGTCTCCTTTCAATGGTTATATTCCAATCCTGAGTCTTATCCCAACTGGTCTCAGTGATGCATATAAGATTGCACCTACCAAACGTATATTACAATTTCAAGTTCATCCTGTTTTTCCCCATGATCCATGGGTGGGTATATGGACATCAGAGACCATGAGTATTACACTTGCCCAGTTTCCCTGCTCTCTTTACGTAGAAATTCCTGGGCTCTACATCCAACTGTTTTTGCTTGTCATTTGACCCTTGTGTTCTTCTCCCCAATACATGGCTCCATAGTTTATCCTAGACTTTTGATATCCCCTCCTCAGAAACCATAGAATCATCGAATTGTGGAGTTGGAAGGGACCACAAGGATCATCTAGTCCAACCCTCCGCTACATGCAGGAAAACCCATTAAACCGTCCATGAGAGGTGGCTGTCCAGCCTCTTCTTAAAATCCTTCAGAGATGGAGAACCCACAAACTCTGAAGTAAATGTCAAGCCCTGTAGGTCAGGATTGCGAGGCTCAACCATGAAACCAAACGTTTTCCAAAAGACACCATTGTCTGTGCTGTGATGAAGCTTTGGCAGTTCCGTTGTCATGAAGGGACAAAGTACCTGACAGGAGGAAAACACTCTGGAGACCTGACAAAACATTGATAGAAGCCCATTGATGGACTTATTCTGTGGCACTGAGGGCTGCAAACCAATCTTACTTTGCTGCCATGATTGCATCTGCATAAGGTCGAAGAAGTTACAGTTTACCCGTTAAATAATCAGCTAGGACAGAATGGCAGATTTTAAGCGCGTTTTGGTTTTACAGTATTTTATGTTGTTCATTTATGGTTTGAGCTACTTCATAAGAGTTATTATATCTAAGTGAAAGCGCTGCATGCCGCTCTAGTTCTCAGTTCTATTGATCATCAGAGGATATTTAATATATTTGGAAGGATCTGCCTCTCCAGCAAATATTGTTTTATCGTGTTAATCAAATCAGCAAACCATTTGGTTTGTTCCTTGATTTCAGGAAGATTTCTGTTTTTCTTGCAGGTGATTGCAGGAAGAGTAAGGAAAATAGGGTCCACCGGAGAATGGATAATGAGACTGGAGAGAAGAGGGGAAATAAATCCATTTCTTTTGAAGTGTCAGGCGTCCGTGAAATTCCAATGCTAGAAGAACCAAGTAAAAGGAACATTCACAATCGGAAGACACAGAGGAAAAGCTCTCCGTATATAAAGACTCAGAAGGTTCACCTACCCAACCGTCAACGATTTCACACAGAAGAGAAAAGATTTCAGTGCTTGGAGTGTGGAAAGAGGTTTGCTTTCAACACTCGCCTGCAGAGACATCAAAGGATTCACACAGGG
This sequence comes from Anniella stebbinsi, assembly GCA_029215795.1. Lineage (NCBI taxonomy): Eukaryota > Metazoa > Chordata > Lepidosauria > Squamata > Anniellidae > Anniella > Anniella stebbinsi. Next base: position 181,522,240 of record JARDYH010000005.1, read on the forward strand.
GAGAAGCCGTATAAATGCTCACACTGCGGAAAGAGCTTCACTCAGAGCGGCAACCTTAAATCACATCAAAGAATTCACACAGGGGAGGAGCCCTATAAATGCTCAGAGTGTGGAAAGAGCTTCAATCAGAGCAGCTACCTTAAGTCACATCAACGAATTCACACAGGGGAGAAGCCGTATAAATGCTCATACTGCGGAAAGAGCTTCAGCCAGAGCTACCAACTTAAGTCACATCAACGAATTCACACAGGGGAGAAGCCGTATAAATGCTCACACTGCGGAAAGAGCTTCAGCCAGAGCTACCACCTTAAGTCACATCAAAGAATTCACACAGGGGAGAAGCCATATAAATGCTCCGAGTGTGGACAGAGCTTCAGCTGGAGCAGCTACCTTAAGTCACATCAAAGAATTCACACAGGGGAGGAGCCCTATAAATGCTCAGAGTGTGGAAAGAGCTTCAATCAGAGCAGCCACCTTAAGTTACATCAAAGAATTCACACAGGGGAGAAGCCCTTTAAATGTTCAGAGTGTGGAAAGAGCTTCAGCCAGAGCTACCAACTTAAGTCACATCAAAGAATTCACACAGGGGAGAAGCCGTATAAATGCTCAGACTGCGGAAAGAGCTTCATTCGGAGCAGCCACCTAAAGCGACATCAAAGAATTCACACAAGGGAGAAGCCCTATGAATGCCTAGAGTGTGGAAAGGGCTTTACTCACAGCACACATCTCAAGCAACATCAAAGAGTTCACACAAAGGAGAAGCCTTAAAAGTGCTCAGAGTGTGCCACATTTCGCCAATCTCTAAAATACAACGTCAAATCATTAATAATGGTCTTAAGCAAGCACGAAACAACACCCATATACGCTGACCTGGAGCACTTCTCTACAAAAAGCTGAATATAGAATATTCAACGACCCACCCACTTCATTTTCATTTTCAATGCTTTTTGTTTTGATCTTGAGCTGGTAGCAATTTGGGGAAGTTTTTACCCATCTCCTACTTCTCATGCTGGAACCTTATTGTAAAGTTTTACTATTGTTTATAGGAGGATAAATCTAACGAATCATTTAATCAAGATCAAATCACATTGAAAATGAAGTGGTTGGGTTGTTGAGTGTTGACAGCATCATTGAGTCATAAGGCTGCCAGCTGTAGAATGAAATGATTTAAATTGCTTTCAAACAGACCCTGAGCTCAGAATTTTGAGACGACTGAGCCTATCGGGACATTACATGAGCAGGAAACTTTGGCCTTTAATTCTTATTCTATATTCAGCTTTTCTTAAAGACGTGCTCCAGGTCAGCGTATAAAATCTTTCATATGAATGTGTCAATGTTGAATAGTTGTGGTATGTTTGATAGCAAAGGAATGTAAACTAAGATGTGTTTCAGTTTGATATGGGTGTTGTTTCGTGCTTGCTTAAGACCATTGCTAATGATTTGACGTTGTATTTTAGAGATTGACTAAATGTGACTATATTTGTTTTATGTAGCTCCTGACGAAGGTTTTGTAACCGAAACGCGTCGAGCAGCAAGAAGATAGGATAAAAGAAATAAAAACATTTTTACATAGCACCAGAGCATTGCTCTTCTTTTTCTCCAGCTTGTTGGTGCTCCCTTCCCTCCTTGTTCCATCAGCGTTAACACCCTCCCCAGCCAATGGGGCCCTGGCCCTGTCAAAGACCCACTGTGACCTTTTTGCATCCTCATTTTGTGGGATCCGTTCCAGTTGTTGCGGCCTGAAGAGGTGGACAAGGTGCTTGCAGCAGTTTGACCAACCGCTCGCCCCCTCGATCCCTGTCCCTCCTTGAGAGGTGTGACTGGGTGGGTCCAGGGAGTGATAAATGCTTCCCTTCAGGAAGGCGTGGTCCCTGCTGTCCTTAAGGAGGTAGTCGTGTGACCACTCCTGAAGAAGCGCATCCTGGGTCCGGTGTACTAGACGACTCCTGCTCAGTCACAAACACCCCCTTCCTCTGGAAGGTACCTGTGAGGTTTGTGGCGGAGGAACTGCAGGCACTCTTGGAGTTTACTGATTATCCCGACCCATTCCAGTTGGGTTTCAATCTAGTTATGGGACCGAGTCAGCGTCAGTTGCCCTGATGGATGACCTTTATCGAGAGAAGCACAGAGGGAGGGCAACCCTGCTAATCCTTCTCGATCTCTCATCAGCTTTTGACTCCATCAACTCTGTGGGATGAGCATCGGAGTCTCTGTGCTACCGTGGTTCTGGTTCTACCTGTGGGGCTGATTTCAGAGATTTAACCAAGGGTGATTCCTCCTCGGCCCTTTGGCCATTGAGCTATGGGGTTCTGCAGGGTACCATCTTGTTCTCCATATTGCTCAGCATCTATTTGAAGCCGCTGGGAGCAGTTAGGGGATTAGGAGCTGAATGCATTCATATGCCTATGATAGGTGAGTCATGTGTGGCTGTGCAAGTCCTGGACCAGTGCCTAGACCCAGTAATGGGCGGATGAGAGCCAATTGCTTGGCCAAGTCCGGTCGACAACCTGTGTGCTTGACCCTTGCCCTTCATGGCTCATTTCATCAAATAAGGAGGGAATTGATCGCTGGGTCCAGGAGGTTGTAAATTCCTCCCTGAGAGAGGGAGTGGTGCCGGCCTCTTTCAAAGAGGTGGTAATCAGGCCACTCCTGAAAAAGGCTAACCTGGACCTGGAGGATGTCAACAATTCTAGGCCGGTGGCTAATACCCCTTCCTGGGCAAGGTGCTTGAGGGGGTGGTTGCAGGACAACTCCAGGCACTCTTGAATGAAACGAATTATCTAGATCCATTTCACGCAGGCTTCAGGCCTGGTTTTAGAACAGAACAGCTTTGGTTGTCCTGTGGGATGACCTTTGCTGGGAGAGGGACACGGGGCATGTGACCCTGTGGATTCTTTTATACTTTTATATTGTGGTTTAAGTCTTATAATGTAAATTGTATTCCATGGTTTTAATTTTTGTAAACTGCCCAGAAAACTTCATTGGGCGGTATAGAAAAGCAATAAATATATAAACTGAACCTGAATCCTGGCAGGATGGAAGCCATGTGGATGAGTAGTTCCCGAGTCCGGCAGATAGGCTCATCGCCTGTTCCGGATGGGGTGCACTCCCTGTGAAAGATCAGGTTTGTAGTTTGGGGGTACTCTTAGACCCAGCTGTGTCGCACCTCCCCAAAACGTTCGAGACCGCTTTCCCTGCATGACCAGCCGTGTTTTTTATCTGAACGCTGTTCTTTTAAATGTAATTTTAATATGTTTTTATTCTGTTTTTACTCTTCTATTTGTTCACCACTCCATAATCTTGGATTAGGAGCAGCATATAAATATTGTAAATAAATAAATAAAAGGATTTCAGTGGTAAGCCACAACTTAAGCGACATCAAAGAATCCACTCAGGTGAGAAGCCCTATAAATGCTTTGAATGTGGAAGGGGTTTTGTGAAGACCGAGCAAAGTTGGCTACGGTCCTGTCACTGGGACTGGGGCCTCTTTGCTTGATAGAGCTCTCAAGAACTACTTTTGAAAACAGCTTGCTAGAAGCTTTCCCAGAAAGCAGCATCTGGATTGTTCCCAGTGGGACGTGAGGTGCGGCTGGGTTGCCGAGGCTAATTGGCGAAGATGGTGCTGACTGCCTTCAGCTGTGGGAAAATGCGGCCTGGTGGGAAATGTCCCTTCCTAAGGGAGGGAGGGAAGGCTGTGGATTGGCCTACGCGGCTCATGGGATCTGCCAGCCCAAAGGGGATGAATGAGTTAGCCACTGGGTGTAAGTGATCTCCCCTGGAACTGAACATCAGTGGAGATGGGAGATCCCTTGCAAGTGAGGTTAGAACTTGGATTTTAGTTAGGATGGCTTGTGTTGGTTTCTGGCTGCTCCAGGGAAAGGCTTGGCTGCCTTCGGCTGTGAGTGATAGTGGGCCATCGTTTCAGTGCTGCGACCGACCTCTTTCCTTTTCCCCTTCCGCCCCCTTCCCTTTCGTTCCCGGGTTTGTGCTTTTGAGTGTATGCTCGACTGAAGCCCTACATGGTTGGTTTTAGAGTTTTAATAAAGTTGCTTCAGTCCTTAGTCCAGGGTGTCGTTATTTTCCCAGAGGCGGGCTTCTGCCGTTTCAGCATGGGGCTAGGGAGGGGGGTATCTGGGTCACGGGACTGTGGGTCCAGAGCCTGCCTTGCAGGAAGGACAGCTTGACCCTGGCCTTTGTCCTCCACAGGTTTCAGTTACACCATGAGCCTTAGTAACCATGACAGAATCCATAAAGACAATGAGCCCGTCAATGCTCAGTATGTGGAAAAAGTTTCAATCGCAGTGTGAATCTGAAATCACATCAAAGAATCCACCCAGGGGAGAAGCCATACAAGGGCTCAGAGGGTGGAAAGCAATGCTCAGTTTCACATTTCCATCAGCAAGCAAAGCGCTACTCAAAAACCCCTAGGAAGTGGAAGAAGCAAGAGTTAGGCATTGTGGATAGTTTAGTAGCTATTCAAATGATGTTGGTTCCAAAACATCTACTTCTATTTCAAACCGTGCCAATTCTGAGCATTCAAAGCCAACTGCAATACCTGTAGAAACCATTTAAAAATTGCACGGGTGTTGCTAAATCTCCCAGATGATGTAAATCACTCTTATGTAGGCAATTATGAGAAGGTTGGGTGGGGAATCCCGAAATTGGCATGTTGTTATGAGAACAACCAACTCCAAATTCCCTTGATGGAAGACGATGTCTCTAAACAGTGGGTTCACGTGGAAGGGATAAAGTGTGAGGGAGTTTCAAGAAGTGTCTTGCCATTTTGGAAGCATCAATTGGAATTGAGGCGAAATGGTATTTTATGTTGATGATGTATTTGTATATATATATATATATATATATATATATGTGTGTGTGTGTGTGTGTGTGTGTGTGTGTATGTGTGTGTGTGTGTGTGTGTGTGGTATTATATAATCTATATGTATAGTTGTGAATGGTTGGTTCAGGCCTTGATTTGCTCTGGCCAATTCTTTTGATTACAGGCAATGGGAAGTAGTGGGGAGGGGGAGTTAGAACCTTGAGCTGTTTGAATGTTGTCCTCTGATTGGCTGTTTGATTGGGAGTGGGGAGGGAGTTCGTGGATTGCAGCCTCTGAAACAGGCATAATTGACCCTCTCTGGATGCTTTGGGAAACAGACCCTGGAATCCGCATAGAGGAAGAAATTTGGAATGCTTCCTGGGAGAAATATCAATTTAAACCAATTTTTCTTTAAAATAAATAGTTAACTGATTAACCAGATTAACAAGTATCAGAGGCGGTAAGCCTGTATAAAGCAGTTGCTGGGGAACATGGGCAGGAGGGTGCTGTTGCACCCGTATCCTTACTTGTGGGTAGACAGCTTGTGTGAACAGAGAGCTGGACTAGAGAGACCCTTGGTCTGATCCAGAAGGGCGCTTAGGATGTTCTCCTGTGTAGACAAATGGGAGAAGCGTTACTGCTTTTAACTTTTGTGAACCGCCCAGAGAGCTTCAGGTATTGGGCAGCAGAGAAATGCAATAAATAAATAAATAAATAAATAATGCTTGCTTTGACTGGGAGAATGTTGCCTTGGGGGGTCGGGGGGGGGCAGGAGAGGAGAAGGTACTTATGCCAAGGGGGGGTGGAGAGTGGGCGTGCAATGCTGCACACATCCCATAGCATTCGGCGCACATTCAAAGGAAAAACTGGCCGTGCCAAGAACTGATCTGGATCCCGCAAAAAGCCTCCAGGAGCAGCCGGAGCGGTGATGCTGCAAGGAGAAAAGCCCCCCCCCCCCCTCCGTGTCTCTGCCAGGAGTCTCTGCAGTTTTTGGGGGGTTGAGTCCATCTAAAGGGTTAAGGAGAACGAGTGCTCTGCTCCTAGAGCGGCTGCTGAAGAGCCAAGGCTGATTGATGGCGCTCGCTGCCCGCCCCCTATTGGGAAAGCATTGTTTGCATTGGGGGCCACCGCAGCCCCTCTTCTTCTTCCCCTGCGAGGGAGCCGGTGAGGGAGAAATGCAGGGGGGCCCCAGTGGGGGTGGGGAGGGGCTGGATAGATGGAGCCCCCCAGGGCAGGAGCAGAGAAGGGAGGGAGCCCAGGGCAGGGAGGCTGGTTTGGGGGCAGAGGGAGGGGGGTGGGGAGAGAGGGAGCCCCCGGCCCCCCAGGCGGCTGACCCACTGAAGACCCGCGCGTTTGTATTATGTTGACCACAGCTGTATCTCACTAATGCTGCTCATTATTTTAATTCCTACAGGGCAGTCCTTGCCTGAAGAGTGACATTAGCAGCAAAGGAAGGAGACCTTTTGAGTCCTGGAGGTAGCAGAGATGAAGAAGAAAGTAAAGATGGAAGAGCAAAACTTTGCTGGCCCTGAAGCAGGACACATTTCCTGTACCATCCAGGAAAGGAGCAGTGCAGAGCATCGGGAAAGAAGAGTGTTGGAGAACCATCCCGGGAGCATCACCAGTTCAGACATAGATCGCCAGCGCTTCACAGACTTCTGCTACCAGGAAGGTGACGGACCCCGGGAGGTCTGCAGCCAACTCCACCACCTTTGCTGTCAGTGGCTGAAGCCAGAAAGGAACACGAAAGCTCAGATGCTGGACCTGATGTTCCTGGAGCAGTTCCTGGCCGTCCTGCCCCCGGAGATGGGGAGATGGGTCAGAGAATGTGGAGCGGAGACCAGTTCTCAGGCAGTGGCCCTGGCAGAAGGTTTCCTCCTGAGCCAGGCAGAGGACAACGAGCAGGTGAGAGCAAGTCATCGTCTTAACTCCAAGGAACTGTGTACTTAATACTTACCTCAACTTGACTTTGCGTGTCCTGTTAGGAAGAGATGCCCTAAATTCCATTGCCCCCCACCCACCAAAGAATAGCTGTTCTTAATGTGTGCAGCAGGCCCCTCTTGGAAGAAAGTTAAACTAACATTGCAGAGTTAAACTCTGCAATTCCCTACCACGAGATGTAGTGGTGGCCACCAATTTAGGCAGTTTAAACAAGGGTTAGACAAATTCCTGGAGGAGAAGGCTATGAATGGCTACTAATCGTGATGCCTATATCCCACCTCCAGTATCCGAAGCAGTATGTCTATGTACACCAGTTGCTGAGGAACATGGGCAGGAGGGTGCTGTTGCTTGTGAGTTTGTGGTCAAGTGCTGATGGGCCACCGTGGGAAGAGAAGGCTGGGCTAGATGGACCCTTGTTCTGATCCAGAATGGCTCTTCTTATGTTCTAACAATCACAGGAGAAATGAATGGGTTTGTGAAGTTCTGGGGGAAGGAGGAATCCGTCTTCAACCAGTGGCAGAGACCTCCCAATAGGACAGGATTAGCATTTGTAGACACCAAACTGCTGTTTTTACAGCGGAAAATTTTGGATATTTGGGAATGTCTGGGAGGTTCTCCCTTTCCTCTGGATTGATTTTTGAAGGTTTTAAAAGCGCTTTGCTTAGGGCGGATCTACACACAAGGTTTTTGACGGTTTATAAGGGTTATGAAAACTCTTTGGGTCACATGACACACTCCCTATAACGTTGTATATCTGAGGTTTTTAAAAACTCACTTCAGTTATATACAACGGTTTTACTTTTAATAAATCGTTTTAAGTAAAATAATGTGTCCTTCCTTACCGTTTCTGATTCATGGGGGCAGTGCTTCCTTTACTGGTGCCCAAATGCTTAGCAGTTGATTGGTGGGGAATAAAGAGGAAGTGGACCAGTGAACTACAACACCCACAATTCTTAGCCCTATACTCGCTAGGGAATGACAGAGGAACTAAGAAGGAAGTGTGTAACTGAACTACAACCCCCACAATGCCTTGCCCTAAATTCATTGAAAAACGAAAGAGAAAGAGACAGGGCAGAACAGTGTGTGACCACACACACCGCTTTAAAGACAGAAGACTGTTCTCTTGTAACGTGAGTACTCAGTAATGTGGCGTAAGACGTTTTAGAACGCACCTATTTGGAACGTTTTAAAATACAATTTAAAACGTTCCAAAGGACTGTGTGGATTCCCCCTTATGCCAGGGTTGAACTCACAAATCACACATCCTTGTGTGTTCCCCTGACAAAGACACGACTTAGTGTGCTATGTGGCTTGGATGGTAGATCAACTTTAAACGGAGCCCTGAAATTGGGGAAAACAGCCCTTAGCTTTGACCTGACCCATTCCTCCCCTCATCCCTCTTCTCTGTCTGGGATCCTCCCTCCTGTTCCAGGTGCAGGGCAGATTGGCCAAAGCATGCACAGATTTCCCTGAGGCAGAGAAGGCTCCACTGGGAACCACACAGAGGCCGCTGGACAGGTGGATCTTGCAGGAGGGTGACGGAGGACCCTCCTCACTAGGTAAGGATTAGCAGGGTATATTTCCTCATGGTCTCCCTCCCTCAATTACGCCTGAGGTGCATGAGCTGCTTTAATGTTCTCCTTGAGCCTGACTTTGTGGGGGCAAAGAGACGTTTGTTCTCTAGATACCCATAACTAATTTTTGTTTAGCCATGTGGACGAACGTTTATTCCACTAAAACAATGAAAATGGAAATGCTTAAGAACTATAACTTATCTTCCCACTTTCTTTGCCTTCCTCACAGGGAATACAAAGAGCTGCAGAGAGAGTGACCTGACTCCTAGCCTTCCTGTGGTTTGTGGTGGAGTGGAAGCGGTTTCTGCAGAGCCAGGGCAGGTAGGGGAGTCCTGGGTGCCTCTGTCCCCTGCGCATCTCTTTGGTCCTGCAAGAATCTGCCCCTTTCCCTTTGCTCTTCTCCAAGCTATGGCATTCAAAAGGATGACCTCCCCATTCTTGTCTTCATGTATTGTTACGTAATTCGTAAAGAGAACATGATCTCTTCTTCTTCTTTCAGGGTGGGGTGACTCTTGAGGAGGTGTCTGTGCATTTCTCGGAGGAGGAGTGGGCTCTCCTGGATCCAGGCCAAAGGTTTCTGCACAAGGAAGTCATGGAGGAGAATCGTGGGAACCTAGCGTCTCTGGGTAAGGAATGGGACTCCTCTGGGTTGGGGTCCCTCTTTGCCTTCTTGACAGACCCTAAAAGGTGGAATTGCAGCTCTTCTTTCTGTGTCAGTGTATAATAAAGGTGTTTGAGGACAACAGGGCCTGGGCCATGTTCCTCGGATACTCTAGTCCAGAGAAAGCTCACCAGGTGATGTACATAAAGCCTTAAAAGTGTAGGTACAACACTCACATCCTCTCCAACTCTTACCTGTTGGTATTCTTACAGCCACTATGAGATTTGGATGTTGGTTTGACTTTGGAAACATCAGGATGTCCCTCCAGCTGGGGCTTCTGATCTCTAAGAATTTGCTAAGACCTATGCTACTGGCAATTGCCTTATTAATATGAAATTAGAACAAGGTTTAAAAGCAGCAAATACGGTCCAGTAGCAGAATGATTCAGGTTGCTCCTTTTCGCCCTTTTTGAAGATAGGGACAACATTAGCCCTCCTCCAGTCATCCGGCACTTCACCCGTCTTCCATGATAACACAAAGATATTAGACAATGGTTCTGAGAGTTCTTCTGCCAACTCCTTTATTATTCATCGGGCCCTGGAGGTTTGCACTCATTCAAGGAAATTAGGTGTTCCTTGACCATTTGTCTATCAATCTCAAGGTGCAATCCTGCCCCTTCAGCTTGTATATCTATTTGTCAGGGGGGTGTCATAGACCCTCTTTGGGAGAAGCCTGAGCCAAAATAGGAATTGAGCACTTCTGCCTTTTCTTTGTCATCTGATATCATTTTGCCATCCCAATTGAGTAGTTCAGCCATCTTTTCTTTCCTCTGTCTATTACTGTGTACATACCTGAAGAAAGCTTTTCTGTTGCTTTTAGCATCCCTCCTTACCCTCAGCTCATTCTCAGCTTTAGCCTTCCTGATGCCATTCCTGCCCTTCTGTGCAATCTGTCTGCGCTCTTCTTTGTAGCCTGGCCTTCCTTCCACTCCCTATATGTGTCTTCTTTTTCTTTTCAGGTCATCTCTAAGCTTTTTGTGGAGCCACATTGGCTTCTTCTGAAGCATATAGACATCAAAGACCATGTGCTTTCTATATAGTCTGGCTACCTTCCTACATCATTGTGAAGGCTCTTCTGGTGCATAAGCCTTCATCCATTGTTGCCTCTGAGTTTATATCTCCCTCCCCCATAGGATTCCATTTAAAGCTGTCAAGGATAAAAATCTACTTTGGTCGTAAGGCAACTCTGTTTTGTTGAGCGTAATACAGCTGTATGGAGAGAGTCCTATAGACAAAGAACTTCTCAACTGGCAGTGTGAAAAGCAGGTATATTTATACACAGTAGCATCTTAACCAGTTAGCAGTTGGCAAAATTCTAAAGCAAAACAAAAGATAGGTCAAATAAAACTTCTTCATTCTACCTTATCAACAGTTGCCCCATAACTCTTCTAGCAATGTCAGATTGACCTGGATGGTCAGTCCTCCTTATCAAACGCGCTTATTTGTCTCATATCGAAACGGTCTTGACCGTTAGAAATTCTAAGAGCTCTTTGTCTTCTCTTTTTCCTTGGAGGGCGGATACTGGCTGCTCAAGTCCTCTCACTTTTTCCTTCCAATAGTGCAACCAGCTTGTACATGTGGAACGTGTACGTCATGTTGATCTCAGGAAGAAAACAAACATGGCACACACCTTGCAGGTCACCACCTTCTGCCTCTTGCTCGCTGTGACGTCGGGTCCCCTGTAATTCTTCCTCTGCGGGTCACCACCCCTGGAGACTCCTTTCTTTCCAGTGTGTCTATTCCCTGTTTGTTTCTCCCTTTCCGATTGTATTGGAATAGCCTGTGCTTTTGTCCTGTCCTCCCTGGTGGTTAACAACAGAGTCCCCTAGTATAGGAGCGTGGGTGTGTTACAAGAGAACGAGTTTTTGTTTGGGACCTCTCCCTTGACCTCCCCTGCCAGGCACCATCCATTCTATCTTATCTGCATATCGAAGGCACATCTGGTCCTGGAACTTGTGGTTGTGGCCTCAGTATTTGAGTATCCTCTTCCTTGGTTTCACATCCCTCTTTCAGTCTCTTCTCCATGACCCATTTGAGTCTCAGAGAGTCTCAGAGAGCTCCCAGGGAAGCCAACCCGGATTCTTTCAATGTCCCCCATTTTTCCTTCTGTAGGAATAGTTTGAGCTTGTGCCATCAGAATGTAAGTTTTTGGGAACTCAAATCTCTCCTGAACTCTGTTTTCCTTCCTAATTTCTAGCTATGGGATCTTTTTGAAGTTGGCTTTCTTAAGGTCCAATGTCCATGCCAACTAAGCTTCATTTTCAGAGCCGTCACTACCATGGATTTGAAGATGACATGAACACTTTTCCCCAAAATGTCTGCACTTTTACTTTATCCATCCGTTCTTCCCAATTGGTTACAATTAAGTTCAGGATAGTAGATCCGCCTGTTCCTTCTTTCACCTACTTGAGAGTTAGACTAGCAGGAGACAGCAGGACAGCAGAAATCCTCCATTACTACAGTGATTTGCCTAGGTGAACGTTTGATCATCTTTTCCAGGAAAGCATCATTGACGTCGTCTGACTGGCTGGTCGGTCCGGACATTCCTGCCAGAACCATAATATTCTTGATTCTCACTCCATCTTTCCCGAATTGGTTTCTACAAGTCTTCCTTTCTCATAATTCCCCTCCGTACCTTCCTGTCATATGACAGTACTCACCGTCCCCTTTCAATGGTTATATTCCAATCCTGAGTCTTATCCCAACTGGTCTCAGTGATGCATATAAGATTGCACCTACCAAACGTATATTACAATTTCAAGTTCATCCTGTTTTTCCCCATGATCCATGGGTGGGTATATGGACATCAGAGACCATGAGTATTACACTTGCCCAGTTTCCCTGCTCTCTTTACATACAAATTCCTGGGCTCTACATCCAACTGTTTTTGCTTGTCATTTGACCCTTGTGTTCTTGTCCCCAATACATGGCTCCATAGTTTATCCTAGACTTTTGATATCCCCTCCTCAGAAACCATAGAATCATCGAATTGTGTTGGAAGGGACCACAAGGATGATCTAGTCCAACCCTCCGCTACAGGCAGGAAAACCCATTAAACCGCCCATGAGAGGTGGCTGTCCAGCCCATTGATGGACTTATTCTGTGGCACTGAGGGCTGCAAACCAATCTTACTTTGCTGCCATGATTGCATCTGCATAAGGTCAAAGAAGTTACAGTTTACCCGTTAAATAATCAGCTAGGACAGAATGGCAGATTTTAAGCACGTTTTGGTTTTACAGTATTTTATGTTGTTCATTTATGGTTTGAGCTACTTCATAAGAGTTATTATATCTAAGTGAAAGCGCTGCATGCTGCTCTAGTTCTCAGTTCTATTGATCATCAGAGGATATTTAATATATTTGGAAGGATCTGCCTCTCCAGCAAATATTGTTTTATCGTGTTAATCAAATCAGCAAACCATTTGGTTTGTTCCTTGATTTCAGGAAGATTTCTGTTTTTCTTGCAGGTGATTGCAGGAAGAGTAAGGAAAATAGGGTCCACCGGAGAATGGATATTGAGACTGGAGAGAAGAGGGGAAATAAATCCATTTCTTTTGAAGTGTCAGGCGTCCGTGAAATTCCAATGCTAGAAGAACCAAGTAAAAGGAACATTCACAATCGGAAGACACAGAGGAAAAGCTCTCCGTATATAAAGACTCAGAAGGTTCACCTTCCCAAACGTCAACGATTTCACACAGAAGAGAAAAGATTTCAGTGCTTGGAGTGTGGAAAGAGGTTTGCTTTCAACACTCGCCTGCAGGGACATCAAAGGATTCACACCGGTGAGAAGCCCTTTAAATGCTCAGACTGCGGAAAGAGCTTCAGCCAGAGCAGCCACCTTAAGTCACATCAAAGCATTCACACAGGGGAGAAGCCCTATAAATGCTCAGAGTGTGGAAAGAGCTTCAGCCAGAGCTACCAACTTAAGTCACATCAAAGAATTCACACAGGGGAGGAGCCCTATAAATGCTCAGAGTGTGGAAAGAACTTCAATCAGAGCAGCCACCTTAAGTCACATCAAAGCATTCACACAAGGGAGAAGCCGTATAAATGCTCAGACTGCGGAAAGAGCTTCATTCAGAGTAGCCACCTTAAGTCACACCAAAGAATTCACACAGGGGAGAAGCCGTATAAATGCTCAGACTGCGGAAAGAGCTTCAGTCACAGCTGCCAAGTTAAGTCACATCAAAGAATTCACTCCGGTGAGAAGCCCTTTAAATGCTCAGACTGCGGAAAGAGCTTCATTCGGAGATGCCAAGTTAAGTCACATCAACGAATTCACACAGGGGAGTAGCCCTATAAATGCTCAGACTGCGGAAAGAGCTTCAGCCAGAGCAGCCACCTTAAGTCACATCAAAGAATTCACACAGGGGAGAAGCCATATAAATGCTCCGAGTGTGGACAGAGCTTCAGCTGGAGCAGCTACCTTAAGTCACATCAACGAATTCACACAGGGGAGAAGCCGTATAAATGCTCACACTGCGGAAAGAGCTTCACTCAGAGCGGCCACCTTAAATCACATCAAAGAATTCACACAGGGGAGGAGCCCTATAAATGCTCAGAGTGTGGAAAGAGCTTCAATCAGAGCAGCCACCTTAAGTTACATCAAAGCATTCACACAGGGGAGAAGCCATATAAATGCTCAGACTGCGGAAAGAGCTTCATTCGGAGCAGCCACCTTAAGTCACATCAAAGAATTCACACAGGGGAGAAGCCGTATAAATGCTCAGACTGCGGAAAGAGCTTCATTCGGAGCAGCCACCTAAAGCGACATCAAAGAATTCACACAGGGGAGAAGCCATATAAATGCTCCGAGTGTGGACAGAGCTTCAGCTGGAGCAGCCACCTGAAGTCACATCAACGAATTCACACAGGGGAGAAGCCGTATAAATGCTCACACTGCGGAAAGAGCTTCAGCCAGAGCTACCAACTTAAGTCACATCAAAGAATTCACACAGGGGAGGAGCCCTATAAATGCTCAGAGTGTGGAAAGAGCTTCAATCAGAGCAGCCACCTTAAGTTACATCAAAGCATTCACACAGGGGAGAAGCCGTATAAATGCTCACACTGCGGAAAGAGCTTCATTAGGAGCAGCCACCTTAAGTCACATCAACGAATTCACACAGGGGAGAAGCCGTATAAATGCTCAGACTGCGGAAAGAGCTTCATTCAGAACAGCCACCTAAAGCGACATCAAAGAATTCACACAGGGGAGAAGCCCTATGAATGCCTAGAGTGTGGAAAGGGCTTTACTCACAGCACACATCTCAAGCAACATCAAAGAGTTCACACAAAGGAGAAGCCTTAAAAGTGCTCAGAGTGTGCCACATTTCGCCAATCTCTAAAATACAACGTCAAATCATTAATAATGGTCTTAAGCAAGCACGAAACAACACCCATATACGCTGACCTGGAGCACTTCTCTACAAAAAGCTGGATATAGAATATTCAACGACCCACCCACTTCATTTTCATTTTCAATGCTTTTTGTTTTGATCTTGATCTGGTAGCAATTTGGGGAAGTCCCTGCTGTCCTTAAGGAGGTAGTCGTGTGACCACTCCTGAAGAAGCGCATCCTGGGTCCGGTGTACTAGACGACTCCTGCTCAGTCACAAACACCCCCTTCCTCTGGAAGGTACCTGTGAGGTTTGTGGCGGAGGAACTGCAGGCACTCTTGGAGTTTACTGATTATCCCGACCCATTCCAGTTGGGTTTCAATCTAGTTATGGGACCGAGTCAGCGTCAGTTGCCCTGATGGATGACCTTTATCGAGAGAAGCACAGAGGGAGGGCAACCCTGCTAATCCTTCTCGATCTCTCATCAGCTTTTGACTCCATCAACTCTGTGGGATGAGCATCAGAGTCTCTGTGCTACCGTGGTTCTGGTTCTACCTATGGGGCTGATTTCAGAGAGTTAACCTAGGGTGATTACTCCTCGGCCCTTTGGCCATTGAGCTATGGGGTTCTGCAGGGTACCATCTTGTTCTCCATATTGCTCAGCATCTATTTGAAGCCGCTGGGAGCAGTTAGGGGATTAGGAGCTGAATGCATTCATATGCCTGTGATAGGTGAGTCAGGTGTGGCTGTGCAAGTCCTGAACCAGTGCCTAGACCCAGTAATGGGCTGGATGAGGGCCAAATGCTTGGCCAAGTCCGGTCGACAACCTGTGTGCTTGACCCTTGCCCTTCTGGCTCATTTCATCAAATAAGGAGGGAATTGATCGCTGGGTCCAGGAGCTTGTAAATTCCTCCCTGAGAGAGGGAGTGGTGCCTGCCTCTTTCAAAGAGGTGGTAATCAGGCCACTCCTGAAAAAGGCTAACCTGGACCTGGAGGATGTCAACAATTCTAGGCCGGTGGCTAATACCCCTTCCTGGGCAAGGTGCTTGAGGGGGTGGTTGCAGGACAACTCCAGGCACTCTTGAATGAAACGGATTATCTAGATCCATTTCAATCGGGCTTCAGGCCTGGTTTTGGAACAGAACAGCTTTGGTTGTCCTGTGGGATGACCTTTGCTGGGAGAGGGACACGGGGCATGTGACCCTGTGGATTCTTTTATACTTTTATATTGTGGTTTAAGTCTTATAATGTAAATTGTATTTCATGGTTTTAATTTTTGTAAACTGCCCAGAAAACTTCATTGGGCAGTATAGAAAAGCAATAAATATATAAACTGAACCTGAATCCTGGCAGGATGGAAGCCATGTGGATGAGTAGTTCCCGAGTCCGGCAGATAGGCTCATCGCCTGTTCCGGATGGGGTGCACTCCCTGTGAAAGATCAGGTTTGTAGTTTGGGGGTACTCTTAGACCCAGCTGTGTCGCTGGAGGCCCAGCTGTGTTTCTTCCTGCACCTCCCCAAAATGTTCCAGACCGCTTTCCCTGCATGACCAGCCGTGTTTTTTAACTGAACGCTGTTCTTTTAAATGTAATTTTAATATGTTTTTATTCTGTTTTTACTCTTCTGTTTGTTCACCACTCCATAATCTTGGATTAGGAGCAGCATATAAATATTGTAAATAAATAAATAAAAGGATTTCAGTGGTAAGCCACAACTTAAGCGACATCAAAGAATCCACTCAGGTGGAAGGGGTTTTGTGAAGACCGAGCAAAGATTGCTACGGTCCTGTCACTGGGACTGGGGCCTCTTTGCTTGATAGAGCTCTCAAGAACTACTTTTGAAAACAGCTTGCTAGAAGCTTTCCCAGAAAGCAGCATCTGGATTGTTCCCAGTGGGACGTGAGGTGCGGCTGGGTTGCCGAGGCTAATTGGCGAAGATGGTGCTGACTGCCTTCAGCTGTGGGAAAATGCGGCCTGGTGGGAAATGTCCCTTCCTAAGGGAGGGAGGGAAGGCTGTGGATTGGCCTACGCGGCTCATGGGATCTGCCAGCCCAAAGGGGATGAATGAGTTAGCCACTAAGTGTAAGTGATCTCCCCTGGAACTGAACATCAGTGGAGGTGGGTGATCCCTTGCAAGTGAGGTTAGAACCTGGGTTTTAGTTAGGATGGCTTGTGTTGGTTTCTGGCTGCTCCAGGGAAAGGCTCGGCTGCCTTCGGCTGTGAGTGATAGTGGGCCATCGTTTCAGTGCTGCGACCGACCTCTTTCCTTTTCCCCTTCCGCCCCCTTCCCTTTCGTTCCCGGGTTTGTTCTTTTGAGTGTATGCTCTACTGAAGCCCTACATGGTTAGTTTTAGAGTTTTAATAAAGTTGCTTCAGTCCTTAGTCCAGAGTGTCATTATTTTCCCAGAGGCTGGCTTGTGCCGTTTCAGCATGGGGCTAGGGAAGGGGGTATCTGGGTCACGGGACTGTGGGTCCAGAGCCTGCCTTGCAGGAAGGACAGCTTGACCCTGGCCTTCATCCTCCACAGGTTTCAGTTACACCATGCGCCTTAGTAACCATGACAGAATCCACAAAGGCAATGAGCCCCATCAATGCTCAGTATGTGGAAAGAGTTTCAATCACAGTGTGAATCTGAAATCACATCAAAGAATCCACCCAGGGGAGAAGCCATACAAGGGCTCAGAGGGTGGAAAGCAATGCTCAGTTTCACATTTCCATCAGCAAGCAAAGCGCTACTCAAAAACCCCTAGGAAGTGGAAGAAGCAAGAGTTAGGCATTGTGGATAGTTTAGTAGCGATTCAAATGATGTTGGTCCCAAAACATTTATTTCCATTTCAAACTGTGCCAATTCTGAGCACTCAAAGCCAACTGCAATACTGGCAGAAACATTTTAAAAATTGGAGGGGTGTTGTTAAATCTCCCAGATTACATAAATTGCTCTTATATCAGCAATTATGAGAAGGTTGGGTGGGGAATCCCGAAATTGGCATGTTGTTATGAGGCCAACCAACTCCAAATTCCCCTGATGGAAGACGATGTCTCTAAACAGTGGGTTCACGTGGAAGGGATAAAGTGTGAGGGAGTTTCAAGAAGTGTCTTGCCATTTTGGAAGCATCAATTGGAACTGAGGCGAAATGGTATTTTATGTTGCTGATTTATATATGTGTGTGTGTGTGTGTGTATATATATTTAATTACAGGCAATCAAATATATATATATATATATATATATATATATATATTGATTACAGGCAATGGGAGGTAGCGGGGAGGTGGAGTTAGAACCTTGATCAATTGGAATGTTGTCCTCTGATTGGCTGCTTGATTGGGAGTGGGGAGGGGGTTTGTGAATTGCAGCCTCTGAAACAGGCATAATTGACCCTCTCTGGATGGTGTGGGAAACAGACCCTGGAATCCGCATAGAGGAAGAAATTTGGAGTGCTTCGTGGGAGAAATATCCATTTAAACCAATATTTATTTTTTAAAAATAGTTAACTGTTTAATCAGTATCAGAGGCTTTAAGCCCATCTGCACCAGTTGCTGGGGAACATGGGCAGGAGGGTGCTGTTGCACCCGTATCCTTACTTGTGGGTAGACAGCTTGTGTGAACAGAGTGCTGGACTAGAGGGACCCTTGGTCTGATCCAGAAGGGCTCTGAGGATGGTCTCCTGTGTGTACACAAAGGGGAGCAGCGTGAGTGCTTTGCTTTGACAAGGACAATACCGCCTTGGGGATAGAGGGGGGGGGGGGAGAGAGGGCTTCTGAAGGGATGGGTTGTAGGGAGGAAGGAAGGAGGAGTTCCTGGGGGAAAAGGGTGGGGAGGGGGGCCGCCCCAGAGGGGGAAGGGAGTGGGCGTGCAATGCTGCAGACATCCCATAATCTCCGGTGCACCTGGAAGGCTGCGTGACATGCACTCCAAGGGAAAACCGGCCGGGTCAAGAACCGCAAAGCCTCCAGGAGCAGCCGGAGCGGTGATGCTGCAGGGAGAAAAGCCCCCCGTGGAAAAGCCCCCGGAGGAGCCTCTGAAGCGCTCTTGTGTGGATGCAATCTAAGGGTTAAGGAGAACGAGTGCGTCTCTCCTAGAGAGGCCGTGAAGAGCGTAGCTTGGAGGATTGCACTCGCTTCCTGCCCGCCCCCCTGGGAAATGCAGCCTGGGGGGTGTTTGCATGGGGTGCAACTGCAGCCTCCCTTTCCCCTGCAGAGGAGCCGGTGAGTGCCAAATGCAGGGGGGTCCCAGGGGTGGGGCGGGGTGGGGGTGGAAGAAGCCCCCCAGGGCAGGAGCAGAGATGGGAGGGAGCCCAGGGCAGGCAGGGAGGTGTGGGGCAGAGGGAGTGGGGTGTGGGGCAGAGGGAGTGGGGGGGGAGAGAGGGAGCCCCCGACTCCCCCCAGGCGGCTGACCCACTTGGGGCGCCCACTGAAGACCCGCACCTTGCACTCTCCTTCCCTCCCCATAAGTAGGGGGATCCTGGAATAGAAGGAAAGGCAGGAGAAAGGGGGGGTGGAGGCTGGGAGGGAGAGAAGGGGGAAGATGCTGGGCGGGGGGGGGGGAAGGAGGAATCCCATCTGTGGGCAAAAAGCTCTTATAATGTGATGTCTGCATTGCATTTTGTTTGGTTTCCTCTCCCTGTTTTAAACTGAGTGAATAAGGACCATGGTTCCATTTCCCCCCTTTAATTCAGACTCAAAGCCTTCAAAGGGAACCTCAGGTGCTTTTATTAGGACTAGTAAAACAAAAGGCAGTACTTGCCCATAGGGAAACCATAATTGCTTACACGGTGAGGGGAACCAAATGACAATACCATCCCATGGGGAAAATATTCCAGCCCATAGAGAAACCCTACTTGCCTGTAGGGAGACACAGGACAGTCTCTGTGCCCCCTAAGCCACCCTGCTGCCTTCAGGTGTGACGGAGGATGCTGTCCCGCTTCCCGTGTTGATGGAAGATTCAGCTGCCAGCAGGGTGGATTTAATTTAAATCAATTTGATTTAAATCACGATTTTAACCACTACTCAGAAAGACTCAATCTAATCATGTGACTTCCCCCCTCCCCAAAACTGCACTGTTCCTCACGATAAGCGTAATTCATAGTTTACACAACTCAGAGTTACCAAAGACTCATTCTTGCTGGTATAATCTTAATATTTACAAGCAGATGCAGGTGTCATTTTTAGCTTCTTGTGCAGATCTATTCCACTCCCAACAATCTATTCATTGAATGTTTTGGAACGTAGCACTTAAGAGGTAAGGGGTTGATTCTGTGTACATAGATTTGCAAAGGAACAATGGGATTGTGATCTCTGCAGACACATATTCACAAGTTTTGAGAACTGTAAAACTCTAAGCATCTATGATATCTTCTAGATAGAAAAATTGCCCAATAATCTTACGGAAACCTCTGGAAGAGCATGACGTTGTGAATTTACCAAAAAAGTTAAACCTTGCATGAATATACAGCCTCATGCTACATAATTAAAAACTAATCCTTATTTCATGATGAATAACCTTTGGACTATAATGTATCTTAAATAGAAAACTATTTTTAGATAGATTTTTCCTCAAAAAGCATTTTATTTTAAAAATCTATTTAAATAAAAAAATCAGATCTAAATTTTAAAAATCCATTTTTTTAAAAAAGCATTGATTTTTAGCCACCCTGGCTGCCAGTCCTCTTGGCTTTGTCCATGGAATGGGAAGGGGGGGGGGGGTCATCTGTGTCTGTGCCTCAGGCAGCTAAATGTCTTTTGCCAGCCGGAATAGACCACTTGCTTAAGTTCCAAAATCTGCTCAAACAAGTACGTTTTTAAATGGCACCTAAATGACAGCAGCTTCAGGCACAGCCAAATTTCTCCTGGAATGGAGTTCTACAGCTGGGGTGTCGCCACCAAGAAGGCCCTGCCATGTGTGGTAGCCCCTTGAGACCCATGTGCCTGGGGCGTCTCTAGCAGAGCCTCCCTGGCTGATCTGAAATCACGGGTTGGTCAGTACTGAGGAAGGAGATCTGTACCACCACAGCCTCAAACACCAGGCCTAGATGAGCACACTCTTCTCAGGCTAAGCACCACCACTTAAATACCTGAGGGAAGGGTTCAAGATGCACCACTTTTCCCTTATAGCAGAGGGGGAAAGGGGTGTTAAGGATTTTGAATAAGGTTCTCCTGTGAGTATGTTGGCTGAAAGTGTAATGTTATGGGTTTCTTTATTAAACTTATAGAGCAGGTTACAAAGGCAAGCTGACACGTGGTTTGCGGTAGCAAAAAATAAAAGAAAAAGTTTATTGTTGTTAACAGTTCTTTCAAAACAATTTAACCTGCCTATTCTTAACACTTCTAATAATTTTACTAATAATCCTAAATCCTAATAATCTCTTCACACACACTCCTGACTAGATCACACACAGCTATCTTCCACACAACTACCCTCCACCCAACCAAGACAATAAGATGATCCAAACCCCTCCCTCACCCTATATATACTCCTCCCCCTCCCTTTCCCAGCATCATCAGCCACACCCACTCAGTCCACCATTAAGCACTCTCCGAACACACTAACTCAGACATACATAGGGAGACGGAAATGTATATATATCATCAATGTGTGTGTGTATAATATATATATGTATATGTATATGTATGTATAATTGTGAATGGTTGGTTCAGGCCTTGATTTGCTCTGGCCAATTCTTTTGATTACAGGCAATGGGAAATAGTGGGGAGGGGGAGTTAGAACCTTGAGCTGTTTGAATGTTGTCCTCTGATTGGCTGTTTGATTGGGAGTGGGGAGGGGGTTCGTGGATTGCAGCCTCTGAAACAGGCATAATTGACCCTCTCTGGATGGTTTGGGAAACAGACCCTGGAATCCGCATAGAGGAAGAAATTTGGAATGCTTCCTGGGAGAAGTATCCATTTAAACCAATTTTTCTTTAAAATAAATAGTTAACTGATTAACCAAATTAACCAGTATCAGGGGTTTTTGGGGGGTTGAGTCCATCTAAAGGGTTAAGGAGAACGAGTGCTCTGCTCCTAGAGCGGCTGCTGAAGAGCCAAGGCTGATTGATGACGTTCGCTGCCCGCCCCCTATTGGGAAAGCATTGTTTGCATTGGGGGCCACCGCAGCCCCTCTTCTTCTTCCCCTGCGAGGGAGCCGGTGAGGGAGAAATGCAGGGGGGTCCCAGTGGGGGTGGGGAGGGGTGGATGGAGCCCCCCAGGGCAGGAGCAGAGAAGGGAGGGAGCCCAGGGCAGGGAGGCTGGTTTGGGGGCAGAGGGAGGGGGGTGGAGAGAGAGGGGGGGTGGGGAGAGAGGGAGCCCCCGGCCCCCCAGGCGGCTGACCCACTGAAGACCCGCGCCTTGCACCCTCGTTCCCTCCCCATAAGTAGGGGGAACCCTGGAAGGGGAGAAAGGGGAGGGGGGCCTGGGAGGGAGAGAGGCTGGGTGGGGGGAGGAGGAGGAATCCCACCTGTGGGCCAAAAAAGGCTTTTCTCCTAATGTCGTTTCTGCGTTGCATTTTGTCTTGTTTTGTTTCCTTTCCTCTCCAGGTTTTAAACTTAATAAGTTCCATGGGGCATTTTCCCCTTTCATTTAGTCCCAAAGCCTTGGAAATAAACCTCAGGTGCTTTTATAAGGACACAAATGACAGTGTTTGCCCATAAGGCACTAAATCCCCATAGGGAAACCACACTTGCCCATAGGGAAGCCATGTCTATCTATAGGGAGACACAGGACATTAAATCCCCATAGGGAAACCACATCTGCCCCATAGGGAGACGCAGGATGTTGCAGTGGCCTCTGCAACCTTGGCAAGGAAACATTTGTCATAGGAAACTCTTTCCCTTTTTGGGATTAAATAAAGCTGGTTGAGCTGCGTTTAGACATCCGATGAAGACTTCTCTCATTCCTGCAGGCTTATTCTGATCAGCTACGCTCAGCCGTGTTGTTTCTGTTATATTTTTATTTTATGTTTCCATTTTATTTTTTATTTTGTTCTTTTTGGGTTGCTTTGCACTGCTTCTGTTTGTTTTATTTCTGCTCTACACCACTTTCATTTGTTTATTTATTTATTGTTGAGGAGGATATAAGTGTATTTTCATTTGTATTTTTAATCTTTCATAAGGTATAATCAGATGGCCATAAATTAAAGTAAATACTACTACTACTGCTACAATTCCAAACAACACAACACAAAAATACCATTAAATCATAATAAATAACATTTTAAACTCACGAATATAAAATAAAAATACAATAAAAAGAAACCTAAGTACAGCTGACAAAAAGACAAGTACTGTCCTTTATTTTCACTGTGGGCAAGCATGGATTCCCTATGGGTAAGTCTTGTCCTTTGTTTTGTTTGCCCTATGGGCATGTATGGTTTTCCGATAGGCAAGTATTGTCATTTGTTTTAGCATGTCCTGCTTTTATGTATGAAGTGAGCCTGCAAACACATCCTCAGAGTGGTTAGAAATCACTGTTACTCAGGGCACTTTTGGGGTTCAAGTGCTGGCAACAGAGGTCTTAGAAGGAAACCATGGAATAGATTGGGAGAGAAAAAGGCCTATTAGGAGGCAAGAAAGTTTGGGGGAGTCGATGAATCGAAAGGCGACTGAAACGCAAGAGAAGGACGGACCTTTGATGTAGTTCACTTTCTCTTTCATTCTGTTCTGCATAGCTCCAAGTGTTGCGAACAAATTTTTGCTAGTTCGGGAGTCTTTTGACCTAGCTTTAGAGGGCTGGATGCTAAGCTCATGGGCAACTTTCACACAGACTGAACTTTTAATCCCATTAATTCAGCTCTGGTTACATACACCCTCTCTCCCATTGGGGCAGAGTCAGAACCTCATTTTTGACCGGGAGCCTGGTTCCTGTGGAACCTGGGTTGTCGGAACCCATCTGAGACAGGTCCTGGGTATTGAGTTGGCAAAAAAAAGGAGAGAAGCAGGTTCTCAGAATGCGAATATCCTGTATTTCCTAGCCCAGTGCGTTTCGACCTATGTTGTTTTTTTAAGGCCTCCTTCGGGGGGTTGATAAGAGATGTCTGCAGAAATACTCTAAACAGGATGATAGTCTTCTACGATAATTACTGGCGTCTTTCATCCTGTGTATATCTGTAGACATGTCTTTTCAACCCCCTGAAGAAGGCCTTCAAAAACAACATAGGCTGAAACGCGTTGGGCTTGGAAATAAAGTATCTTAGCATTCTGAGAACCTGCTTCTCTCCTTTTTTTGTCCTGAGTTGGATGCTCTCCTCCTTTTGTTTTTTCATTTCTATTACGTTGACCACAGCTGTATCTAACTAATGCTGCTCATTATTTTAATTCCTACAGGGCAGTCCTTGCCTGAAGAGCGAAATTAGCAGCAAAGGAAGGAGACCTTTTGAGTCCTGGAGGTAGCGGAGATGAAGAAGAAAGTAAAGATGGAAGAGCAAAACTTTGCTGGCCCTGAAGCAGGACACATTTCCTGTACCATCCAGGAAGGGAGCAGTGCAGAGCATTGGGAAAGAAGAGTGTTGGAGAACCATCCCGGGAGAACCATCACCAGTTCAGACGTAGATCGCCAGCGCTTCACAGACTTCTGCTACCAGGAAGGTGACGGACCCCGGGAGGTTTGCAGCCGACTCCACCACTTTTGCTGTCAGTGGCTGAAGCCAGAAAGGAACACAAACGCTCAGATGCTGGATCTGGTGGTCCTGCAGCAGTTCTTGACTGTCCTGCCCCCGGAGATGGAGAGCTGGGTCAGAGAATGTGGAGCGGAGACCAGTTCCCAGGCGGTTGCCCTGGCAGAAGGCTTCCTCCTGAGCCAGGTAGAGGACAACGAGCAGGTGAGAGCAATTCATCGTCTTAACTCCAAGGAACTGTGTTCTTAATACTTACCTCAACTTGACTTTGCGTGTCCTGTTAGGAAGGGATGCCCTAAATTCCATTGCCTCCCACCCACCAAAGAATAGCTGTTCTTAATGCGTACAGCAGGCCCCTCTTGGAAGAAAGTTAAACTAACAGGTTTTGAAGGTTTTTAAAGCGCTTTGCTTATGCCAGGGTTGAACTCACAAATTACACATCCTTGTGTGTTCCCCTGAAAAAGACACGTCTTAGTGTGCTATGTGGCTTGGGTGGTAGATCAACTTTAAACGGAGCCCTGAAATGCAGATTGGGAAATTAAGCCCTTAGCTTTGACCTGACCCATTCCTTCCTTCATCCCTCGTCTCTGTCTGGGATCCTCCCTCCTGTTCCAGGTGCAGGGGAGGTTGGCCAAAGCATGCACAGATTTCCCTGAGGCAGAGAAGGCTCCACTGGGAACCACACAGAGGCCGCTGGACAGGTGGATCTTGCAGGAGGCTGACGGAGGACCCTCCTCACTGGGTAAGGATTAGCAGGGCATATTTCCTCATGGTCTCCCTCCCTCAATTACGCCTGGGGTGCATGAGCTGCTTTAATGTTCTCCTTGAGGCTGACTTTGTGGGGGGAAAGAGACGTTTGTTCTCTAGATACCCATAACTAATTTTTGTTTAGCCATGTGAACGAACATTTATTCCACTAAAGCAATGAAAATGGAAATGCTTAAGAACTATAACTTATCTTCCCACTTTCTTTGCCTTCCTCACAGGGAATACAAAGAGCTGCAGAGAGAGTGACCTGACTCCTAGCCTTCCTTTGGTTTGTGTTGGAGTGGAAGCGGTTTCTGCAGAGCCAGGGCAGGTAGGGGAGTCCTGGGTGCCTCTGTCCCCTGCGCATCTCTTTGGTCCTGGAAGAATCTGCCCCTTTCCCTTTGCTCTTCTCCAAGATGGTGGCTAGGAAGGCTGTGAAAGTCACTCATGAAGCTCTGGCATTCAAAAGGATGACCTCCCCATTCTTGTCTTCATGTATTGTTACGTAATTCGTAAAGAGAACATTATCTCTTCTTCTTCTTTCAGGGTGGGGTGACTCTTGAGGAGGTGTCTGTGCATTTCTCGGAGGAGGAGTGGGCTCTCCTGGATCCAGGCCAAAGGTTTCTGCACAAGGAAGTCATGGAGGAGAATCGTGGGAACCTAGCGTCTCTGGGTAAGGAATGGGACTCCTCTGGGTTGGGGTCCCTCTTTGCCTTCTTGACAGACCCTAAAAGGTGGAATTGCAGCTCTTCTTTCTGTGTCAGTGTATAATAAAGGTGTTTGAGGACAACAGGGCCTGGGCCATGTTCCTCGGATACTCTAGTCCAGAGAAAGCTCACCAGGTGATGTACATAAAGCCTTAAAAGTGTAGGTACAAAACTCACATCCTCTCCAACTCTTACCTGTTGGTATTCTTATAGCAACTATGAGATTTGGATGTTGGTTTGACTTTGGAAACATCAGGATGTCCCTCCAGCTGGGGCTTCTGATCTCTAAGAATTTGCTAAGACCTATGCTACTGGCAATTGCCTTATTAATATGAAATTAGAACAAGGTTTAAAAGCAGCAAATACGGTCCAGTAGCAGAATGATTCAGGATGCTCCTTTTCGCCCTTTTTGAAGATAGGGACAACATTAGCCCTCCTCCAGTCGTCCAGCACTTCACCAGTCTTCCATGATAACACAAAGATAATAGACGATGGTTCTGAGAGTTCTTCTGCCAACTCCTTTATTATTCATCGGGCACTGGAGGTTTGAACTCATTCAAGGAAATTAGGTGTTCCTTGACCATTTGTCTCTCAATCTCAAACTGCAATCCTGCCCCTTCAGCTTGTACTTCTCTTTTGCCAAGGGAGTCATAGACCCTCTTTTGGGAGAAGCCTGAGCGAAAGTAGGAATTTAGCAATTCTGCCTTTTCTTTGTCCTCTGCTATCATTTTGCCATCCCAACTGAGTAGTTGAACCACCATTGCTTTCCTCTGTCTTTTACTGTGCACGTACCTGAAGAAAGCTTTTTTGTTTCTTTTAGCATCCCTCCTTAACCCCAGTTCGTTCTCAGCTTATCCTTCCTGATGCCATTCCGGCACTCCTGTGCTACTGCCAAAATCCACAGGTCGTAAGGCAACTCTGTTTTGTTGAGCGTAATACAGCTGTATGGAGAGAGTCCTATAGACAAAGAACTTCTCAACTGGCAGTGTGAAAAGCAGGTATATTTATACACAGTAGCATCTTAACCAGTTAGCAGTTGGCAAAATTCTAAAGCAAAACAAAAGATAGATCAAATAAAACTTCTTCATTCTACCTTATCAACAGTTGCCCCATAACTCTTCTAGCAATGTCAGATTGACCTGGATGGTCAGTCCTCCTTATCAAACGCACTTATTTGTCTCATATCGAAAAGGTCTTGACCGTTAGAAATTCTAAGAGCTCTTTGTCTTCTCTTTTTCCTTGGTGGGCGGATACTGGCTGCTCAAGTCCCCTCACTTTTTCCTTCCAATAGTGCAACCAGCTTGTACATGTGGAACGTGTACGTCATGTTGATCTCAGGAAGAAAACAAACATGGCACACACCTTGCAGGTCACCACCTTCTGCCTCTTGCTCGCTGTGACGTCGGGTCCCCTGTAATTCTTCCTCTGCGGGTCACCACCCCTGGAGACTCCTTTCTTTCCAGTGTGTCTATTCCCTGTTTGTTTCTGCCTTTCCGATTGTATTGGAATAGCCTGTGCTTTTGTCCTGTCCTCCCTGGTGGTTAACAACAGAGTCCCCTAGTATAGGAGCGTGGGTGTGTTACAAGAGAACGGGTTTTTGTTTGGGACCTCTCCCTTGACCTCCCCTGCCAGGCACCATCCATTCTATCTTATCTGCATGTCGAAGGCACATCTGGTCCTGGAACTTGTGGTTGTGCCCTCAGTATTTGAGTATCCTCTTCCTTGGTTGCACATCCCTCTTTCAGTCTCTTCTCCATGACCCATTTGAGTCTCAAAGAGTCTCAGAGAGCTCCCAGGGAAGCCAACCCGGATTCTTTCAATGTCCCCCATTTTTCCTTCTGTAGGAATAGTTTGAGCTTGTGCCATCAGAATGTAAGTTTTTGGGAACTCCCATCTCTCCTGAACTCTGTTTTCCTTCCTAATTTCTAGCTATGGGATCTGATTCAAGCTTTCTCTGAACTTTTTGAAGTTTTTTTTCTTAAGGTCCAATGTCCATGCCAACTAAGCTTCATTTTCAGAGCCGTCACTACCATGGATTTGAAGATGACATGAACACTTTTTCCCAAAATTTCTGCCACTTTTACTTTATCCATCCGTTCTTCCCAATTGGTTACAATTAAGTCCAGGATAGTAGATCCGCCTGTTCCTTCTTTCACCTACTTGAGAGTTAGACTAGCAGGAGACAGCAGGACAGCAGAAATCCTCCATTACTACAGTGATTTGCCTAGGTGAACGTTTGATCATTTTTTCCAGGAAAGCATCATCGACGTCGTCTGACTGGCTGGTCGGTCCAGACAATCCTGCCACAACCATAATAGTCTTGATTCTCA
Source organism: Anniella stebbinsi (assembly GCA_029215795.1). Taxonomy (NCBI): domain Eukaryota; kingdom Metazoa; phylum Chordata; class Lepidosauria; order Squamata; family Anniellidae; genus Anniella; species Anniella stebbinsi. The sequence continues at coordinate 181,549,957 of JARDYH010000005.1, forward strand.
CTCCATCTTTCCCAAATTGGTTTCTACAGGTCTTCCTTTCTCATAATTCCCCTCCGTACCTTCCTGTCATATGACAGTACTCACCGTCCCCTTTCAATGGTTATATTCCAATCCTGAGTCTTATCCCAACTGGTCTCAGTGATGCATATAAGATTGCACCTACCAAACGTATATTACAATTTCAAGTTCATCCTGTTTTTCCCCATGATCCATGGGTGGGTATATGGACATCAGAGACCATGAGTATTACACTTGCCCAGTTTCCCTGCTCTCTTTACGTAGAAATTCCTGGGCTCTACATCCAACTGTTTTTGCTTGTCATTTGACCCTTGTGTTCTTCTCCCCAATACATGGCTCCATAGTTTATCCTAGACTTTTGATATCCCCTCCTCAGAAACCATAGAATCATCGAATTGTGGAGTTGGAAGGGACCACAAGGATCATCTAGTCCAACCCTCCGCTACATGCAGGAAAACCCATTAAACCGTCCATGAGAGGTGGCTGTCCAGCCTCTTCTTAAAATCCTTCAGAGATGGAGAACCCACAAACTCTGAAGTAAATGTCAAGCCCTGTAGGTCAGGATTGCGAGGCTCAACCATGAAACCAAACGTTTTCCAAAAGACACCATTGTCTGTGCTGTGATGAAGCTTTGGCAGTTCCGTTGTCATGAAGGGACAAAGTACCTGACAGGAGGAAAACACTCTGGAGACCTGACAAAACATTGATAGAAGCCCATTGATGGACTTATTCTGTGGCACTGAGGGCTGCAAACCAATCTTACTTTGCTGCCATGATTGCATCTGCATAAGGTCGAAGAAGTTACAGTTTACCCGTTAAATAATCAGCTAGGACAGAATGGCAGATTTTAAGCGCGTTTTGGTTTTACAGTATTTTATGTTGTTCATTTATGGTTTGAGCTACTTCATAAGAGTTATTATATCTAAGTGAAAGCGCTGCATGCCGCTCTAGTTCTCAGTTCTATTGATCATCAGAGGATATTTAATATATTTGGAAGGATCTGCCTCTCCAGCAAATATTGTTTTATCGTGTTAATCAAATCAGCAAACCATTTGGTTTGTTCCTTGATTTCAGGAAGATTTCTGTTTTTCTTGCAGGTGATTGCAGGAAGAGTAAGGAAAATAGGGTCCACCGGAGAATGGATAATGAGACTGGAGAGAAGAGGGGAAATAAATCCATTTCTTTTGAAGTGTCAGGCGTCCGTGAAATTCCAATGCTAGAAGAACCAAGTAAAAGGAACATTCACAATCGGAAGACACAGAGGAAAAGCTCTCCGTATATAAAGACTCAGAAGGTTCACCTACCCAACCGTCAACGATTTCACACAGAAGAGAAAAGATTTCAGTGCTTGGAGTGTGGAAAGAGGTTTGCTTTCAACACTCGCCTGCAGAGACATCAAAGGATTCACACAGGGGAGAAGCCGTATAAATGCTCACACTGCGGAAAGAGCTTCACTCAGAGCGGCAACCTTAAATCACATCAAAGAATTCACACAGGGGAGGAGCCCTATAAATGCTCAGAGTGTGGAAAGAGCTTCAATCAGAGCAGCTACCTTAAGTCACATCAACGAATTCACACAGGGGAGAAGCCGTATAAATGCTCATACTGCGGAAAGAGCTTCAGCCAGAGCTACCAACTTAAGTCACATCAACGAATTCACACAGGGGAGAAGCCGTATAAATGCTCACACTGCGGAAAGAGCTTCAGCCAGAGCTACCACCTTAAGTCACATCAAAGAATTCACACAGGGGAGAAGCCATATAAATGCTCCGAGTGTGGACAGAGCTTCAGCTGGAGCAGCTACCTTAAGTCACATCAAAGAATTCACACAGGGGAGGAGCCCTATAAATGCTCAGAGTGTGGAAAGAGCTTCAATCAGAGCAGCCACCTTAAGTTACATCAAAGAATTCACACAGGGGAGAAGCCCTTTAAATGTTCAGAGTGTGGAAAGAGCTTCAGCCAGAGCTACCAACTTAAGTCACATCAAAGAATTCACACAGGGGAGAAGCCGTATAAATGCTCAGACTGCGGAAAGAGCTTCATTCGGAGCAGCCACCTAAAGCGACATCAAAGAATTCACACAAGGGAGAAGCCCTATGAATGCCTAGAGTGTGGAAAGGGCTTTACTCACAGCACACATCTCAAGCAACATCAAAGAGTTCACACAAAGGAGAAGCCTTAAAAGTGCTCAGAGTGTGCCACATTTCGCCAATCTCTAAAATACAACGTCAAATCATTAATAATGGTCTTAAGCAAGCACGAAACAACACCCATATACGCTGACCTGGAGCACTTCTCTACAAAAAGCTGAATATAGAATATTCAACGACCCACCCACTTCATTTTCATTTTCAATGCTTTTTGTTTTGATCTTGAGCTGGTAGCAATTTGGGGAAGTTTTTACCCATCTCCTACTTCTCATGCTGGAACCTTATTGTAAAGTTTTACTATTGTTTATAGGAGGATAAATCTAACGAATCATTTAATCAAGATCAAATCACATTGAAAATGAAGTGGTTGGGTTGTTGAGTGTTGACAGCATCATTGAGTCATAAGGCTGCCAGCTGTAGAATGAAATGATTTAAATTGCTTTCAAACAGACCCTGAGCTCAGAATTTTGAGACGACTGAGCCTATCGGGACATTACATGAGCAGGAAACTTTGGCCTTTAATTCTTATTCTATATTCAGCTTTTCTTAAAGACGTGCTCCAGGTCAGCGTATAAAATCTTTCATATGAATGTGTCAATGTTGAATAGTTGTGGTATGTTTGATAGCAAAGGAATGTAAACTAAGATGTGTTTCAGTTTGATATGGGTGTTGTTTCGTGCTTGCTTAAGACCATTGCTAATGATTTGACGTTGTATTTTAGAGATTGACTAAATGTGACTATATTTGTTTTATGTAGCTCCTGACGAAGGTTTTGTAACCGAAACGCGTCGAGCAGCAAGAAGATAGGATAAAAGAAATAAAAACATTTTTACATAGCACCAGAGCATTGCTCTTCTTTTTCTCCAGCTTGTTGGTGCTCCCTTCCCTCCTTGTTCCATCAGCGTTAACACCCTCCCCAGCCAATGGGGCCCTGGCCCTGTCAAAGACCCACTGTGACCTTTTTGCATCCTCATTTTGTGGGATCCGTTCCAGTTGTTGCGGCCTGAAGAGGTGGACAAGGTGCTTGCAGCAGTTTGACCAACCGCTCGCCCCCTCGATCCCTGTCCCTCCTTGAGAGGTGTGACTGGGTGGGTCCAGGGAGTGATAAATGCTTCCCTTCAGGAAGGCGTGGTCCCTGCTGTCCTTAAGGAGGTAGTCGTGTGACCACTCCTGAAGAAGCGCATCCTGGGTCCGGTGTACTAGACGACTCCTGCTCAGTCACAAACACCCCCTTCCTCTGGAAGGTACCTGTGAGGTTTGTGGCGGAGGAACTGCAGGCACTCTTGGAGTTTACTGATTATCCCGACCCATTCCAGTTGGGTTTCAATCTAGTTATGGGACCGAGTCAGCGTCAGTTGCCCTGATGGATGACCTTTATCGAGAGAAGCACAGAGGGAGGGCAACCCTGCTAATCCTTCTCGATCTCTCATCAGCTTTTGACTCCATCAACTCTGTGGGATGAGCATCGGAGTCTCTGTGCTACCGTGGTTCTGGTTCTACCTGTGGGGCTGATTTCAGAGATTTAACCAAGGGTGATTCCTCCTCGGCCCTTTGGCCATTGAGCTATGGGGTTCTGCAGGGTACCATCTTGTTCTCCATATTGCTCAGCATCTATTTGAAGCCGCTGGGAGCAGTTAGGGGATTAGGAGCTGAATGCATTCATATGCCTATGATAGGTGAGTCATGTGTGGCTGTGCAAGTCCTGGACCAGTGCCTAGACCCAGTAATGGGCGGATGAGAGCCAATTGCTTGGCCAAGTCCGGTCGACAACCTGTGTGCTTGACCCTTGCCCTTCATGGCTCATTTCATCAAATAAGGAGGGAATTGATCGCTGGGTCCAGGAGGTTGTAAATTCCTCCCTGAGAGAGGGAGTGGTGCCGGCCTCTTTCAAAGAGGTGGTAATCAGGCCACTCCTGAAAAAGGCTAACCTGGACCTGGAGGATGTCAACAATTCTAGGCCGGTGGCTAATACCCCTTCCTGGGCAAGGTGCTTGAGGGGGTGGTTGCAGGACAACTCCAGGCACTCTTGAATGAAACGAATTATCTAGATCCATTTCAAGCAGGCTTCAGGCCTGGTTTTAGAACAGAACAGCTTTGGTTGTCCTGTGGGATGACCTTTGCTGGGAGAGGGACACGGGGCATGTGACCCTGTGGATTCTTTTATACTTTTATATTGTGGTTTAAGTCTTATAATGTAAATTGTATTCCATGGTTTTAATTTTTGTAAACTGCCCAGAAAACTTCATTGGGCGGTATAGAAAAGCAATAAATATATAAACTGAACCTGAATCCTGGCAGGATGGAAGCCATGTGGATGAGTAGTTCCCGAGTCCGGCAGATAGGCTCATCGCCTGTTCCGGATGGGGTGCACTCCCTGTGAAAGATCAGGTTTGTAGTTTGGGGGTACTCTTAGACCCAGCTGTGTCGCACCTCCCCAAAACGTTCGAGACCGCTTTCCCTGCATGACCAGCCGTGTTTTTTATCTGAACGCTGTTCTTTTAAATGTAATTTTAATATGTTTTTATTCTGTTTTTACTCTTCTATTTGTTCACCACTCCATAATCTTGGATTAGGAGCAGCATATAAATATTGTAAATAAATAAATAAAAGGATTTCAGTGGTAAGCCACAACTTAAGCGACATCAAAGAATCCACTCAGGTGAGAAGCCCTATAAATGCTTTGAATGTGGAAGGGGTTTTGTGAAGACCGAGCAAAGTTGGCTACGGTCCTGTCACTGGGACTGGGGCCTCTTTGCTTGATAGAGCTCTCAAGAACTACTTTTGAAAACAGCTTGCTAGAAGCTTTCCCAGAAAGCAGCATCTGGATTGTTCCCAGTGGGACGTGAGGTGCGGCTGGGTTGCCGAGGCTAATTGGCGAAGATGGTGCTGACTGCCTTCAGCTGTGGGAAAATGCGGCCTGGTGGGAAATGTCCCTTCCTAAGGGAGGGAGGGAAGGCTGTGGATTGGCCTACGCGGCTCATGGGATCTGCCAGCCCAAAGGGGATGAATGAGTTAGCCACTGGGTGTAAGTGATCTCCCCTGGAACTGAACATCAGTGGAGATGGGAGATCCCTTGCAAGTGAGGTTAGAACTTGGATTTTAGTTAGGATGGCTTGTGTTGGTTTCTGGCTGCTCCAGGGAAAGGCTTGGCTGCCTTCGGCTGTGAGTGATAGTGGGCCATCGTTTCAGTGCTGCGACCGACCTCTTTCCTTTTCCCCTTCCGCCCCCTTCCCTTTCGTTCCCGGGTTTGTGCTTTTGAGTGTATGCTCGACTGAAGCCCTACATGGTTGGTTTTAGAGTTTTAATAAAGTTGCTTCAGTCCTTAGTCCAGGGTGTCGTTATTTTCCCAGAGGCGGGCTTCTGCCGTTTCAGCATGGGGCTAGGGAGGGGGGTATCTGGGTCACGGGACTGTGGGTCCAGAGCCTGCCTTGCAGGAAGGACAGCTTGACCCTGGCCTTTGTCCTCCACAGGTTTCAGTTACACCATGAGCCTTAGTAACCATGACAGAATCCATAAAGACAATGAGCCCGTCAATGCTCAGTATGTGGAAAAAGTTTCAATCGCAGTGTGAATCTGAAATCACATCAAAGAATCCACCCAGGGGAGAAGCCATACAAGGGCTCAGAGGGTGGAAAGCAATGCTCAGTTTCACATTTCCATCAGCAAGCAAAGCGCTACTCAAAAACCCCTAGGAAGTGGAAGAAGCAAGAGTTAGGCATTGTGGATAGTTTAGTAGCTATTCAAATGATGTTGGTTCCAAAACATCTACTTCTATTTCAAACCGTGCCAATTCTGAGCATTCAAAGCCAACTGCAATACCTGTAGAAACCATTTAAAAATTGCACGGGTGTTGCTAAATCTCCCAGATGATGTAAATCGCTCTTATGTAGGCAATTATGAGAAGGTTGGGTGGGGAATCCCGAAATTGGCATGTTGTTATGAGAACAACCAACTCCAAATTCCCTTGATGGAAGACGATGTCTCTAAACAGTGGGTTCACGTGGAAGGGATAAAGTGTGAGGGAGTTTCAAGAAGTGTCTTGCCATTTTGGAAGCATCAATTGGAATTGAGGCGAAATGGTATTTTATGTTGATGATGTATTTGTATATATATATATATATATATATATATATGTGTGTGTGTGTGTGTGTGTGTGTGTATGTGTGTGTGTGTGTGTGTGTGTGGTATTATATAATCTATATGTATAGTTGTGAATGGTTGGTTCAGGCCTTGATTTGCTCTGGCCAATTCTTTTGATTACAGGCAATGGGAAGTAGTGGGGAGGGGGAGTTAGAACCTTGAGCTGTTTGAATGTTGTCCTCTGATTGGCTGTTTGATTGGGAGTGGGGAGGGAGTTCGTGGATTGCAGCCTCTGAAACAGGCATAATTGACCCTCTCTGGATGCTTTGGGAAACAGACCCTGGAATCCGCATAGAGGAAGAAATTTGGAATGCTTCCTGGGAGAAATATCAATTTAAACCAATTTTTCTTTAAAATAAATAGTTAACTGATTAACCAGATTAACAAGTATCAGAGGCGGTAAGCCTGTATAAAGCAGTTGCTGGGGAACATGGGCAGGAGGGTGCTGTTGCACCCGTATCCTTACTTGTGGGTAGACAGCTTGTGTGAACAGAGAGCTGGACTAGAGAGACCCTTGGTCTGATCCAGAAGGGCGCTTAGGATGTTCTCCTGTGTAGACAAATGGGAGAAGCGTTACTGCTTTTAACTTTTGTGAACCGCCCAGAGAGCTTCAGGTATTGGGCAGCAGAGAAATGCAATAAATAAATAAATAAATAAATAATGCTTGCTTTGACTGGGAGAATGTTGCCTTGGGGGGTCGGGGGGGGGGGCAGGAGAGGAGAAGGTACTTATGCCAAGGGGGGGTGGAGAGTGGGCGTGCAATGCTGCACACATCCCATAGCATTCGGCGCACATTCAAAGGAAAAACTGGCCGTGCCAAGAACTGATCTGGATCCCGCAAAAAGCCTCCAGGAGCAGCCGGAGCGGTGATGCTGCAAGGAGAAAAGCCCCCCCCCCCCCTCCGTGTCTCTGCCAGGAGTCTCTGCAGTTTTTGGGGGGTTGAGTCCATCTAAAGGGTTAAGGAGAACGAGTGCTCTGCTCCTAGAGCGGCTGCTGAAGAGCCAAGGCTGATTGATGGCGCTCGCTGCCCGCCCCCTATTGGGAAAGCATTGTTTGCATTGGGGGCCACCGCAGCCCCTCTTCTTCTTCCCCTGCGAGGGAGCCGGTGAGGGAGAAATGCAGGGGGGCCCCAGTGGGGGTGGGGAGGGGCTGGATAGATGGAGCCCCCCAGGGCAGGAGCAGAGAAGGGAGGGAGCCCAGGGCAGGGAGGCTGGTTTGGGGGCAGAGGGAGGGGGGTGGGGAGAGAGGGAGCCCCCGGCCCCCCAGGCGGCTGACCCACTGAAGACCCGCGCGTTTGTATTATGTTGACCACAGCTGTATCTCACTAATGCTGCTCATTATTTTAATTCCTACAGGGCAGTCCTTGCCTGAAGAGTGACATTAGCAGCAAAGGAAGGAGACCTTTTGAGTCCTGGAGGTAGCAGAGATGAAGAAGAAAGTAAAGATGGAAGAGCAAAACTTTGCTGGCCCTGAAGCAGGACACATTTCCTGTACCATCCAGGAAAGGAGCAGTGCAGAGCATCGGGAAAGAAGAGTGTTGGAGAACCATCCCGGGAGCATCACCAGTTCAGACATAGATCGCCAGCGCTTCACAGACTTCTGCTACCAGGAAGGTGACGGACCCCGGGAGGTCTGCAGCCAACTCCACCACCTTTGCTGTCAGTGGCTGAAGCCAGAAAGGAACACGAAAGCTCAGATGCTGGACCTGATGTTCCTGGAGCAGTTCCTGGCCGTCCTGCCCCCGGAGATGGGGAGATGGGTCAGAGAATGTGGAGCGGAGACCAGTTCTCAGGCAGTGGCCCTGGCAGAAGGTTTCCTCCTGAGCCAGGCAGAGGACAACGAGCAGGTGAGAGCAAGTCATCGTCTTAACTCCAAGGAACTGTGTACTTAATACTTACCTCAACTTGACTTTGCGTGTCCTGTTAGGAAGAGATGCCCTAAATTCCATTGCCCCCCACCCACCAAAGAATAGCTGTTCTTAATGTGTGCAGCAGGCCCCTCTTGGAAGAAAGTTAAACTAACATTGCAGAGTTAAACTCTGCAATTCCCTACCACGAGATGTAGTGGTGGCCACCAATTTAGGCAGTTTAAACAAGGGTTAGACAAATTCCTGGAGGAGAAGGCTATGAATGGCTACTAATCGTGATGCCTATATCCCACCTCCAGTATCCGAAGCAGTATGTCTATGTACACCAGTTGCTGAGGAACATGGGCAGGAGGGTGCTGTTGCTTGTGAGTTTGTGGTCAAGTGCTGATGGGCCACCGTGGGAAGAGAAGGCTGGGCTAGATGGACCCTTGTTCTGATCCAGAATGGCTCTTCTTATGTTCTAACAATCACAGGAGAAATGAATGGGTTTGTGAAGTTCTGGGGGAAGGAGGAATCCGTCTTCAACCAGTGGCAGAGACCTCCCAATAGGACAGGATTAGCATTTGTAGACACCAAACTGCTGTTTTTACAGCGGAAAATTTTGGATATTTGGGAATGTCTGGGAGGTTCTCCCTTTCCTCTGGATTGATTTTTGAAGGTTTTAAAAGCGCTTTGCTTAGGGCGGATCTACACACAAGGTTTTTGACGGTTTATAAGGGTTATGAAAACTCTTTGGGTCACATGACACACTCCCTATAACGTTGTATATCTGAGGTTTTTAAAAACTCACTTCAGTTATATACAACGGTTTTACTTTTAATAAATCGTTTTAAGTAAAATAATGTGTCCTTCCTTACCGTTTCTGATTCATGGGGGCAGTGCTTCCTTTACTGGTGCCCAAATGCTTAGCAGTTGATTGGTGGGGAATAAAGAGGAAGTGGACCAGTGAACTACAACACCCACAATTCTTAGCCCTATACTCGCTAGGGAATGACAGAGGAACTAAGAAGGAAGTGTGTAACTGAACTACAACCCCCACAATGCCTTGCCCTAAATTCATTGAAAAACGAAAGAGAAAGAGACAGGGCAGAACAGTGTGTGACCACACACACCGCTTTAAAGACAGAAGACTGTTCTCTTGTAACGTGAGTACTCAGTAATGTGGCGTAAGACGTTTTAGAACGCACCTATTTGGAACGTTTTAAAATACAATTTAAAACGTTCCAAAGGACTGTGTGGATTCCCCCTTATGCCAGGGTTGAACTCACAAATCACACATCCTTGTGTGTTCCCCTGACAAAGACACGACTTAGTGTGCTATGTGGCTTGGATGGTAGATCAACTTTAAACGGAGCCCTGAAATTGGGGAAAACAGCCCTTAGCTTTGACCTGACCCATTCCTCCCCTCATCCCTCTTCTCTGTCTGGGATCCTCCCTCCTGTTCCAGGTGCAGGGCAGATTGGCCAAAGCATGCACAGATTTCCCTGAGGCAGAGAAGGCTCCACTGGGAACCACACAGAGGCCGCTGGACAGGTGGATCTTGCAGGAGGGTGACGGAGGACCCTCCTCACTAGGTAAGGATTAGCAGGGTATATTTCCTCATGGTCTCCCTCCCTCAATTACGCCTGAGGTGCATGAGCTGCTTTAATGTTCTCCTTGAGCCTGACTTTGTGGGGGCAAAGAGACGTTTGTTCTCTAGATACCCATAACTAATTTTTGTTTAGCCATGTGGACGAACGTTTATTCCACTAAAACAATGAAAATGGAAATGCTTAAGAACTATAACTTATCTTCCCACTTTCTTTGCCTTCCTCACAGGGAATACAAAGAGCTGCAGAGAGAGTGACCTGACTCCTAGCCTTCCTGTGGTTTGTGGTGGAGTGGAAGCGGTTTCTGCAGAGCCAGGGCAGGTAGGGGAGTCCTGGGTGCCTCTGTCCCCTGCGCATCTCTTTGGTCCTGCAAGAATCTGCCCCTTTCCCTTTGCTCTTCTCCAAGCTATGGCATTCAAAAGGATGACCTCCCCATTCTTGTCTTCATGTATTGTTACGTAATTCGTAAAGAGAACATGATCTCTTCTTCTTCTTTCAGGGTGGGGTGACTCTTGAGGAGGTGTCTGTGCATTTCTCGGAGGAGGAGTGGGCTCTCCTGGATCCAGGCCAAAGGTTTCTGCACAAGGAAGTCATGGAGGAGAATCGTGGGAACCTAGCGTCTCTGGGTAAGGAATGGGACTCCTCTGGGTTGGGGTCCCTCTTTGCCTTCTTGACAGACCCTAAAAGGTGGAATTGCAGCTCTTCTTTCTGTGTCAGTGTATAATAAAGGTGTTTGAGGACAACAGGGCCTGGGCCATGTTCCTCGGATACTCTAGTCCAGAGAAAGCTCACCAGGTGATGTACATAAAGCCTTAAAAGTGTAGGTACAACACTCACATCCTCTCCAACTCTTACCTGTTGGTATTCTTACAGCCACTATGAGATTTGGATGTTGGTTTGACTTTGGAAACATCAGGATGTCCCTCCAGCTGGGGCTTCTGATCTCTAAGAATTTGCTAAGACCTATGCTACTGGCAATTGCCTTATTAATATGAAATTAGAACAAGGTTTAAAAGCAGCAAATACGGTCCAGTAGCAGAATGATTCAGGTTGCTCCTTTTCGCCCTTTTTGAAGATAGGGACAACATTAGCCCTCCTCCAGTCATCCGGCACTTCACCCGTCTTCCATGATAACACAAAGATATTAGACAATGGTTCTGAGAGTTCTTCTGCCAACTCCTTTATTATTCATCGGGCCCTGGAGGTTTGCACTCATTCAAGGAAATTAGGTGTTCCTTGACCATTTGTCTATCAATCTCAAGGTGCAATCCTGCCCCTTCAGCTTGTATATCTATTTGTCAGGGGGGTGTCATAGACCCTCTTTGGGAGAAGCCTGAGCCAAAATAGGAATTGAGCACTTCTGCCTTTTCTTTGTCATCTGATATCATTTTGCCATCCCAATTGAGTAGTTCAGCCATCTTTTCTTTCCTCTGTCTATTACTGTGTACATACCTGAAGAAAGCTTTTCTGTTGCTTTTAGCATCCCTCCTTACCCTCAGCTCATTCTCAGCTTTAGCCTTCCTGATGCCATTCCTGCCCTTCTGTGCAATCTGTCTGCGCTCTTCTTTGTAGCCTGGCCTTCCTTCCACTCCCTATATGTGTCTTCTTTTTCTTTTCAGGTCATCTCTAAGCTTTTTGTGGAGCCACATTGGCTTCTTCTGAAGCATATAGACATCAAAGACCATGTGCTTTCTATATAGTCTGGCTACCTTCCTACATCATTGTGAAGGCTCTTCTGGTGCATAAGCCTTCATCCATTGTTGCCTCTGAGTTTATATCTCCCTCCCCCATAGGATTCCATTTAAAGCTGTCAAGGATAAAAATCTACTTTGGTCGTAAGGCAACTCTGTTTTGTTGAGCGTAATACAGCTGTATGGAGAGAGTCCTATAGACAAAGAACTTCTCAACTGGCAGTGTGAAAAGCAGGTATATTTATACACAGTAGCATCTTAACCAGTTAGCAGTTGGCAAAATTCTAAAGCAAAACAAAAGATAGGTCAAATAAAACTTCTTCATTCTACCTTATCAACAGTTGCCCCATAACTCTTCTAGCAATGTCAGATTGACCTGGATGGTCAGTCCTCCTTATCAAACGCGCTTATTTGTCTCATATCGAAAAGGTCTTGACCGTTAGAAATTCTAAGAGCTCTTTGTCTTCTCTTTTTCCTTGGAGGGCGGATACTGGCTGCTCAAGTCCTCTCACTTTTTCCTTCCAATAGTGCAACCAGCTTGTACATGTGGAACGTGTACGTCATGTTGATCTCAGGAAGAAAACAAACATGGCACACACCTTGCAGGTCACCACCTTCTGCCTCTTGCTCGCTGTGACGTCGGGTCCCCTGTAATTCTTCCTCTGCGGGTCACCACCCCTGGAGACTCCTTTCTTTCCAGTGTGTCTATTCCCTGTTTGTTTCTCCCTTTCCGATTGTATTGGAATAGCCTGTGCTTTTGTCCTGTCCTCCCTGGTGGTTAACAACAGAGTCCCCTAGTATAGGAGCGTGGGTGTGTTACAAGAGAACGAGTTTTTGTTTGGGACCTCTCCCTTGACCTCCCCTGCCAGGCACCATCCATTCTATCTTATCTGCATATCGAAGGCACATCTGGTCCTGGAACTTGTGGTTGTGGCCTCAGTATTTGAGTATCCTCTTCCTTGGTTTCACATCCCTCTTTCAGTCTCTTCTCCATGACCCATTTGAGTCTCAGAGAGTCTCAGAGAGCTCCCAGGGAAGCCAACCCGGATTCTTTCAATGTCCCCCATTTTTCCTTCTGTAGGAATAGTTTGAGCTTGTGCCATCAGAATGTAAGTTTTTGGGAACTCAAATCTCTCCTGAACTCTGTTTTCCTTCCTAATTTCTAGCTATGGGATCTTTTTGAAGTTGGCTTTCTTAAGGTCCAATGTCCATGCCAACTAAGCTTCATTTTCAGAGCCGTCACTACCATGGATTTGAAGATGACATGAACACTTTTCCCCAAAATGTCTGCACTTTTACTTTATCCATCCGTTCTTCCCAATTGGTTACAATTAAGTTCAGGATAGTAGATCCGCCTGTTCCTTCTTTCACCTACTTGAGAGTTAGACTAGCAGGAGACAGCAGGACAGCAGAAATCCTCCATTACTACAGTGATTTGCCTAGGTGAACGTTTGATCATCTTTTCCAGGAAAGCATCATTGACGTCGTCTGACTGGCTGGTCGGTCCGGACATTCCTGCCAGAACCATAATATTCTTGATTCTCACTCCATCTTTCCCGAATTGGTTTCTACAAGTCTTCCTTTCTCATAATTCCCCTCCGTACCTTCCTGTCATATGACAGTACTCACCGTCCCCTTTCAATGGTTATATTCCAATCCTGAGTCTTATCCCAACTGGTCTCAGTGATGCATATAAGATTGCACCTACCAAACGTATATTACAATTTCAAGTTCATCCTGTTTTTCCCCATGATCCATGGGTGGGTATATGGACATCAGAGACCATGAGTATTACACTTGCCCAGTTTCCCTGCTCTCTTTACATACAAATTCCTGGGCTCTACATCCAACTGTTTTTGCTTGTCATTTGACCCTTGTGTTCTTGTCCCCAATACATGGCTCCATAGTTTATCCTAGACTTTTGATATCCCCTCCTCAGAAACCATAGAATCATCGAATTGTGTTGGAAGGGACCACAAGGATGATCTAGTCCAACCCTCCGCTACAGGCAGGAAAACCCATTAAACCGCCCATGAGAGGTGGCTGTCCAGCCCATTGATGGACTTATTCTGTGGCACTGAGGGCTGCAAACCAATCTTACTTTGCTGCCATGATTGCATCTGCATAAGGTCAAAGAAGTTACAGTTTACCCGTTAAATAATCAGCTAGGACAGAATGGCAGATTTTAAGCACGTTTTGGTTTTACAGTATTTTATGTTGTTCATTTATGGTTTGAGCTACTTCATAAGAGTTATTATATCTAAGTGAAAGCGCTGCATGCTGCTCTAGTTCTCAGTTCTATTGATCATCAGAGGATATTTAATATATTTGGAAGGATCTGCCTCTCCAGCAAATATTGTTTTATCGTGTTAATCAAATCAGCAAACCATTTGGTTTGTTCCTTGATTTCAGGAAGATTTCTGTTTTTCTTGCAGGTGATTGCAGGAAGAGTAAGGAAAATAGGGTCCACCGGAGAATGGATATTGAGACTGGAGAGAAGAGGGGAAATAAATCCATTTCTTTTGAAGTGTCAGGCGTCCGTGAAATTCCAATGCTAGAAGAACCAAGTAAAAGGAACATTCACAATCGGAAGACACAGAGGAAAAGCTCTCCGTATATAAAGACTCAGAAGGTTCACCTTCCCAAACGTCAACGATTTCACACAGAAGAGAAAAGATTTCAGTGCTTGGAGTGTGGAAAGAGGTTTGCTTTCAACACTCGCCTGCAGGGACATCAAAGGATTCACACCGGTGAGAAGCCCTTTAAATGCTCAGACTGCGGAAAGAGCTTCAGCCAGAGCAGCCACCTTAAGTCACATCAAAGCATTCACACAGGGGAGAAGCCCTATAAATGCTCAGAGTGTGGAAAGAGCTTCAGCCAGAGCTACCAACTTAAGTCACATCAAAGAATTCACACAGGGGAGGAGCCCTATAAATGCTCAGAGTGTGGAAAGAACTTCAATCAGAGCAGCCACCTTAAGTCACATCAAAGCATTCACACAAGGGAGAAGCCGTATAAATGCTCAGACTGCGGAAAGAGCTTCATTCAGAGTAGCCACCTTAAGTCACACCAAAGAATTCACACAGGGGAGAAGCCGTATAAATGCTCAGACTGCGGAAAGAGCTTCAGTCACAGCTGCCAAGTTAAGTCACATCAAAGAATTCACTCCGGTGAGAAGCCCTTTAAATGCTCAGACTGCGGAAAGAGCTTCATTCGGAGATGCCAAGTTAAGTCACATCAACGAATTCACACAGGGGAGTAGCCCTATAAATGCTCAGACTGCGGAAAGAGCTTCAGCCAGAGCAGCCACCTTAAGTCACATCAAAGAATTCACACAGGGGAGAAGCCATATAAATGCTCCGAGTGTGGACAGAGCTTCAGCTGGAGCAGCTACCTTAAGTCACATCAACGAATTCACACAGGGGAGAAGCCGTATAAATGCTCACACTGCGGAAAGAGCTTCACTCAGAGCGGCCACCTTAAATCACATCAAAGAATTCACACAGGGGAGGAGCCCTATAAATGCTCAGAGTGTGGAAAGAGCTTCAATCAGAGCAGCCACCTTAAGTTACATCAAAGCATTCACACAGGGGAGAAGCCATATAAATGCTCAGACTGCGGAAAGAGCTTCATTCGGAGCAGCCACCTTAAGTCACATCAAAGAATTCACACAGGGGAGAAGCCGTATAAATGCTCAGACTGCGGAAAGAGCTTCATTCGGAGCAGCCACCTAAAGCGACATCAAAGAATTCACACAGGGGAGAAGCCATATAAATGCTCCGAGTGTGGACAGAGCTTCAGCTGGAGCAGCCACCTGAAGTCACATCAACGAATTCACACAGGGGAGAAGCCGTATAAATGCTCACACTGCGGAAAGAGCTTCAGCCAGAGCTACCAACTTAAGTCACATCAAAGAATTCACACAGGGGAGGAGCCCTATAAATGCTCAGAGTGTGGAAAGAGCTTCAATCAGAGCAGCCACCTTAAGTTACATCAAAGCATTCACACAGGGGAGAAGCCGTATAAATGCTCACACTGCGGAAAGAGCTTCATTAGGAGCAGCCACCTTAAGTCACATCAACGAATTCACACAGGGGAGAAGCCGTATAAATGCTCAGACTGCGGAAAGAGCTTCATTCAGAACAGCCACCTAAAGCGACATCAAAGAATTCACACAGGGGAGAAGCCCTATGAATGCCTAGAGTGTGGAAAGGGCTTTACTCACAGCACACATCTCAAGCAACATCAAAGAGTTCACACAAAGGAGAAGCCTTAAAAGTGCTCAGAGTGTGCCACATTTCGCCAATCTCTAAAATACAACGTCAAATCATTAATAATGGTCTTAAGCAAGCACGAAACAACACCCATATACGCTGACCTGGAGCACTTCTCTACAAAAAGCTGGATATAGAATATTCAACGACCCACCCACTTCATTTTCATTTTCAATGCTTTTTGTTTTGATCTTGATCTGGTAGCAATTTGGGGAAGTCCCTGCTGTCCTTAAGGAGGTAGTCGTGTGACCACTCCTGAAGAAGCGCATCCTGGGTCCGGTGTACTAGACGACTCCTGCTCAGTCACAAACACCCCCTTCCTCTGGAAGGTACCTGTGAGGTTTGTGGCGGAGGAACTGCAGGCACTCTTGGAGTTTACTGATTATCCCGACCCATTCCAGTTGGGTTTCAATCTAGTTATGGGACCGAGTCAGCGTCAGTTGCCCTGATGGATGACCTTTATCGAGAGAAGCACAGAGGGAGGGCAACCCTGCTAATCCTTCTCGATCTCTCATCAGCTTTTGACTCCATCAACTCTGTGGGATGAGCATCAGAGTCTCTGTGCTACCGTGGTTCTGGTTCTACCTATGGGGCTGATTTCAGAGAGTTAACCTAGGGTGATTACTCCTCGGCCCTTTGGCCATTGAGCTATGGGGTTCTGCAGGGTACCATCTTGTTCTCCATATTGCTCAGCATCTATTTGAAGCCGCTGGGAGCAGTTAGGGGATTAGGAGCTGAATGCATTCATATGCCTGTGATAGGTGAGTCAGGTGTGGCTGTGCAAGTCCTGAACCAGTGCCTAGACCCAGTAATGGGCTGGATGAGGGCCAAATGCTTGGCCAAGTCCGGTCGACAACCTGTGTGCTTGACCCTTGCCCTTCTGGCTCATTTCATCAAATAAGGAGGGAATTGATCGCTGGGTCCAGGAGGTTGTAAATTCCTCCCTGAGAGAGGGAGTGGTGCCTGCCTCTTTCAAAGAGGTGGTAATCAGGCCACTCCTGAAAAAGGCTAACCTGGACCTGGAGGATGTCAACAATTCTAGGCCGGTGGCTAATACCCCTTCCTGGGCAAGGTGCTTGAGGGGGTGGTTGCAGGACAACTCCAGGCACTCTTGAATGAAACGGATTATCTAGATCCATTTCAATCGGGCTTCAGGCCTGGTTTTGGAACAGAACAGCTTTGGTTGTCCTGTGGGATGACCTTTGCTGGGAGAGGGACACGGGGCATGTGACCCTGTGGATTCTTTTATACTTTTATATTGTGGTTTAAGTCTTATAATGTAAATTGTATTTCATGGTTTTAATTTTTGTAAACTGCCCAGAAAACTTCATTGGGCAGTATAGAAAAGCAATAAATATATAAACTGAACCTGAATCCTGGCAGGATGGAAGCCATGTGGATGAGTAGTTCCCGAGTCCGGCAGATAGGCTCATCGCCTGTTCCGGATGGGGTGCACTCCCTGTGAAAGATCAGGTTTGTAGTTTGGGGGTACTCTTAGACCCAGCTGTGTCGCTGGAGGCCCAGCTGTGTTTCTTCCTGCACCTCCCCAAAATGTTCCAGACCGCTTTCCCTGCATGACCAGCCGTGTTTTTTAACTGAACGCTGTTCTTTTAAATGTAATTTTAATATGTTTTTATTCTGTTTTTACTCTTCTGTTTGTTCACCACTCCATAATCTTGGATTAGGAGCAGCATATAAATATTGTAAATAAATAAATAAAAGGATTTCAGTGGTAAGCCACAACTTAAGCGACATCAAAGAATCCACTCAGGTGGAAGGGGTTTTGTGAAGACCGAGCAAAGATTGCTACGGTCCTGTCACTGGGACTGGGGCCTCTTTGCTTGATAGAGCTCTCAAGAACTACTTTTGAAAACAGCTTGCTAGAAGCTTTCCCAGAAAGCAGCATCTGGATTGTTCCCAGTGGGA